>WOXC01003007.1:0-600000 GCA_011680675.1 Gymnobelideus leadbeateri | reverse complement strand
TGTAGGGAACTTTAGTTTCTCGGTGTCATCCCCTTTATCCCAAAGGACAGGACATGCTAAGAAGATCTGTCTACCAAGAGTCACATGAGGAAATTAATTATGGGGGAAAAGGAAGGAAGATGTCATGGCTTCTTTAGATTTTTGCAATATGGAGAAAGGTAGAAAGCATATTTCTAGTTTATAGGATCTAGACATGAAATAGATTCCAGGTCAGACTCCTTGTAGTAAAAAGCGAAAATGAAAAGTAGATCATTTGTGAAAGCAAAGACAAAGTCGAAGAGCATATGCTGGAGGTAGAATGGTAAAACAGGGGAAGAGAGGAGGGCAGAAAGAAGATAGTAAAGTGTTAGAAGTGATGGACAGGCATGTCTTTAGGATCTCTAAGAAACAGGCCCCAGATGGCTCAGGTTGAGACATGAGGTTAATATTTTTCGTGCACTGGTTCAATCAGTATTGTCTCAAAGGCAACCCTTCTAAACCCCTTGTTACCTGTGAACTCAGAGGTCAGTTCCATTTATAAATTCTTAATCCCAGACCCCAAGCAGCTTCATTCTTACTAACTGCCTTCCAAGTCATAGCACAAAGCTCTGATGTTTGCAGAATAATGGGCTCTAAGGGACCACCAAGTTCATTCTAGGCAGAGAATGAGCCAGACATTTTTCAATTCATTTTAACAGCTATTTACTAAGTGTATACTATGTGCCTAGCCCTCCTGGGAATGAAAATGAAGTATGTGATATAACATCTAACTTCTTGGAGCTCACATATATGAAACCATTAGAGAAAAATACCAAATAACATAATGGAATATAGGGGAGCACATTTTTTACTAGGAGTTATAAAACCTGGGTTTGTGGGGCGGCTAGGTGGTACAGTGAGTAGAGCGCCGGCCCTGGAGTCAGAAGGACCTGAGTTCAGATCCGGCCTCAGACACTTAACACACACAAACAAAAACCTAGCCCTGTGACCTTGGGCAAGTTACTTAATCCCAATTGCCTTCCAAAAAGCAAAAAAAAAAAGCCTGGATTTGATTCTCAACTTTGGTTATCTGTGAGACACTGGACAAGTCATTAGCCCCTCTTTCTGTGTTCAGTAAAATCGGAGGGTTCCACTTTATAGTCTCTAAGGTGCCTTCAAAGTGCTAACGTTTTATAAATATCATTCTAAATGTAGAGAGTTAATGTGGGGCAAAAGGCTGCAGAAAAATCTATATTGATATTAATGTTCAGGAATGGTTTTGTGGAGGAGGTTACAATTTGAGATAGGAAAAAAAAAATCAGGGTAGAGTTGGGATACTGGAAAAGGAAGGCAATAAGAAGCAGACATCCTAGGCACAGGGAATAACACTAACAAGAATTCAGAGATGAGAAATATCTTGACACATTTGAAAAGTGACAAAACTACTATAGTTTTATTCAATTTACAGAATAATACCAAGGTTAAATGCCAGCAATTATTGATTCTTCATGGAAGAATAATGAGATGGGTTTCAGGAGTTGAGGTGTAGGTCAGAAACCAAGTGCTAGGGAAGACCAGACAGTCTGGTGGTGCTGACATGTGTAAGCGTTCTACTTCTGACAGTGTATAGAGTTCTGGGCCTGTAGTCAGGAAGTTCTGAGTTCAAATTTGACTTCAGACATCTATGTGACCCTGGAAAAGTAACTTAACTGCTTTTTTCTTCAGTTTCCTCAATTGCAAATTAAGGATAAGAGCACCTACCTCTCAGAGATGTTGTGAAGACCAAATGAGAAATCTATAAAAATGCTTAGCACAGTGACTGACACATAATAGGCACTATATAAATACTTATTCCCCTTGCTTATTATAGTGTAGTTGACCTCTCTAGTCATTAGGTTTTCAGTGATTTTATTAAGGAAAAAATATAGAATGTGTATTCAGAAGACAAGATCTAGATACCAGGGGAACAAATACCTCTCTAAGTAGTCCAGAAAGAAACTGAATCAAAAGAAGTATCACATCTTGATACAACCCAACTTAAGTGGAAAGTGTTGAGCGAAAAGGAAAACTCAAATGCTAATTGAGATCGAGTTTGATCAGATGGCTGGTGGTGAGTCCTTTAGCAGAAGAAGAAAATCAGGAAAATGGTATTTTAGGCATAAGTATACAGTATAGAATAGAGCAGATCAGAAGATCAGAAATGTAGGGGTAGAAGGAACAAACCTCCAAGGATGTCTGGTTCAACTCCCTTGTTTTATTAATGAGGAAATCGAAGCCCAAGAAAGTTAAGTGACTTACTCAAAGCCACACAGAGGCATAGGTTGGAGGTAAGATGGCCACAAAGGAAATAACTGCAATAATCTGAACATGAGGAAATAAAGGTCCCAAACAGTGACAGCAGCCAAATGGAGAGGAAGGGACACCTCTTAGGTATGTAGCAAAGGAACATAAGCTTTAGGTCTAGAACCTTAGAGGTCATCTGGTTCAATTCCCTCATTTTACAAATGAGGAAACTAATTCCCATTAAGGTCAATGACATATTCAGGGTCACACAACTACTCAGTGGCAGAGCCGAGATATGAATTTACTTTTTTTTTTTACTTCATATGCAACAGAAAATAGCAGATATTGGTGACCGATTGGCTGTAGGAGAGAGAAGACAGAGAAAATTTCAAAAGTCAAAGATTTCTCCATGATAATTGGAATCATGGTTGTGTCACTGAAAGAAATTGAGAATTTAAAACTCATTTATAAATTTTGAAGTGACAGCAGAATAATTAAGGGGAAATGTCTTGAAGACATCTGGAAATTTGAGAGTGGTCAGAGCTAGAAAGTAAAAAAAAAACTTAATTGCTACATAGCAGTGATGGCTAAAGCTAATTTGATGACTGGAGGAGAGAGTAAGGCTGATATTTTGCATAGCTCTGCCTCACTTAAATCCAATTTATAGAAAAGTCAAGACTACCCTCATGATGTCATTGGCCTTCTTCAAGAAAGAAGGATGAATAACAACAAATGCTCAAAATAACTGAGCTCTGGAAGGCAAATTGTCAAATTCAAGGAGGAGTAAGGATTGAGTCTTCAGCAGACCCTGCCAGAAATTAGGGGAATGAGAGGAGGAAAAGAAACTAAAAAAAAAAAAAAGAAATATTTGGAGAGGTATGAGAGGTAGACTTGGGACTATAATACAATTAAATTATTATATCTATATCTATATATATACATCTATACACACATATACATAGATACATGCATGAAAATATATAATACAGAATATTCATACACATATATATGAAATAAGATGCCAGGGATCTCCTTGAGATTGCAGAGTTTCAGTGAAGATGCTGATCTGTATTGGTAAAGGAGATTCTTTACCCAGGGCCCCCTGTACCAGTGAAATCACACAAGTCCAGTCTAAATACAAAACAAAACAATGTAATCTAGGGGCTCATATCTCTTTGAGTCAGAAAATCCAAGTACTTATTGGATTGTAGTCTTTAGAGCTAAAAGGGACCTGAGAAATCCAACCTGATGTCTAGCCTAAATCCCTTCTGCTGCACCACAGTGTGATTTCTTCTTGTTCCTATTATTATTATTATTTTACCTCCCAAGGGTCTTCTTTCTGGTGAAGCGAAAGCCAGCTGAGTGTACAGCTCCTTCTAGTGTTCAGTGATTAGTACTGCTGTACAGCACCAGAGCAAAAGATTTGCTACTGTGAACCTCAAGCAACATTTTAGGGATGACTTGATAACTATAATTTTAGACTCAATCTGTTAACATGTTTCAGTATGAGAATTATTTTTTGCACTTTTGGTTTCTTTAAACAGCAAGTTGTACTTTCAAATTAATTTTTTGTTTTCTCGTTTCACCTTGTTTGCTGGAAGGATAAATAGAAGAGTTAGTATTCTCTTTTTTTGGGGGGGGGGCAGTGGATGGGGAATAGCAGAGGAGTTATTATTTAGAAATTCCTAATCCCATGACTTGCAATCTAATTATTTTATTTCAGAGTTTTTTCTCAGGGGCACAAATGAATTAAAACACTACATAGTGAAGCCCAAAGAAAGCCCTGAATCACTTCAGTGCCTCAAGAAAAGTAAGGAGCAATTATGTGAAGTATGTCCATGGGGGAAAGACTGAGCAAAGTTCTTCTATATATTAAGATGTACAATATCACATCAATAGCCATTCTTTTTATAGAAGATGTATTTAATGGATTTTTCCCTCTAGGTTTTCTTCTTTTTAGAAACAAAGCTAGGTGGGATATTCAGGAATATATTACTTGACTCCTTTATTTTGCAGATGAGGAAAGAGAGGTAGAGGAAGATGAGATGGCTTGTTTAAAGTCCCATAGATAATGGTAAAGGCAGCCCCATAATTGCTTACTACAGTGGTATCCTGACTTCTAGCTAGTTAAATTTAATCTGTTCAATAACCATTTATTAAGCACTAACAATGTGCAGGATATTGAGCTGGGCATATAGAGACAAAAATAAAATGATCTCTGTCCTTGAACACCATTCATTCTTCAAGGCAGAGGAGAGGAAAGGACAATGCAACAAGCACATTGGTTTATATTGTATACAGTGTAATGCTCAGTAATGTGTTTCAGTGGATCTTGTATGATGTTTCAACATTTCTGATTCCAGACTGTATGATATTAAACTTAAACATTGTCTTTGAAAATGATAGAATGTTCAAATGGATCTATTATCTCGTCAAACCAGGAATTTCCTCCAGTCATGCAATATAGAATCATCTGGGCCTGACTATCATATTTGAATCTTGTCCACAAGTTCATCACAAAGGGTCCACACAATACCCCAGAGACCTTTCTCACTTCCTAATGTTGGGGTGATACCAAAGAACATTTTCGTTTTCTACCTCTCATCCCTTATTTTGATCAGCTCATCCACTGTCCCTTCATATTTCTTCATATAATGCAATTTTTCATAATTTCCCTTACATCCTATTCTTCAGCAGTTGTCCCTATTGATTATAACCAGTATTTTAATATGTCTTTTTCTATTTTTGTCTCTGTTTTTCTCTGTCCTTCCATGTTTGTCTCTCTGTCTGTCTCTCACACACACATACCACACCACATGCCACACACACACACACACACACACACACACACACACACACACACAATTCCCACTAAGATAAAGATGGTTGAGAGGGAAAAGCTACACTCTAAAAATGTCAAATTTTTAAAGTGTGTCCACATATGACAAGATAATCAAAGTTCATTAATTTTGCAACTTGTATCAAATGGATAGACAGAGTGAGTCAAACCACAGAAACTTGGAGGCTCACAACTGGCAGATACCAATCTAACATTTTACACTACCAATGTTGACATTTTTTGGTGGTAAGGAAGCTCAGTTGCTGTCTTTGGAGAATTCTTTTAAACGAGGCAAATGAAAGTGTAGTGCAGAAATCATGGACTTCTTAGAGCAGAATAGGAATTTTATTCATACTGCATGCTGATTTTGATTGATATTTTGTCTTAATAAACTCCCTGCTTTTTTCCACATCTTCTTTTGTTCATTTATTTACTAGATGTATAATTGACTGCATGATTTGCTTTGAGGCCAATAACTAGGAAACTTTCGTTTATTTGCTTGCAAAAATCATGAAAAACTAGAAGAGCTACTTGGTCATTGATAAGTTTAATATAATTAAAATTTTCATGCTTTTTGATCCAAAATGCATTGTCTTCTGGCAATCTAATAGGTCAAAATGATGTCAGAAAATTTTATTATTTCCATAGTATAGTGATTATAATGCTGGAGTTAGAATGAGGGAGGCCAGAGTTCAAATCCCATCTTTAACATTTACTAGCTATGTGGGCACAAGCAAATGATTTAACCTCTCAGGTTCAGTTTTCTTTTCTGTAAAACTGCTACAATGAGGTTTGTCACGCCCATTTTGCAGCTCCAGTGTCAGATTTAAATGAGATAGTGTTCATAAAGGACTTTCCCATTTTAATGTGCTTTGTTAATGACAGTTATCATATCATCATTTCCTTTACTACCATTATTATTGTTGTTGTTGCTATTGTCACTTGTGCATCAGAAGAATCTTGGAGCTGTCATGTTAATGTAAATAGTGCAAAATATCTTCTCTTCACCAAAGAGGTACTATAGGCTATGAATTGTTCAATTTCAAAGCTGTACTGAACTCAACACCATATCAGCCTAACCTCCTAGGCATAGATGATTTTGTCTTGCCTACAAGTCACTTGATTACTTTTGGAAGGGTCAATATTCAAACTCATATATTGTTTCCAGGCTAACAGTCTTTCCACTGTTTGATGTGAACTTTGAAGAAAGGGAGGGATGAAGCTTGGTCATTGAGAAGTCTCTGGTAGTTTGAGGAACATTAGCTAATGGAAAAAGCAAAGGTGAATCTACAGTGTTTCTATGCAACAGTTTCTCTTTAGAGCAGCGTAAAATCCATTTGTCGACATAGATATATGCAGTAAGAAGGAAGGAGATTGAATTAGGGGGTTGAACAGTTGGCTGGAGAAGGAGAAACAAAAGAAAAGAATAGGGAAAATCAGTAAGGTGAAGCAGATAGGTGTGGTTGGGTAAAGGTCCTTGAAAATCAGGGTGAATAATGTGAATTTCAACAACCAGATGTGGTTTTTGAATACTTGAGTTCATCTAATGTAATCACTTGAAGCCCTATCACACTTCAATTCAAAGTAATTTACAGCTGCTTCTATTGAGACTTTATCATGTACAACACCCTTTTAACAATATGAAATACTGTCCAATGTCTATGGTTGCGATATCTAATGGGCCTTCTGCACATGATCCCATAAATTACTTTAATGGTGCAGTAATTTCCTCACATAAGTTTGTAATTTTGTGGCTAATCTTTCTAGAGCATATGTTCACAGACACTAAAGACAGTACTTTTTACTTGGAGTGTATGATAATAATGCAGATATACTTCAAGGGAGCTATTTTCTCACTGACCCTTGGTTCGAATCAAAGAAAAGCCTGCAAACCTTTTGAATTAGTTTCTTAATTAGTAGACCGAACACTCATCTCTGTTCTCTTCTTTACTTCTTACAGAAATGCCAATTGTGCTTTCCCTTTATCTTTGAGAGCTCACCAGTTAGCTGTTACCTGCATTCTTTTTTTTTTTTTAATTTTGTTCCCTGCATTCTAAGTTTATTCCTTGGTGGAGAGGCAATTACCAAATAGGATGCAGAATGACAGCAAGGTGACCCAGTGCATTTTGCTAGAGTGCCAAATTAATTTAAAGGGTACTGATAACACTTGCAGTTTGCAACAACCATCTTCCCACCAGCCACCTTGCCAACTTGTATGGGAACCTTACCCTGGGGGACTTTCCTCTTACATCTTTAGAGCTCCTGTCTTGAGATCTCTACTCCCTTGACTGATAAATACCTAGTGTAGTCCATGACATCTAGACAAGCTCCAGTTATGCTTTACTTTACTCCCCATTTATCATCCTATGAGTCACCTTGCTGCCACACACATGCTCTCCATTTCTTCCTATTAGCCTCCTCCCCCACTACTTTCCAACTCTGGAATCATTATCAAACCAATACTGTCCTTACTACTGAAGTGGGTTTGTTGTTCTAATTCCCTATGGCACCATTCATCATCCCTATAATTCTCTAAATTAAAACAGCCCTCTCTAGCTAACACTTCCTTTTCAGCATTATCTTCACTATTAGAATATAAATTCCTTGAGGATAGGAGACTATTTCACTTTGTATTTCTGTATCTAGTACTTGGGACATAGCAAGAACCTAATAAAAGCATTTCTCTTCCTTCATTCACTGACTTTATTCATTCATTCCTTTATGCAGTGGTAGAGAAAAAACAGAGCTTAGCACCTCCTTGGTAAGAACAGTTGTTCAAAACAAGAAGATAACAGGCTTAGAATGAACTTACCTGCTCTCCTTTGCTGACTTACCTCAATGGAACAAGTGCTTTCTGTCTCTTGTCCAGAACTCTGTTATGAGAGTTGTTCTGTGTGTAAAAATTCCTAGTTACAGTCCTGATAACATGGCAATAAAAACAAGGTCTGACAAAGGCTGCTGATAAAAGGAAATGAAAGAATGGACAGAGACATTTGTCTTTGATACCATTTTCTAGTAGCATACTTGCTGTGTTGCATTGATTTCATACCTGTGTTGTGCTTCAGTAGCTAATGCTCATCTGGCTACCCCAAGGCCAAAACTAAGGGTAGAAAAAATGGTAGCTACCTTGGACACTAGAAACAGTATGAGGTGAAAAGATACATTTCAAAATATTACTTCAGAGTAATGCATCTGTTGTCAATGCCAGATAATTCCACTGCATGTGGAATGCATTTATTTTGTACTAAGACAGGTCACATTTGTTATGGAGAAAGGTGAAAGCTCCTGGCTGGCATGGGAATGGGAGGAGAGGTTGGAGTGTAACATAGTGAGAGAATGGTTTTCAAATGCAGGGTGTGTAATTTTCCAGCCGTGCTTATGATGCAGGAATACCTTGTCAGACTCTACCTGAGCTGGTCACAGAGGTGCAAACTAAATGTAGCCCATTAGCAGAATGATTCCTGATCTATCCACAGGGTGAGCTGTCTTTCCAAAATAAGGGTAAATAAATATTCCTTTCCTTAGCTAAGAAAGGTGAGATTTAAATGAATTCATTTTTGATGAGGAAACATCATAGAGTATCTTCAGAGGCCTTTACAGGCAATAAAAACTCTAAGGCCAGGGTTTTTTGTTTGGTTGTTTTTTTCTTCTTTTTTGTGGGCTTTTTTTTGGCACAAATCTTGAGATTCAAGCAATTTATCATGTTTAGCCCACACCAGTGACAGAACGATAGTGCTGATACCATTGGCTATGACACTTAGTACTTACAAAAACATTTTTATTTTTTGCTGTCAAAAGAGACTGATCAGAATCTCATTCTCCAAAATGGAATTTTGCCATTGAGAAAATGGAAGAACCTTTAAATCTTACTAAAACAAACAAACCTCTCTGACTTTAGGCAGCAAAATGTCCAACATAAATTATTATACAAGAAAGAAAAAGTGCCTCAGTTATCACATGCCACAGTGAACCATTTTAAAAACCTAGAGGGATTTTCTTCATTCCATTGCTTGGCTCAGCTCACTGTTCAATTCCCCCTTTCTGGGAACCATTGGTCAAATTAATGTCTGAGCTTAAATTCTCATTCAGTTCATTTAAAATATATCTACACATCTTGAACTCAATCCTAGGATCACAGACTTACATGTGGTAGATCTCAGATGTTTTCTAGTCCATCTCCCTCATTCTACAGATTAGGAAACTGAGGACCTAGAAAGTTAATTTAACAAAGAGTCACACAGGAGGTAACAGGTAGTTGAGGTAGGATTTCAATCCAGGTTCACAATCTCCAAGCCAGAGCTCTTCCCATTGTACCACATTACCTCACACTTTAGCAAAAACTTTAAAAATACTATTTCTCTGGCAAAATTTAAACTATCCTTAAAATGTTCACGAATTTATCTGCTGAATAATGTAGTAATGAATATAGGGGATTTGTCATCACCTAGACCTTGTTTCAGCCCCAGGTCTAAAGCATTTAGAAGTTGTACAACTGCTGGCCAGCCATTTAATCTCTAATTAATCCTCATCTGACAATTAATTAAAAGTAATAATAATTTTGATTCCAGTATTACCCCGTTGTTTTGAGGAACATGTTATAGAAATGGGAGTTATTATTTTATTAGTCCCTCAGGCTTTGAAAAGTATGGATTAAACACCAGGAACAAAAATTTCATTTTTAATAAAGTTTGTATTTGTTCAAATTATAGATTCTTTAAAATTTAGCCTAAATCTATATTTTTCATCAACAGAATTTTGACACATTATCAATGTGCAGTAAAAAAAAAAAAAGCAGGGGGTAGCTAGGTGGAACAGTGAGTAGAGAGCCAGCCCTGGAATCAGGAGGACCTGAGTTCAGATCCAGCCTCAGACACTTACACACACACGCAAAAATACTAGCCATGTGACCTTGGGCAAGTTACTTAACCCCAATTGCCCTCCAAAAAAGCAAAAAATACAAAACAAAACAAAAAGCAACATGGTGATTCTATAATCTTTCTTAATCTTTATTGTATTTTCCATTGTTCTTCAGTTTCATATATTCAGTCCCTCTCACATATACTATATATATAACTTTGTGTGTGTTTTTATGGCTATGCTTATACATAAAATCATTTCCTATCAGTTGAGGACTTTTTCACCTAATCATCTGTGTCAATCAATAGATTAAAAGGAATGCTGGGTCAAAGCTATAAAGACTTGGGTTCTAGTCCCAACTATAACTATCTAGTTACTTAATACTGAACAAATCATTTCATCCCTCCTAGCATTACTTTCCTCATCAGTAAGTTGTGTGTGTGTGCGGGGGGGAGTGTATGGGTGTGTGAGTGTGTGTGTGTATGGGTGTGTGGGTGGGTGTGGTGGGGGTTGGGTTGGTGGTGAACTAGAGGCTTTCTAACATTTTCAAATTCTAAGTTTTCTTGGATTTAAAACTAGAAGTTCTACAATGATAAATAGACAAATGATTAATATTGAACATGAAAAAGTTTATGTCTATAGGCCACATGTCTTAATGCTTTTTTATCATGGTGATAGCTGTTTGTTCATCATTATATGAGAAACATGTGATTTAGTTCTCCAAATTAAATAAGATGAAAATAACAGAGTCAGTATGATGTCATGGAATGAATGTGAGTCTTAGACTTGGGTTTAAATACTACTTCTGACACTAATTATGTGACTTTGCATGTAGAGGTCACTTAAACACTGTGTGCCTCTGCTAGTCCTTAGGATATCTCTATTTAGTCATAGATAAGTTGCAATCTTCATTGGTGGAGAGAGTATACTAAACTTTCATGTATTCAAATAATGTGAACATTTGAAAAGTGAAATTACTAGAATAAAGATAATCACAGAACAAATTACATTTCTTTTTGAAATCTCTATGCTTCTTTATAATTGTAAAGCAGGTGCACATGCACTGCATACACACAATGTATATGATATAACTTATTGGTCATCTCACTTAAAAATTAATTTAAAAGGTATCTTAAACTTGTTCAAGTGTCTCCAATGTTGGGGGAATACAGTGATTCTATGTGCCATTGAGCCTTTAAAGTAGGAGTATATTGTTAAGAAAAATTTGATTTTTCTCTAGGAAAAAAAATGTGTGCCTGAAATCTCAGGGTTGATGTAATGCATGTGCCAAAATTCAAAGGAACAGCAGATAATAAATGATGAAAAGATGCCACACATCAGAACACTAGGAAAAGAAGTAAGAAGGGGAATGCCACATAAGTATCCAACTATCATTAAAGTACAAACTATTTAGTGATTGGAACCGTCTAAAAACACCTTCATTAGTTCTCAACACTTTTCAGTCAGATGCCATTAGTTGATTTGTTCCATCTGTCTCTAGGGCCATGGGCATACCAGCGACATGCTAAGTAAGATATTTAGGAATACTCTGGCAAAGCAGTATTCTTTCTGAAGGTGGCCTCGACCAACTTCAAATGCTAAGGGCTGGAGAAATAACTCATTAAATCTCAGGCTATGCAAGGCTCTTTGGCCCAGGCTCCAGGGATTGCATCTTATATCAATATTGTATCTTTCTCAGTAAGATGCTCTGTACTTAGTAGGTGTTTAATGAGGGTTTGTTCACCTAAACTGAAAAGACAAACTGAACCCTATCACTACTTGCCTATTGAGCTAAGGATAATAGGATATGCCTTCCTTTTCTATGTAATCAGAAGTTACCCAGAGAAACACAATCTTTGGTTCTGCTTGTCTCAACTCCTGAGGCTCTTAGTTCTTCGAGTAGTATGACCTATTCTTCGAAGTAAATCATTTATAAATATAAACTTGCATTCTTCTACCTTTCCTTATGTCTTTACTACATGAGTTCATTTGAAGAAATTGGAATATGTAAATGTATTTTTTAACACAGCAGTTATCTTTCAGGGATCTAAAGAGGGTTATCTCAATTACATGATTCATTTTGCCCTTTTCATTAAAGAAATGAGTCATTTGACCAGCTTTCAAAACTGATTTTTCTTTTTAACAAAATTTCAATAAATATTTAATAAATGTAACACTGTTTTTAGTTTTCAACATTCATTTTTATGATATATTGAATTCCAAAATTTTCTCCCTTTCTCCCTCTTCTCCCCCCTCCCTGAGATACCAAGTAATCTGAGATAGATTATACAGTACAATCATGTTAAACATATTTTCATGTTAGTCATGTTGGGAAAGAAGAATCAGAACAAAAGGGAAAAACAAGAAAGGAGAAAAAAGTGAAAATAATGGGCCTCAAACTGCATTCAGATTCCATAGTTCTTTCTCTGGGTGAGTATAGCATTTTCTGTTACAAGTCCTTCGGAATTGTCTTAGATCATTGTATTGCTGAGAACTGAGAGTATCATAGTTGATCATCACACAATGTTGCTGTCATTTTGTTCAATGTTCTCTTCTTTCTGCTCACTTCACTCGGCATTGGTTCGTGTAAGTCTTGCCAGGCTTTTCTGAAATCCATCTGCTCACCATTTCTTATAGCACAATAGTATTCCATTATATTCATATGCCACAACTTGCTTGGCCATTTCCCAACTGATGGATATCCCCTCAATTTCAAATTCTTTGCCACCACAAAAAGAGCTGTTAAAAATACTTTTGTTCATAGGGGTCTTTTCCCCAGTTTCTATGATCTCTTTGGAATCTAGACCTAGTAGTGGTATTGCTAGATCAAAGGATATGCACACAAACTGTTTATTTCTCAAAATCCTGAAGATCAGCTGTCATTGCCATGACACTTTCCAAATGCTTCTAAGGATCCACCCCCCTTCACTTGAGAAGGAAGATGGAGTCAAGGGTAGCCAAGAGCTATAGCCTGATCCTTCCTAAAGGGAGGAGAGCTGATCTATTCTATTTGCATACAAGGAGTCAGAACTTTGGCAATATTTTTCTCTGAAAGCTTACCCCTTCTGTATTTTCCCTGAAGATTAAAATAGTTAATTACATAGTAATACTGGCTTGCAATGTGTTCAACTTAACAAATAACCATTCCCTAATCTAGTTGAGTTAAATTTTTTAAAAAATCCACCAAACTATCACAGTTGTAGCATTATTTACTTCAGGCATAAAATGTATATATGCAGCCCCAATCATGCTTTTGGTCTTAATTTGTCTTTCTCACTTCTATGCCCCAATGATTAAATCCATGTGGTCATTTCTCTAATGATGTAGTTAATATATGATTCAAATAACCTAAAAGTCATGCATAAGGCCTTACTTTTCATTTATTAAATTCATTCAAATTGTAATAGAAATTATGTATTGGCCAGAGGTTATATTAATTAGAAATAAAACAAATTCATATTCCTGATCTACATTTTTGGACTAATCTTACCAGTGAATTGGTTAGAAATTGATCAGATGGGGATATAATTAGCAAACTGTCCTAACTAGGCTGTTCTTTACCACAGTGAGAGAGATTTTTACCATGACCATCAGGGTCCTGAAAGAATTAGTTCTCCTTCTAATGATAGCAGTAAACTTCCAGATCATTGTTGGTGGGATGCCTATAGCATATTATCTCTGGGGCCCTGAGTACTCTGTGGAAAAATTTTAACCATTTAAGTTCCAATATTTCCCCCAAGAGTCAGATCTCCTAGACATGTCATTAGTCTATTTTGTAATACTGGGGATACTCTCCACTGAAGCAGGAAGGAAAGTACAGATAAGTAATAGCTTGACATAATTTTCAGTTTCTGTTCTCTTGGTGCTGGTTAGAACAAAATAAGCATTTTAAAATAGTTCCATGGCTTGTGTTTATACACACACACACACACACACACACACACACACACATACACACACGGCACATCTATTTGAACTTATTTAAAAGTTGTCAAATATTTTTTTCAAAAATTCAACTAGGTGCCATTGAAGACAGATAGATAGATAGTTATGATGACCTTAGAACAGAGGGAGATAATCGCTGAACTTTTAAAATTAATATACAGCATTGGGATTAGAATTTAAATTCAGGAAAGTAGAATGGGAGCAATAGATTTAAAATGCCACTAGATTTTTGTTTTATGATTCTATTTTAAAATCTATTCAAGCCTTGCTGATTTAATTACAACCTTGCTAATTTGTTTCCAGACATTTTAGACTTAAAAATTAAGTATAATGTTAACACATATTTAATCTTTGACTTATACTTCAAAACACACATCTGCTTTAGTTTGTAAGGGGAGAAAAGGAGATGTCTGACCTAGTCTGACAATACATTTAATTTGTACTTCATATCAGTATTAAAAATGAATATCAACCAAACATTGTTATAGGCTTAAGGGGTGGAAATACTACTCTAAAGGCTCTAATTGAAAAGAGATTTCTGATGATTTTTCTTCAGGCACAGTTTAGGTACCATTCAGCATTGTATCTAGAGAAAATAAAAGTATTTTAGATGAAATTTCCTTGTGAAATTCCAAACCTAAGTAGAAGGCTTAGGGAATGGGTATATTTTGGAAACAACATGGTCTGATAGATAGGGAAATGATTTAAAAGGTTCAATAATTTCAAAGTGGTGAAACCTTTCCTCTTCCTAAGAAATATGTGTAATAAGATTCACCAAAACCACTTGGGAATAACAGCTAATATATTCATTCTGAGTTTCATTTCTCCTCTAGGAATCGTGCTACCTGTTTGTTGATTAAGTGTTGATAGCTGAACATGGGTCTGTTAGTTTTAGCAAAGTATTGAATCTGTAAACTTATTCCATTAGCTCAATTTATGCCAGCTCAATATAATATATTCATTTTCTCATCTTAAAATTTCATGTTGTACTGTTGCAAGGTTTCCATTTAATATGTATTTTCACTGAGAAAATGGAGCAGAGTCAAATTCATTTTCCTTTCTTCTTGCATTTTGGGTGTGAATCTTATGTGAAAACCCAAGAGATGGAAAAAAGTAGCCCTAACAATGATTGATTTTAGTTTGTGTGAACAGCTAGTATTTTTGTGTGGCTTCTTCGAGCAGCTATTCCCAGGTTCCCTAGTTCTCTATGGAAATTCCACTTTTTTGATAGCAACTTTCACACAGCCCCAAAAATTTCATCTGTTGCTTTTTGGAGGATGATATATTGTAAGCTTAAAAGTGTCAGAATTTTATATTCTTCCAGATTTGTTAGTCTGTAAAAACATACTATATCTAAAAAATGTGTTCTAATTATATTTTTGATCTCTTTATCTTTTTCTGTTAAAAGCAGACAATTTATCCAAGTTGCTTCCTTCTAGCAGTGGCAGCTTCATTCTCTCATTGCCATGGTCTCAAAATGTGGGATTGTTCTCCCTCATCTTTCTCTTCCATATGTGATGAAGCCAGGTCTTCCTTTATAATACTTCTTGATTTTATGCTTTCCTGTCTTTCAATTCTTCCCTAACAAGCCAGATTCACTAATACTGCATTATTTTTTGTCTATTAACAGATGGACTCCTTGATCATTTCTTTCCTATTTCTAATCCATTCTAATAAAGTGAGGAAGTAATTAGCAAATTGTCCTGACTAGGTTACTCCTTAGCACAGTACAAAAGCTACTTACCGTAGCCACCCTTTATGTCCTGAAGTATTTAATTCTCCTCCTAATTTCTTTGTACTACCAGCTCACTGTTGGTGGGCTGCCTACAACATATTATGTCCAGGGATATGAGTCATCTGAGTAATATGTTTTACCATTTAGTTTCCAATATTTACCCAAGAGTCTCATTTCAGCTATGTGGCTTCAGAAAAATGACTTTACCTCTCAGGAACCCCAAATCTTCCCTTTGTTTCTTAGGTCTGTTCCAGCGTTTAAAATGCTTTGGAAATATAGATTTAGGCTACACTGACAAGAATATCTTTCCTCTTTTTATGCCAAAGCAAAGAATTTTAGTTGAGAGGTTTACTAATCTCATAAAAAAATGGAAATTTAAAGTTATTGTAATTAGAAAGAACTACATAGGTAAGCAAAGTCCATAAGTAAGCACCCTTTATGTTTTCTATTTTTTTTAGTCTTGAACTATATAAAAAGGCATAGAGGAGGTATAAGACCAATTAGTACAGGAGGAGACAAGACTATGACTTATCAAAGATACTTAAGAGCAATAGCAAGGAACATGAAACATAAGTAGACTTATTATTTTACTATCTTTTAAAAGTATTTAAAATGATGCTCTCTTTTTAGTCTCAACTTATTCCTTGTACACAACATATTGTTGGATTTTGATTTTCAATCCATTCTGCTATCTGCTTCTGTTCTATGGGTAGCTCATCCCATTCAAATTCACAGTTATGATCACTAACTGTGCATTTCCCTCCATGAAATTTCCCTCTGTTTCTCCTTTTCTCCCTCTTTTTATCCTGTTTCTGCTCAAAAGTCTGCCTTGCTTCTGATTATTGCCTTCCCCAATGCTCTCCTTCCTTGTGATTTCCCCTACCATATCTTTTGTATCCTCCCCCTCCTATTTCCCTATTGGGGAAGATTAATTCTATACCTAATTGAATGTGTATATGTATGTGTATATATCTTTGAACAAATTCCAATGAGAGTGAGGTTCAATAATTGCCAGTTACCTCCCCCACCCATTTTCCCCTTTATTATAAAAGTTCTTCCTTGAGTAGCTCATTTATGTGAGAAAACATGCTGCATTCTACCTACCTTTCCCGCTTTCCCCGTGCATCCCTCTTTCTCAGTCCTATATTCTTTTTTTGGAGATCATCCCAACATCATTAACTCAAACATATGTCCTCTGTCTATGCGGATGCCTTCTAATGGCCCTAGTAATGATAAAGTTCTGAGGAGTTACACGTATCATCTTCCCATATAGGAATGTAATCAGTTTAACTTTATTGAGTGCCTTATGAACACTTCGTTCATTTCCCACACTATTTCTTCACTTTGAATTTTATGTTAAAATTGAACTCTGCTCACCTGAGAGTGGGGAGACACTATGTCAGACTTCAAGCTTTTTAGTGCTACTGTTTTCAGAGCTAGTTCTGGTAGTCTGCAAGTTTTTTTGGTAGTTCTGGTGTTATCCTGAGAGAGGTGAGGTCACTGATCTCCATTTCTGTGCTTTGGTCTTTACACAGGCAAGGCCCCTGCTCCTCTGTATCTACAAGTACTATCTTCCTCTTGGAATTGTGACCAGGGCCTCTGTTCCCTTGTGACCAATCACAAGTTTTCCTCTCTATCCTGTAACTGTGACCCAGAACTGCTTATGGGTAATGGAGTTACTAATCAGCACCAGCTGAATCCAGTGCCAGCACAGGGTCCCCTGGAATATTTTTCTGACCAGTTGTTTAAACCCATCCACCCCCCTTATTGTCTCTGAACTGAGAGCTCCTAAAGCTGCTGTCACTGCTGCTGTCAAGGCCACCTCTAAGTCATACTACTAGCCTGTACCCACTCTGTTGGTATAGATCCCTCTTGTGGACCTACTAAATTGTCTTTTGCTAAAAATATTTCTCCTACTGACCCTTTGTTGGCTTTTCCACTTTAAAATTTTATTTGAGAGATTATTTTGAAGTTGTTTGGAGTGGAATATTGGGAAAATTCAGTTGGGTCCCAATCTGTACTCTATCATTTTGGCTCTGCCTTTCCCCTTCAGCTTGAATTATTTAAACCAGTTATGGACACTGAAAAGTCATAAAGGGATAAAAGATCAGATAACACAGATAATCCCCATTTCTTAAGGAAGTTTAACTGTAAATTAATTGTCACAAGGGGGAGAAAAGAGCTTAGTAAACAGTTTAGCCTGCAAATCCTTGACCTCCTTGACAAAAGGAGGATTATAACAGAAAAAGAAAGATGGTTTATTAAAATGACTGAATTTCTAAAACATTATGAAAGGAAAAAAATCTTATGAAGGAGAATATAAGTAATATTGTCTCACAATGACAGCATGAAGTGGTAGAGGGAGAAACAAGTCTATAAAAAAGTTGTTGAGACCTGAGGGTATTGAATGATGACACTGGAAAAGTGGCAGACTAATCTGTAGAGAATTATATAGGCCATCTCAAAAGTATTAGTGCATTTTAAGCTAGTTCAGCTATTAGAATTTAGAACTTCAGTAAGACTTTTAAGACAACTTGTTTAACAAACTTCAACACTCACAGCGAAGTATCAAATTTAGAAAATATAATCATAGACCATGATATGCCGTATTACAAAGTACACATGACACTGAAGAAAATAAATATCAATTAATATACACAGAGCAGATTCTTGCTGAATGTACCACAATTTTAAGGATATTGAGATATTAATTTTCAAGATATCTTATATAAGACAATAGGCCAAATACTTAGAAGACATCAACAATCTTATTATCATGTAGAAAAGTGACTATAAGAATATCAATACATACTAATCCATATGTCTTCTTTGCCATCTTTATAAAATATTTATAAGAATTGCCTACACATTCTTTGAAGATGCCCTTGGGGGAAAGATAGAAATGGAACAGACAGGCTTTTGCAGATTTTATAGCAGACCTCACCATTACAGTCACACAGTTGACTGAAAGGGACAAAAATATAAGAAGATCCCCCTGTGCTTTTTTTTCTTATTATAAAAATGACTTTGATTTGATAGAATAAAATACCCCTTTAGGTATTCTATTGCAATAATGATGCATGTGTTAAAAATCACTTAAGATTCCCTGAAAGAATTAGTAATAGAACTTTGTTTGAAGATCTTCTGATGGTTGATACTAAATGAATCATAAAACAGGGAGATGTGAACACCCCCAAAAAACAATTTTCCATGTACAAGGAATATACCCAATTCAAGTTCCATATGGTAAAAACAATACCCTTTGTATAAATGGGTCATCCAAAAGCTTATTGTTTGCACATAAAATCATATTGATTGAATCAAGATCCAAAGAATCAAATTCTATGGTATCTTCTTAATGGAATACATAATAACTCCATAGAGCTTGGCCTGATACTCCACATAGGGAGGAAATGTTAATAAAGAAAACATGTAGTCTGTGTTCCATTATGAAAAATCAAGGTGGTCCGCTACATACATAAATCTATACATATATGTGAAGAGAGCGAGAGAGAGAGAGAGAGAGAGAGAGAGAGAGAGAGAGAGAGAGAGAGAGAGAGGTTGGATGATGATGTGATGATGTTTGGAATTTTCTATACCAAAACAAGTAGAACTTCTTGGGAGAGAAATGCCTTTCAATAGAAGCCCCTTTTTCAAATAGGAGGCCAAACTGAAAGCAAAGAATGCTATTAGCACCCTGTAGAAAACAGTTCTCACTAATTGCATCTTCAGTTGGGGGGGGTATAGATTTGATTTTGATAACTTTACAGGCCCACTTAGAGTATATAGTCAATTAGCAATATTCTGCAGCAATCTCTGGAAGGGAAGAGGAAAAAAAAACAAAAAAGTTGCATGTTAATTTTATTGTATATTTGAAAGGAATAGCAAGTTTTGCATAGTAGATTTGCAGTTTCATCTTTTTATTGTACTATGTTATGAAAACATTTGTTTTATTTCATAAATTAAAAATACAATTTAAAAATAAATAAAAAGGAGTAGGAGAGTTAGAGAAAGAGGAAAAAGCTATGGGAAAAGGGGAGGATTCTGGGTGAATATTTGTCATATACAGTTCTTAGGTTTTGTTACTGAAATGAGAAAACATTGATGGTTCAAATCTAGGAAATAAAGGAGAAATGACCAAATAAATTTATAATTGTTACCATTTAGATAAAACTTCAGGTGTCTCTTATCCAAAGACAATAAATAGTTGTTACACAGTGGTTGAGACTATGAAATCTGCCACATTTTTTAACAGTTTTGTTATATTTTATTTCTCCTTCCATGTGCTTGGGGGTAGAGTAGGGAGTATTTTTCACATTATTAGTTCATCAAGAGGTCAAGGAATGATTGCTTCCTGTTTTCCTTTCTCAACGGACATTGAACTAGATCCAGAAATGTACAGGGAAAAGAAAAGTGAGCTCAATCACCATTGGGAGAGGGGACAGTGCTTTTAATGGCCTCAAGTTTTCTCTGAAACAATGACTTATTAAAAAAAAAATCAATATACTTTCTGTGATGTCATTTGGCTATAAGTCATGGAATGCTACAGACCTGAAAGAATTAAAGTGGTAGGATTACCCAAAAGGCAGTGGAGACATGCATGGGAGGCATGATTAAACTGTATCAGGATTGCACAAAAATGTCATAAAAAGGCTATCATCTAGTTAATATATGAGAGAGAAAGAAGGGGGTCTCGCTGATCATATAATGAGAGTCAACAGGAAGAGGGATAGCCTACATGCTATATTATTTTATAAAGCAATGAAAAGGAAGGTCTCCAGGACAGTGGATAGACCCCCGTGGAGGACATATGGGAAAAAACAGAAGAGAGCTACAGAGGATGAGAAATTATTGGATTTTGATCTGCTCCTTTAAAGCAGTTATCACAGATCTATCAGAGTATTTTCATTCTTACTGCTTCTGTTTCTGTTGTTAAGATTTTGCATACTTTCAGACTTTTTTTTTTACACAGATGGACCTTAATTGATAGAGGACTGAATAGTCTTATAAGAATAATGGGAACAAAAAAGGGGCGGCTAGGCGGCAGAGTGAATAGAGCCCTGATCCTGGAGTCAGGAGGGCCTGAGTTCAGATGTGGTTTTAGACACTTAACACACACACACACACACACACACACACACACACACACACACACACACAAACTAGCCTTGTGACCCTGGGCAAGTAACTTAACCCAATTGCCCCTCCAAAAAGCAAAAAAAAAAAGAATGTCTGAATCCAGAGGTTAGTTATTCAAACCATCTTATCTGAACACCTTGTGAAAACTGGTCCCATATTTAAGCCAAATTGTGCATGTAATGCTGCTACTTGTATCAAGGGATGAAAATATCCTTGTATCTGTGAATTTTGCACAATGCTTTTAGGTGACTTTTGAGACACCAAATCTAGAAACTAATCCAAAGGAGATTCTATGTTCTCTCTCTGATGATCTTTTCTATTTCAACCAGATATCTAGTTCCACCCAAAATCAGTCACATACAGGATCTAGGGGCATCGTTTCTGAGAAAGATATAAAGTCGAAGGTTTCATGATTATAGAGATATATTCTAGTGTTGACCCTTTGTCTCATATGCTCAAATTGATTCATTCTGTTAAAAATATAGCCTTACAGTTACCCTTCCTGTTACTACTGAATGATTGTAGGGTGGTTGAAAGGAAGCTAGGGAAATAGCCGGTTATTCTTTCAGAAAGAAAAGGTTAAAAAAACACTTGGATGACTCTTAGATCCTTGAAAGCAGGACTTTTATAATGTGCTCCCAGTACTTAGTAGGGTAGTTAGCATATAGCATAAATTTAATAAAAACTGTAGCTCATTGATGAAAGGTTAAGTGACTTGCCCAAGGTCACATGGCTAGTTTTTGTGTTAAGTGTCTAAGGCCAGATTTGAAGTCAGGTCCTCCAACTCCAAGGTGGGTGCTCTATTCACTGCACCACCTAGCCACCCCTAGCCCATATATTTTACTTATTCAGTTTAATCATACAATCACACAACACTAATAAATGATTTGCTTAAATTATATTTATATAAATTTATATAAATTCTATTTATATAAATTATATTTTTCACAAGATACAAACAAATTCTACTACCTTATGCCTAGGCCCAAAACAGTTTAGAGGCCAAAAAGTGGAAGCTGAAAAGGGAGCTTCTATAGACTTTCTGCCGTAAGAAATGCCAAATGACATTAAGGGAGGAGACTTTTTTTTTAAATGTAAGAACTCAGGGCGACTAAGTGGCACAGTGAATAGAGCACTGGCCATGGAGTTAGGAGGACCTGAGTTCAAATCCATTCTCAGACATTTAACACAAAAACTAGCCATGTGACCTCAGGCAAGTCACTTAACCCCAATTGCCCTCCAAAAAGCAAAAAAAATAAGTGAGATCTTAAATTCACAGTATTGGTTGATTTAGAATAGAGTCAAAATGCCATGTGTACTATAACATATAATATATGTTCATAATGACCATTATCTTTCAAGATATAGTTACATATTAGTTATTATTTACTCTATATTTAGGAAGGCAAGGAGCTATGTGATATGTTTTAGAAATATTTCCATTAAAATTGTTCAATAATTAAAAAAAAGATCTTTAAAGATATAAGCTACCTACAAAACTTAGCTGTTCAGAATGCTTCATTTTCCTGGTCCTCAGAATGCTGGGTTCTTTATGTTGTTTTTTTTTATTCTGTAATAAGAAGCTCATAAAATTTACTGTTTCTTGATATTTGGAAAACTGAGAAGGCTTTATGGTATCAATTCCACCACTGCATTCCACAGCAAATATGTTTATATTGACATTATAAAGTTGGTGCCATCTCTGAAGCTGTCAGGAATTTCAGTTTTGGGAAAACAAATGTCTACAGAATGGTTTTACTGTATTCCCATCTTTTTAGAGGATTTGCATTATTTATACTAGAACTTATGCAACAACAGGGAAAAAAGGTCACAGATTCCACGGGGAATACCATAGAACAAAAACATGGTGAACTTTAAAAGATATAATTTGTTCTAGAAAAATAATGCTCTATGAATCTTGGTGGTATATGATAGTAAATTATCCTGTGCCTTCATTAACCTCTAAAACAGGTAGAGAAGGCAGAAATGAACTTAATTCAATAAAAATGAATTAAATACCTTCTAGGTACAAAGTCAAATTGTACCAAATCCTTAGAAGAAAGAGACAAAATGAGCAGCAATTTTTGAGTTCTAGAAACATTACAGGCAGAGTAGGGAGGGAGGGGAAAGGGTATGGAGGAAAAAAATGTAAACTGAGTAGTTTGTACATAATTGAGGGAGAGAACACTAACAATTAGGAAAATATAAAGTGGTTTCCCAGCAAGGGAACTCCATTAGCTGAGACTTAAAGAAAATCAGGGATTCTTGGAGACAGGAGTGAGGAAGTAGTTTTCAGTTAGGAGGCATAGTCTCTGCAGAGGCACTGAGGCAGAAGATGAAATGCCAAGTTCAGGGAACAGCAGGTAAGTGAGTCTACAGAAAGAATGCTTTGGTATTGATAGAAACATCACTGATATCATTATATCATGCTATTAAGACATTTCTAAAAAGCAATTGCAATTTTGCCTTTAAATTTTGCATGAAATAGGATTTTATACCACCATGATGGACATAGGTAATGATACCCCCAAATTTAGTGTAAAATATTTGCAGAGACTGAATTTTCCCACTGTAAGGAAATAGAAAATGGGGAATAGTATTTTCAAATGGAAATAAGTAAGGAAGCATCATGCAAAATAAACAAAAACCCCATCCCTCAAAGAAAAGTGGATTTTTCATAGATGATTTTAAAGGGTATAAGTGTATTACCAAATGTGTTCATTCTCTCTCTCTCTCTCTCTCTCTCTCTCTCTCTCTCTCTCTCTCTCTCTCTCTCCTCTCTTTCCCTCCCTCCCTCCATCCCCTTTCTCCCTCTCTCTCCCATATTTTTTTTCATTTTTCCCTCCCCACCCCTTCTACACACATCCTTCATCCTTTCTTTCTCTTTCCTATACTGGGCCATATGAAGGCATATTCTCTATTCCACAGACATATTTAGTATTGTTCACCACTAGCACACTTTTCTCCTCACCATCACATTTATTATTGTTTAATTAAATAGTGACAAGTCACATGGTTTAGAAAGAAACCAAGTAAGTGAAGCCCCATCAGTCTTTACATAATTAATGACATTCCCTGTGATTTGCACAATTTATTAAATTGCAAAGCAGAGCCAATTTAGATAAACATATTTGCATATTCTACATGAAAGAATATTCTAGAAGCTTCAAGATACCAAGATTTAAAATGAAATGGTTAAATATTATTGCATATTATAGGTACCTCTACCACTTCTTTTTTGAAAACATATATGTGTGCGTTAATTTAAATATTTTTTTTATCTTTCTAGAACCTTACTTTTGATCCTCTAGAAGAAAATGACACCATAGTCACTCAAAAGATAATTAGTATGTGAGAATAATTAGTATGTACTTTAACTTGGACTAGGTATTCTCTAAGGTTCCTTTTAGCTTTAAGATTCTGTAATTAAATGGTTCTCTTTTTAATAAGTTAAAGGAAAAAGCAACAACAACAGAGCCTAAATATATTAGTCAAAATTTTATCCTTAGGTATATACTTGGCTCACCGATTCAAGTATAATGCTATATGACTGATTCAGCAAATTGGTTCTTATTTGAGCTCTCAAAGGCCCTTTTTCTATTTTGTTCTTGAGGGAAAAGGAGAGGTCTAACTCATGGTATCTTTTCTTTTTCCTAATGGAGTAGCTCTAAGGTAGACTCTCTCCCTTAAATTGGGGCAACAGCAGCATTGAACATTGTTCTGGGGGATAGTTTACTCTAGCATAATATCCATTTTTCTCTGCATAAGTAAATATAATCTTCAGTCCCAGGCAATTCTGAGAGCACAGACTACTGAGAAGAGCTCAATGGTAGCAAAAAAAAAATCTAGTAATTTTAGGCTTTTATTTAACAAATAATGAAATTATTCACAATAATTAACATTACAGGTCACCCAAAGGGTAATGGAAAAGGGAATGCTGAGCAGGAATAGATTGCAATAGACTCCCAATGAAGAATCACATAGAAGAACCAGCTTAAGGATATCCTTATAATGTTATTTAATTACATAAAAAAGAGTGGGAATTTTTGTGCAGTGAGAAGGAGGCCTAACCTATAGACAACCCAAGTTGTCCTAGATCTTATACTGTTAATGTGCAGCCTGAGATTTCATTCTCTTTTCGCTATTCATTATATACTACACCAGAACCTCATTTTCACATATTTTGCTTTCTTGTCGTGAACTTTCCAAGTTCTTACCCCAGTAATCTGTACATATTTGCTTGATTTTTTTTACCCAAATGAAAGACTTTATATGTATCCCTATGAAATTCCACCTAATTAGTTTCAGTACACTATTCCAATCTATTCATGGCTTTGGGGATCCTGACTCTATTATGTTATTAGCTGTTGCTCCCAACTTTATCTCATTCACAAATTTGATAATTAGGTCATCTTGTTAATCCAAATGATTCATAAAAATATTTGAACAGAATGAGGGTTAAAAGAGAATGTCCTGAGCTACACTCTACTGCAGAGCTTCCTCCGGCTTGACACAGAGATTGAGAAATTACTCAGGGTCAGCTCAACACTTTGATTTTCAACTCTTACTATTAGCTTTAAATAAATCCCTGTTTTGATGAAATGAAAATTTCCAGAAGAAAACAACTCATGACAGACGGGATGTTTAATGACATTTATTAATGAAATTCATCATAACTTCCAGAAATATATAATTTTCAAAAATAAAATTGCATAGCTTTTTCATTTTTAGTTAATGTCAATACTTTCTTTGTTCTGACAGAGTAGACTATTTATGGGATAACATAGCAGACAAAGGAAAGTAAAAAAATAGGTTCTATAAAATAGTCTACATCCCAAAGAGAAAAGAGACCTTTGCTTTTCTTCAGATATATTGGATACATTAATTTATAGTGTACCTTCAGTGTTGGACCTTAAGTGTCAGTAGTGTGATAAACTTTTCATTTATATTATGTGCAGTGCTTACAAAAAGGTCTTTTCACCAAAATTAATCCATGCCACAAGGTGGAGAGAAAGATGAGCTCCATTACTATATTCAATGTGCACTTTATTAGCAAAGAGAATGGATAATTCTCAATCTGTGTCTTCTTCTGACTGCCAAAATTTGACATCCCATCTTCTAGTAATAATTTTAGGATAGAAAATCTTTGGTGGCCTAAAATATATTTACATACATCCCCAAATTTCATCTGACATCACTGAGTTATTAGGATCTATTAAATATTTTATTCAAATATGTGCTCCATTTTAGGCTTCAGCATCCTTTCTTATCCCCAATTTATTTGCACACCTGTGAACAATACAAAGTACTTTTTTTATTAGCATACTAGGTCATGAGTTAGCATTGAAAAGCAGAAGTTTACATTTTTTTTCCATTTATTTCTTTAAGGAATATCTACTCCTATGTGGAAATCACTATATTAAGCTCTGGCAGAAATACAAATATGCCTTCAACAGCTTTTCAGTATAGAAAACGTTAATGAGTGAGAATAAAAATGTAACTGACATCTTTTTTATAGAACTTCAAAATTTATAAAGTGTTTTATATGCATTTTAGGCTCATACTGATAGACCTGTACTGTAAGTACTATCATCTCTATTGTGCAGATAAGAAAACTGGGACTTGAAGATTTTAAGTAACTTGAAGTGTCCAAAGCTAGATTGGGACATAGGTCTCTAAATCCAGTAGTCTGTCCACTATGACATATTGCCCTGCCATGTCTCCTTATCCTAGTAGTGGTAGAGATATTCATGCAACCTCCCATATTTACACCTAGATTTTTGGAAGCAAAATCTAAAGGCTAATACTAATTCAATATAAGAAATAATAACCAGGTCCTACTCTGCCCTCACCACACCAGATAGCACAGCTCCTCATTAGCTTGGGAGACTACCTTTAATTTATCAGGAACAAATGGGAAGAAGCAGGTTTGGTGATAAAAAAAAACATTGGTTCTGCAGTTAGAATAACCAATTGCATATCGTAGTTCTGCTACTTATTACCTGGTTTACTTTGGCCAAGCACTTAGAAGATGTTTAACAAGTGTTTATTGAATTGAATTTTCCTTTCTGGGGAACATCTGCCTCATCTGTAAAATGAAGGATTTTAACTAGTTTACTTCTGAGTTCCCTTCCATGTCTTAAATATGGAAAGAGAAGAGAGAGAAAGAGAGAGAGAGAGAGAGAGAGAGAGAGAGAGAGAGAGAGAGAGAGAGAGAGAGAGAGAAAGGTCTTACAGGTTAGAGATAAATAAGTGAGGATTATCTTCCTGTAATGTAGAAAGAATTTAAGAGATGGAGACATAACTGGAATATAACTCCAGATTTGCCATCTTACTGATAGTAAACTCTTACTGATAATAAACTTTCTGATCATATATTCTATGAATGCAAACATAACATAAAACAATGTTCTCAGTAGCCACCTAGGGAATATAAACATGCCACATAATACATTATCTACCATACATGGCTACTGATGATACCTAAGACAAACCTTCATTAAAGAAAACTTGCTTTTGAAAACATATGTTCATTTTATTTTTAATTTATTAAATAAAATAAGCTTTCCCATAACAATAGAATAAAAACAAAAGATGTTTGCACATGAAACTGAAAATCTATTATGTACAACTTGCTATTCCTTTTAAATATACAATATTTAATATATAATACAGCATAATATGGTTTGAACTCCAACCCTGACCCCACAAACAATAACAACTAGTCGCATTAATATGGTATATTACAAAGTGCTTCCTTCACATCAAGCTTGTGAGATAGAGCACATCAGTCATTTAGTCGATAAACACTTATTAAATGATTATTCTATGCCAAGCACTGTATTAAGCTCCAGGGATACAAATACAAAACCTGAAACAGACCCCTTACTTTAAGAGCTTGGATCATCCCCATTTCACAGACAGGGAATCTCAGGAAACAGATTACATAGAGGGGTAATTTTTCTAATATTCTACAATATGTATTAGAAGTGATTTGAACTCAGGTTTCCTGCATCATTAGAATGTGAGTTCCTTAAGGGCTGGGACTGCTTTTACTTTTCTTTATAACCAATACATACTGGTTGACTGACTGATTTCAAGTGTAATGGTCTTTCCATCACTTTGTACTGAAGTATTCTATCCTGCACAAATAAATGGTCTTTATTGCTTGTCAACTTATGAATCCCCCTTTGTAGAGCTAGGATAGGGTGTAAAATGCAGAAGCCCAAAGACCTGAGGTCAGCTCCTGACTTAGACACTGTCTTTACTATCTAGGGCAAGTTAACTGATCTTGAGCATCAGTTTCCTCATAGTAAAATGAGAGCTGAATCTCTAATATTTGGTTTCTAAATTTCCTTCTAAGTTTAAATCTATGATCCATTCTCTCTGGATCCCAAAAAAATGAATAAATAAAGAATAAAATCCCTTCATTTGCCGGCTAGAGATTTAAGGAAATTCTGATTAACATGCAGGGCTTTACCCAGAATTATCAGTTCATAAATGTTTGTTAATTAAATGCATTCAGGGCAAATGGAAAGAAGAGATTCTAGAAGGAATGAAATATTAAGTAAATGTTTCAATGTTCTGGATAAAACATGAGTCAGTAGAGAGGACATCAATCATTCAAGAATGAAAAGGGAAAGATTTAAGATTTTTTGCGAGGACAAGAAGGGGAAGGGAAAGGAACGGAAGGGAATAAGCATTAGTATAATACTTGCTGTGTACCAATCAATATGCTAAGTGCTTTATGCATGTTCTCATTTGATTCTCACAGCAACCCTGCAAGATAGGTGCTGTTATTATCCCTATTTTAGAGTTGAGGAAATTGAGGCAAACAATGATTAAGTGACTGCTCCAGGGTCACACAACCAGGAAGTATCTGAGGCTGGATTTAAATTTGGTATTCCTGACTCCAAGTCCAGAGCTCTAGGTACTGTGCCACCATTGTCTGTCTGTTGTGTTCATTGAGATAAGCAAAGATGACAGAGGATCAAAGATTATTCACATCTGCCAGAAAAAAGAAAACCAAATCGATTACATTAAACTGAATTTTCTATACAAATAAAGCCAATGTAACCAAGATTAGGAGGGAAGTGGAAAATTGGGAAAGAATTTTTACAACCTATGTCTCTGATAAAGGCCTCATTTCTAAAATATACAGAGAATTGAGTCAAATCTATAAGAATACAAGTTACAGGGGCGGCTAGATGGCGCAGTGAGTAGAGCGTTGGCCCTGGAGTCAGAAGGACCTGAGTTCGGATCCGACCTCACACACAACGCACACATAAACAAAAACCTAGTTGTGTGACCTTGGGCAAGTTACTTACCCCCAATTGCCCTCCAAAAGGCAAAACAAAACAAAACAAAACAAAACAAAAAACAAAAAAAAAAAGAATACAAGTTACTCCCCAATTGATAAATGGTCAAAGGATATGAACAGGCAGTTTTCAGAGGAGGAAATTAAAGATATCTACAAGCATATCTACAATATATCTACAATATATAAAAAAAAAGGGGGGGCGGCTAGGTGGCGCAGTGAGTAAGAGCGCCGGCCTCGGAGTTGGGATGACCCGAGATCAAATCCGGCCTCAGAAAATGAGCACCCACACACAAATAATGACTAGCCGTGTAACCTTGAGCAAGTTACATAACCCCAATTGCTTTAAAAAAAAATACAAAAATACAATATATCTAATATCTACAAGATATCTACAAATGCTCTAAATCACTATTGATTAGATAAATGAAAATCAAAACAGCTGAGGTACCATATCTCACCTTTCAGGTTGGCTAAGATGACAAAACAGGAAAATGATAAATGCTG
Organism: Gymnobelideus leadbeateri; assembly: GCA_011680675.1. Lineage (NCBI taxonomy): Eukaryota > Metazoa > Chordata > Mammalia > Diprotodontia > Petauridae > Gymnobelideus > Gymnobelideus leadbeateri. Next base: position 570,420 of record WOXC01003007.1, on the reverse strand, counting down.
GAGAGGATGTGGAAAAATTGGAACACTAATACATTGCTGGTGGAGTTGTGAACTGATCCAACCATTCTGGAGATCAATCTGGAATTCTGCCCATAGAGCTGTAAATAATTTCATACCTTTTGACCCAGCAATGCCACTTCTAGGGTAGTATCCCAAAGAGATCATAGAAGTGGGAGGAAGACCTATTGTACAAAAATATTTATAGCAGCTCTTTTTGTGGTGGCAAAGAATTGGAAATTAAGGGGATGCCCATCAATTGGGGAATGGCTAAACAAGTTATAATATATGAATGTAACAGAATAATATTGTACTATAAGAAACAAGGAGCAGACGGACTTCATATTTACTTAGAAAGGCTTATACAAACTGATGCTGAGTGAGAAGAGCAGAACCAGGAGAAATTTGTACACAATTACAGACACAACGCATGTGTGGCAACCAACTTGGATAGACTGGACTGTTCTCAGCAATGCAGGATTATAAGACAACTCCAAAAGATTCATGATGGAGAGAGATGTCTACATTCCAAGAAAGACCTAGAGAGAACACAATTTAAAGGCAGACTGAAGCAAATTACCTGCTCTCTTTCTTTTTCTTGTTTAATTTTGTTTTCTCTTTCCCATTGTTCATTCCATCCATTACAATTCTTCTTTTTATAACCTGACTAATGTCTAATGTGAAAGTATTTGCAGATCCTATACTTGATTGCATGCTGCCATGCCTTGGGGGGTGAGGGAGAGGAGAAAAGAGGGAGATGGAGGGGGAGAAAATTTGAAACTCAAGGGATTGTGGAACTGAATCTTGTAAACTAAAAGTAAACAAACAAATAAAGAAAGAAAAAAAACAAAGTCAGACCAAGGGAAATTTTATTTCAAGGTAACAAATATTACTGTAATCCTAAATTTCACATTATTGAGTCAAGTGCTTCGTATTGTATAGGAGAGAATCAAGATTCTCTGACAGATGACTTGGAATTTATAAATGCTATTCTTCAAAATTATATCCAATAATGAATGCCTTCCATTTCAAAATTTATCACCATCATTGTTCTCTCTTTTTAAGAGTTTGTATATTAGTCATAACAAATTTTATATAATTTTGTTTCTGTTGGGTTATATTTTGAGGTTTAATCTTTCTTAATACTTGTATATATTTCATCCTCTTTTTTTCAACATGGAAGAAAAAAAAGACTAGAATTGAGGGTAGACTGTTTGGTGTTGCTTGTTCATATAACTAATTAATGAGGAAATGGCATGTCCTTATCCTTTGATTTGTTGGTGATTAATAAATCAATAAAATATGTGAAGAATGAAGGAACAGAAAAGAGGCACTTGTAATGAGATGTGGTTGCCCTTTCTTACTTTCTGAATATCCATGGTCTCACAAAATCCACATCATAAATGTAATTAACTGGGACCATTGCCAACCTCTTCAAGGAGGAGCAGAATTGATGGCTCATGAAGATTAAATTATTCATTCACCCTGTAACATGTACCTCCAGGACAGGGTTGAGACAGAGACATAAGGGTTGAAACCTATCATTGTCCTTTGCTGCTGTGTAAATCTTCACTTAATAAATAAAAATTTAACCTCCAGGTTTGTTATTGAAGGACAGGCCCATAGGGGTGCTTTGTGCCTACATATTTTACCCTGACATTGGATGCCCTAAAATATGGTTGGGTAACTCAACAAAACAGATGAAGACTGAAAGTATTTCTTTTCCTCCTGGGGTCATAACTTGTGCATAGAGGTAAGGAGTGGGCGTGAAAACAGCATTAAGATAATCCTAAAGAACTATACCCTGAGAAGCCTATTTTAGACTCAGATCAGTACCTAGTCCAGTAGTCTCCTGGGGCTGCAACTCTAATCAATTTAGTAGAAAGACTAGTAATAGTTGTAAAAATATTACTCTAATTTATGTAAGAAAGAATAATATTTAGTAGAAAAATATTTAAGAGGAAAGAAACCATGAAAATATATTAACTAGAATTTCTAAAAGCTATTATCAATTCCACAAATAAATACAAGGTTGCCTTTTGCCGTGGGGGATGGCAAGAGAGGACTGGAAAGAACCATTGATTTTACATCATGAAAATGATTTATCCAAGAATCAGTATTCTTATTTGGAAGCTGGATTTTTCCCCTATGGGACTATCTTTGGACACGAAATTATACCTCCTTCTGGTTGGCTAAGGATTGAATATTCACATGAAATTGAATATCCTTCCCTCTAAAAAAAAGGGTTACCATCTTATTTTCAACTCATCCCTTTTCATTCATCCTAAAATGAAGGTTAGTTTGAACGAGGGAAGCTACATTAATATTCAGGAGCCTTTCAGGAGTGAAATGGATTGCCTACAAACCTCATGCTGTAATCATTTTTAAATGCATTTGACAATTCCTTTTGCAGAGTATAAAAAGAAAAGAAAGTAAGTCTGTGATAAATGCTTTAATGATCAAGCCATTTGATATACTGTAAGAACTTGCCTAACCCATTCCCCTTAAACTCCTCATTTTTCCTTCTTTGATATGTCAAGGTATCTGAACTTCTTGATTTAGATAATCTCTCTAAGGATACAGACTGTACCCCATCCTGAGTGACTTGTCTAAGTCCTTGTATAAATTCTACAATGGGGGTCCAACTAGCATGCCGGTGGCCTTCTTCTAAACCACTTGACATCATGTCGAGGCTAATGAAGAATGGGGGTTGTTTTCCATCTCTTTTTCCTTGTTCTCATTAAGTAACACGAAAACTTGCTTTTCTTATCATACATCTTACATAATATGAAATTGGATTGAAAAGTAATAGAAGTAGTCCATCATGTCCATGTCCATTGACTCTAGTCCATGTGTATCTTTGACAAACACTGTGGATAGACAATGAACTGAGCCTTGAATTAGCATTTTTATTAGATTCTGAATATCCAGTAATATGATTTCCTTTTTTCTTTCTTTTAATTTTTAAATGACTTTCTTCAAAGAAAAATATGATAATGTTTTTGTTGAGTTGTTTCAGTAGTGTCTAATTCTTCATGGCCCTATGTGGGGTTTTCTGGGCAAAGACACTGGAATGGTTTGCCATTTCCTTCTACAGCTCATGTTACAGATAAGGAAACTGAGGCTATCAAGGTTACATGACTTTCCCTGGGTGACAGAGCTATTAAGTGTTTGAGGTCATATTTGAACTCATGTCTTCCTGACCCTAGGGCTAGTGACCTATCCATTGTGTCACATAGCTTCTATGATCCACTATGATTGACTTCTATTCTCATTAATGATGAAAGGTTTTCCATAAATATTTAATGATTTGCCACCTGCTCACCCATTGCTGAAATTACTGAGAAGTTTGGTTGGGGTTAGAAGTAAAGTCTATGGAACAGAAAAAAATGAATTTTACTGGCCACAGTCATTATGTTATTAAATAGGATTTCTGGGAGACAAAGGTATCAGATGTCATAAACACTTGGATTGAGAGTCAGAAGATCTGGGTTCTCTTATCAGTATGTGAGAAAATTGCATTAAGCAAGTCTCTTTCTAGACCTTAATATCTTCAGCTATAAAATGATAGTTTGAAATGAATGAAAAACAACATTGCTTAAGTGATTTTTCTGTACCAGGCACCATGCTAAGCACTGGAGGTACAAATACTGAAAACTAACTCTTTCCAAGAATAGTGGTACTAATTTCATTCCTACTCTAAGAGCTAGAAGTTGTATTGGAAGGGGAGAGGAGGTGATAGGATATCAAATTAAAGTGTTAGCTAAGAAACGAGCATTGTAATGGTTTTGGGTTGAGTTAATTATGGCAAACGGTCAATATTTATGAGTAGAGAACACTAAGGTAACGGATGAACAACTTAGTCACGGGCAAGTGGGCAAGATACATAGATGGCTTGGATTAGATAACCCTTAAACTTTCTTCATTTCCAAATTTATTTGGCTATTGTGACTAAAAGCCTAGGGAGGAAAACTGAAACATTCTCTGGAATTCCCTGACACCAAGTCCTAGTAAGTCTCACGTCTTTGGGTAGCCTTATTAACTAACCAGTTTGCCCATTCCATGACTTATGTGAAGGAAATTCACAACAAGAATCTTAATTAGAGACATTTATAAACAATCAGCAAATAGCAATTTAGTAATTCATATTAGTTAAAAGTAACTAGTTTTTTTTAATTTTATTTGCTTTTAAGTTTATTTATAAAATATTGGAACAAAGTTTGGACTGTTTATAAGAAACAAGTGAACTTTTAGGAATAAGTAAAGAAGTCTGGGTATTTCAGAAAACTGGCAGATTTGATATGGGGGAGAAAGTTGAGGGGGAGGGAAAAAAGATCATGTAAGAAGGTAGCCATCAGTTGTTTTAAGGACCCATGTCAATATGACAATGTGTAGTGAAAGTTTTTTTCATCTTTAAAAATACATAATGTTTAGTCTGATGCCCAAGATCCTTCATTCTGGCAATTCAAAAATAGCTTAATGGCTATTTGCTTTGGTGATTCCCAAGATTGTTTTTATTTCACTTGCAAGCATAACTTCACGAAACAATATTAACAGATTGGTTTATTGGATTAATATTCATATCATGATACTGTTGATTTGAGTGCTATTTCAAGTAATGCTAGTAACAATACTACTAGTGATAGCTGGTATCTAGAATCTCTTTAGCACTTAAAATTTTGCAGAGGGTTTTACATGCATTATCTTGTTTGGTCTCATCACAACATTGTAAAGTATAGTTATCATTATTCATGCATTGCCAATGAGGGAACTGAATCTCGGAATGGCTAAGTGATTTAACTGTGATCACACAGCTAGTGTCAGAAGTGGGATTTAGACCTAGATCTTCTGGATTGAGACCCAATGTTCTTTTCACTACTCCATGGAATTTAATAGCTCCAAGTCTTCTTTGAATTTTGAGATTCTATGAGTATTAACTTGGATATGAGTGAGTGCAGTTAGACCTCAGCGGAAGTCTCTGGACCACTCTAAGCCTCAGTTTTCTCATCTAAAAATGAGAGGAATGATAATCTCTAAGGTTTCATTTAGCTTTTTGCTGTTGTTCAGTAGTTTTCAGTCTTGTCTGCGTCTTTGTGATCCCATTTGAGGTTTTCTTGGCAAACATACTGGAGTGATTTGCCATTTCCTTCTCCAACTCATTTTACATCTTTTTACAGAGCAGAAAACTGAGGCAAACAAGGTTAAGTGACTTGCCCAGGATCACACAATGAGTAAGAATCTCAGGTCAGATTTGAACTCAAGGAGATGTGTCTTCCTGGCTCTAGGCCCTGTGTTCTATCCACTGTGCCACCTATCTGCCCTATCTAGCTGCTCATTCAGCTATGATATTCTACAATTCTATTTCTTGGTTCAGAAAGAAAGTAAGAAGGGTAATTCTCAAGTACTATAAGAGAAGTATTCATGGAAGGAAATATGTAAAAAGTCTTCCTTAAAGAGTTCATAGCCAATATTTTCCCTCTCAACATAATTTCCCAACCTTTGCCCAATTCTTGAACAAGATCACACTTCTAGATGGTATATTATACATAAAGATTTTATATTCCTTCATTAATTCAACCAGTATGCATTAGGTACCTACTTTCAGCCTCTATTATGGGCCTCAGGGAATGCAGAAATATTTCAGACAAGGTCACAGTCTTCAGGGAAATTAAAATCTTTTAAGTGAAATAAGACACAGAAATAATTACAATATAATGTAGACTCTTTTAAATAATCATAATACAATATATTTATTCCACTAGCATGGCACTTGGCATATTCGCAAATGCCAGTATGTGGCAAATGCCACACAAATGGGACAGGAGTTAAGAGCAAGGAGAGATTGAGCCCAGACAGGTGATCAGAGAGCTCCTTGGAATGGACAGTATTTTAACTGGTCCTTGAAGACTGGGTAGTATTTAGATCAGGTAAAAGGGGCATTCCAGATAGAAGAAACAGTATAAGTCAAGTTAAAAATGCAGAAAGAAACAAGGGCTATTTAGTGATCAGTAAATAGACTATCTTATCTAGGGCACTATTACTTCATCATGGAGTTAGTTAAAAAGTATTGATTAAACACTTTCTTTATAGCAAGCATTATGCTTACTAATTATGAGAAATTTACAAATGGAGGGAAGAAGGAAAAAAAAAAGCAGTTCCTGTCCACAGGGGCCTTATATTTTTGTGTGTTTGGGGAAGGGATGAGCACTACATGTAAATAAATAATTATTATATGCAAAGAAACTTTAGAGGGGAAGGCATGAAGGGAAATCCCATTGCCATGGTCATAATTCTTCACAAAGATGCCTTATTTTCTAGCCAGTACTTTGTGTTCTTCTAGGTGATTAAAAATTGATTATTTGATGATCTCTTCCACTATCTCCCCTGCTTTTGAAGTTAACCTGACAAGTCTATAATTACCAAGGTTGTCTTGTGTTCTACTGTATTGCTTATTGATTCAGGATGAAAGATTAAAGTGATTTCAATGGTTTAACTAATATTTTGTATGCCTAGATGGGTAATGTTGAAATGTCCTTACTGAACTCTGAATTTCATCAAGGAGCAGTGGATGAAGGATTAATTCTTAATGCCCTGGCTCCTATAAATCTAAATAGCCATTTCCTGAGAAATTTTGCTTCCCTTGAGTTGTTTATGTGCATATCAAGGTATCGTTTTTAAAAGTGAAATTTCAATACTTGTCTACCCTTGTGGGCAAACCTGAAACTTAAAAAGGGAATTTCACTAAAAGTATTTTAAATTGGGGTTTCATTGCAGCTATAAATCTTGGTGCATCTTTCTAGGAATATATACCTTGAACTTTGATGTGGTTCTTTGTTGTTGCTATTGTTGTTCTCCTGTAACTGAGTCAAATGGAATTTAAATATTTTTCTTTCTTTCTAAAAATAGAATTTTTTTAGGGCTAGTATGGATGATAAACATTTGCTTAACTCTGTGATATTGGTATTTTTCTTCTAGCTCTTCTGTGACACTAGAAATCAATCAACTGTCATATCACTTTTAAAAATTTTATTAAACCATGGTATAACTGTGTTTGCTGAGTGCCCTGTGAATTTCTCGGGATTTTCATAATACTGGAAGTTAAATATGGCACTGATCTCATTTGAGTCTCACAACACTGTAAGGTAGATAGGGAAAGAGTATTTCTATTTTACTCATGTAGAAACTAAAGATCAGCTAACACTAGTAAAACTTGCACTAAAAATTCAGACTGTATTGATTTGACTGGACAGACAAATATTTTTGTTACCATATAATTAACATTCATAAACTGAATGTTAGAAATTCTATAATGACACATTCCTAAAGTATCAAAATAATCTGTTTCTTCATCTAAACATTTTTTCAAATTAATTCTAATTAATTAAAGTCAAGTCATATTAAGCCAAAACTTTTATCCCCACTTTTAAATTTATTTTCTTTGTATGTAGTGATCCTGCACTTATGCACAGTAAAATAGACCACCACCCTAAAAATAATGGAAAATATCCATGAATCTTTGAAAATATGCCTGTGTATGTGTGTACCAATACATGCATCCACGTTTGTCTTTAAGTTACATCGAAGAAAAATGTAACATCAGAGATAGGAATGCTGCTTGTGGTACAGAGGGTGATGATAATAGACAATAAAGGAAAGATAGAATTATTGAAATCTCTATTTTCTCTTTGGAGGAGTGCCTTTTCCACTAAAATTGAGTGAAAAAAGAATAGTTAAATATGAGTTACAAGCTAAGAGAAGCAAATAAGAAAGTAGATATGCTTGATTAGTTCAAGGTCTCAGTTAGTGGAAGGAATAGATGGAAGTTCCTGAGAAATGAAGCCAAGTCAAAATGAGAATGTGACCAAACCTAACTCAGTCCATGGAAGATGATTTGTAGACTTCTCTCTGCAAAGTAAAAGTGATATGACCAGCAAGGAGGATACTAAACTGAATATACTACGGGCTAATTCATCTGCATAAGCATGTGGGTTTCCACTTCAATTTGATATAATATATTTTGCTAGATAGACACTGTCAGAACCTTTGGAGACTCTGGTCCATCAGTCCATCCCAAACCTAAGGTAAATAATATCTGTTTATTATGGATGGACATTTACATTACTCCTTGTTGAAAAAGGGCATGAGACACTACAGAAAAGTGGAGATCATGTGGGATTTTTGATTCACAAAATCACAACTCCTGTCTTTGAGACTAGATACATGTGTGACCATCGGCAAGTCACTTGAACTATCTAAAACTCATTTTATTCTTCTCTAGAATAGAGATAATAATATATGAGGTAGCTACCTTAATAATTATTGTGACAATCAAAATAAGAAAGGCAGGTAAGGGTACTTTATAAATGTTAGATAGTACTAAGACTATTAGGCCATGGAGTGACTGTTGTATAGTAGAAAGACCTTTCTAGTGAGGAGGCTAGAATTCATGTCCCAATTCAGCTACTTTGTGTGAGTTGCAAACTTCTCCGAATCATACTCTCTTTATCTGGGAAATTACATAAATCTCACTAGTACAGATAGGCTCTGGTGAGAATTCTGTGAGAGAATATGTGGCAATGTTGTCTATTATTATGAATATCCATAAAGCCCAGAAACTAGGTCTATGATTTTGACTTTCACAATGTCTCTATTTATCTTTCTCTTCTTCTTCTCATGTTAACTATTATATTAATTATTTAGTGAGGCTTGCTTTACTAAATAATGCAGAACCCCAAACATGCTTATCCATAAACATAATATACCTTAACACAATGTAACCTTTAAAATGATATTGATTTATGAAATAAAGTTCAAGTGGAACCTAAGTTGTCATTTTAAAGGATGATGTCATCATATGGTCATAGTTATAAGCATTAACACTGCCTCTTTTTTTTTACAAAACTTAAAAAAATAAAGAATGCTAATTTATCAGAGACCTAAATTTTGTATGTTTTGGGGGGAAAAAATCGTCAATTTCCTAAGAAGTTTAGAGTAGCTTAAACAAATCAATACCTTCATTATACTCTCAAAATATCCAGTATTCAATGGAATTAATGAAATACTCAATATCTTCTGAATGAATAAAATATCTCTAAGAAAATGTCATGAGTAGAAATAATATTAATATATTCACATTTATAACATTTTTGATGGATTTTTTGGTTCAGAATCTTTTTTTTTAAATCAATGTTGAACAATGGGGAAATAAAACCAAACAAACAAAAAACCAAACTCACTACCTCTGGAATCAGATGACCTGGGTTCATATCATTTCTCTAATGCTTAATACTTTTATGACCTTGGTTTCCTCAGCGGTAGCATGAGGAAGATCAGAGTATGTGGACTGTGCAGTCACCTAAAACTAAAAAAAAAAATCTAAGAATTTTCCTTTATAATATCTGTTGTACATTTATCACTTTTTAAAGACATACCCAAATAGAGCATTTAAGGTTACAGAAAACCTGTTCTATTGGATAATGTCATGCCATACATTTCAGTGCAGCAGACAAGAAATCAAATGATACATGACACAGATACATAAATATTAAGTACATGATGAATGAGTTTCCAGCTACAAATGAGCAGAAATTTTGCTCTTTAGTCTGAACACTGGAGAGTGAACCTTAGGTTGCAATTATAAATGGCATCCAGGTGAGTTAATTGCCAACATAATCCTAAGAATTGTCCAAAAAATACTTCTATTCCATTGAAAAATTACACAAACCAACTCGAATGACAAAGAAATCCTTTCAATGTAATTTACATTATCTTGCTGGGAGTAGTCAGTATCTTGCTAAAGCTAGTAACCATAATACCCTGCAAAACAATTAGATCTTCTACTCTGACATTGAAAACCCACTTCTGGAAGGTAGATTTTACACTCACTTTGCCATTAACCAGTTTTCCATGATCATTATTGACTACCATTTTCAAACCATACTGTTGTTTTGTTGTTGTTCAGCTGTTATTGAGTCATGTCTGACTCTGTGACTCCAACTGAGGTTTTCTTGGCAGAGATACTAGGGTGGTTTCCCCTTTCCTTCTCCAGCTCATTTTACAGATGAAAAAACAGAGGCAAAGTGTTAAGTGATTTACCCAGGGTCACACAGCTAGAAAGCATCTACAGCCTGATTTGAACCCAGGTCTTCCTCATTCCAGACCTGTTGCTCTTTCCACTGTGACACCTAACTACCCTTTCAAATCATGCATTCATATCCAGCCCCCCCTCTTATTATGTCTCCTCTATTTACTATCTTTTCTTTATTGTCTATTATAATTGTCCCAGAACTTTTCTTATCTAGCTTAGAGTTGTATAGACCTTGTTCACACCTGGTTCACACCTCTGAGTGATATGTCCAGTGTCCATATTTTAACCTAAAAATATATGAGACTATAGCACCTTGCCCCTTACTTTAAATAGAATGGGGGGGTGTTGATTTTATTGATTGACTTAGTCCACACCCTACCTTACACATAAAACTGGCATTTCTATCAGAACCATATCACTGTGTATGAAACTAGTGTTCAAGCTCTAGTTATTTCATAAGACATTGGTTATATTACCAAGTCTTTCAATGAAAAGCTGTATTCTGATAACTCATCTATAAAACTGGCAGAACAAAACCTACTTAATAGCTGCTATGAAGTTCTCTTAATGTTCATGAAGTACAATTATATGCTACAATAGCTTTTGTGTTGCTCAAAGCTTTTATCATAAGAAGCTGGCTCATTATTGGGCCTATATTTTATTTTGATGCTTATTGGGACTTTCCCTCTCCAACAAAACAAAACAAGAAAAAAATCAGATTCCATTTCCAGAAGACTTTGTGAGCATGTTACGGTTTTTTATTTTTATTCATTTATTTTTTTGTATTTGAAAGAATTAGTCACATAGTGGCTGGAAGAGAGGTCCAACTATAGCTTTGCCAGGGATGTTAGTGGTTCTGACTTCTCTTCTACCATGTTCTTTTCAGGGCAATGTATTTCAGATAATGTGATCGTATGTAGAACAGGAATAGGAGCAGGAAACATGTGCCAGAGGAAATAGTGTTGAACATTGGCTGTTATAGGGCCTGGGACCAAAACCTAACTTTGTCATCAGGGATCTGGGACAGTACATTAAACCTGTCTTGGTCTCATTTTTTCCCCTCTAAAATGAAGGTTTCAGACTAGATGACATGAGAATTCTTTCTGAAAATATGATTCTACTTTTCTGAGGAGAAGGTTGTGAAGTAAATTCCTCTTCTTGACAATATGGATGTCATAAGTCACTCCTTTGGTTTTTAGTCACTAGTTTACCTTTTCCCCACTATTTCTTGTTGAGTCATTTTTCAGTCATGTCTGACTCTTTGTGACCCCATGTGGGATTTTCTTGGAAAAGATACTGGAATAGTTTGCCATTTCCTTCTCCAACTCATTTCAGAGGTGAAAAAATGAGACCAAGACAAGTTTAGTGACTTGCACAGAGTCACACAGCTTCTAAGTATCTCCCACCAGATTTGGACTCAGAACAATGAGTTTTACTGACTCCAGGCGCAGTGCTCTGTTCACTGTACCACCTAGCTATGTTTCCCCACCACAGAAAATGAATTAACTTCATTTTCTATTAAGTTCATGAAGAATTCTGTTCAGAGATTTACAGTAATTAGTAGGGTAAAAAATGTGGACATCTGTGTATTTAAAATGATCTTCCCATAAATATATAAGTTTATTGTCCCCTTAAACACATGGGAGCAGGACAACTTTCTTGGTATGCTTGCCTCTGTGTGCCAGAATGGCATCTCTAAAATGGTGTTGCTCTGCTCCCTGTTATGTATGCCCTAACTTTAATCCTGAAAAACCAAAACCAAAATGACAACAACAACAGCAAAAGCAGTGATGGCTTTGTGAGTAGTTGGGAAAATTTTCAGCCTGGGTTCCTTGGAAGCTAGGGGAAAATCTCAATTACCAGCATATCTACAAGACTGCAGGTTGATAAAGTAGCCAAAATGAAAAGAAAAGAAATTTATTAGCAACGGCAGCTAGGAGGAACAGTGGATAGAGTGCCAGACCTGGAATCAGAAAGACTTGAGTTCAAATCCAGTCTCAGACACAGCTTCGTGACCCTGGGCAAGTCACTTGACCTTGTTTGCCATAGTTTCCTCACTTATAAAATGGAAATAATATTAGTAATACATCCTAAGATCATTGTGAGGATCAAACAAGATAACATCTGCAAAAAGCCCTTAGCACAATGCCTGGCATATAATGAATAATACATAAATGTTAATTATTATTAATTGTTATCATCATCTTTATTAGCATTCTAAGGAAGACTGCTTGCTAATAGTAACTTCTGCTTCCTAGATTGTTAATAACTTGCATTTCTTTCCAGAGCAGTTTGTTCATATCCTTTAACTACTTATCCATAGGGAATGATGTTTGGTCTTAATGTATTTTTATTAAAGCTTCTCTTAATCTAATCTTTAAATCAATAAATGAATATATGTATGAGTAAAAAAAATTTAAATACTATGTGCAAAGCACAATTCTAATATCTGGGAATGCAAACTGAAAAACAAGATAATCCCTGCTCTTGGGGACCTCACATTCTAATAGGGGGAGACTATATATGTATGTGTGTGTGTGTGTGTGTGTGTGTGTGTGTGTGTAGTGAAATTTCTGTTGTAAAGTAGGATGGAAAGACTTGATGATAGAAGGGAATAAGAAATTAATGGTAGAAGAGATACCAAACATTTGTAATTACCTTATTATGCCAAGTCATGCCCTTGATGCTTGTTAGGTGTAAATGTGAAGTCCTGAACGGGTAAATACAGGATGGGAGGCAAACGACTGGAACCAACTCTCCTGACAGTGAACTAGAGTCTTGGGTAGATCTCATACTCAATAACAGCTACTATTGTGATCTGGCATTAAGGAAAAAGAAAGGAAACAGCAAAACTAGCACAATTAAGTGACATTAATAGACATTTCTCATCCAAAATAATGACTGTTATAGTCTTACTTTACTCTGCCCTGGAAGGCATATCTATTCAGTAATATTAGGTCCAGTTAAGAGTGCAACATTTTTTGAAGGTATATTGAAAAGGTATCATACATCCCAAAGGTGATGATGAGCATGGTGAAGAACTCAAAACTGGAAATAAGGGCATCTCTTTGTTTTGTATTTCCCCCCCTTTTTCCAATTCATATCAATTTATCTTTATTTGGAGACAATTTCTATCTCCACAATATCTCTCATATTCCTTTATACTATTAATACAGCTGTCACCTTTGCTGAGGCTGTCATTTACTCCTGCCTAGAATATTATAGTAACCTTTTAATAAATTATTTTCCTTACCTCTTCTCAAAGTGATTTTCATAGTGTTGGTTAAACCATTTCATTCCCCCACAAAGTAAAATCCAGGGGCTCCATATTGTCCTTAGGATCAAATATAAACTCCGCACTGTCTTTGGCCCCAACCTGTCTTTCCAACTTCAAAATACATTAATTCATCTCCCCCCTACACTTTACGCTATAGCCAAACAGTATCAGCTGATCAATGAACTAACAGCAATCCTTCCACTAATTTTATTAAATTTATTTTTGGGAATTTAGGAAGCTTAGTTTTTTCATGTTGCAATAATGTAAATGTAAGCATGTTTCTTTCTTCACTGGTTTTACATCCATGGAGGAAGAAACAATGGACATCTAAAATATAGTCTCTCAGACTCAAGCTTAATTGTGATCTAATCTAGGAGCAGTAGTGTATCTTAAGCTTCTTTCTTAAGCAGTATGAATTTCTTGGGCCAGATTTCTGGTTGTTTCCTTCAGCCTATAGCTTCACTGTTCTGGAGACATTTATATAGAAATCACCACTCTGGATCAGACCTATCAGGGTAAATCATAAGAAAAGAAGGAAAACACATAAATGTTATAAGAAGCAGTATTCTCAGATTAGTGTGAGTTCTAAGCTTCTTAGAGACTCTAGTCTTGTAAAGATCCCGTAGAGAAAATTACATAGCTTCATTGCTGTAATAATTGACCTTTTTCAGAACACTAATGCAAGAAAATAAATTAATTTCAGATCACCAGCATGGGAGTATCCTTGCTGCTGATGATTATAGGCTCAACTGCCTAGTTACAGTGGAGAAGAGTCACCAGCTGAACTGGACATTTCAGAGTTCTTACTGCTACTCATGAGCATGTTCATACAAAAGTCCCAGATCCATGGACCTATAGCTTAAATAAAAAATTAAGATTTGGGGCGGCTAGGTGGCACAGTGAGTAAGAGTGCCGGCCTCGGAGCTGGGATGACCCAGGGATTGAATCCAACCTCAGAAAATGAGCACCCACACATAAATAATGACTAGCCGTGTAACCTTGAGCAAGTTACTTAACCCCAATTGCTTTAAAAAAAATTAAGATTTAACCATGTGTGCCTTGTGTTGTTATTTATTTTGATTTGCATATTGCTTAACTTTTCTTCCCAGATACACTGAAAGCTCTTTGTGGGGAGGAACTATGTTTCTTTGTTTCCGTTACAATACCTATGATGCTTTTACACAGGTAATTGGTATTCAGTATATTGAATTAATTAACAGATTAGTGTTAATATTTGGAGATAACCTTGTGAACATCCTCTCTCTACAAAGATTACATAGAAGGTACAGCCTTGACATTTTTCTTCCCACTATGAGCCAGTCCAATGTTAGCAGCTATTTTTTTGTCTCTGAGCCAGTCCTCTGTTCATGAGAGAGCATTCTTCCCTGGTGAATGTTGTTGTTCTTTCTTCTTCTCCTCCTTTTCTCCTCCTCCTCCTCCTCCCCCTTTTGCTTGGAATATTACAGTAGCCTCCTAATAAATAAATTACATCGACTCATTCCCTTTTTTACATACTTATTCATTCCTTCAAAGAATTTAAGGACAAGAATTATATAACTCTAGTGTTTTTCATTACACAAACTGATTCTTTTTCGCAATTAATATTTACTTCTATGTTCTTTCATTTGAGTCATTATTATTGTGACCCATTATTATGGATTCTACTAGCTTGCCATGCATGTAGTACAGATTTATTGAGGGGTCCACTGGGTCTGTTCTCATGCTCTGTCCTGGAAAACCTGCTACTTATTATACTATGTGTTTTGTTCTTTCCTTGGCATCTATTCTGCCAAATATGGCCCAAGAATGGTGAGTTTCATCTGCTTGTTCCCAGGACTGTGGAACCATGGGCAGCAGAATTGGGCGGGAAGGGAGGACACTATGCTAATCACCAGACAGTTTACAACTTTCAATCAGTTTCCCTCTTGACTTCCATTGAGTGCATGCCATATGTCTTGAAGGCATATTTACATTGTTTATCAATTATTCTCAGACATGGTGTCAACACATTGCCTAGAATCTTATAGTTGCTCAATAAATGTTTGTTAAGCAAATAAAGGAATTTTCTTTCAACTATGCTATAACATTTCTTCCTAAGCTTGAAAAATTAATAAAAGAGAAAAAAAAACTTTACAGATTTTTACTTGTTATTAATTTTCAACATCCCACTAGCAATTAGTAAATTACTATTAAGATGTGTTTGAAGAAATATCACTTATCCAATTTGTGTCTATTATATATTATGAATACAGAATATATTAGGAATGACAGGTGTAACTCTTTTGGAAGTAGCTTGGAATAGATGAATATTTCATTAAACATTAAATGATAATTATGATGTCCTACCAGGAAAACTTAAAAAAAAAGTCTACCCATAGTTGGAAATTATATGTGTGTGTGCATGCTTGTGTGTGTGCTTATGTATATGCATATACACACACACACACTCACACACATTCTCCCTGTGCTGTAAAAGTTGCATGGCAGAGAATCACAGTTGAAAAGGAACTCATAGGCTATCTTTTATGATCTCTACCCAAACAAGGATCCATTCACCTAGTCTTTGCTTGAAGATGAGGGATGTTATACCTAATGAGGGGTAACTCACTCCATCCTGAGAAAGTTCAGCCCTCCATTGAATAGCTCTAATGTCTTAGTTTTCCTTTACATTAAGCCTAAATATAGTCCTTTGAAAATTTTACACAATACTCCTAGTTATCCACTTAGGGACCCATCAGAAATGGCTAATCGCTTTTCTTTGTGAAAGACCTTTAAATACATATATTTGTTTTCCTTTCATTTTGAAGAGAATCAATGACATCACAGACTGATGTCTTGACTGTGTGAACTGGGTTTAAGTGAGACAGAGATGCTTATAATAGAGCTTTAGAGCTGGAAAGTATTTTAGAGACCATTGAGTCTAAATTATCTTAGAGTTGAGAGAACTGAAGTCCCAAGAATTTAGACGACTTGCCCAGAATAACAAAGCTTACTTGTTTGAGATGGGATTTGAACCTAGGTCTTCCTGATTCTGTCTACTACTCTATGATAATTTTGAAAATGATAATAAACATTTATATAGCACTTTAAAGTTTGTGGATCACTTAATCCACATAACAACTCTGTAGGTTAGGTGCTTTTATTAATCCATATTTTACAGATAAGGAACCTGAGGCTCAGGAAAGTTGAGTGACTTGGCCTGAATCACATAGTAAGTGTGTGTGAGGCAGGATTTGATCTCAGATCTTGTTTACTTTAGTTCTAGCAATCACTCCACTGTGATACCTCACTGTTCCATATGATCTTGAAGACTACTTACATGCCCCCTTTACCTCTTCAGGTTAAATGTCCTCATTTTCATTAACTAATCATCATATGGCATGTACTTGAAGGACTTCATAATCTTCACAATATGGCTTCCTCTGGATATGTTTCAGTTACAAATACTTTTCCTAAAATGTAATGACTGGAACTGAATAGACTTTATCTTTCTAAATTTAGCTGATATATCATACTAAGTTAAGTTATATGGAGCTTACTCTTTACTGAAACCTCATTTTATTAGATGAAAAGTTTCCTAGTGATTGTTCCCACATGTTTTACTTTGATAATTAGTAATTTTTGGAACCCGAATACGGCTTCTTATTTACCCCTGTTAAATTTCATTTTATTTGACTTAACTCAATGTTCTAAATCTCAAGACATTTTTGAAATATAAACTAGTCATATGGTGTGTTAGCTTACCTTCCCAGCTTTGTGTATTCCATAATATTGATAAACATGCTGCCAAATCAGGAAGACCTAACTTGAAATTTGACCTCAGACATTTATTAGCTATGTAACCCTGGACAAGTCACTTAACCTCTATTTGACTCAGTTTCCTCATTAGTAAAATGATATGGGAAGCATACATAGGAAACTTTTCATCTGAAAAAGGAATGATGTTTCAGTCAACAGTAAGCTCCATACAACTCGATATATATCACTTACATTTAGAAAGACAAAGTCCAGGCCCCTCTTTTTGTGAGAGTCAATTAAGATAATAATTGCAGAGTTCTTAGCAAAGAATTAGTACATAGTAAGTTCTATTTAAATGCTAGCTATTATTAGCTAATATTTTTTTACTTCAAGTACAGCAATGTATCCATTGCTTCCTCAACTGCTTCCCACACAAGGATAAAAAATGTTAATGTCAAAGCAAGCATAGATACCTATGAGATTCCACTGGAGACTTTCTTCGTATAGAAGATTGATCATTAATTATTACTATTTAGCCCCAACTATTCAACCAGTTACAAATACACATAGCTAAACTATTATCTGATCCTTATCTCACTTTTCCAAGAAAAAGAACTGAAAGACTTTGTTAACTTTATGTTAAAATTTAGCTTAACTACAATTGAAGCATTCCTGTGATCTACCAGCCCAATAACTCTTTTAAAAGAGAAAATGAAGTTAATCTCCCTTAAGCTATACTACTAACCACCATGTAGACCAATATGTCACTTTCCAGAAGTTCACTAACCCTCCCTTTGAAGATAAATTCTATAATTTTGCCAAGAATTCAAGTCATTCCCATGGGCCTAATGTTTACATACTCCATTATCATCTGTTTTTTTTAAATTAGTACACTTGCATGTTTCTGATTCTTTTGTTGCTGTTGTTGTTCAGTCGTGTCTGACTCTCCATGACCCCATTTGGAATTTTCTTGGCAAAAATACTCAAGTGGTTTCCTTCTTTACAGATGAGGAAACTGAGGGAAAGAGGGTTAAATGGCTTGCTCTGTTTAAAACACTTAGTAAGTTTCTCAGGAAAATAAAGTTTTCCCAGCATTCCATCTACTGTGCCACCTAGCTGCTCTGATTCTTTTATAACTCTCCTATTCTCTGTGATCTTTCAAATAACCCAGAGAAGAATTCAGTCATGACAGCTGAAAGTTTCATCAGTACCCTGGAAAGCTGTTCATTTTTTTCACTTTCATTTTCTCTATTTTATGTAAAAACTGTGATGCCATTGTGTTAGCTGAGGAGCTGTACAATGCTTATAGGATTCTTTTTGGTCAATTGGAATGTCATATTTAAAATGAAATATCATAGACCTATTCAGCAAATGTGTTCATTAATTTGTGTGAGTAGTGAGTAGCAAGCCGCAGTTGAGTTTTGAGCTGGGCACAAAGCAACCTGCCCCATGTATCTTTGAACATAATGGGGATATTTTTCTTATACCATATGATCATGGGTACTGATAGTAAAATGGGAAGCTTTTAGAGAATGTCCACTAGATTTTAATACTTCTTAATCTGCTAATAATCTATGAATCAATGTAGGGGTTTATTTTTCTACCTAGTATCATTTCTTTTTTGTTTTTAGCTTTTTTTTGGAGGGGGAAGGTAGGTCAGTTGGGGTTAAGTGACTTGCCCAAGGTCACACGGCTAGTTTTGTGTTGAGTGTGAGGCCAAATTTGAACTTAGGTCCTCCTGGCTCTAGGGCTGGTGCTCTATTCAATGCACCACCTAGCTGCCCCATCCTAGTATCATTTTTTTTTTTAAATTTGAGAGATCTCTGAGAAATCACTTTCCTTTTCTCTATTTTATGTAAAAACTGTGATGCCATTGTGTTAGCTGAGGAGCTTTACAATGCTTATAGGATTCTTTTTTGGTCACTTAGAATGTTATACTGCAAATGAAATGTCATAGGCCTATTCAGCAAGTGTGTTGATTCATTTGTCCCTTTATGAATTTAAATATCTCCTAAACTGCCAGATTCATGTACAAATAGAATATGATTTACTTTATGCCTAAATTTTGCACCATATTTTACTTTATTTCTTTATTCATGCAATCTGTATTCAAATGAAACTACTTAGTAGCTGTAAACATCAATGGATTTTCTCCACAGTGGGTATATTTGTAGATAACTGATTTATTTCAAAATCCAATCAGCAGATTCACTTTGTTATATTTCTGTAAGGAGATACCTATTACTTAACTATGTAATGTCTCTTGCTCCTTATGCATATATGTATGTGTGTGTGTGTGTATGTCTGTATGTTTGTGTGTGTGTGTGTATGTCTGTATGTTTGTGTGTGTGTGTGTGTGTGTGTGTGTGTGTGTGTGTGTATGTGTGTATGGGATACAGGAAGAGTACATTCCTTTTATTAAGTCAACTCACTATTTTAATTGGTCAAATTATGCCCAGTGACTTCTTATTTGGAAAAGGATGGTTTGGAACAGATAATCTTGATAGGCCCCCTCTAGCTTTAAATATGTTTCTATTAATACAGTTACATAGAACAAGGAAGAAAACATGGAGAAGTGAATAATTAGAATCAGAAAAATTTTGTTTAAATCCTAACTTACACAAACTAGCTTGGACTTTAGATAAATTCTATTAATCTTACTAGGTAACTCTCTAAAATGATGAATTTCAATGAGTTGCCAGTTTGCATGAATTACATTTTGGCTTCTTGAATTCATCACTCAATTAAAATTGTTCTTTCCAAATTTATCAGCAATTTCTTAATGACTAAACCAGAGGACCTTTTTTGATCCTTCTCTTTGCATCATTTGACAATATTGATTTGTCCCCTACTCCTATATTCTCTCTCCTCCATGAGTTTCTTGGATAGTCCTCTTTCCTCTTCTTCCTAATGCTCTGGTCACTCCATTCCAATATCTCTTGCTGAATCATCAACCATACTTCCCCTAACTGTGAGTCTACACCAAAACTTGTCCTAGATCCTCTATTTTAAATTGATTTTCTGTCTTTGTCTTTGTCTCTGTCTCATCTCATCTCATCATCAGCTACCATGGATTTATAGAATGAAGTTTCCATGCAGATGACTCCCAGATCTACATTTCCAAGTCTGGTTTTTTTCTATTTCTCTATCACCAACTGCCTGTTGGAATTTAAAACTAGATTTTTTTGTAAGTACCTTAAAATCAGAATATTCAAAGAACTCATTATCTTTCCCCAAAGCCCATAACTATTCCTAATTTCCCCATTACTTTTGAGAGTACTGTAGTACCATAATGCTTCCTTTTGATGTCAGGTTCATCTTCTAGTTTTCCCTCTCCTTCATCCATATATCCAGTAATTCAACAAATCTTGATGATTCTGTCTCTAACCTCCACTATCTCTTTCTCAATCCTCCATCTCTTCTTATATGGCTGCTAACCTAGTTTAGTCCATCATCATCTCCCTTGTACTGTTACAATAGCTTTTTAATTTGTTTCCCTAACTCTAATCTCTCCCCTCTCCAATCTCAACTCCACAGTGTTGCCAAATTAATGTTCCTAAAGCCCTTGTCTGACCATGTCACTTCCATAAAAGAAAATACAGTTTTAAGGTAAATGGAAAAGTTTGGAAGTCTTAAGAGTACAGCAAGGGGGTAGATGATAAAACCTAGGGTTTCTTATGTAATAGGTGAGATGATGGTGCCATGAATCTAAAGTACGTATTGTCAGAGAAGGTGGTAAGATCTGGAGGACCTTAGGATGTAGTGGTACTGTATATGGTAAGACTGAATGGTTCTCCCTCTCACTAACAGGAATAGATATACAAGTCTTCTGGGAAGGCAAGCAGGATAGATATGGATGCCAAAGCATCATAGGAATCAGTGCTGGAGCGACCTGTACCAGAGTAACCAAATAAATTCTGAATTGCTTATGTTAGGACTTAGTACCAACTAAAGCCTTAGAAAATACCTGTTGACAGATTAAAATCAAATTAGTGATGTTTTATAGTACCAAAGTATTGTTATATAGAAATGACCTTTTCAGAGTAACTGTAGTTCTTTCTAGGTCCAAAAAGTGATTTCTTGGCCCAGCAAAGACTCAGATTACATTAGATGTACATTAGATGAATGTATGCTAGATAGATGGATTAAATAAACAATCTTCAAAATAACTTTCTTCAAAAAACTAACTCAGGAGTTTAGAAATGAACCCTTATACTTTCATATCAAAGTCAGGGTACTTGCTGGTTAGCTCTCCTTCACTCAAAGTGCAGCTGCCTCACTGTGTGTATGTGTCTTACCAAGCGAAAATGCTTTAAAAAAGTTATTTGAGGGTTTTTTCCAACCTGCTTGCTTTAGTTGTATCAGTGAAGCTTGTCACAAGCACCTAAAATTAAAAATATACATATTTTTAAAGTAAGAATATTCTCAAGGTTGCAGGGTATACATTTGAAACTAGAAACTTTTACCTTTCACAGAATCATAGAATTTTATAGCTGGAAAGAACCCCGGGAATGAACCATTCCAGGCCTATCACTTTTATTCATGATACATGCTACTGAATAGTACCTAAAGCTGCTGATTCCTAATTAGAATCTGTCTTTCTTACATTTCTAAGCAATTTGTGGATCACTAATGGCAGGTGACAAATCAGTCTGTCTTCTAGCAGATTCCCACAGAGAGATAATGTCCATACAACTATAAGAATTTAGCCTTCTCAGTTTGGATTCTTTTCTTTCCAATCCATATATCTAGAACATACAAGCTTAGGCATATAAAAAAGAAAAAAAAGTAATTTTCATCATTAAATATTGTCATTAACCCAAACCACCTAGATCTTATCCTAAAGAGGTTATTGGTAAATGAAGAGCCCCAGTTATATAATTTATTAAGTATATGTAAGCCTTAAATTCCAAGATAGATTTACATAATTTAGCATTATTTGAGTGTAATGATAATGATAAGCACATGTAAATATCTTCTAAGTGTTTCAACAGCATTTTTCTTCCATTGGAATCAGTAGTCCTGGTGATAACACATTTTGGCACAGATTGTCTCAAAAAATACAGTCGTGGATCAATATAGTCTTATTTGTTGTATTGAGTTTTTGTTTTTGTGGTTTGTTTGTTTGTTTTTTAGTCTTGTGCAATTCTCCATGACCGTGTTTGTTTGTTTGTTTTTCTTGGCAGAGATACTAGAGTGGTTTGCCATTTCCTCCTCCATCTCATTTTACAGATGAGAAACTGACTTGCCCAGTGTCACAGATAGTAAATGTCTGAGGCCAGATGAAAGCTCATGAAAGCAAGTTTTCCTGATTCTAGATACTAGATTCTAGGCGCAGCATTCTATTTACTGCACCACCTGGCTGTCCCTTTATCTGATGTAGGAGGGGTTTAACCTCACCTCTCTTTCCTTGCCCCCATCCCTTATTTTTAACCAGAAGCATCTCACTGCATCACTGTTGTCTGTTTTTGCCCATTGCTTTGAAGATGGCAAGGTCAAATTTTGGGATAATTTCATCCATCTCTCTGTGTGCTGTAGAAAGCATACATTATTGTTGGTCAAGAAACATCTTGGTTGGAATACAATTGTAAGTTGTTATTCAAAGATTATAGCACTCAAAGTGTAGAAATATTGGATGCACAGGAATTCTCTAGTCTCCTACACATTAACACCGTTCATCCCTTACTATGCCTGGAGTGACCAAGTCAGTAATAATGAAGAGTCTTTATATATTGTCTTTATATATAATTATCTTCACATGCAACTTAGCCTTGGGTGTAGAAATCATAAATGGTGTTATAATGCAAAACCTCAAGGTAAAAGAATTTTCTGTTTCATTGTGATGGAAGTTGAAGGCTGAAAGAGTAATCTTCCATGCTAGACCCTTCACAGTCATTCAAGTTCATGTGATAATGAAATGGAGGTATGAGGTCATAGTTTTAGCGCTAGAAGGAAACTTGGAGGTCATGGAATCAGATGTTTCATTTTAAAAATGAGGCAACTGATGCTGAGGAAGTTTAAGTGACATACCCATGGTGACGCAGCTAGTAAATTGTCTGAGGCAGGAATTGAAGCCTGGACTTTGTGATTCCAGGTCAAGTACTCTACCCACTGGTTCACTGCTTAGGTCTTAAGGTCTGATCATAGTTTGAGGAGAGGGAAGCCTACTTATGTGTTGCTGTACAATAGGTTAAACTATAGGGGGGCAGCTAGGTAGCTCGGTGGATAAAATGCTAGGCCTGGAGTCAGGAAGAGTTGAGTTCAAACTCAGCTTCAGATACTTATAAGCTGTGTGACCCTCTGTTTATCTTAATCCAGTGGAGAAGGAAATGTCAAATAACTCCTGTATCTTTGCCAAGGAAGCCTCATGGACACTACTGGTATACTGTGGTCCACAGAGTCATAAAGAGTCAGTGAATCTTTAAATAAATGTGACTGAATGGCTGAACAACAAAAACAATGGTCAATGCCCTATATGGTTTCAGGAAAGTTCTCAAAACTCCATCACAGGGACATAAATACATCATCCATGTGATCTTAGCCCCTTCCCCACCTCAACACCCTCACAAAGCAATAGCTAGGAGAAGCTTATCCTGGAAATACAATGATGAAATATAATTGGAAGTCTTATCCTACCTCCACTCCAGTCTTAGCTATATTCTTCTGAATCCAAGGTTGTTAGGATTGTGAACCTGTGTGAGGGGGTGATTAGTCACGAGTGCTGACTCAAATACTGCTGGTCATGTGAGTACGGACTTGACAATCATTTAAGGCCAGAGAGGGTGCACATGGCTTTCTGAGGGGCGTTATTGGGACAAGTTTGCCTGAGGTGTAATGACCGAGGAAAAGGAAGCCAGGAGCACTGACAACGGGGGTATTGCTCTACGTGGCAGTGCCATGAGGATTTCTGGTAAGGACGGTGGTCCCTTGTCTCTTATGACGTACTCAGGAAAGAACATGATTGGCCCCCGCATGGCCCTCCTCCACGGGGTATATAGTAAGAGGCTTGGAGAAAGCAGTTGAAAGAGTAACAGTTGGAGTTACAGTTCTAGTTCCTGCTTGCTTGCTGTGCATTTAAGATGTAGTTGAATAAACAGCTTGTCTCGATACTACCGTGTCCGTGGGTGCTCTGTGGGAGTAAGTTCTTCTTGGTAACAAGAAGCTGGAGACATCCGATGACCTGGTGATAAGGTAAGATAAGTCTGGGGTTGAGACCTTGATCTCAAAACAAGGTGATCCTGTTTATTTTTTTCTTCTATTAAGCAAGCTTAGGTTATAATAGTATTTCTGTATATGATCTGAATGTATGCTCTTCATCTCTAAAAGGAGGAGGGATTAATGCCCCTTAAAGTTCCTTCCATCATATTCTACAGATCTATGTTTTATCTCTTTGCTTTCTTTATATAAAAATTATCAACATCAATTCTTTGATAAACGTGATTTAAGTTTCTTTCTTCCTTACTCTCTCCTTGTCTTATTCTTCTACTATGATCATATTGCTTCATTCTATAAATAATGAATCTTATATTTTAATGATTTCAGTAAATAGAGACCATATTTTTTTCCATAAGAGCCACAAGGAAAATTTTATCTCTAGTATTTTTTTTTCTGTCAGTGGTTTTGAGATTAATAGTACAGCTTCTCATTCTCAAAGTTTATTACTGGTCATAAAAATGGATGAAACCTCTTTGCTGATTGGATGACAAAGAGAGTTTAATCTTATGTAATTATCTTTCAAATCACACATGCATCAGTACAATAAAGCTTTTTATCTATCAGATTGCTGGACCATTTCACACAATTTTAAAAAGATTAATATTCATATAAAATTTCTCTCTTTCTCTCTCAGCATATTTCCCAATGGTAGTTCTTAAATTTTTTTAAGGGACAGGCAGAATTGAGCAGTGGATAATGAAAACACTGAATAAGGGAAATCAGTAAATGCTTATTTTAAAGGGCAACTTTTCTTAAAATAAAATAAGTAATTGATAGACACAGTAAATCAATTTTAAGTAATTATAATTCATGTTTTTATGGCCTGCTAAGCTTTGTATAGCAATTTATTCACAATTCTATGAGTTTATAGCATATTTGTTATTAGTTCTATTTTTGAGGAAACTAACTCAGGGGGGTTAAGTAACTTGCCTATGTCACACAGTAAATGACAGACTTGATTTTTGAATCCAGGTCTCATGAATCCAAGCCTCACTCTTTTTTTAATACATTTTAAATGTTTAATTTTTTTTGTTTTACTTAATAATCATTTTACTTAGTAATAATCAGCAAACATGAACAAAACATGAAACTAAACATTTCAACAAAAACAAGATTGCATGTAAAACTGTGAACTTTTGTTATATAGATTTTTTAAAGTTTATGTCAAATTGAACAAGGTGTAAATATGTTCCATTTGCTCAAACCCTCACCTGAACTTTTCATTTTCTTCTTTGTACTTAAAATAAGTGTTATTGATACTCTTTTTTGGTCTTGCATCAATAAATCTATTCACTAACTCCCCCATAAAAGCCCTTCTATTATAATTTTGAAAATACAGTTGGAAAAAAAATTCAACATATTGATCTTTGAAAATGTTTGTCTCATTCCTCCCTCTAATCCTTCACCTTTCTTTTAAGAGGTGAATTTTCCATTACATATTAAAGGGAGTAAAGCCTCAAAGATAGGGCAGCAGGGTTTATGCCATGAATGCCAGTTTGGAAATCCTCTCCCCTAAACTGTCACTGAATTCTTGTATCACATTGTTTTTCTAATCATTGTACAAGGAGCCCTTGACTTGATATAGATAAAGCAACCTGATAAGTTATATGCAAATACTTCTGCTACCAATTACCTTTATTATCTTTGGTGAGTTTTTTAACCTGTGCATCCTCATCTATAAATGAGGAATCTGAACTAAAAGATCTTTGGGGTCCTTTCCCACTGCAAATCTATATTCCTATGAAGAATCTCTTGAATCCATCTTATTCTGTCATGATCATAGCAAAAATAGGACATCTTTTTTTAATATAAACATCATAATTCTAACAATCAAAAAAGATCTCAAAGGTCACCCAATCCCACCTATATCTAGAGGGGAATTTCCTCTAACAATCTTCTATAAACAATCACCAATCTCCTCTTGAAAATCTCTATTAATGAGAACTTCCCTAAATCTAAGATAACTCATCACAAGCTAGCCTCTTAAATTTATTCTAGCATTTTGCTAGGAATTGAAATTGATCCCAATTGTTAAAACAATTGGATATTACTAATCCAATTTCAGATTTCTTATTCTGTGTGACTGTTCAGAGGTCTGTGAAAAAGGCTCAGAGATGACATTAGAAAATGCTCACTCATTAGGTATACTCCATCACTAGCTAAGAGTATTTCTTTCTCATATTTTAAGCAATTTCACAGAAATGTAATTCAGTTCTCGGATAATCTCCTCAATGAACTCCTGAGTTGCTATGTTCTTAGGGGATATCCTCATATTTTATTTTCAAGCAACAGTAATCACTACTGTCAATGGAAAATAAAGGCTATTATTAAGTTCTTCCTCTTAAAGATGAGGGATTTTTTTCCTAAAGATGAACAAAATGACCCACCAAATTCTTTAGAATTTCTCCATAGTCTTTTTGTTTCAAGCCAACAATATATTTTCTTGTTCTCCTCTTGCTTGGGTTCTAAAGCTCAAACTGGAATAATTATCTTGATGAACTTGTAATGGCAAGATCATCTCCCACGTTTTTGTGGGATTCTATCATGAAAATGCTGAAATATCCTGATTATTTTTAACAGCCACAAATATTTTCTCATTTCTCTTCAATGAATCTGATCCTCTATATAGATGAGAGCCTCCAAATATATATCCAAAATGAAGAGACTGGCTTCTACAGGAAGGATTAGGGAAATGTCAAATTAACAGTGCTCCGGGACTACATGTCACTCCAGTCACATATTGAATTGTGTGTGTTCATTCAAAACTATAGTGATGACTCCATCTACTTATACCTTCTTATAATATTTTCTAGACTTTATAGCACCATTCTCATTGTCACTGCTAGGTTGAAAGCAAGATGTACCATTTCCACCCTAGCATTGGGTATTTTTACCATAAATTCCTGCTTTTGATAATAGCCTGGGACTTCTTGATGGGACTAATATTCTCAAGGTGGAATAGGGCAAAAAAGTACATGAATTGGCAAGTATGCTATCTTACCTAGGTAAGTACCATGAAGGTCAGAAAAGCATCCTCTCCAAAAAGAGGACTCCCAGAGTATTGCTTTCATTCATTTACTTCATTGGTCCATTTATTCATTAACTCATTCAACAGACATTATTGAGTACCTACCTTGTGAAAGATATTGTGATTTATGGTGCACAGCATTTTGTAAAAAAGAAAAAAAACAGGCTAGAAAAAGACTATCTCTGCAGCCTTGAAAGAACACCCAATATCATGAGTGCCTAAGTGACACTAAAGAATTCCCATAGTCTTTTGAAAATTGAAAAGCACAAGAGAAATGGAAAAAAATTCTATACCAGGTTATAAACTACCTGACTGACTCTTGAGGTATCACTTCTAATCATGTGGACTTTTCCCCAAAAGTGCTGCATAATCCAGCAACAATCATTGTTCTGAAGTAAAGTATTTGATGAATGCTTTTGTAAGACAGACCTGTTTGTTTCATGGAAAATGATTCTTTTTTACCAGTTAAATCCTTCCACAAAGACTCGTTTGATACCCACCCACAAGTCTGAATATGAGCAGTGTGCTGGAGGCTGAGATACCCTTATATAAGTAAAATTAAGCTTAAATGATGTGTCTCCAATCTTCTGTTCGAAGTGAGATGTCTCTATGGGAATGAGAAGTGCCTTTCTTGGTCTCTAGGCTGGGTTCAGTACATATCAAAACAATCCCACTTTAAACAACTTTGTAACATCAGATGATTGTACATATAGAAATGAGGCCTATTTACTTTGGTAACAAAAAACATAAGAGAACATTTACTTAAGTAGTAATTTGAACTATGTATAAACCAATCTGAATAATGCAGGTTAGAGAAATGCCTCTTTTCTCTGTGGGGAGATATGTTTTATGCCCCAACAAACTACCTTTGGATAATGGGACCTTGTTTTAACTTGCTAATATAAACTTATCCTTTTGTAAATATAGTAAACAGATCTTCAAGGTGTTGGTCCTATTTTCTTCTGTCCTGTGGCTTTCTTCACACTCATTTTGAAATTTTCAAACAAAATATGTAATGCCAATATCTAGTCTACTTTAATATTCTTTAATTCCTTTATTCAATAAAGTATGCCATGTATCTTCTCACAGCAAGTGTAAGTGATGGGGACCCCAGGCTATAAGGGTGAGTGGCTACTAGCAAAGTGAACCATTTGGCAAAGTTCTGGAGCATATAGATTCATAGTTTTAGAGCAAAAAGCCTGGTTCGAGGGCTAAATGGAATAGGAGAAAGGAGAACACAGTACCTCTGTGATTCCATAAAAAGTAATGGGTACAGATGGAGGAATTTGTAGACAAGTTGATTGGGGAAGATCCTAAGTTTGAATTTAGGGTCACATATTACCTCTTCTAGATGAGAGGTGGGATTACATGATATCTCAGGTGTTTTCAACCTTTGTGATATAAAAACTTACATTCACCTGTGTTGCATGAAGAAGAAATATTAATCCTTTTGTGATAGTTAATATTCCACCTAGAATGCACAAACTGATAACATGTTGAATTCAATATGCATGTGTAGACACATTACATATGTGTATGCACAATTCTAATCCTCTATGTCCATATTTAAATCACCATTGGATAAAGGCAGAAACAAATGATAAGTAATAGATCACATTATTGTTACAACTGTTTTCCTAGTGTTGAAATAAAGGAAAAAAGTTAGTTTTATATTAACAGAGAATGGATTTGCTTATTATGTGAGAAAAATGAACTGCTTCAAGGTTTAAGTACATATGACCAGAATCATCCTTGACTTTTCATTTTCTTTCTTCTAGTTAATTGAAAATTCCTGTCTTCTACTTCCATGGCATCATCTGCATCTATTGCCTTCTTTGCAGCTGACACTGCTGCTACCCTAATTCAGGCCCTTATTACCTCTCCCTGGTTCTATTTCAACAACTTTCAAACTGGTCTCCTTATCTTTTTTCTGATTCAGGCTCTTTTTTCTGATTCAGTCTCCACACAACAACCAAAATAGTCTTGCTATGGCACAAGTCTTACTATTTTACCACTCTAACCAGCACACGTGGGGGAAGTGGTAGGATGTTGCCCCTACTCTGCTTGAAATCTTAATAGTAAGATCCTTAAAGTTTTTTAGGAAAGCTTTCATGACTTAAATGATTTGGGGACTATTATAGGTCTACCTAACCTCTGGTATTCAAGAGTTATGATACAGGCAACACTAAAGAAAGAAGAGAAAAATTAAAACAGAAACTTAATCAAACCAAAAACAATTAAAATTTACTGAAAGATTGACTGAATTTAGACAAGTCCCAGCAGCTACTGAATCCTCAGTCTAAATTATCAGATCCACGCGGTGGATGATGTCATATTTTGGCAGTTTACAGTGTGTCTCTTAATGTAAAAGGTAATGAATAGAGGGTTAAAAAGAACCATTCAGAAAACTCCAGACCACAGCAAAAATGACATTTTCTGTTCTTCATCAGAGGACACACAGAATTACCCCAAACACCAACCATTTAGTATTCCCTCACTTGCCAGTCAGGAAGTTCTTCTGCCTGGGAGCCCTGTGTGGACACCACACAGATTTCCAATATCTTTATCTTCCTATGAACCTCAGCTCATATGAGCTGGAATGACAATGTGAAATATCTGTCACTGATGTTCCATTGAGTCTTTTCTGCATTTCAAGTAGATCTAAGAGGTAAAGAAAGTAGACTACATTTAATGTTTCAGTTAATGAGAATAGGGCAACATAGCTCATCTTCCAAAGGCTGAATTCCTTCCAGCTGTGTGATTAAACACCTTTCTGAATTAATATCTAAGTTATATATCTAGAGCATTGAAATGATTTACTAATTGGAGCTCGATGGACATGTGGAGATAATTGATCGCTTTATATTTTCTGAGATAAGGTAAGTGATGTGTGGCATGAAAGGGAGAAGGCAAAGTAAAAAAAAAATTGAACCTGAAATTAACATACCCATAGAAAGGCATCTGACAGGTCTGTTGTCTAGTGTTTTCTATCACCTATACTTTCAATGGTATAACTAGCCTTGCTTCAAGGATTTTTATGTGAATGTACTCACATTAAAAAGGGTAGTATTTTGAAATGGAGAAAGAGTTTTGATGAGAAAATTATTAGAAATATGGAAACCAATAGAAAATGTTGGACAACATAAGACCCGAGGAACAGAGAGATTAATCAGTCATTCTCAGTTAGGCCTGAAAGCTATAGGAGGTCCATATTGAATGACATGAAATACAAATTGATATTACTTCAAAAAGACTAGGAATATACTTAAAAAGTAATGTCAGAAGAGAAGTTGATAACATGAAGCTACTTAATTCTAAAATGACAGTAGTAGAAGTACCTATTCAAAATCAGAAGAGCTGGATTCAATCTCACTTCTGATGCTTGCTATATGTATTATCTAGGAAGGAATAGAGGAAGGAAACAAGACAAAAAAGGAAGGAATAGAGGGAGGGAAATGAGCATTTATAAAACTCCTACAGGCATTATACTAATTGTTATACAAATATCATCTTATTCAATACCTACTACAACTTGGAGAGGTAAGCGTCATTATCATCACCATTATACAGTTGGGGAAACTGAGAGAGGCCAAATGATTTGTCCATGTCACTCAGATATTCTTTTTTGTTTGGTTGGGTTTTTTTGCAAGGCAAACTGAGTTAAAGTGACTTGCCCACAGTCACACAGCTAAGTTAAATGTCAAGTGTCTGAAACTGGATTTGAACTCAAGTCCTCCTGGCTCCAGGGCTGGTGCTCTATCCACTGTGCCAACTAGCTGCCCCTAGGTCCCTTATTCTTGACTAACACTTTTTCTCCCTCTCATTACTTTCCCTTTCTCTTCTCTCTCTCTCTCTCTCTCTCTCTCTCTCTCTCTCTCTCTCTCTCTCTCTCTCTCTCTCTCTCTCCCCCATTCTCTTCTTTATTCTCTTTTTCTTCCTTTCTCCCTTTCCCTCTTTTCTTCCTTCCTTCCTTTCTTTTTTCTTCTCTTTTTCATCTGTTTCCTCCTTCTGCACTATTTTTCTCTCTTTCCTTCCTTTCTTTCTTCCTTCTTTTCCCCTCTATATGTGTATAATATATTTATATTAATTATATATGGCTAGAAAAACTACTTAATACTGTCATTAAACATTAAGTCACTTATGAGTTTGTTCTATCATTCACAATAGATGTAATTTTATATTGTTGTTTTATTTTCTTTTTCCTCTAGACTTTGCCCTTACCTAAAAGTAAGAAAACTAATAGAAGTAAGGTACTAGAATGAGGAGGTATTGGGCAACTTATCAAATCAGATTTTGTGACAAGGAAATGACCACTGGTTCTCCCCAACCCACCAAGAATGCCTTAATCCTGGAAAGCTCATTTGAAGTTAGAAGTTAACAACCCTCCCCTTCAAATTTGGTCTTTATTTGACTTAAACTCACCCTTCTAAAAAACATTTTCTCCACACTATTATAACTAATAAAGTTGGCTCCTCTTCCTAAACATAATGCCTGTGTGTCATGCAGTTACACAGGAAATGAAACTGTCACGCACCATGTATTTCTTAGCCTCACTAAGCTTCTGAATAGGGTGGATTTGGTTTTATTGAAATCTCTACCCTTCCTAGAGAACAATTTCATTTTGATTACATGGTCACTGATTCATTTTTCTTAATGATGCTTGTGTCACCTTTCTCCACTAATCTAGTGCATTGTATATTGTTTTCTGTGTTATTTAATTCTTTTCTAACTCTTTTTTTTGGTCTGTTCACTCTTGCCATGGCAAAAGTTGTGTTCTGATTTCCACATAAGCATCTGAAAACCTGTCAGAGTCCTGTTTTCATTATATACTTTTCATTATTACTCTGTCATCACTAAACAAGTTTGTTTCAAAGCCTTTTGGAGAAAATGACAAGAAACATGACATTTTCTTTCCCTGGCCCTTCATTAGATTAGAAATGCCATGAAAGATTTAGATTTCATTTATTTTTATTAAAAGGTATGATAGGTTTTCCCTGGCAAAAGAGAAGACAAAAAAGAATAGGAAATGTTGATATTGAGTGCTACCATGGTTGAAGATCTCTGAGTAAAGAACTCTTCAGTAGAATATGTTTTCTATATGATTTTCAAGAACTAATATTTCATTCAGACAGTTTTGTTGATCATTGTATTTACTTAAGAAACAGAGAGCTCTCTAGGAATTGTGGGGAATCATGAAATCAGAATTGTATTTGAACAGAATTCACTAGAGGCTCAATATAATTATACCCTTAGAGCCCATGGTGAAGAATTGCCTTAAAAAAAAGTGCCTTTGAAAATTGAATATCAAGTCAGAAGACATGGATTTGAATCTTGTTCTCACTGCTGACTAGCTCTGTGATCCTGAGTGATTTTTTGTAGCCATCTTTTTGTCATTTATAAAATTAGGGGCCTGGATTAAATAATATCCAAGATCCCTTCTAACTCTGAATGCTATAATTCCATAAATTTTTTTTTTATTAATTAACACCCCCTTGGACAGAGTGTACTAATAAATTCAGTTTCAACAAATTAACAGC
Organism: Gymnobelideus leadbeateri; assembly: GCA_011680675.1. Lineage (NCBI taxonomy): Eukaryota > Metazoa > Chordata > Mammalia > Diprotodontia > Petauridae > Gymnobelideus > Gymnobelideus leadbeateri. The sequence continues at coordinate 537,541 of WOXC01003007.1, read as the reverse complement.
ATGTGAAGCTAGTAATGCTTGAAATAGTTTGAATTGTACTGATCAAATGTTCTTGTTCTTTGTCTAAAAAAACAAAAACATGCATTTGTGTGACTTGTACAAAGGTTTAAAATTCTATTTTGTGTAACATTTTAACAATTTTTTTTGCATTTAATGCAATACAAGTACTAAAATATGTTTTTCATGTCCATATAAAATAAAGCTGTTCATTTCTTTCATTAATAGTCATACTCTCCACAGAGTATAAATCATGGTAAGATTGAAAAACCTAAGAAGCAAGAACTGAGGCATATACACATAAGGAATGCCCCAAACCAGGCTGAAGATGTTAAACAATGTTTATGTGAGGAACACACATTGACAAAATCTATGTTGATGGATAATAGCACACTTTATGATAGTACATAGTTGTCAGCATCATCATGTTATTCCTGTTGGACCTGTTCTCTGCTAGTCACAGTGTATAATTCCTGCCAGGAACTAATCTCTTCTGATTTTTGTCTGTTTCTGTTCATGTTTGTGTTTGTGTGTGTGTGCGTGCGTGTGCGTGTGTGTGTATGTGTGTGTGTGTGTGCTTGATACTAGACAATGTGTGTAGTGCCTAAGCAATATTCACAGCACCAACAGTAACAATAAATATACCCACATGGTACTTGATAGCAAAATGCAACAGACTCTCCACATAGAAGACAGAAGCAAAACATTTAATCGCAAAACCAATAAGCCATTTCCATCATAGTAGCAAAGAAGCCAGTAAGCCACAATGGCACAGAGAGCCACACCATTCTTCAGCATTCCCACAAAGCAACCAACTTTTACTCACTCACAAGTCTATCTGACTCCTTCAGACATGTATTCTCCTCCCAACCATCTAGTTGACTCTGACTCCCAGTTTCCTGTGGGAAATTGCTCTACCCTTAAGCAAATTCCTCCCACCACAGGCTCCATCTGATTATATTCAGCCTATTAGGGGACAGAGTATATTTTCAAAGCAGGGAAGGTCTTCAAATTCCCTTAGGCTTATTAAGGGGCAATGAAGACCTTCAAATTCCCACTACCATTACAACATGCTAATCCCATTTCCTCTGGACTCATGGCTAATGATCTTCTCTCTACTTCCACATTTTCTCTATATACTTTAAATGTACATGCCAGCATCCTCAACTCCCTTTTGCTAGGACACAACAAGATGAAAATCTTTCTTTAATAAGAGCAGACTAAATACCTTTAAACTTCCATATTCACTATGAGTCAAATTCAGTGACAGTGCTTCCAAGATATTACTTCAAACTCCCTATTTCTGGTAATGATTTGAAATTGTTTTGTTTTAGTTATCTATATAACTTAGGGTTAGACATTCCTAACAACCTCTCAGTTTTATATACAAATCATTTTATACAGAAGAAAAGCTAAACTTAGAGATTAATCGTATTTGCCATCCAAATACCTTACTCACATCCCTATACTAGTAATATGTAACTCATAACAAGGCTCTGAAATTTTGAATCAGTATACGTAGTAATAAAAATACCTCATGTTTTATTATGCATCTTGTGAGCAAAGGACACAGAAGTATTATAACACTATAATATAATATGTTATCTTATATGTTAAGGAGTAACGAATAACTTGAAGGAGAATATATTTCAACGTTGTTCATAGTTCTATTAAATCATGTGGCCCCAGAAATTCCTAAGCATTATTAGGCTTTTATTTATTTATGTGAAATAAAAGTCATCATTGTCATTTTTGTTGGTTTCACCCGAAGTTCAGTTTTCTTATAGACAAAACAGTGGATTGACTCCTCTTTCCCATTCTGAATGTTATGAGCTGTGCAGTGTTATAAATGATTGCTTTCTTTTGTGTTTTCCAGCTTCATAGCACATTGAAAATATTTACTTTTTTTTTCTTTTTGGAGGGGTAAGGCAAGGCAATGGAAGTTAAATGACTTGTCCAAGGTCACACAGCTAGTAAGTGTTAAGTGTTCAAGACTAGATTTTAGCTCAGGTCCTCCTGGCTCTAGGGCTAGTGCTCTATTCACCTAGCTGCCCCAAAATTTTTTACCTTCTTAAGAAAAGTATATAACTATTATGCTCTCATCTGATTGAAGATAGTAAAAGTTGCCTTGATGCAAATAGAAACTGAATATCTTCACAGATTTTGCCTAAATTAACCTAAAGTTTTCATAAATTTAACCTGAAATTCATTCTTAATATATTTTCCTTTACATTTTGTTGTGATATGATTCAGAAAATGAACACTTACTAGTAACGCTTTTCTTCCATGTAATTTAAAGTACTAATTCAAAGAACAAAGTGACTGCTTCCAGTGTTTAGTTTTCTAAAGGAGCTCATTTCTGGAAGTATCGTGAAATAAAACAGTAGATTTGAAGTCAGGAAAACATGGGTTTGAATCTCACCATGAGCATATACTTGCTAAAATTTTGAATAAGTCACTTACTATCTTTCACTTTCAGTTTTCTCACATCTATAAAATAGTTAAAATAATACCTGTAACATATATCACATTGCTATTAGGAGGATAAGTTGAGATTTTGCATGTAAAACACCTTGCAAACGTTAAAACACTGTAGTTAGTAATGACTATTATTCCAGATGAATCCATGTTTCAATGTGTGATAAAACCAAAATTATCAATCACTTCTTATTTTCCTTTTAAATTTAATTGGAAACAGAAAATAAAAGGGAATCACTTTTTAAAATTTTATGCTTAGAATTATAATCATATTAGAATAAGTTCACATGGTTAACCAGAGAGGCCAACAGACTTGAATGTTGAAGACTAGGGAAATATAATAATGAGCAAACCTTTTATGCATGGACAAAACTTAGTAAATCATGAAGCATTATATAAATACATGATACCATAATTATTATTAGCAATAATTCAAGAATGTTGGTGAAAAGAATTGATAGTGACAATGGATATAGTTTGCATATGAATATTCATTTTGACAGCTGATTCGAATTAATAAGAAAACAATGTCAGAATTTAAATAATTGAATAAAACTTTAGGCATTTTGGGATATTTTAGGTATCCCAAAAGATATAGATATAAAGGTTCATATAGTAACAGATTTGTGGTTGTAAGGCATCTTAGAGATCATTATAATTCAACCTACATATTGTAGAAATATAGAAAATAAAATTCTTAACTGGGGGAGTGCAACTGGGACATGCTTTCAAGTGATATGCCTGAAAATACACAATTAAGTAGCAGAGTTGGGATTTGAAAATCAGACTCTAAATCCATTCCTCTTTGTAATTCACCAGATTCCTACCATTTCTGCCCCACCCTCTGCCTGCTTGTTTTCCCTAAATTCTACCATTTGGTAACAGAGTTTCTTCAAATGGGTAGGGAAGGGCTTAAAAATTTATAAACACATTTATATAGTTCCTACTATGTGCCAGGCACTGTTATGTACTTTACAAATATTATCCCATTTAATACTCATAATAGCCTTTAGTGATATATACTGTAATTGTTCTTGTTTTACAGTTGGAGAAACTGAGGAAAACAGTTGTGATTTCCCCAGGGTCACATAGCTGTTAAATATATGAGGCTGGATTTGAACTCAGTTTCTCCTGACTCCAGCTCCAGTGTTCTCTTGATTTTGCCACCTAACTTATTCACCTTTAAGTGTTGGGAGGGAGGGGGGTGTTAATATGGAAAGAAGATTCAGTCTATTGAATTTTTCTTCAGAACCTTTCCCCACCCTTCAGGCTATCTGTCCTTATTGTTGTTTGGAGAGAAAATTTCCAGGCCAAAAACTTCCTCAATGGCGCACACAGAAAACCATCGAGCAAGTGACAGATTTCTTAATAGAAATAGTGAAGCAACTTTCTGTCTCTTCTGCTTAAACTGTTAAGTACAACTACTTAAGATAGAAACAAAATTAAAGCTGCTTTGTAGGTAGATGCCTCTCATTAACTTCCTAACCTTACCTAGATTGTGTTAGATAACAAAAATGACCCCAATTTCAATGCAAGTTAAAGGAAAGCGGAGACATTTCAGTTAACATTTTGCAAAGTAAGACCTAATAGGATTGAAATAAGAGAATATCATTTAACCTACCTTCTCAGATAGGACAAAAGACTTTTTTTTCCTTTTGGTCAGTAAACATTTTTTACATCAGTCAATAAATTTTTATTAGAACAATCTTTATGCCACACTCTGTGCTTAATACCCTTCATATGTATAACAGCTTCTTTGTTCTCTTTAAAAGGTTTAAGATAAAAGTACTTGCAAAAATTAAATTATGCCCCTAAAAGCACAACTATTTTCTCAAGTGACATTGAAGGACAAATAATAGTGTCCCAGCTGTAGGGTACTTTAATATTTTATCACCCATCAATCTGAATCAAAACTTTCATTGCAAGATAACACTTATAATTTGATATCAGCTTGGATACTTGTCATTAAAAAATGAATTCAGTTTGGTCTAGCTTACAAAAAAATCTTTGACTTAATATTTCCATTTCTGCTTCGTAGCATATATGTTTTACTGATAATAGCCATGACAATGACTGAAATTAATATCCCATAGTTTTCTCAATTATAGATTTAAAGCTAGCAGATACTGTGCCTCATAAAGATTGAGAGCCTTTCCTGAGCTCAAGTTAGCTTTAAGTGTCAGAAACAGATTTTGAACTTATGAGCACAATTTCCATTTTGTCCCTCTGCCTTACACTGCCTTCTTTTGCTGCCCTGAGCTGGGGGGTGGGTGTAGGGAGTTGCTATCTACTATCTCCTTATAAGAGATGCACAATGAGGTTATCTGAATAGAAACTGAGTCTAGTGTGAGAAATTCAGGAAATGAGTACTTTCTGGGGAAATCAGGTCTTGATGAGGAGGTACCCTTTTCTGCTAGAGGAGATCATTCAGAGATGGAAAATAGCACTTCTGGTTGATAGGCTGATGAAGTGGAATTTGAACTGGACCATGGTTATGGTCATACAGTTACGACTGCTCAGGACTCAGACTAGTGGTTCATGTTCAAGATTTTTTGGAGCACAATAAAATATTCAGAGACTAATCATCAGTTATTTTTGTAGTCTATCCATATTGTGGAAAGGATACTCAGAGTGGATATAGCACGGTATCTGGGAATAAAGTCTTCTTTATCTCCAGGAAGAAATGAGTCTGGACCTGAGGACCTGGTAATAACCCAAGTAGCAATGGAAAAATCTGCCAGATCTGATGAGCCCTACCTCCTCAGTGGTTTCCCTCTTTTATGTACTTAGGTAGTTAGGAAGCTACCTTGAATAGGTAGCATTTACATAATGTTTTAAGGTCTTCAAGCACTTTACAGATATCTTCTTTGATCCTCACAACAACCCTGTAATGTAGATGTTATTATTTCCATCTTAGATGTGGAAGGTGGGAGAGGTCACCTGATATCCACAGGGCCGTACAGCTAATATATGTAGTAGAGGTAGGATTTGAATTCATATCCTCCTGCTTCTAAGTCTGTTCAAGTTACCAAAGCAGTGGCTTGAGCCAGCTAAAGTCTCAACCAAGTCTTAAGGACAAACAACTTTTCCTTTTTCTGGTGGGGGCAGGAGAGAAATCTATCCTAGTCTGTATGAGGAAGGCCTTGGTAGATAACACTCCTACAACACATTAGGGATAGATAGCAATAAAAAAACAGGTAGAGAGGTGTAGAGGAAATATGAGAGGATGCTTTTCAGATATGGTCAATATGAGCCATGGAGATAACTTGCCACCTGTTTTATAGAAGTCTTTAAGTAAATGACCCATTATTCATTTTCCCAGTATTAGTAAGGAATTTCTAAGTGCAAATCACTGTATTGTGCATCAGTGGAGATGTACCATAAGAGGATTTATCAAAATACAAAATATGTGAATGTGTGTAAAATATGGTATTGTGCTTACCATATTTATGTATATGTACATATGTATGTGTATATATATATATATATACACACACATACATATATATGTACAAAATTCTTCTAGTGGCATTAAAATTTATGGGAACATATCTGTATTATATAAATAGTAAATAAAAGAGGTATATTTTTAATTCTTAAGATCAAGCATCCAACCTGTCATAGAAAGGTTCAATTCTTCTTAGCACAGGGGAGAGATTCACATACCTATGGGATACTAATAAACTAGTCCTGAAATATTTCAGACATTTATATGAAGATGAAAGTCAGGCCTCAGTAACACTTAAATAGATGCTTTGTTGGGTTGTGAGGGAAGGAGTTCTTTGATTTGTACTTTGTGAAAGAACTGCCATTATTTTACAGAAAATCTATATCCAGAAGGATTTTCATATGAGGGAGACTTTCAAAGAAGTACTTCATCAACAGAACATATAAGTGATTCCCTCAAATCCCATACTCTGTGACTGCACAAGTAGTATAAAATGACAAGGTGAAAAGTTATCTGCTAAATAGGGCCAGTGGAGAAAGAGAATCTAAATAACTGAATCCAGTAAAATCTCTTTCCCCTCTCCCCACAAGTGTTTTTTTTTTGCTTTAGTTTTCTGTATGAATTATTCAACTCCACACTTCATTTCACTGCTGTAAAGTGTCAGTTTTCTTACTTTTTATTCTAATTCCTTTCCTAATTCTCCACAATTAGTAATGCTGAAACACTATTACATGGTTATAACCTTTGGAACATTATTGGATGCAAGGATAAGATAGATTCTTTCCTGAATATCAAAGAGAATAAGCTCAAATCCAAATAACAAGTAGCTGAGAAAATTGAGTTTCAGGGTGAGATTTCCATTTTTTCAAAAAAAATCTCATTATCTCAATTGTTTTTAGAAATTTAACAATTTATACTCTGAAGAAGAATGGGGAGTTGATGACTTTTGAAGAAGGAAAGGATGTGAAAAAAAAAGCAAGATATAGTAGTAAGAAGCTTAAGTTAGTAGCAGAATGCAGTATGAATTGAAGGGAATAGAGATGGAAAATCAGGCCATTTCTGTAGTACAAGTTGGAGGTGATAAAGTTCTGAGATAGAGGCAGCTATAGCATTAAAATATGTTCTGCCCATGATGGGAAATTGTGAGATGGATCAGGAGCCTTTTCAGCATGAAGGTAGACTGCAGTTTGTCTAATCCTTTTCTATTTATAGATGAAGAAAGCAAAGGTTAAATAAAATGCCCAAAGTAATACACCCTAATAAATGGAAGAACTGGTTCTTGAACTCTTTTCTCCTGACACTCGGAGCTTTGGTCATTCTACTGTGCTGTGGGTGGGCTAACTTGGGGAGGTGTTGTAGTTTTTCTCCAACTTGAAGAAATTTAAGCAAGGGCCAGATGAATATTTTCTAAACTATTTTATAGTGGTGAACCTAATTCAGTTATAGGGCAGTTTAGATGGCCTCTGTGGTCCATTTAAACATTGACAATCTGATTTTGGATTTCTAATAATAGGCACAATGCCTGGCCTGCTGCTTTCCTTATTGTTACAAACTGAAATTTTAGATTTTCTAACAGAGAAATAAAGGTAGATATAAAAACAACTTCACCTTTTTATTGAATAGTATTTCTAACACCAATATTAATATGTCCTTTGGCAGACAAGAGGGTTATTTCAAGGCTTTTTTTCCTACATTATAAATTAATTATCATCCCAAATGCCAACATAAAATGTGAAATAAAGTAACTAAAATGTTTAGAGTTCTTTTAGAAATTTTTTAGCTACTACTATTTCATTTTATGAATAAAGATTGCATAGTTCTGTAGTCTCCAAGAAGGTGTAAAATTTTATCTTTATCTCATAATTTTGGTTCAGAGCCTATTGGAAAGAATAAACATGGTAACATATTTTACTTAAAATCTATTGAAGAAGTAGTTTTGTCTCATTTCACAGAACCTGGAAATGAGAGACAAAAGCTTATAAATTACTTGGAAAGCTTATCATAATCAAAATATTTAATGGTATTTTATTGTATATTAAGGTACTTTCACAGTGGCTGTACTCCACTTAAATGCTGAAGTTCTATGATTCTAAATTTCTAATAATATACACAGTGGATAATTAGGTGAAACAGTAGATAGAGTACTGGACCTAGAGTCAGGAAAAATCATCTTTGTTAATTCAAATCTGACCTACTTACTAGCTCTGTGACCCTGGGCAAAATCCCGTGTAGCTCAGTTTTCTCATCTTTAAAATGAGCTGGAGAAGGAAATGCAAACCACTCCAGTATCTTTGTCAAGAAAACCCCAAGTGGCGTCATGAAGAGTCAGATATGACTGAAACAACTGAACAACAAAAATTTGTTTCTTCTTTTTTTCTATTTGTAGAACCACAACTTTGGCTTAGGCCCTATCTATAACAATAGCTTCCTTATTGTTTTCCCTGCCTCAAATTTCTACCTTTTCCAGTCCATCCCACACACAGCTGTCAAACTGATATTGCTAAAACATAGTCTTCCCATTTATTACCTAGCCCTGTAAACTCAAAATGGAGAGGAAACGGGTTATAAGGGTAGGGAAGGGTAATAGGTTCTGCCAGGGACCCTGATCACTCTCAGTGACCAGAAACCCTGCAATTCAGTCTGGAAGGAATTCACCAGGCTCAAGCACACTTGGAGTCGAGATTGTAAAGTTTATTGCTACGCTGCACAGCACCATGCACGGCACAGCGGGCGAGGATTCTTAGGGAACCTGCAAACTTCCAGAGGTCACAGGCATAGTTTTAAGGTGTCAATTATGCTAACTAGGTGAGTAAGGGTGGGATCAGGGAGGAGTTAAGGAGGCTTAAAGGACCATGCACTTTTAATATCAACTGTGCAGGCGTATTGCCCATGATTCACTGGGAAATAGCCCAAGGTGGGGCTACCTGGAGGTGTGGTTTTAGGCCTGACACATCACTAAAGTCAATCCTCGGTCATGGCTACTAAGGAGTGCCCAGTCTGCCACCCATCAATGTCAAGCTTGACAAGATAGATGTTGGGAACCAAGGCCATCAGAGACACAGTGTGGGTATAATTGGCTAAGGAGTTACCCTATAGATAGGGTACTGAAGAATTCATGGTGCAGCTGGCCACTTTAACTAAGGGAGATAACATTTGCCTAAGCTAAAAATGTTTATAGATAGTTTTGTGAAGGATTCATAAGTAGCTTATTGTTTCAAGCAGAGATAAACAGTTCATGAGTTGTTGCTGGGCAGAGTGCTGGCAGGGGGAAGGGGCAGAGTTAATGCTTTGAGACTGGGGGTGGGGGGGGAAATGTAACTTTACAGACTGCTTTTACAAATTGATTTTATAGACATAGATCCCAAAGCACCCCATTTACAAACTGATGTTACAGATTGATATTACTGATGTTACAAACATATATACATCCCAAGGACCTCATCACAATGACTCCCTATCACTTTTAGAATCACATGTAAACTCCTCTTTCACAACCTTGGTTGTAACTTATCTTTCTAGACATTCCTCTTCTCTATACTTTCTATGGCCAAGTATTAGCATTCTTGCTATTTTCCATACATGATTTTCCATTTATGTTTCCTATGCCCACTACTCAGCCACCTTTTTCTCCTCACCATTGACTCTTAGAATCCTATGTTTCCTTCAAAAATCTACTCAAATGTTACGACTTATATCATGCTTTTCCTGATCTTCCTCCCAGATTATATCTACCCTCAAAATTACCTTGTTTATTTTTTATACTTATATGTTGCTTCTAGCATATAAGCCTCTGGAGGGTAGAGATAATTTCCTTTTTATCTTTATATTCCAATACTGTGTCTGGCATATAGTATTATTTAACAAATTCTTATAGCTTTTTTGATTGATTAAAAACATTTTAGGATTTCATATTTTATTTGAAGACAAAAATTTAAAAAATGAATGTGATTTTCAAATTTGTAGGAAGAAGATTGGACTGATCAGTGATGGGGGACCTCCGAAAGATTCCACTGGGTAAAAAAAAAGGAATTAGAAACATTGTCTATATGGACACAAATGCACACCAGCACTCACACACAAAAGAAAAGAGCAATTCTCAGCTCGTTTGCCGAACTGCGGTACAGATGTTTTCAAAGAGTTGTTCTCACTCAACTCAGTCACTGTGTTTGTTATTCTAGTTGTACTGGAGACCAGGGCAAGCAGAAACTGCAGTTTAATCATCTGGATGTTGTTTTCCCTTCTCAGAATCCTTATAACAATTTATAGATATGTTAGTGCAATTTTACACTCGATTGTCTACTGTATAATGGCTTGCATACACATCTCATCTACCCTGAAGGACTATATACTCCTTGAGGTCAGAACCTGTATATTACCTATCTTTCTGTGACTGCCCAGATTTAGCATCACGCCTCACACAAAAAGTACTTTCTAAGCTAAACTGAATTGGCCCAGTCAGACATCCTAGCAAATTGAAGAAGAGTGCATGCACCCAAAGAGGCTTTCAAAGTCTCCAAATTGCTGAGGAGTCTATGAGAGACAGCTTGGAGTGGCCAAAAATACCCTGGTCTTAAAGCCTGAACATCTGGGTTCTAGTTCCAACTTTATTTATTTATGTTTTTTTTTTTCTTTTTGGAGGGGGGAAAGTAGGGCAATTGGGGTTAAGTGACTTGCCCAAGGTCACACGGCTAGTTTTGTGTTAAGTGTCTGAGGCCAGATTTGAACTCTGGTCCTCCTGATTCCAGTGCTATTCTCTATTTACTGTGCCACCTAGCCACCATAGTTCCAACTTTAGTACTAGCTAGCAGCATGGGTTCAGGAAAGTTACTCACACTCTCAAAGTTTCAGTTTCCGCATCTGTAAAATGGATGTAATTGTGCTGCCTGTCTCATAGAGTTGTTGTAGAGAATGTATTTAATAAGCATGAAAGTACTTTGAAATTGAGATTAATTATTCATAGCACAAAATAGAGATAATATTATATACATACATAAAATAGACTACTGCCTACCTGTTGTGAATTGAAGGCTGCCAAAGAATCCACTTGCTCTTAAATATCCTTCCCATCTGTAATAGTAGGTGAGATTCCTTCCTGACATTTTAGATTAAGGGAATATCTTGGAAAGTCTCCTGTAAAAGGAGATGATCTAAGAATAACTCAGAAAAAGAGTTCTTAATCTAGGGTGTGTGAACTTCTAAAAACATGTGTTTTATTTTAAATTCATAAGATAAAATACATAGATTATGAATGGAGCTTTTTACATTGCAACAGGGTTTTATACATACACACATATGCATATAGAGAAACAGACAGAGTAGTATATATGAGTATGCAGAGAGAGTAATACATACAATATACATATGTAAACTAAATTTCAATATAATTGTTTTTTGTAATCTATGTATTTTATTTTGTGCATTTAAAAGCATAATTTTATGAAGTTGTTCACAGATTTCATCAGACTGTCAGAGTGGTACATGCTATGAAAACGGGTTCTTAGAAGGATAGCATGCTAATTATATATCATTTATTAATACCTGGTTATAGAATCATAAATTTAGATCTAAAAGAAACATTAGTGGTCCAAATTCTAATATTTTTTAAATGGAACAATTGAAACTCAAGGACATTAAGTGATTTGCCCAGGATCACACAAGCTAGTCAGTGTCTAAAGCCAATTCCAACCCTGATCTTCCTGCCTCCAAACCTAGCACTCAGTTTATGAAAGCAAGCCTTCTCTGTAAGATTATCCTCTTAAATAGCATTTCCTTAAAAAGGCCAAAGTCACTGAATGTGAAGCAATCCAACTTTATAAGGTGGAAATATAAGAGATTAGGAAAGGATGAGCCAGAAGAGGTTGGAAAAGATGGAGCCCAGGGTGTGGCTTTGGACAGGCTGACACATTATTCCCAAGGAAGAATGAGAGAAATAGTGGCCAGGAAAGGTGAGGTACTAAAGACAAATCCCATCTACTTCATCTTAACTGTGGCAAGCCAAGGCAGAAAGAAGCTATCTGTGATTTCTCAGGATAGCTTGAATAAGGTTCACACGGGGATATGTCATGCACTTTGATTGATATTTAAAAGAAAGTAATTTCAGTTACATTTGTCATCAAATAACATTCTAAAAGTACTTTGAAATTCTGGCCAGCAATGTGTCACTTATTCTAATTGTCAAGTAATTAATAGTCTGATCTTAACAGGCACCCGTTTTCAATTACACAAGAACATACATTTTGCTCCAGCAGTACCAGAGATCAGAGAGAGAGAGGGAGAGAGAGAGGGAAAGATGGCAGGGGAAGAGAGAGAGAGAGTAAAAGAGAGAGAGAGAGAGAGAGAGAGAGAGAGAGAGAGAGAGAGAGAGAGAGAGAATAGAAAAATGGGATTAAATCCTGCAATGTGCATTCAGTGTCATGTTTCCTGTAAATCATAACTATAGGAAAAATCTAGGTCAAGTTAGCAGCCCTGATAAAGGGAGGAAAAAAATTCTCCTAACCTTAAAGCTAAAGAACTCTATGGGTAAGTACTCTATTATTCTAAAAGGAAAATAAAATTGACATATTTTCAATGCAAAACTAATATGAGTTCACAGGCCATTGTAAAGTAAGTAGTTGTTTATGCTGTGGTTTCAGTAGCCTGGCATTAAAGATCCTCCACAGCCTCATTTCAGTCTACCTTTTCAATCTTCTTACCCTGTTCTTTGTCATGTGACCTATATTCCCGTAAAACTGGATGACTCATTTCTCTGTAAACTTACTTTGCCCTTTTGCAACCTCCATATTTTTTTTTCCTGCTACTCTTGATGCCTAGAATAAACTGCCCACACTCCCTTTCCATCAGCCATCCTTCCAGGCCCAGCTGAGATGCCACCTCCTCTACAAAACCGTCTCCGAGACAACCAGATGGAAGCAATCCCTCCCTGTTATGAACTCCCATAGAACTTCGTTCTGTGTCTCTCACAGTAATTTGTGTAATACTTAGGTGTGCACCTCTCTTGTCCCCTCCCCTATATTCTTAGTTCTTTGAGGGCAGTCTAGATGTCTTAATGATTTTACAATCTCCCTCATTGCATTGCACATACTATGGGTTTATTAAGTTGGGGCAGCTAGATGGCATAGTGCATGGGGCAGTGGGCCTGGAGTCCGGAAGACTCATCTTCCTGTGTTCAAATCTGGCCTCAGACACTTACTAGCTTTGTGACCCTGGGCAGGTCACTTAACTCGGTTTTCCTCAGTTTATTCTTCTATAAAATTAGCTGGAAAAGGAAATGGTAAACCACTCCAGTATGTCTTGTCTTAGATCCTTGCATTGCTAAGAAAAGATAAATCTATCAAAGTTAGTCATCACATATTGTGGCTGCTATTGTGTACAATGTTCTCCCCACTTCACTCAGAATCAGTTCATTCAAGTCTTTCCAGGACACAAATATTTATTACACACCTGCTATGTCAGGCACTGTGCAAAGCACTTTAAAAATAATATCTTATTTAATCTTCACAACAACCTTGAGAGGTATGTACTATTATTATCCTCATTTTATAGTTGAGGAAACTGAGGCAGACAGAGGTTATGTGATTTGCCCAGGATCATATACCTAGTAAGTATCTGAGGTTACATTTAAACTTAGGTCATCCTGGCTACACACTCCGACTTCTGTCCACTGGTCCTCCTTGTTGCTTTCAAGAGTCACAACAAGTTCTAAGATGTTGTCATTTTTATGATATGCTGGAATTTTAGACCAGTTCTTTTCATTTTCATAAAGAAAGATAAACATCATTCTGGGTGCCACAAATTCAGGTTCCAGGTATCCAAACCTCATAGGTCTATGAACACAGAAGGACAGTAGTGATAGATAAAAGAGGTAAAATTATTTTAGCCAAATTAAAACCATTGCTCTGAAAATGTGGTTGTCTGCCCCAGGAAAATTCCAATGTGACACAAATACTCCTTTCCCAGAACGTGTTAATCAGTAATTATGCTTTTTAGCTTCCCTGACATCACAGGTACAAAGCAGAGGGAGTCCAACGCCTTTCCTTGTAAGTCACTTTCTAACTGAATTTAATCATATAAACCAAAATTACCACCAAACCCAGCATTTGTATCTGAATATTTGTGATTTATCTCCCCCAAATTCCATAAATTACAGAGGAGTCTTGTTAATCGTTTTTTTTGAACCATGTCATCAAACTATTTACCTCACATAGTAGGCCTTAAGAAAACCTCCAAAATAGTCACAAAGAGTTGGACATAACTGAAAAATGAATAATAAAATACTGTGTATGTCTATAGTGAAGTTTAATTTCATTTTTTTATCCTTCTGAATCTGAGGTATTTCTGGAGAAAAATGTAAAAAAAATTTCCTATAATAGATAAAGCGGGCTTACGAAGACCTGGTTATTAATAGTACTTGACAATTAGAACATATGACACTCATCGTTTGTCAAGATATTAAAGCAGTTTTAGAATGTTATTTAGTGACGACTATAATTCAAATGACATTTTTTAGAAAAAAAAATCACTCCCAGTTTGAAGTTTCCCCACATGAACCTTGCATGGAGGCTTGGAACTTTGTCTGTGATCATTTTGCTTGATTGGATCTAAGCCATTCTAAATCTCTAGACAATATTTGAATTAACTCCTCAACACTAAATGACCAGAAAAGAAAGGTAATATGTCAAGTGGACAAAACAAAAACACAAAACAAAAACTTTTTTTTTTTTAAATAAAGAGCTATGCTTTCTAAGGAGACTTCAGGTTTTCCTGTCCCTGTCTAAATATTTTCAATGATATTCATGGCTCACCTTTTGGAAACTCACTGTGACGTAACTGCAAACAACAACAAGGCAGCACCAATAACATTGATTCTGGAGTCAGAAGACTGGGGTTTGAATCCTGGCTTCATTATTTCCTATGTTGCTTTAAGTACACGATTTCTTTGTGCCTTAGTTTCCTCACATGTAAACTTATTAGTGGTTGAACAAAGTATCACTTTAAAACAAACTGTACTCACTCATAGTTTACAATGCCCACAGTACAGAAATCATTATTCTTCCCATTTTCCTTATGAGGAAACTAACTCTGAGTTTAAATGAATTAGTAAATTAGAGCTTGCTGCTCTATTTCCAAATCCAGGGGATTTTCTCCACTGTACTGGAGTATCTGAGTGTTTGCCTTTTATTTTCAAGTATCAGGAAGTAATCTTTCTTTTAAGAATATTTTTGTTTAAATAGTGTGTTAATGTATACTTGCATGCCATTTTAATTTGGTGAGTGTCTGGAAGAAGCTCTACTGTTGTATTTTAACTTTTGCTGATCTCTGGTATGAGCTGAATTTTGGTAGATGTATATGTGAAGGTAATAACAGATAGGCTTGTCTTGAAATGTCTCAACAACTTGCATTATTTGCAACTTGCTGGTTTGCAAAGTCTTAAAATGGCCACACAACTTGCATTCTCATTTCATAGGACACTATGTTTAGAACTAGATAGCTCTTCAGGGATCAATGAGTTTAACCCCCTTACTTTACACATAAAGAGACCAAGACCCAGAGAGGGTCAGCAACTTGACCAAGGTCACACAGGCAATAAGTTGTGATTTAAATCCAGATATCAGATTCCAAATGCCATACCTATTTTAGTGAGAGAAAAAAATGAGTTCTATCAGTGAACATATATTGGGGAGAAAGTGTGTGTGTGTGTGTGTGTGTGTGTGTGTGTACATGTGAGTAAAAATCTTGAATGATTGGTAGCTTAAAGGAACAAAACTGTTCTACAATGCCCTGCAGATGGATTAAAAACAGTTTCTACTTCTAAGAAAAGTCACTTTTTTGTCCCCTTCAGTGGCCATACTACAAAAGAATCCTCCCTTCAGCAATGGTATTTAACCTGCAGGAAGCATATAGCCTTTGGTATATCATAGCATAGCAGCACGTGGCTTTTGAACACTGAAATTCAGCAGGACCACATTCTTTACCCTTTTCAGGCAGTGACACTAGCTTACTTTGTTTAAACGTGTTCTATCTTTTAAAGGCATACCAGAAGATGGAATGTTCAGGATATTATTATTGTTATGTTGGGTTTTTTTAAGTTTACTAAGATTTTTGGCATTTACTTTGGGCAAAGAAGCAATGAAATCTCTTTCATTGGTCTGGGGTTGTGGGTAGAGGGTGGGTGGGTAGTGAAAAGCCTGGTCCTTGGTCCTCAGAGCAAAGTTGCATAGACTGTTGCTGGGCCAGTTGCAAATGCTTCTCCCACTTAAAAGATTTTATAAGTACTTATATTCAACTTGAACAGCTTTTAAAAAAAAAAAAAGTGTCACCGCTAAGCCATGAAGGATTAAGAGAAAATGAAGAAAAATTCACTTTCATCTTTTATGCCCCAAGTCACCCAATATGAACAACTGAATAGGAATATCTGTACATAGGGACCAGGGAATCTCTTTAACCTTTCACTAGGCAATTGATGTGACACTCTTAATGGCAATGATCAGCAGTGAAAAGATTGACCAAACCGCCTCACTAAGGAATCTCCATTTCCTCAAGAAGCTGAGATCTGTGTTTACTGGATTCTGAAACACTGCTTTTAAGATTGCCCAATTAGAATCCTTTTGATGAGAGTCTCCCAAGCTGTTGCTGTCCTTTCCCACTAGCCTGTTTGTCAGATGGCTTATTATTCTTCCAGTACTGTATGTACCTATCCTTAAACCCTACCACTAACCTCTGTTTAGGTCACCCTGCCTTTATGTTTTCAATCTCTTGTTAAACTGCACTGTGGATTTTCATTACTTCAGCATTATCACTACTTGACCATAGGGAAATGAATCACAGAATGAAAGGGCTGGAAGGAACCTTAGACATGATCCAATTGAATCCCTTGTTCAAACCAAAATCCTTTCCTTTGATTTTTTTCAACTACAATGTCTGTTATGATTAAAAAGTATTTTAAAAGACAGACATATGATAACAACAAATCTCTATATCTCTTGAAACCATATCCAAAAAGTCAGAATTTGTCAAGCTTACCAGTCTTCAAATAAGTATAGAGTTTAGCAGGGGCAGCTATGTGGCTCAGTGAATAGAGCACTGGCCCTGGAGTCAGGAGGACCTGAATTCAAATCTGACTTCAGACACTTAACACTTAACTAGCTGTGTGACCTTGAGCAAGTTACTTAACCCCAATTACTTTAAAAAAAAAAAAAGGAATAGAGTTTAGCTTAAGGCGAGACAATTTATTCAATCCTTCAAGAGTTTGGGGCTTCCCAGAAGAAGTATTTGAACTTAACTTTCAGTCACTTCATTTAAAAGAGACAACATGCTGCAATGAAATGAACATTGGGTTTTGGGTTAGAAGATCTGAGTTGGGATCCCAGCTCTCCCACTTGCTACCTGTGTGTCTGGGCAAGCTGTATGCTAATGACATGTTCATATCTCATTTTCATCATCTGTATATTGAGTATATGGACGAGATAATTTTTATTTGGTTTAAAATCATCTAGCTCTAAATCTACAAATCTATGATATTTTCTTTGATGTGGCACTAGATTGAGGGATCTGCCCCAATTTTCATGAATCCATCTAGTTTCACTTTGGGACCATGAAAGTTAGCTAGGGAAAAGCATTAAGGTAATTCAGTTCACTAAACTTTTGAAATGATAATGATACTTCTCCTTCTTTGCTCTAACCTGGCATACTTAATAAGCAGAAGAATCTAGGTCATCTTTCTTAGGCGCTTTCTATCCCACCCCCACCCCTATACACACACATCCCCATTCAAGGAGAGACAGCTAAATGGAAGAGTAATGAAAATCTCAGAGAAGGTAGGACCAAAGAGACCCCCACAGCTAAGGCATAAATCTCTTTAACAATATCTCCAAACAAGAAATGATCCAGTTTCCACTTAAAGGCTTGTAGAGGGAACTCACTATCTACGGAGGCAATCCATTCCAATTTTAGACAAATTTCTTCATTAGGAATTTTTTCCCCTAACTTTGAACTTATATGTGCTTCCTTCTAACACTGAACCCATCATCACTTCTGCCCTAAAAGGACAAGCCAAGTAAAACTGAACTCTCCCACGTGAGGAGACTTTCAATAATTGAAGGTAACATGGCCACTAAAATTTCTCCTCCACATTACACACTTATGGTTTCTTTATCACTTAACTCAAATCATTTTTAAAATGGTCAAGTTTCTAAGAAGAAAAAAGAGGGAATTAAAACATAGCACAGATTGGGGCGGCTAGGTGGCGCAGTGAGTAGAGTGTAGGCCCTGGAGTCAGAAGGACCTGAGTTCGGATCCAGCCTCAGATACTTAACGCACACACAAACAAAAACCTAGCCGTGTGACGTTGGGCAAGTTACTTAACCCCAATTGCCCTCCAAAAAGCAAAAAAAAAAAAAGAAAAAAAAGAAAAAACATAGCACAGATAAAAACCCTGATTGATGGATGAGAGTAGTCTCAAGCTGTATACTAAGAGGTGTGGGGTTCAATCAGATGGAGATCAATCAGTTCTTCTTCCTGAATAAGAGAATATATGATTATTAGGCATGGGGTATCCACACTTCTTTATACCCAGGCATGCAAGATGATAAAATTCTATTTCTCACTCTTTTTCATCACAAATAGATGTTTCATCTGAGTTACTCTAGTGACCTAAACACTATTTATAATGTTGTTTACATGGCAAAAATGCAGTCAACTTCCAAAAAACCCACTTATAAACTAACTTTTGGAACAGAGCCAAAGTTGGAACCTAATTCCAACTTGCACACCACACAGGATTATACAAATTCCCTTCACATCATTAATTTTTTCAACCTCAAATGAAATTAAGCAAAAATGATGCCTTCATTTCAATTTAGAGAAACACAGAGGTGAAGGTGGCATCAAACCCAGGGAATCTAAGTTCAAATCTTGCCTCTATTATTCTTTTTTCCTTGTGTTAGGTCATTTCTTTCTTTTTTTTTTTTTTTTAACTTTTCTGTGTCTCATTTTCCTTAGCAATAAAATGGACTATATAAAATGAACTAAAATACATTAGACTGGTTGAACTGTAAGATCTTTCGTATGACTAAATGATAAAAGATGGTGAATCTAATTCTCTTTAGTGAGACAATGCTGGCATTATTTCAGATTTAACAGGTCAGGGAATGCTGACTTCTTCACCTATTTAATAGTGGAGTCTTTTAAGGAAGCACTTTCACAGTTTGCTATCCAAGTATGTATCCCCAGGAGGGACATAATCAAAGTATTTCAGATTCAGAGATGACAGCTATGTGATTCTCCTGTAGCTTCACTTGTCACATTCACAACAACCCCCCAACATGCTTTTTTGTTCCTCTTTTCACATGGTGTAAGAAACCCATACTAGAGGCCACTGTCTTAAAAAGAACATTTAGATGGAAATCAAGGGAGGGCTTTCTTTCCTCTGTGATAAGGATGTCAAGCACTCAGACTGAATGGAAAGAATCATGCTGATTCTATGGCAATACACACATAAAAAAAGCCAGATTACTAGGCATGGCTACCCCAAGGCAGGTTTAAATTAAATTGCTATGTAGTCATCAGTCCTCTGGAGCAACCTTTCCCCCCTGTTCATTCAGTGCATCTGGTTTGTTCACCAGACCAGAGAGTGCTAGGTTATTATGTGATTCCACCCCATTAAAGTACTTCAGGCCACATAGGAGGGGATGGGGCAAACACCAGTCAGTTTTCCATGGATGAAGGAGAACTCAATGAGGGTGAAATGTGTGACTGCAGGTGCAGTGCCACTTTTCCCAGTAAATATATGTCGTCAGAGGCACCTCTTAAGGAGAAGAAGCATTGCCTATGACATGTAGGTTTACGTTTTAAGTGATGACTCTGATTTCCATGTGGCACTAAACTTGAAAGGCAATGAGGATTATATGGAAGAAATCCTGCAGAGCATCTGGAAAAAAGAAGGAGCCAAGCCTCAAGAACACCTTTCTCCTGCAAGAGTGACAAAGTTACAAGTCATTTTTTCCTTCCTAACACTAGTTTTATTTTGTTAAATATTATTTTGTTTTCCCCATTTACACATAGAAACAATTTTAATAGTTTTTTAAAACTTTGAGTTGCAAATTCTTGGAACTCCCTTCCTCTGTTCCTACACCCCTCATTGAGAAAGTCAAGCAATTTGATATAGGTCAAACATGGGTAGTCATGTGAAATGTATTTCCATATCAGTCATGCTGTAAAAGAAAACATAGCTCCCCCCCCCCCATTAAAAACAGCTTAAGAAAAATAGAAAAAGTAAAAAACAAAAAACAAAAAAACAAGAATTGCATCAATCTGTTTTCAGATACTAACAGTTCTTTCTCTGGGTCTGGATAGCATTTTTCATCATAAATTCTGAGTTGTCTTGGGTTATTATAATGCTGAGAATAGCTAAGACATTCACAGCTGATCATCTTACCATATTGCTGTTACTTTGTACACAGCACATATGACTTTGCATCAGCTTATGTAAGCCTTTCCAGGTTTTTCTGAGAGCATCCTGCTCATTTTTACTTCTTATATCACAATAGTACTCCATCACAATCACATAGCATAATTTGTTCAGTTATTCACCAATTGATGAGCATCCACCCAATTTCCAATACCCTGCCACCAGAAAAGAGCTGCTATAAATACTTTTGTACATATAGATCCTTTTCACTTTTGTTTCTTATTTCTTTAGAATTCTGACCTAGTAGTGGCACTACTAGATCAAAAGGTATGCACAGGTTTATAGCCCTTTGGGCGTAGTTCCAAATTGATCTAGAGATTACTTGAATCAGTTCACAACTCCACCAACAATTAATTAATGTCTAATTTGCCCCACATCCTGTTCACCATTTATCATTTTCCTTTTCTATCCTATTAGCCAATCTAATAGGTATGAGGTAGTACCTCAGATTTGTTTGAGTTTGCTTTCCTCCAATCAATAGCAATTTAGAGCAGTTTCTCATGGGGTTATAGATAGCTTTGATTACTTCATCTGAAAACTGTTCATATCTCTTGGTTATTTATCAATTGGGGAATGGCTCCTATTTTTGAAATTTTGAATCAGTTCTCTATATATTTGAGAGATGAAGCCTTTATTGCTTCACAAACATTTTCACAGTTATGATTGCTAACTGTATTTCTTTCCATCCTATCCCTCCCTTTTTATTCTATTCTTTCTCTCCTTTTACCCTGTCCTTCCTCAAAAGTGTTTTGCTTCTAACTACCACTTCCTTCAGTCTTCCCTTCTTTTTCTCACCATCTCCTTTTCTTATACCTTTCCCTTTCTGCTTTCCTGTAGGGTAAGATAGATTTCCATGCCCAATTGAATATGTATGGTATTCCCACTTTGAACCAATTCTGATGAGAGTAAGGTCCACATGTTCCCCCCCCCCCCACTTTCCCCATTTTTCTCTCTATTGTAAAAGTTTTTCTTGACTCTTTTATGTGAGATAATTTATCACTGTTCTACCTCTTCCTTTCCTTTTCTCCCAGTACACTCCTCTCTCACCCCTTAATTTTATTTTTAGATATCATCACTTCATGTTCAACTTATACCTGTGCCTTCTCTCTATATATACTTCTAACTGTCCTAATAATAAGGAAGTTTTTATGATATACAAGTATTATCTTCCCTTGTAGGAATGTAGCCAGTTTAACCTTATTAATTCCCTTATGATTTCCCTTTCCCATTTGCCTTCTCTTGAATCTTGTATTTGAAAGTCAGATTTTCTATTCAGCTCTGGTCTTTTCATCAAGAATCCTTGAAACTCCTCTATTTCATTGAATATCCATTTTCTCCCTTGAAGGATTACACTTAGTTTTGTTGGGTAGGTAATTTCTTGTTGTAATCCTAACTCCTTTGCCCTCTGGAATATTATTTTCCAAGGCCTTTGATCCTTTAATATAGAAGCTCCTAAATTTTGTGTTATCCTGATTGTGGCTCCACATACTTGAATTGTTTCTTTTTGGCTTCAAGCTCTGGTGTGCTAGTGTTCCTGCTTAGCCTGGGACTACCATCTAGGACTTTGACCAAGATTTCAGCATGGGCAAAGCAGCAGAATCCTGATTCCAGTGCCAGCAAACAGAGCCCTACAATTTCCTTACAATAAGTTGTTCAACTCCCTTACTATCTGTGGGCTGAGAGAGCTCCAGAAGCTACCCCTGCTGCTCCCACAGCTGATTCAGTGACTCCCATGGCCTGCTCCTATTTTGCTGAGGCCTGGTCTACATTGGTGCATCCTGTACTCAACTGTGCTCCACTCTCAGCCAGGTATGACAGACCTTTCCAAATTCTCATTGGCTGGAATATTATTTCACCCCATCCTTTTGTGGGTTCTGCTGCATCAGGGAACTGTTTTATGGCATTATTTATAAATGTTTGGAAGGGTTTGGGGGAAAGCTCAGGTGAGCAGCTGCCTTTTGTCTTCCATCTTGGCTCCTCCATCTTTTGTCTTTTTTAATTTAAAAATACAGTGATTTTCATGTAAGTATACCCTCTGACCTCCCTCTGATGTATACCTGATCTAAAGCCTGGAATCAACGGTGTGTTCAGCTGTAGGTTCAGGATGAAGCCCAACAGAGACTTAATGGATACACTTGACAACAGTTGTTCTACAAGCTTAACTTGCACACACACAACTTCCCTCTTTGTCCTTTGTATTCATATAAGAGGAATGAACATTATTTTGGAATGGCTAAAATGATTATTTTAAAGGCTAATACTGATTATGTTAGCAAAAGCAAAGCAACTTAAAAAAGGAATGATAAACAAGAAAGCAGGTTTTGCAAGAGCATTGTTTTATTCTATCTTATTTTTAAAACCAACATTCTCTCTTTCGACAGGTGAAAAAGTCAGTTTAAAAAGGGCACAGGTAGTTTTCAAGTCTTCCACCTAAACTTATTTATATTAAAAAAGTGTCTTGCCTCTGACTAGTTATTAATGAACTCTTTATGTCTATGGAAGACACCTCCTCAACAATGAAGGAACATAAGTCATAGGTTCAACCGAAGTGTAAACTGCTATTTCTGCAGAAAGAATTACATGGCCTAATCTTCTGATTTAGATTCTTTTCTGTATTCTCCTCTCCCAGGACCCCTAAAAATGTTATGGGGGGACAATGGTCAGGCTACATATTACTACATTTTGTTTAATGCTGGGTATTTTATCTGTGTATCTTATATTTTACTCTTAGTACCTCCTAAAGTTTTATAAAATATTCTCGGAGTACTTCTTGTGTGTAGGAAAATGGACTAGGCACCAAAAAGGACAGCAGAATGAGTGGGATAAAATATATTAAGGGTGAGGGTTTATAACTGGAACTGAAACAAGAGGGTGAAAGTTTCTTCCTAAACAATTCTCAAACTGGGGATCATGACATCACAGGCCAAACATTCTTCCAGTACCTATGACTCTATTAAAACTAAAAATCACTGTGACAGAGGGGAGAGAGTTGGACACAAAATAGGAAGACAAGAAGTTTATGTCTTGCCTCTGACACATTCTGGTTGAGTATCCCTGGGCAAGTCACTAAAACCTTCATTGCTCTAAGGAATTCTTTGAGATTATGTTACATATAAGGTACCTAATTTCATTGATACAGAGAGTTTATTCATCTGGGAAATCCTTACACTAAAGAATTAATATATCCTGTTCATACACACACACACACACACACACACACACACACACACACACACACACACACACACACAGATAAACCAGACAAGGCACTTGAAATGGAGCCTACCCTCAACTACCTTTTAGGCAATTGGCTATAGCCATCTCTTTAGGACCTTGGAGAGGGTGGCAGTAGGTAATTATCTCTAGATCCCAACTTTGAACATGCTGCGAAGCATTTTTGCTCTTATGAGTCAAACAGGTGATTGGAAACCAAGTCTTCATGGTTTTGAGTGTTTCACTTTTGTCAAGAGTACACCCATTTTGTAAATTTTGAGGAAGAGACTTTCACCTGTTGCCTCATTACCTGCATTCACCACCCTGAATCCTGCATATACACAGTTACACTGAGATTGCTGAGATTTTTTGGCATCCTGATACATATACACATATTCTCTCCCTCCCTCCTTCCTTCCCTACATTACACAACAGTTTTCAAAAGTCTAGTTGAGTTTGATATGCATATTCACATGTATCATGCTATATACATATATGTCAAATATCTTATATACATAATAATTTAAATTGGAAGTGGAAAATAAAATGTGATCCCAGGAGGCAGCTTGGCATTGTGGAAAGTTCATACTTCAGTCAAACATCCCATGGTGACTTAAAGAAAATATTTCACTGCTCTGGCTTTAGTTTTCTTATTTTGTTTTTTGTTTTTAAATCAGGAGGCTGGGCTGTATATTCTCTTAATGTCCTTCCAGCTTTAACATTCTGTATCACCATAGATCAAACCAATGACCTTGGAAGCTCACAGGCTACACATCTTTTCACTAATAGCCACTGAAGATCTGTGGAATGCAAAACATCTAGATTAAACTTAATGGTGGCAAAGAGGAGTATAGGGAAGGATTGAATGCCCTTCTCTTTTTAACTCATTTATGTTTGTATTTGTAAACTAATAAGGTCAAACTTTCTGCTTCTAACCCATTTTACATCTTATAGGAGTGAAAATGACAGACAGCTCATGAAGGGTCTGTAAATGTATATAATTCACTCTGTATTGAAAAACAAGGTCACCCATGCCACAGCAGGAACCCTGTTTAAAATCCATGTAACTAGACAACATGGGGCAGGGCACAGATGTTTATGTACATTGTATGGTGCTTTGGGGGAATGGAATGGGTGGATAAGAAGATGGGGTAATTGCTTTTTGAGGTCCCTTCTGGCTCCCATCCCTCTTATGTTTCTGCATTAAAGAAACCATGCTTATTTAATGCATAGTGTTACTGATTAGCTTGTTTGCAATGAGAATTTGGGAATCTAGGCAAAGTAAAAGAAGCTAAGAACACTTTCAGTCCTTTTCCTTGATATCCTACCAACTGTCCTATATTTTAAGGTCAAAATTCTTCCAAGCAAATGATCAATCAAAAATCACTTTTTTGAGGGTATCCTACCAAACACAGTGCTAGGTCCTGGAGATAAAAGAGAAAAAGGAAACTAACACTGCCCTCAGGGTATTTACATCCAAACAGGGCAATCAACATTTACATTTATGAGATTATACAGAGTGATTACAAAATGTACTAATGGTAATTTAGGGAGAGAAGGCAATGGCAGCTAGGAGAAACAGGAAAGACAATGTGGAATCTGATGCTTGGATTAAGTTTTGACAGAAATCAGGTAATCTAAGAGGCAGAGATTAGGAGGAAGAGAATTACAGATATGGGGGAAAGTTAGTGAAAATGCATTGAGAGGGAGAAATGGAGCATCATGTGTGAGGAATAAAAAAGTAGGCCAGCATGGCTGAACCACAGATGCTCTATGATTGTGGACCACAAAATGGTACATTCTCAAGATCGTCAGAAGTATGAGCCCCGCAAAGACAAGATAAAGACATATGATGGACATAAATAAGTTGTTGCATATTACAAGTTATATTTGAGCAAGAGAAATCATGGAAACAACATCATACCAAAGATATAGGGTCAAGCTTTAATAGCTTAAAACTGCTAAGTCTTGTATATTTCTAGAGAAGGAGGAGAAGCCATTCATGTAGTCAAAACTGAGAAATAAAAGACAGCTTGAGCACTGCACTGCAGCAATCTTAAAAGAATCTTAAAAAAAAAACAAAAACAAGAAGGCATTGAGCTCATTGGATGGACCCTCCTGTCCCCACAGAGGATTTATAGTAGAATACAGAAAGAAAAAATAGATTTGTTCAAGATAAGAAGGTCTGTTGGATTGTGACCTATACTGCTGTGGAAAGAAATCAAATTGATGAGATCACACATCTATTGAAGTATGATAGAATAGGTTGGCTGTATTATGGATTAAATTGGCATTTATAATCTTGTCCAGGACTCTATCCATTTTTAATAATATATTTTCTATGTGGAAATACATTCCATGTGCCAAACGAGCAACTTACAAATTAACTTTTAGAAAACAATATTTCTAAGTTAAGGACCTTTTCGAAAAGAGAAATGGATTTTCTTTTCTGAGTATTCTGTAGTGGTAAGGAGGGAAAAATAAAACCTTGCCTCCTTCCTTCTGTCCCCAGTATTCCACTTAATTCTATTTTTCCTCATTGTCTAGGCTTACTTCAACTAATATATTCTTGGGGGGAGGGGTGTTCTAGGAGTATCTAGATAGTTCTCATGACTACTCAATATTATTTACAACTAATGAGTAGCTCTCTACATTATGTATTTTCTACTAAGACTCAGATTAACTTATACTAAACTATGCTTGAAAGAGTTATTAGCTTTCTCTAGTCACTGGGTGACTCAAATAGTTAGCACTGTCTTTGAATATCTTAAATGGCACTTAAGAGCCCTGAAAATTGAAAAAAAAAAAAAGGCTCCATTCCTTGATGCATCACTTGGTCCCTGGGAGTTATTTTTCCAAATGGGTGATCTAGCTTCTTCTGCAGGGGATTGGTTATGTTGTTTTCAATCCCCTCCTCTGTTTTCCTCTTGCTGTTAGATTGGATAGTTAAATCATAGGTAGCTTTTCACATATTAATGGACAAAACTATATAGTTGATCTCTTCATGATCTGGTTGTAGGTTTAGGCATTCATCATGAAAACAAACAAATAAACATGAATACATCTTTCTAAAAAACCTGTTATTATCAAGGTAATAAATTTACCAGACGATTTCAATAGAAAGAATGAAATTAATTAGCCCCATTGTTATAAGTGACTCCAAGGATCAGTCAAATGAGAGTTGAGAATGAGGCAGGCTAGGCAGAAGGAGAAAATGCTATGAGGGTGTAAGGTAAATCTTATGTTAAGTTCATACATCTTTTCTGCATTCCTGTCCTACTCTGATGTCTCATCATGGCATGAAAGTGAGCCAGGTTTCTCAAAGACTATTCTTGCCGGCAGGTTGCATGTTCTGATAACTTCTACCAAACTAAACAAGCTTTCAGGATATGCCTAAAAAATGACTTGCTCATTTCATCTGAAGAACAATCTGGTTCACTAGAGAGCAGCTTATAGCTGGAATGTTGGTTAGCAGGTGGCATTTTTTGTTTTTTGCTTTGGAAACACTGCCAAAGATCACCCACTAATGAATGGATGGGTGGGCAGATGGATGGATGGATGCATGGATGAAAAGTATTTTTATTGGACTTTTATTTAAACAGTTAAGGGAATAGCAATACAAAGAACTTTAATTTTGTCACTAAAGTGTTAATGCACATCTCACTTTCACCTGTTGAACTGGAAACAATTTGGAATTAACTATGTCTGGAAGGAGGCTATCTTATCTAAATTTGCATTTTATTTAAATTTAGACTTGAATGCTAGGGATGATTGCAGGGTCTTGACACCCATAATGAGTAAGGACAGCTCATTTTAGATAACATCTAAAAACTTACTTTCTAAGGTTTTTAGAGTGACCCAAATGGAAAAGAAAATCTAGCTACCAGAGATCTTCAGTGCCTTTCAAAAATAGCTTCTCATTCTTAAATGGGTATTTCATCACCTATGGCAGGGCTCAGAGGGATGCAGTAAAGTGCTTGAAAAGCTCTTGAAAAGCCAGTAAAGCCATCAGTTTTGGGAGGAAAATTTTTAAACTTTTTTTTTTTTTTTGCCATTATCTAGATAACATCATTGAATCAAGAAATCACAGACTTTGAGAGTTGGAAGGATTTCAAGGGCTGTCTAGACCAATCTGTACCTAAATAAGAAACCTCTCTACAGCCAGCTTGACAAGTTGTCATCTAGGCTCTGCTCAAAGGCCTCAAGTGAGGAAAAAACCTACCATCTCTTGAAGTAGTTCTGAAGGATAAGAAGTTTCTTCTTCTATCAAGTCTAAATTTATTACTTTATATCTTCCATTGTTCCTGGTACTGCCCTCTATGAGGCCAAAAAGAAACAAGGCTAATCTGTCTTCCAAATGACATCCTTTTAAATACCTGAAGATAGAGATGCCCTCCTCCCTCTTCCTATCCCCAGATCTTCAACTCATCCTCATTAGGCATAATTTAACATGAGGGCTCATATGTTCTTTTACCATCCTTAATGCCTTACTCTCCATGTTATTGATATCTTTTCCTCAAAAAATCATATCTAAAACTGATCAGGGCAGAAAATAGAGGCCTTATATCTTCCCTCATCCTTAAAAACTGTGTCTCTTTTAATGCAATCTAAAACTGAATTATTTATTTAGTTGCTGTATCAAGCTGCTTGAGGTCCACTAAAATCTCTAGTTTTTTTTTTTTATTGGTAAACTGGTGCCATTTGTCTTTTTGTTTTTATTGTTGTTAGATTTTTAACCATGGGGATGAAGGTTATTTTTGCACAAATTTGAAAAGTAAATACTTTGAAGATAAAATTCAGTTATAATTCATCATAGTTGCCCTGAACCATTGGCCCTACTCTTCTGTATGTTTCTCATCTCTTTATCTTACTGCATGGTTCCTGAGACTAAGTATATCACCAGTGCAATACCCATAACAGTTGCTATGCATATGCAGACATATTTCCAGGATTGAATTGCAAAATATAACAAACTCTTTTCCTCAAAGACAAAATGAAGACATTTATTCAGATACCATAAAGCCAATTCCACCATGATAACAAAGAAGTTTATATACATCACCAATCCAGGGTGTGCTGACATCCACAAGCCTTACCTCCATGAGGGCTCCCCACAAACAAGCTCCCCTAGGCAAAACTCCTTCCTCTTTCACCCGTGCTAGATGCTCTGCCTCAGCTTTTTCCCAGATCTGTCTCTCCCAGCTCTGTCTGTCCCAGTTCTACCTTGCTCTCTCTTCCTGCTCTACCTGTTTGGTAAGCTCCTCCCACCAAGGGGTCCATGTGACTTAAGCTGTGGGCTGGGCCAAAGCTCAAAGTAGGTCATGTGGGCATATCAAGAGGCAGGGAAGATCTTCAAATTCCCTTAACATTACACTAAGAGAACATAATTTATCTGTAGCTAATTAGTATGTTACTAAATATAAGAGAATCTGTACATATAAATGTAAATTTAGAAAAAAAAATTAGTGATTTCCTTTCCTGAAAATTTCTTAACCTTACAAAATAGTGAGCCTTCCTAGGACACTTAAAAGATGGATCACTTGGCTTCAGAAACAAAATTTCTTTTAAAAATACAAAAATAAAGTTACTGTAAAATGCAGGGAACTATTATGTGAACTATAATTCTAAGTGAAATTGTAATGTAGCTAAGGCTTATTTTTATTCCTAAACTGATTTCTATGATCAAATTGGGGCAATTGTTTTCCTAATTATTAGGTCCCCAGTTCTTTTGAATTCTCTCCATTCTGCCAGTGTATTAAATATTCCTCTTAGGAAAGGATCTGGGAATTTGTTTACACTAAAGTGTAAATGACTGATAGGGCTTAACAAAAGCTTGCAAATTGTGTTTACCTTTCAACAGAGGTCAAAAAAAAATAGCTAACTGTTGAACTTGAAACATTGGTATTATGATGGAAGAGATAGTGTATATGAGGGTGGGGTGGGGTAGGGTGGAGTAGAAATAGCCTTTTTGGCTTTCCTGAAATCAAATTACACAGGCAATCACTTGTGCATGAGGCTTGGTTAGCAATATATGTATTTAAAAAGCAGAGTCTGAAGTGAAATTTACTAATAGTTCTATAAGCAAAGTTTCATGAAAAGTAAGCATAGGGAGAATGGATAGATGAGATGTTCAAAATAACTTTTTCCATCATCTCATTCAGTGTACCCTGATTTCCTTTGGCATATGGAACAATGTTTGTTGATACAGTTGGGTTAAGTGACTTGCCTAAAGTTTTACGAATAATTATGGACAGACTCATAAATCAGAATCAGGGCTCTAAGATATCCATATTTTTCTACCTCTAGTCTTCTGTAGCAGCAAGCACCCCAACATCCCCAGGGTGACTGCCAACACAGATTCTTAGATCTGCTTTTCAAAAGGAAAGCAACCCAAAATGGGTTAACAAGCTTACTTTAATCAAACAAACGTAGATTACCTACTTCAGGGGGAAAAGGTCAGCACCCCAAACTTCAGAGTTACAGAACTTACAGATCAAACAGACAGGCTTCCAAACTGTCCACCCATTATATCAATACCAAATCACATTTACCAGAGAGGGAAGCATCAACATCTGGCTTTTCAAAGCCGGGGGGTTCTCAACAACGGCTTCCCAGAGTCTCATGTGGTCAAATCACACAACACTTCTCAAAGTGAGCCCCAAAGCAAAACCTCTCATCAGAGTTTATATAGCCTTCTCCTGTCTCAGAGAATGTAACAACCTCCTTGACCCACTGCCCAATCACAAAGTATCAAGGTGTGGGCTTTCCTGAAAAACAAGCCTCCCAACACAGGCTCCAGGTGCATTTAAGCTAGGGGCAGGGAAGATCTTTAAATCTGCATTTCCATTACATCTTCTCATTCCTTATATTTCCTTATCTATGGATTAAATTGTGTACTATTATAGGCCAACATAACCGTCAAAAGAATAAAAAATGACAAATTCATTTTTACTGTAAAGAAGGCTAACATGGTATATGGCCGTGTGTATGTGTGTGTACCAATGTGTGTGTGTACCTGGGCGGATAAATAAAGAGAGAGAGAGAGAGAGAGAGAGAGAGAGAGAGAGAGAGAGAGAGAGAGAGAGAAGAAGAACATTAGTGATGAGGTAATGCTAGGTTGATGGACTGGGGGTCTCCTGTTCACAACCATGCATCTTGAAAAAGTAGTGTACAACCATGCCTCTTCTTTCTCCTACCCAATTATTTTAAAAACTAATGGAGTTTTCCACATCACTGCACTGATTCTCTTTCAGATGCCACCAGTGATTTCTTGATAATCAAAAATGATGACTATTTTCCCCCTACACTTACTGAACTCTCTTCAGCATTTGTCTTTGCTGATACCCCTCCTTCTTGATACATTTTCCTCCTTTGATTTCAGATAAACTATATGTTCCTGGTTCTCTTTTTATTGATATAGTCTTTTGTAGTCCCTCTTTTCTCAACCACTTAACTCTGGTTCTTTTTTCCTCTTCTCTCTATATATTCTTTTTTAGTATTTCATCTTTCATAACTGAGAATATCATTTCTATGCAGATACCACTCAAATTTGTCTTGCTAGCCCTCTCCTCTCTCCAGAATCTCAGAACTGCATCTTTGACTATAGGATATCTTACCTTTAGCATCCCATTATCACCTCAATTTAAATATATCTAAAATGAAGTTTGTCTTATTACCCCAAAGTTTTTAATACTTTCCTTCTTCTGCCTCCTCACTTTCTCTCAGTGGAAGCTAATCCTCCATGTACTAAAACATAGATTCATTCCTGAATCTTCCCTCTCCTTCATTCCCCACATCTAATCTCTCACATCTCATATGCAGCTTCACTTCTATATTTCTACTGCCACCACCTGGGCAGGGTCCTCAGTCCCACAACCTGAAATATTATAATCACCTTGTTCTTCTCTATTCTCCACTCCCAGCCCAATTATATCCTTCATACTCCTTCTTTATGCATAAATCTGGTTGCCTTATATTCCTCATGGGAGATAACATGCTGGTGGAGACCATGGTTGATGCAAAATTTGCATCCTTTTCACCATAGGCCCTATATATATAGTAAATATATAACATGTGTTGGATGAATTTGGTAGTTCACGAATTTTAATAATCATTCATTATGTACCTGCTGGGCAGTTAGGAGGTACAATGGGTAGAGTTCTGGATCTGGAGTCAGGAAGACTCATTTTCCTGAGTTTAAATCTGGACTTAGACACTTACTAGCTATCTGACCCTGGGCAAGGCACTTAATCCTGTTTGCCTCAGTTTCTTCATCTCTAAAATGACCTGGAGTAGGAAATGACAAACTACTCTATTATCCTTGCCCAGAAAACCCAAAACGGAGTCACAAAGAATCAGATATGACTTAGGGTAGATAGGTGGCACAGTGAATAGAGCAACAGCCCTGGAGTCAGGAGGACCTGAGTTCAAATCCGGCCTCAGACACATAAAAACTAGCCGTGTCACCTTGGGCAAGTCACTTAACCCCAATTGCCCTCCAAAAAGCAGAAAAAAAAAAGAATCAGATATGACTGAGAAACTACTGAAAAAAAAATGTACCTATTGTGTAGAAAACAATAATTAGTAGGTGTTAAGTAGACAAAGAAACAATAGGACACCATCTTTACCCACAAAGATCTCATAATATAATTAGGAAGGGAAATATGATGGGGGAAAATATGTAAGCACCTATATATGATATATGGTAGAATATGGTAAGAGGGAAAGGTCCAAAAAGAGTACTACCTTAGGAGCAGCTAGGTGGCACAGTGAATAGAGCACTGACCCTGGAGGCAGGAGGACCTCAGTTCAAATCTAGCCTCAGACACTTGACATTTACTAGCTGTGTGACCTTGGGAGGGCACTTAACCCCAATTGCCTTGCCTTCCCCCCTCCAAAAAAAAAAAATACTACGTCAAATTTGAGACCTAGAAGCACTTTTGAACTATAGTCAATTTACTACGTGGCTCCATTCACAGAATAGAAATGGCTATTTAAATAATTTACATTTTATTTTTTATATGCCAGTTTATATCATTCTTGGAATATAATGTCAAATGAAATCAACATTCTAGCACATGTGGAAAATGAGAATATATTTTTGCTAATTCCTATGTTGCCCCTACTGAATATGATGCATATTTTGTTTGAACAAAGAAAAATAAAACTTCTATTTCTAGCATTTAAAAACTATATTTAAAATTTTAAAACATATTGAAGAACACAATTAATAAAGAATAAACAACATTTTGTGTTATGGAGTCATGGAACTTCAAAACTGAAATGGAGACTAGAGTTTATTCTTTTATATTATATATAGAAAAATTGAGGTGAAATTAATTGACCAAAGTCATATTGACATTTAGTTTAACAGAAATACAACACAGTTTATACCAATCCCAGTCAGTGCTGTTTTCGTTATGCCTGCCAAGCTGTTATCAGTACAATAAATATACTTTGCTATATTTGACAATTTTAAATATTTGGTGTCCATGTTTTATCGCAGCTTCACCTTGATGTATGTAATAGGTATATAAAATAAATTTGGTACTTTCCTGAACTGTAAGCATACTCTTATTTTTTTTTTTTTTTACTAATGGGCAGGCTGAAGTAAAGTCTAGAAAACGAGTTTACTTGGGTGAAAACCATGCAATTCTACAAAATTAAAAAAAAAAATCGGGTTAACTCAGAACCAAGAAACCCATGAGAAAACATCATATTCATCCTTACTTGACATGATTACATTTGCAAACTTGTTGAGAACTCAATTTTAGAATATTGACCCTATGTTCAGAAATCATTCTGACTGGGATTGACCTCTTTTTCTCAAGGGTAAATGAGAGTTACCAACACAGGGAGCCTGATGGTATTTGGTAACCTGTGCTATCATCAAACAGACAAAGGGTAGGTTGAGTGACAACAGTGTCAGGCTTTGGTGCAGGTACTTATTTGTACCATCTGGACTAGCAAATGGTTTTCTTTTTTCATTTCTCCTCCACCTATCTACTGACAATCTCAAAAGCTGTCTTGCAATTTGACAGCTTGCTGCTGAGCTGTGTTAGCAACTACTTGACCCTTTGTTTTGGGATGGGTTTCTTTCTCTTTGCTGTTAATCTGTTCTGCATCACTTCTCACAGCAGCCCAAGGACTATAGAAATATTATTAAAATTATCAAATTAAAAAGTGTTTAATGTCTTTTCCCTTAATGGTTTCTGGGTGATGCTGGCTAATGTTCACAGCAGGGAAGAGCAATTAGCAAGTTCATAATTATCATCTCTTTAAAGAAAGTGCAGTCTAGCAGAAAAAAAAAAATCTTTGAGTGTGGAGTCAGAAGAGCTGGGTTCAAAATTTCATTTGGGAAAATACATTTAAACACTCTGAGGCCCAGTTTCCCTCTCTTCATTTTATTACCATAAGGAATTTCATGTCAGGAAACTGCCTCTACAAATGTAGATGGGCAACTGTTCTTCTATTCACAATATTTGAGAGTTAATTACAGGGTAAGTGACTGGCTTAGGATCACACAGTCAGCATATGTCAGAGGCCAGACTTGAACACAGATCTTGATTCTAGGCTCATTTCCTTATCTATTACATTTCATTGCCTCTAATTCCACACTTATATGATTTAAGAGTAGAAGGTCTCCATCAGGGTCTGATGGGAGGTGTTGGCCATGGGTTGATTAGTCTGACATATATTATATATGTGGTCTCCCCCTTAGACCCTAGACACCAAGTTGATCTGCTTAGGTGAAGCCAAAGTTATCTCTATGCTGTAATGATTCATCAGAGGAAGACAGTGGAGAAAAAAAATAGTAATAAAACTTTAATTTCATATGTGTTTGAATGTCACAAGCTTAATTTTTACACAAAAGAACCAAAAATCAAACAATACTTTCATTTAGAAACAATTCTAACTTAAATATAGAGCATGACTAATATTAAATTCTGTACTGGTAAAAGAAAAAAATGGGATTTGAAAATTGTTACAGGGAGATTGGAGTTTTTACTAAGAATTTCAGGAAGGCAGCCATTTCTAAGTATTGTGTAAAAGGGATTACTGGGAGAAAAATCTCCCAATTTTAGCTAAAAAATCCAATTATGAAGGCATAACACCAACAATTCTTGGGACTTCCATCACCTTAGCTTAAGTTGAACCCTTTGAATAACTTAAAAAAGAGGGTCAGCACTTCTGAAACCATTAAGAATGAAAATTGAGTGGTTTCCCCTTCCTTGTATAATAGCTGTGATCAGCTAGCCTAAGCATTCACTCCTAGGGCTGTTCCAACAATTCACTTCTTTATGACCTTCATTCTGCCTGGTTCTTGATGCCTACACAAGGTATCTCCAAAAACAATAGATTTGTTTCCTTCATTGAGTATATATGACCTAGAAGTTATAAGTAAACCAGATTTATTTAAAACTGAATAAGAAACTTAACAGGACTCTAGATCTCGCTGCCAGTTGCATTTTCCCCTTCATTTTCAGATTACCAATTTGGAATCTCCCTTTGGGTAATTCTTCCTTTCCAGAGTTTTATAGAGGTAGGCTTTATTTTCACTCTGGTCTTATGTATTTATTTTCCTATGGTGACTTGTACTGTCAGTCTACTAATACTTTGCAAATATATTTGTATTTTGAAGATTTATTCCTAGACTTGAGAGGCAATGAGGTTTAGTAACTAAAAAATTGATAAATTTCAGAGTCCTAGTATCATCTCTACTTCAAATCCGAGTCCTTCTTCAGACAAATACAGACAGAATTATCCTGAACAAAAGACCTAACTTTTGAGTATTCTGGTCAACTTACCTCATAATATTATGATTGCAGATAAGGTATTGATCTGCTTTTGGCAAGGACGTTTCTTAATCCAGGAGTTCCCTGTAACTATGAAATCACAGATTCAGTCCAATTTTATATTCTCGCCAGTCTCAATATCTTTCAACAGCAGTGACTAAAGTCCCAGTAAGTAATCTTTCCTTTGGTTTACAGAGGACAGTCAAGGTAGGGAAGTTGACAGCAGTATAGTACCCTTAAACTGCCCTCTGACACAATGGAAAGTCAGATGCTGGTTAAAAAGTGTTTCATTTGCCACACAGGATTTTTGGTACTTTAGATTGCATGTGTTATATAAAAAAGTGAATACTGTCTGAAATAATTTTTTTATTGAGATGTTAGCAAAAAAAGTTCACAGAATTCTAAGGAACTGCTAGTGAGAAAAAAAATTTTTACATTACCAATTTTATTTTGTATGCTCCATTTTATGAGTTCATTGTTACTGTGTTAGGAAAAGCACATATTACCAGAACAAATATTTTGTCATAAAGAATTGTATGCAGAAAAGTATATTTTTCAGCAATATCTACCAAAAGGTTACAGCTTTGCGTATTCATAGGAACCTAACCCCTTAGTAGCCATAGGTACAATGTATCAACATTTTTATTTCTGACTTTTTTGCCTTTTTGTGTGTGTGTGTGTATGTTTATTCAGTATTTAATTTTTCCCAGTTACATGTAAAAACAATTTGTAACATTTGTTTTTAAAACATAAGAGTTCCAAATTCTCTCCCTTCTCCTCTCCCTCCCTCCCCTCATTTAGAAGGCAAGCAATTCTGTATAGGTTATATATGTGTAGTCATGCAAAATATATCCATAATACTCAGGTTGTGCAAGAAAACATAGACAAAAAAAAAACCAAACCAAAATCCAAATAAATAAAAAAATGAAACAAAAGTTGCTTCAATCTGTATTCAGACACCATTGTTTCTTTCTCTGGGGATAGGATTTTTCATCCTAAATCCTTGAGAGTTGTCATGACTCATTGTGTTGTTGAGAATAGCTAAGTCGTTCCCAGTTGATCATCCTACAATATTGCTGTTACTCTGTACCCATTACATTTCACTTTGCATCAACCCATGTAAGTCTTTCTAGTTTTTTTTTCCCCCTGAGAATAGCCTGCTCATCATTTCTTATAGTATAATAATATTCCATTACAATTACATACCTCAATTATTAAGCCATTCCCCAATTGATGTGTATCCCCTCGATTTCCATTTCATTACTCCCAGAAAAAAGGTGCTATAAATATTTTTCTACAAATAGGTCCTTTTCCTTTTGGTTTTTTATCTCTTTAGGGATACAGATCTAGTAGTGGAATTGCTATGTAAAAGCATGTATGCATGGCTTTATAGCCCTTTGGACATAGTTGCTAATTGTTCTATAGAATGGTTTAATCAATTCACAACTCTGACAACAGTATATTAATGTCTCATTTCTTCCAAATTTGTCATTTACCTTTCTGTCCTATTATGTAATCTAAAAGGTATGAGGTAGCAACTCAGAATTATTTTAGCTTGCATTTCTCCAATCAATAGTGAGTTAGAATATTTTCATATAGCTATAGATAGTTTTAATTACTTTATCTGAAAACTGATTATACCTTTTTTTTTTGCTCTTTGGAGGGCATTTGGGGTTAAGTGACTTGCCCCAGATCACCCAGCTAGTTTTTGTGTCAAGTGTCTTAAGCCACATTTGAACTTGAGTCCTCCTGACTCCAAGGCCAGTGCTTTATTCACAGCACCACCTAGCCAATTCCTGATTATATCTTTTGATCATTTATCAATTGGGGAATGAATCTTATTTTTTTCTTAAAGCAATTGGGGTTAAGTAACTTGCTCAAGGTTACATGGCTAGTCATTATTTATGCGTGGGTGCTCATTTTCTGAGGCCGGATCTGATCTCGGGTCATCCCAACTCCGAGGCTGGCGCTCTTACTCACTGCGCCACCTAGCCGCCCCTATGAATCTTATTTTTATAAATTTGATATAGTTCTCTATATGTTAGAGAAATGAGGTCTTTATCAGAGAACCTTGCTTCATTTTTCCCCACAGTTATTATTTCTACCTGCGTTTCCCTCCTATTCCACCTACCCCCATTTAGCCTATTCTCTCTCCTTTCACCCTGTCCCTCCTCAAACTGCTTTGCTTTTGATTAACCCTTCCCCTGGGCTGCCATCCCTTTTATCATACACCCCTCCTCTTATCCCCTTCTGCCCCTATTTTCCTGTAGGGTGAGATAGATTTCTATGCCCCATTGCCTGTATTTTTCCCAGTTTCATGTAAAAACAATTTTAAACATTCATTTTTTTTTTTTAAAGCAATTGGGGTTAAGTAACTTGCTCAAGGTTACACAGCTAGTCATTTGATTTATGCGTGGGTGCTCATTTTCTGAGGCCGGATCTGATCTCGGGTCATCCAAACTCCGAGGCCGGTGCTCTTACTCACTGCGCCACCTAGCCGCCCCTTTAGGGCAATTGGGGTTAAGTAACTTGCCCAAGGTTACATGGCTAGGTTTTTTTTTTTGTTTGTGCGGATTAAGTGTCGGAGGCCGGCTCCGAACTCAGGTCCTTCTGACTCCAGGGCCGGTGCTCTATTCACTGCGCCACCTAGCCGCCCCTAAACATTCATTTTTAAAACTTGGAGTTCCAAATTCTCTCCCTTCCTCCCTCCCTCCCTGCCCACTATCATTGAGAAAGCAAGCAATTTGATATAGGTTACTTATGTGTAGCCATACAAAACACTTCCATAATAGTTATGTTGTGAATGACTCACTTTATTTCCCTCCATCCTATCCTGCCCCCTGTTTATTCTCTTCTTTCCTTTCACCCTGTCCCTCCTCAAAAGTGTGCTTCTGATTACCCCTCCCCCTAATCTGCCCTCCCTTCTATCACCCTCCCCTCTCTTCCCCTCCCCCCTACTTTCCTATAGGGCAAGAT
Organism: Gymnobelideus leadbeateri; assembly: GCA_011680675.1. Lineage (NCBI taxonomy): Eukaryota > Metazoa > Chordata > Mammalia > Diprotodontia > Petauridae > Gymnobelideus > Gymnobelideus leadbeateri. The sequence continues at coordinate 499,170 of WOXC01003007.1, read as the reverse complement.
AGATTTCCATACTCAATTGAGTGTGTATGTTATTCCTTCCTTAAGCCAAATCCAATGAGAATAAGGTTCACTTATTTCCTCTCACCTCCCCCCTCTTCCCCTCTACTATAGAAGCTTTTTCTTTCCTCTTTTATGTGAGACATTTTATTCCATTCTACCTCTCCCTTTCTCCTCCCAGTACACTATTCTCTCACCCCTTGCTTTTAATTTTTTAGATTTCACCCCTTCATATTCAACTCCCCATGTGCCCTATATATTCCCTTCAACTACCCTAATAATGAGAAAGGTCTCATGAGTTCCAAATATCATCTTTCCATGTAGGAATGTAAACAATTCAACTTTAATAAATCTCTCATGATTTCTCTTTCCTGTTTATCATTTCATGCTTCCCTTGAGTCTTGTATTTGAAAGTCAGTTTTTCTATTTGGCTCTGTTTTTTTTTTCCTCAAGAATGCATTAAATTCCTCTACATTACTGAATGTCATTTTCCCCCCTTGTGGATTACATTCAGTTTTGCTGGGTAGATGCTTCTTCATTTAAATCCTAGTTCCTTTGATCTCCATAATATCATATTCCAAGCCCTCATATCCTTTAATGTAGAAGCTGCTAAATTTTGTGTTATCCTGATTGTAGTCACACAATACTTTAATTGTTTCTTTCAGATTGCTTACAGTATTCTTTTCCTTGACCTGAGAACCTTGGAATTTGGCTTTAATATTCCTGGGAGTTTTCACTCTGGGATCTCTTTCAGGAGGTGATCTTTCAATTTCTATTTTACCCTCTGGTTCTAGAATTAATGCCATTTTCTAGGAATGTTACCCGTGTGAAAGTTGAGGATTGACTGTATAAACCCACACACAGGCCAAAGATTTGGTTCTGGAGTTCAGGGATTTGAATATGAATCCTGTCCTGACCCTGACAACCTCTCTGGGCATGGCTTTTAGCCTTGGTTTCCTCAACTGTAAATGAGAAAAAGAATATATAACCTACCTCAGAAGGTGGTCCCAAAGAAAGTTATTTGCAAACTGGTCAATTCAAGGAAAATTACTTCCTTCAGTAAATGTCTGCCAGACACCTACAAGGCATTGTGCTTTGCCCCAGATATACAAAACTGCCATCAACAACAGCAGCCAAATCAATGAAACAGTAAAACCTTATGCCTCAATGTACTCACATTGTATTACTCAAACCTTATCCAATTTTTTTTTCAGAATACTTAACAATGGAATGTATTTGTTGTAAATTATGTAACTTCCTTCAGAAAGTATTTGGAGGATAGAATGCCTCTTTTTTTTTTTTACAAGATTTCTAAAAATCATTCTCTGAACTTTTAACATGGTGTGGTTTTGAGGGAGTATGGGAAGAGATACTTGGATGAAAAAACCAAATTCAGTTAATGAAAAATCTTATATCCATGTTGTACATGAAGTCCTAGGCAAATTTCTATAATTCTGTAATTGAATTTTAAACAGAAGTACAGTTCATGAATAGACTAATTACTCTTCTGGATAGATGTTAAATTGCAGTGGTCTTTATCTAACAAATATGTTAAAGCCTTTATACCATAATCATGGCAACTAGAGCTAGATGAGTTGATTCACAATTATACCATCAGCCTATTAAACTTGTGTGAATGTGAAATAAAACCTATTCAAAACCCACCAAAATTTTATTTCTTGCTTAGAATCTGAACAAGCCAAGCAGAGATGGGCTTCAAAGACTCAGTTACTACATTCTCCCCTTTCAAAGCTGCAAAATAGGTCCTTTTTCTTTTACAATAATAGATGGATGAATGGATGGATGCCAGCTTATAATGTTGTCCTGGGTAAAATTAAATGAAACTTCCAATATTCTTGTGAGACTGACTTATAGCTTACACAAATCAAATAATTTGTGATGATGAATATTTCTTCCAAGTATCCCTATGAGGAAACCAATTCAACATCTGATGGTTGTTTGTTTGGTTTGTATATGGGAATCAGACTTTAAAAAGATGCCTAAAGGGACAACCCTTTCCAACAAAACCATATGCTTCTATTTACTATCCCATAGATTTTGGGGGTCACACTAATTCATATTTTTTCTTCCTTCCCCGTTCAAAACTACACAATGGCCTTTCAGTTATTACATTACAGATTAAATGAAGCTCCCCTTCACTGCTTTAGGGAAAGAGTCTTTAGTAGACGCTAAAGTATTTTTAAACTACAGTAGGCAGTGATCTCTCTGGTAACCTTTTTGCTCTCTCCCTTTGCAAATTGACTTCAATTTTCTGATGTGTATACATATTATTTCTTCAAAGTAGAATGCAAGCTGCTTGAGAACGAGGGTTACCTCTTTTTTTTCCTCTTTATATTTCTAGTACTTAGTTGGGTGCCTTAAATATAGCAGGCACTTAGTTAATCATTGCAGGTTTACTTGTCCTTGGATTACATTCTCTGTCTTCCATCAAGGCAAGTGTGATTTTTTTTTGTATAGGAATGGCTATGAGAAGATGCATATATGTCCTTATTCGAGGAAGTATAGATTTGGATATTAATTTAGATGTTATATTTGAGTATTATGGTTCTGATTTCTATCCTTTCCTATCAAATAGTAAATATTTAATAAACATTTGTGGATTGATGGGCTTACAATTTTGAACCACAACTGAAGCTGAGATAATTTAATAAAAGGATGTAGCACATGTCCTCTGTATTACATTCAGTATACATATATTTTACATACAATGATATATTTTCATACCATTACTGCAGATGGAATGTAACCCTCTTGAGTGTAATCTTTCTTTCAATTTCTGTCATATCTCCTGCATGTAGCAGGTACTTAATAAATAGCTTTTGATTGTCTATTGATTAACTTCTAATTTCAGGCATTATTAATCTACCTGTTTGTTCATTCCAGGTTTAAGCCATAAATGTTACAAGCATAGAACACAGCTAACATGAAATGGCATCTCTTTTCCTCTCACTTGCCTACAAGAGATTCCTCTGTACATAGGATTAGAACATTATCGATTTAGAATCAGAATGAATATTAGGAGTCACCCAGTTGAATTCCTTCATTTTATGAATGAGGAAATCATGACCTCAGAGAGCTTAGGTGACTGACTAAAAAAACTCACTGCTCAAGAAGTAGAATTCAAAAGGAGTCTATGAATATTTCTCTTTGTATTTGTTTTTTTCTCCATTGTAGAAAATGCACATCCATATGCATAATTGACTGATAGAAATCAAATGCTCTTTCTGGTCCTTGTTGTCTTTGTCCTTCATTTTCAAAGAGGCATAGCATCAAGGAACTGATGACAGGACTTGCAGTTGACTTTAATTTGAGTGAGGGAGGGCTGTGCAGGGTTACCAGCCTCACTTTCTCCTCCAGAGTCATCTGGATCCAGTGACAAGATATTTATCAGGATGACTGGAGACGACCCAGAATGCAATAGGAGACCCTGGTCCTTTTAGGCCTTTTCACATACTCACTTGGGTAGGGACATATTGTGATCCAACCTATGAGCTTCAGAATGAACTGGTTTTAAGGTTTTGTGAAAAAAAAGGAAGGAAGGAAAGGAGGAAGGAAGGAAGGAAGGAAGGAAGGAAGGAAGGAAGGAAGGAAGGAAGGAAGGATGGATGGATGGAAGGAAGGAAGCAATGAAGGAAGGAAGGAAGGAAGGAAGGAAGGAAGGAAGGAAGGAAGGAAGGAAAGAAGGAAGGAAGGAAGGAAGGAAGGAAGGAAGGAAGGAAGGAAGGAAGGAAGGAAGGAAGGAAGGAAAGAAGAAAGGCAAGAAGGAAGGAAGGAAGGAAGCAAAGAAGGAAGGAAGGGAAAGAGGAAGGGAGGAAGGAAGGGAGAGAAGAAGAGAGGAAGGGAGAGGGAGGGAGGAAGCACATGCCTAGTTGAGCAACTAGCATATTGGTTTGTTTAATATATATTGTGAAGAGTGATGAATACATGAGTTTTTGTCACTGGATTACTGTCTTTTATAGGTGCACTTTCTGCCTTGTGATTATCTAGGGGTAGTCAAAACCACAATCTTTCACTGTCATGTGAATTCTCCAGTAAATTAGAAGTGCCATTGAACCTGATGGGTCAGTAATCACTTAATCAAAACTCTTATCTTTTGATGGTATAAAGATAAACTGTGGCACACACAACAGTGAAGCTTTGACAGTAACCTTCAGAACATATGAAGGCTAAGGAAAAAGATATGCCTAAAGAATAAAAAAGACTGCTGATTTTATCCATTTTATTTATAGTTTTTTCTCCTTCATAGAGAATAAACCAGATAAAAGAAAGAAAAATGTCAGACATATATATTGTTATACTGATCTATAAGATTATAGATTAAAAGTATGCAGTCCTTTATTCATATAATGAAGATATTAATAATGAAGTGTGTAGAAACTAGATTCATACATATGACTTATTTTCATGCATGAGAGAAAAATAGAATATGCAATTATTAATGACTTTGTTCAATTTCCCCTCATCCTTAATGAAATTCTTCTGTCTTGCTTCATCATTTTCTTTTCAAACTTTGAATAAAATGAAGAAGTATGAACATGAAATAATTGTCCTCTTAACTACCTTTCATTCTTCATTGGAATGGTATAAAATGTTATATCCATGTAAGTGCAAGATCAAATTAAGAACTCCTACTTGCACAGGTGAAGAATAGGATTTGTGAGTGCCCTGGGCTTCCAAAAATGACTTCTTTACGGCACTAAGCCAAACTGAAAATTTGGCCTTTTGCTACCTATTTGTGATTTGAAAAATGTGAATATAAAAATCACAGTCAAGAAAAGAAAGATAGTCACCTTGTAAAACAAATCCCAGGAAACAAGCAATATATAAACATATATTGCTTGCCTTATCTTTAAAAACAAGAAAGTAATGCCAGAAGACCTCAGGGATTCTTTATGTGATTTGCATACATACAAATATACATACATGTATTCATATATACATAGTAATATCTATAGATACACATACTTATATAATATTTTTCTTTCAGTAAAGTAGAACTACCATCTTATTAATAATCCATCTTAAATATGTTCCTAAAAGGCAAATTAACATATCACATCTCAACATGATTGATAATACGATAGCTAAACTTTTAACTGATATTAATTCAGCTGTCAATCGTTTTACTTCCCTAATTGCTCATGGCTTTGCTCTCTAATATTAATTAAAGACTAGTAGTTTCTTTAGAGAACACCAAGATTCAGAACTATGTTTTTGCTGTCACTGTGATATGATAAGCCTGTGGAAGGGCAACAGCATTATAAAATCAAATGATGTTTTAATCATTTTTTTCCTTTCATTCACTGTACAACTACAGTTTGCAAAACCTTCAACTTGTAGCAGGTTCTCAAAACAGGACAAATTTGATATTTCTTTTTTTTTTCTTTCATTACAACTCAATAGAAGAGCAAGTTGAGAACAATTAAGTGACTTGCTCAGGGTAACATATCTGGATGTTTCAAAAGGGTTAGAGCTAGATACCTTTTCCTTTAAGGAATTTTACAACTGGAGTTAACTGTACCACAAAGGAGGGAAGTAATTTACCCAAGGACACTCAACTCAGAAGGGCCCAAGTAATAACTTCTGAGACAAAGGACAAGGTTCTGTGCTACTACTAAAATATAGACATGTGTATATGTATGTGTATGTATGGAGATTAAATGTAAATATACAGACAGAGCCAGAGCCAGAGAGTGACAGAGAGAGAGAGAGAGAGAGAGAGAGAGAGAGAGAGAGAGAGAGAGGAATGGAGGGAGGGAGGGAGGGAGAGGAGAGAAAGTGAAGAAATGCAGATTCATTGAAGTGATAGAGTATAGTGGGGTTATTCTTGGAAACCTTTGTACAAAAGAAAATTAATTTTTTTTCCCATACAACCCTTTTGTCTTATTAATTCCTGTGTAATTTCTTCTATGGGGGATTTCCAGGAAGTCATAGAGAATTGCACAAGATGAGAGACCTGGCTGGATTTTGATCTGTACCCCTGGAGGGAGGATAGAGACAAAGGAAAATAACAGATCCATTCCAGTGTAATTCTTTTCATGCATAAATTTCAAATTACCATTAAAATAGGATACATGATGCTTCACATTGATTTATTATTAATAACTGGCAGATCACTGATTCAATGAATCAACAAATATTTATCAAATACAAACCATAGGCCAGGCATTGTGTTAAATGCTAGGGTTTCAAAGACAAAAAAAAAATGAAAAATTCCATGCCCTTGAATTACATTTTGGAGAAACTACTTGCATGTATGATACATGTAAAATGGATATAAAATTAATGCCAAGTAATTGGTCAGGGAACTGCAAGGAGCTGGTGGGGGATGAAGTTGAGAAAATGCCTTAAAGAGGCCTAATGTGGTCTGAAGTCTGAAAGATTCTAGAATTCCAATAGATGCAGGTGAATAAAGAGCATTCCAGGTTTGGGAGACAATCTAGGCAAAGGGAAGGAGGAGAGTAATATAATAGAATGCCATGTTTGAGGAAAAAACAGGAATGCAGTTATGGCTATAGTGCAACATACAGGACAGAGTAGTGTGAAATAATAAACCTGGAAATGTGGTTTGAAGACAATTTTGCAAAAGATTTTAAAATGAGCAGAAATGTCACCTGGTCATTCTTGTATCCATTTAGACACTTTTATGAATGATAGATTGGAGAGGAGATATTTAAATTAGGGAAGCCAATTAGTCTAAGGGCAAGTTGAATTGGGTCTGAATTGGGGTTCACATATATGCACATATATATGTGTATTGTGTATGTACATGAATATACATATACATAATTCTAAATATTTTTGGCCAGTCAGGGAAATATTAGTAATTTTAAAACAAATGCCTTAATTGGTATGTTACATAAATGCATTTTCAGCAGAATGCCAGTAATAAAAATAACTGTGTAACAATTTAGGATTTGCAAATCATCTTATAGAAAGAAATTTTAGTACCAGCAGAGTCCTGGGTCTGAATCCACTTTTGACACTTAACTTTGAGTCTGACTATGTACAAGTATTGTCTTGGACACTCAGTTTCTTCATCTATTAAATGGGAATAAATAATATCTGTAGTACATTTTATATACATTATTTCAGGTATGTCTGACTGATAAAATTATTATTGTTATTAAGCAAGTTGGCTTCAGGAAGATGAAGGTCCAAATTCTCCTTCTGACATGTAATGAATGCAAGATATTTAACTTCTCTTTGTCCCCGTGAAAATATCTAGGGTTATAAGCTATGGAGTAGATGTGTCTGCATTGGTAGAAAGAGTTTACTCACTGGGAGTGCTTTATATCAATAAAATAAGAAGTCTGCTATGCCATTATCCACCAACAAATTATTACCATTCTTTTGTGAATTGTAGTTTAGATGGAAGAAACTGGAATTCTGAGGGTACATATATTGAACACCTAGTGGTAGAACTCCCGATGTGGGATTTCTCTCCAGAAATGCAGTTCAATATTCCTGGAACTTGAGGCACTGAGGGGTTTTAAGTGATTTTCCTGGTGTCACACAGGTTATCTACACAGTACAAATACAGTTGTATACAAAGAGTTACCCAGCATTCTGATCAAACCAATAGCATCCAGCCAACAACAAAATGACAAAGACCTCTAGAACTTCAGAGACTTTTATGGAGAGATTTTCAAAAATACAAGTAATGATTAATTGCCAAGCCCACCTCATGGGATAGCCCCAGGGTACTTTAAATCAATATCACCAGCAAAAACAACTTGCTGCCATTTGCAGGTGCCTTCTGGTTTCCAAAGCACTCTATACTTGTTATCCATTTGTCCCTCAGAAACATGTTTTGAAATATGTTAAAAGAGTTTAAATGATTTGCCCAGAATCCCATAGCCACTGAATGAGGCAGTATTCAAACTTGTTTCTTGTTCCTTTTTTTTTTTTGGAGGGTAGAGAGCAGGGCAGTTGGGGTTAAATGACTTGCCTGAGGCCACACAGCTAGTAAGTGTTAAGTGCCTGAGGCCAGATTTGAATTTAGGTCCTCCTCAATCCAGGGCCGTACTCTACTCACTGCGTCACCTAGCCACCCTCAGACTTGTTTCTTTATAACTACTGTTCTATCACCCTTTCCACTGAAATGCTCTAGTATTGGTTTACTACTTAGTATAAGAGAAGAAATAAGCAGAGGTGCCTCAGTTTCCTTACATGCAAAATGGAGATAACAAATGCCATCTGTATGAGTAAAGAGTCTGGATGCTTGTCAAGTACCTGCAAGCCCTGTATAAATCTCATAATCAATTAAAAACACTAGCCAACCCATTAGCAACTCCATGAACTTAAGTCAAAAGGGGAAGTAAGATTTTTATTGATACTTCAAAGCCCCTTGACTTCATTCTAAGACCAGCCTAGTTCATAAAGACACTATGTTTTTTTTTGTTCTTGTTCAGTGGTGTCTGATTTTTCATGACCCCATTTGGGGTTTTCTGGCAGAGATACTGAAGTGATTTGCCACTTCCTTCTCCAGCTTATTTTACAGATGAAGAAACTGAGGCAAACAGGGTTAAGTGATTTGCTCAGGGTCACACAACTAGTAAGTGTGTGGAGACCAGATATGAACTCAGGAAGATGCATCTTCCTGATTCCAAGCCTGGCACTCTACCAGTATTCTTTTTACCACTATGCTTCTTAACCAGGGTTTGGGGTGGGGTGGGTCTATGAATCTCCCTTGACATCAGGGAGTCTGTGCCCTTTCAGAGGAAAAATGCATTTTTAATTTTCATTAATCTTTCCATGTAATTTAGCATTCCTTCCAATCATTCTGATAATGGGTCCATAGACTTCCCCAGACTACAAAAGAAATCTGTGATACAAAAAAGTTAAAATCCTTTATCTTACTAGATATAGGGGAGGAAGAAGAATCATTTAAAGGCCAGCTTTTGCCAAAAGAGCTTCCTTAAAGTTAGCTAGGCTGGTCCTCTCTTGTATATCTGTTGGGCCTTTTCAGTTTGTTAGGATTCACCACAGCTTTTACTTCCCTGGCCACTGTTAGCAAAAGCCAGTGTCAGCTTTATCCATAATAAAGAATCAGATGTTGTTTTCCTTCCCACCCCCCCACCCCACACCCCAGCCTCTTCTGGACCTGTGATCCCTGATTTCTATCAGTAAAGGGATTTTCCTGGTCAGGAAACTCATTACCTCATTGATCACAGTAGGATTACGGTGGAAAATAATATTCAAACCTAACCAAACAAACCAAAAAATAAAAAAGATTATCTGCATATTATTTGCCTTATGAGGCAGATAGAATTTTCCATGTTTTGTGAGGGGGAAAAAGGAGTGGACTGAAAACTGAACCTTTTAAGTGTTTTAATCCATTAATCAAACAATGAATATTTATAGAGTGAAAACATTAAGGCACTGCCTTTTCACCAAAACGTTTTGGATCTCCAGTGTAGACAGAATGCTGTGAATATTTGAGAGGGTATAAAAATAAAGTGGCTATGAAAATTCAGTATAATGTGAATGTGTTAGCTGCCACTAAGTTCCGAAGCTGGAACCAGTTTTTTGTTTCTCTTTTGTGTGAATAGTGGTTACAGGGGAGGGCCAATTAATAGGTAATTTTGGCTATACTAGCTATGATGTCAGTTCATGTGATCAATTAATTCAGGGGAAAATTATCCATGTAATGACTATTTGACTTTTTTGCTGTTTATTTGCTTCCATGGTGTCCAACTCTATATGGTTCCGAAGCTGGAACCAGTTTTTTGTTTCTCTTTTGTGTGAATAGTGGTTACAGGGGAGGGCCAATTAATAGGTAATTTTGGCTATACTAGCTATGTTGTCAGTTCATGTGATCAATTAATTCAGGGGAAAATTATCCATGTAATGACTATTTGACTTTTTTGCTGTTTATTTGCTTCCATGGTGTCCAACTCTATATGACCCCACTTGAGGTTTTCTTGGCAAAGATATGGGAGTGGTTTGCCATTTCCATCTCTAACTCATTTCACAGGTGATAAAACTGAGGCAAAGGGGTTAAGTGACTTGCTCAGGGTCACATAGCTAGTAAAGTCTGAGGACTGATTTGAATTCAGGTCTTCCCAACTTCAGGCCCAGCATGCTATTCCCTGAGCCCCCAGATGGCCTTATTTGACTACTTATAGACAAAATTAAACAGTTCATTTTCCCACTTTTATCAGGAGATTGTCTGGAGACTTGCGGAGGTAACCACAAACTTCAGCCATGAATATTTGGGTCCATCTGTAGTCTTTGGAAGAATAGCTCACATTTTCCTTTTCTGGTAGAAAATAGTTTATGTTATGGCTTGAGGTCAGAGATAGGAGTTTATTTTACAGATGGAACTTCCTTGCAAAATTGATATCAACAACTGTGTGACCTTGGGCAAGTTACTTAACCCCAATAGCCCTCCAAAAACCAAAAAAAAAAAAAAATTGATATCAACAAGATGGGATGATGACCAGCCATCTAGCTTCAATACTGAAGAGACAGATGATACAAAATAAACAGCTCCCCCACCCCTAACAAGGAGAAAATGTACATGTGTGGAGTTTTCCACTGTCATCTCCTGTTATTAGTGGTATGATGAATAGTTTTCAAGAAACTGTTTGAGCCAATTCAAGCTTAATTCTCTATGCTGAATAAATTGCAGTTTTTTTACTGCCAATTTATTATTTTTTTTCTAAAGACATGAAGCAATTTGTTCTTTCTCCTTTATTCCTCGAAACCTGGCGGATTTCCAGTGGACTTCTTCTATTGTGTTTTTAGGCATATTTCTCTGTACCCTGATGTGTTCCAGAACAAGGGTGTTGGAGTGTTGGATAGAATACTGGACTGAGAATTAAGGAGACCTAGGTTGTTAGCGTTGTTCAGTTGTGTCCAATTCTTTGTGCCAGCATTTGGGGTTTTCTTGGTAAAGATACTAAAGTGGTTTGCCATTTCTTTCTCCTGCTCATTTTACAGATAAGGAAACAGGCAAATAGGGTCAAGGGACTTGCCCAGGGTCACAGAGCTAGTGTCTGCGGCCAGATTTGAACTCATGAAGATGAGCTTGATGACTCCAGGCCCAGCACTCTATCCACTGAGCCACCTAACTGCTCCTAGGTGATATTTGCTAGGTGACCAATAAGCAAGTTGCATAGCCTCTCTAAGTCTTATTTTCCTTATCTTTAAAAGGATGATGATGACAAAAACCACATGTATTTATATAGTAGTTTAAGGTTTCCCAAGTACTTTCCATGTATTAAATCATAGTGTAAAGTTGTTTTGAGGTTCAAAGAGCTTTGTAAAGTCTAAAGTGTGATAAAAGTGAGGTTTATTTTTGCTTTTTAGTAAAAATAGAAAGTTATTTTCATAAATACTTCTCTCTAAAAGTTTAGAGAATCATCTCCATATTTTAAGCAGTTTATTTCAGAGAATCATACTCTCTTCAAGCAGTAATGGTGGGATGATCCAAACTGAAGCTATTAAGTGCAGGAAAATAGGTTAAATACCTCCTTGCATTTTAAATAGTTGAATCACATGTGTTGCTTTGTAGTTTGAACTTTAATGATCTTGTATTATGTTTGGATAGTCTCTTTTAGAAAAAAAAATCTAGCAAAAAATCCCCCAAAAAACAAAGGAACCAGCTTTCACATCAAAAGCCATAATGAATTTGAAGATGACCATTTAATATATTAATATAACCAGGATTTTGTGATTGAATCATTTCTTTGCCATGCACAGAGAATATGTTCTTGGAAATAAAACTTTTCACATAAAACACTCTTTACAAAGAATGGTTGGGTGATGATTATATTATTTCATTTTAAATGATTTTATCCTAAGTCAAGCCCCTTTGTTGTTATTCGCAAAACAAAGCAGAATGCTAAACCTATCGGACCCCTCATCCATGAGTCACTAATGATAATTTAATTGAAATGGAAAGCATTTTCACTGCTTTAAAAATTGAAACTGATGCATAAGCAGGTCTGCTGTGCCTTGAGAATAACAAGGAGTGAGTAAGTCTTGAATAAGACCAAGGAACTAAGTGCCTCAGTTTTTACTTTTGGAAGAGCCAAGGTAGATCTAGGACTGACTGAATCCAAACTTTAATCCATACATTTGTGTTATAAAGTTTAGATTCAGTCAAAGGGCCGCACTTGAGGTCCTAGAGGACCATACGTGACCTCAAGGCCGCAGGTTTGTCACCCCTGATCTAGGGGATCCCTAAGGTCCTTTCTTGCCCTCAGTCCTATGAACCTAAGTGATAATCCTTTAGAAGCATTTCTGAGCAATTCTGCCAGAGAGAATGCATGTGTTTCACAGTAACATGATGGCCCATTCTTCAGGGATTTTGGTGCTTTCTCAAAGACATTTAGGACTGCATATAGACTCTTAGGAACACATTCTAAATTATAAAATTGAAAGTACCTTAGGTTTCATTTCATCTACTACCTTATTTTACAGATGTATACATTGGGACCCAGGAATTTAAAGTAACAAGCTCAAGATTACATAGATAGTTTGTGGAAGGGTTAGGATTTAAAGTCAAATTCTCTGACTCCAAATCCATTGCCCTCCACTGTACCATGTAGTCTCAGTTTCATAAAATATCCTTAACTTAGTCCTGTGCAGTAATACACCACATTTCTGATTAGTTTATACTTGCACACTTTTGATTACTGTCCTTCTGTAACTATTAGATTGTAAAGTCCAAGAGGATGTGTACTATGCCTTATCCATTCACGTGACTCTCAGAGAACCTAAGAAAATACCCTGCATCTGCTTGAAAATCAATAGACATTTGTCTGTGAAAGTGAAATACTGACTTAAGAATTTAGAATGAGAATGTTAGAAAGAGAAGGGAACTTTGCCATTAAGTGCCATCCCTTAATTTTACAAACTGAAACTGAGACTCAGATAGGTAAGTGATGTGACTTTCCTAGGGCTACACATAGCAAGTGTCTGAAGCTGATTTGAAACCAGGTGTTTCATTACCTTATCCACATAATATTTCTTCATATACCTTTCAGATAAGTAGAAATCAAGTTTGTCCAAAAGTGGCACTAGATACCAGAAAGATGCAGGTTTTTCCAACTTACTAAAACCAATATAACTAGCTAATATCTCTCCATAAGTTTGACAAATGAGCATCTTTTAGTTTTGGAAGTGCATGATTATGTCAGTAAGACAATTAATAATCATATGCTATTGCCCATTTGCAGCCATCATGAGCCTTTCCATTGTTCTTTGGGTGACCAATAGTTTTAACCCTTTTTGATGATCTATGAATAGATTCTACTTTGCACTTGGACATATTCCATGATAAAGGTAGGAAAGTAGGCACCCTATCTGAGCATCTTTACCCATTTTAATGTTTGACTTTTGCGGGGACTGGGAGTCTTTATCATATCTAAGTTGGAAGTGAAACAGAGCCATTTATGGGTCCAATCCCCATGCTGATTGCCAAAAAAGCTTTGACCTGCTTTATTTCAGACCTGGGCAGGATCATCCCTCCTTATGCAGCTTGGTGGTCCTCCTCTCCCAATTCTCTTACCATATTGGTTCTGGATTTAGTTCAGAAAGCTGTTTGACCTATCTCACTCAGTACAACTCAGAATTTTTTAAAATTCAATTAGTCCTGTTTCCTTTGCCTTGGCATGTTGCCACTTAATTGCTTGACTTTTGGGCTTGTTGCCACACTATGGCTTTAAGGCCAGCTAGAGGAATTTTCGTCCCGAACGTGTGGGGGGCAACTTCCGTTTCTGGCAAGCTGTAAACCCACCCACAACTTCCACCCTAGATCACAATCCAGATCCAGGGAGGCTAAAGCAAGAGCGATTACCCCCCAAGACTGATCGCTGGATCTCCCCACGATTTGTAGGCTGGGAGCCTGAGCTGCCTCTGAAAACTACAAAATGGCGTGTCTCCTCAGCGGCTTCTAGCCCCCAGGGGAGGGAGCTGACGCATTCCCCAAATACTGGTCCCAAAGTCCATAGGACACTAACCTCTTACTTTGTCCTAGGCATATCTATGTTGATAATTCTGGAGTCGCCACTGCTCCTGGTGTTCTGGGGTTCGTCCAGCTGGCTGCTGGCCCTGTCGCCCTGGGGCTAAAACCTCTGCTCACGAGGACCTGGGCTCGGCTCGGCTCCTGCGCTCTGCGCTGTGCGCGCTGCCGGCTCCCACACCGGTGCGCTGGTCCTTCCTGCAGGGCTGCTGGGCTGTCCTCAGCGGGAGGTTAGCTTTTCTGTGTCGTTCTGTGGGTGCTGGGGCTCCAGAAGTTGTTCAGAGTCCATTTTTACTTAGTTTGTGGGGAATCTGGGGGCAGAGAGGCTTGGACAAGCTGTTTCTACTCCACCATCTTGGCTCCGCAACCCTAGACTCCTATTTTGGGGGCATAGAGCAGGAAAAGGACTGTGAGGTCAGAAGTCCTGCTCCAAAAGCCCCAGGGGAAAACATGAGCGGGTTGCAGGCCATAGAGGACCTTAAGAAGGACTTTAAAAATCAAATAAGAGAAGTGGAGGAAAAATTAGAAAGAGAAATGAGAAGAATGCAGGAAAAGTATGAAATGAGGGTCAACAGCCTGACTGAGGAAAACAACAACTTAAAAAATAGACTAGCTCAAATGGCAAAGGAGGCCCAAAAGGGCAATGAAGAGAAAAATGCCTTAAAAAGTCGAATTTGCCAGATGGAAAAAGAATCTCAAAAGTTCACTGAGGAGATTCATTCCTTCAGAGTTAGACTGGAGCAAATGGAATGTTTTAGATCCAGAGGGAAAAATAGAGGTTGAAAGAATCCACCGATCACCTCCTGAAAAAGATCCCAAAAAGAAAACTCCCAGAAATATTATAGCCAGGTTCCAGAATCCCCAGATCAAGGAGAAAATACTCCAAGCAGCCAGGAAGAAACAATTTCAATATTGTGGAAACACAATCAGAATAGCCCAGGACCTGGCAGCTTCTACACTGAGGGATCGAAGGGCATGGAATATGATATTCCAGAGGGCAAAAGAACTGGGAATGAACCCAAGGGTCACCTACCCAGCAAAACTGAGTATTTTGTTTCAGGGGAAAATATGGTCATTCAGTGGAATAGAGGACTTTCAAGCATTCTTGAGGAAAAAACCAGAGTTGAATAGAAAATTTGACATCCAGACGCAAGAAGTAAGAGATGCCTGAGAAGGTAATCAGGGAAAAGAAATCAAAAGGAACTTATCAAAGTTGAACTATTTACATTCCTATATGGAAAAGTAATATCTGTGACTGATGATATCTTTCTCACTATGAAAATAATGGAAGAAGGGGGTGTGGTCATATGAATACATATGTGAATGTGTGTGTATATGATTACAGTTATATATGGATAGAGGGCATAGGTTGAATTTGTTGAGAAGGGAGAATACTCAAGGGATTAAATTATGAGGTGAGAGAGGAAAGTGGCAAGAGGAGATGGGGAGAGACATGGTAGGGTAAACTATCTCATGTAGGGGAAGTGGTTGCAAAGGAGGGGGAGAATAAGGAAGGCTAAAAAGGCAAAACCACATTCACATTGAATTTGGTTCAGGGAGAAAATGACATACATACTAAATGGGATATCTCAACCTGCAGCAGGATAGGGGGAAGGGGGATGAGAGGAGGGGTGATGGATGGGAGGGCATCCTTGGGGTGAGGGGAGGTTGAAAGTACCCACTATAGAAGAGGGACAGGATCATGTAGGGAATGGACCAGGTGGGGGGTGGGATGAGTGGGAGGGAATTATAAGCAGCCTTGTACAATATATCTACTATGATAATGTTTTGCATAGCTAGACATGTACAACATATACTGAATTACTTATCTCCCAAGAAGGAATGGGTGACAAGGTAGGAAGGAAATGGATCTGAAATTTGAGGTCGTAATAGATGTTTCAAATATATATAAATACTATTATTAATACTCTTTTGCCTATAATTGGGAGATAAGATGTGCAGGCATTGGGACACAAAGATTCATCTTCCTCTAATGGAAAAGTCGATGGGGGTATGGGAGAAGGTATGGGAGAGAGCAGATTGGAGGAAGCAATATCTTGTGGGACTGCTATTCTGGGAGGATGGGTAGGGGAATAATGGGGGGAAAATGATTGTAACTCAAAATCTGGCGGAAATGAATGATGTAAAACAGAAGTTAATAAAACATTTGTTTAAAAAAAAAATTCAATTAGTCCACCAGTCTCAGCTTCTCTGGTAACTGAGATCAAAGGTATGCACTACCATGCCTGCCCCTTTCTTGCTATAAATAATTTTCTTCATTGAATATCTTAAATACCCCTGCATTTTTAAAAAAAATATTTACAGGAGACATCTTCCTAGAGGAGAACCTTGAAACTTTTTGCTCTACAGAATTCAGAATTTTTTTTTTAGTCAATAGAGTAGGGTTCTGTATTTTCTGTAACTTTCAGGTAATTGTGTCACTAAAAAGACAATCTCTTATAGAGTATAGATTTTGAAAGCCTACTTGTTCGTCTCTCATCAGTGATACTTTTGATTCATGAATACAGTTCTCTTATAAAATAATTTATAGCTACAAAAATAGGCATATGAGTTGGTAGTTATTATTATTTTCTCAGTTGCCTTAAAAACAATAAGGCCCTTGATTTTTCCAAGTGCTTATCTTAGAGAATATGGTTCTTTTTAGAAAAATATAAAATGTTCCTGTCACCTACTTTTCAAACAACAAAAAGAAACTTACAAAGCTTTATTGAATGTGTGTGTGGGTATACATTGTCTTCAGCTTTACGTTATGGTCGGTTTGGGAGGAGATGCTAATTCCCCTCCCCCAAAAAAATGGTAGGGAAAGAGAAAGAAACAGATATAAGACTAGAAGGAGGTAGTATATAAGCAAATGGAAAAGAGAAATAAACCTAAGGAGTCAAAAAAGAAAATAGGAAAGGGAAAGGGAGAAGGAGAGAGATGGGGAAAGGGAAGGAGAGGAAAAAGGATAAGGAAAAAAAGGAGAGGAATAGAAGGAAGGAGGTAGAGAAGAGTTACAGGGAGAAAGTAAGAAGGGAGCCATTCAGAGAGAGGGATATGGAGCAGCAGAAGATATGGGGGCAGGGAAGTGAGAAAGAAAATGATAGAGAAGTAGATGAGGAACAAGGCTTAGTGGTTTCTAAAGTCCTTTAAAATATTGGCTCCTACTGTTCAAAGCTCAACTGTTCTGATCTTTTGTGTCAAACTTACACCCTAACTATAGGTAAAAAATTTGGAGTTTGTCCTGAATCAGGTTTTGTAATTGGAAATGTTTAACAAACTAAGTAAGAGTACAGTTAGATAATGTTAATTTGGGGTTTTCGAGATCACTCTGGAGCCTATAAGTATTCATTTCTATTTGGTTCTGATGCCGCTGCTTTACAGTGTCCTTCCTGAATGGCATTACCAGAGCTGGGCACTAGGCTTATAGCTATTGTTGTAGTTTGTCTTTCATTTCTGAAGAGACTAATGACATCATGGGATGATGTCTTGACTGATCCCTGAATTGAATTTAAGTGAGGTTGAGTTGCACAAAATCATTAGCCTTACTCTTTTTTCCAGTAGTCAAAGTCCATTGGCAAGAAAAAAGTTAGGGTGACTGACATTCTTTGTCTTCAATGCCCAAATTCTGAGTACTCCATAGTGCCTACATCAGCTGCCTTCATGACCAGTGGGACAAATTGTTCTCATTCCCATTTCCACAGGGGAAGTCTTCATATGCTTAGAGTAGCACCCCTCCCACCTCCAATTCACTGAAAGGTTTGAGGTCCATTGGTTACTTTCAATCTGGTTTAATCTATCTGAAGAAATGGTTTACTGTGGTGTGGCTGCTGCATATGCTACAGCTTCTTGTAGCCACAGGTGAGAGTTGGGTGAAGGTGAACACCAAAGGTGGAAAGCAGCACTGGAAAAGGCTCTGGGAACCTCACATCAGACATGCTAGAATACCACATAGACCCCATGATTATGCTAGAGTTGAGAAGATAAAGTGAATACTGGTAAGATAATGGAATAAAGGGTGCATTGTATTGACTGTCAGTGGAGTAAAAGTTCAGGGAAGGGTGCAAAGAGAGAATGCTTCATGGAAAATGTCAAAAATGAACTGGACATTTAAAGATGGGTAAGAATGCTATTCAGGTTGTTTGTTTTCCTTATAACAGAATAGAGACTGTAAGATAATATATGACATCATGGATTTACAATTGGAAGAAACTTTAGAGGTCATATAGTCTAATCCAGCTAAAAGGTCAAGTAATTAGCTGGGAAAATGAGCAAGCAGCAGGAAAAAAAAAACCCTCAGACTATAGAATTTTACTTTGGTGACAGGGAAGATCAAAACATACAACCAAAAGAAAACAGTTAAAGCTTCCACATCCAAAACCTCCAAGAAAAATATGAATTGTTTACCAGCTTTTGACGAGCTCAGAAAGGATTTTAAATGTCCTATTCATAACTAAACCAATGATTATTCAGGGTCACAGACTTAAGAGGTAATATTTTAAATCAGGCTTTGTTTCCAGCAGCCTATTGATAATACATTATTACCTCATTTCATGCAACGTTTTATATTATTATTTATATATGTGTCATAATGTGTGAATTGTGACCAATCTTCTAATTTGGCCTGAGTGTGGTTTCATGGGTGTGAAGATCTCCCAATGAAGAAACTCTTTCTGCCAATAAGAGTAGTGCTTCCTCTATAACTCATTGTTACAGGGGTTACCTTGGGTCCTAATGTATAAGTACTTTGAACAAAGTCACATATGTCAGAGAAGGAACTTTGGTCCAGATCTTCTAATAACTGCATTATTAAAATGCCCTTTGTTAGGCTTGAGGTGGAAAAATGCCGTCATTCTTGGGAGACAGCACTGGGGATCAGGGAAAGAGGGATTATTTGAGTTGTATCTTAAATGATACCTATGGATTCAAAAGATGAAATCAGGGAGATAAGAAATTTGGGGTATTGGGAATGTGTGAGCAAAGACAGAGGCTGAAGCACACAGATCATCTTCAGGCAGCTAAGATTAGGACAGTTTGGTTACTTCTATACAACAGAGAAAAGTAGTATGGACTAAGACTAAATACTGGCTAGTTTTAGGTTGTAGAGAGCCTTGACTGACAGGCAAAGGAATTTAAAGCTTTCTCTGCAGGTCAGAGACTGCCAATGAAGACTTTTTAACAGAGGAGTTATATGACCAGATTTATGCATAAGGAATATAAAAGCATTGAAGGACGTCTATTAGACTCCAATCTAGTTCCCTACTATATTATTTTAAAAGATATCAATGGGGGAAGACATAGCCTGGATTTTCTATGTTCTGGAAAATAACAGCAATTTCATGCAGCAGTTTAACCAATGGAAATTGGTACTTGTAGATAAATGGTAGTTAGCAACTATGCCTGAGGCATTAAGGGGGAAACATTAAACTAAATAGACATAATCTTCCAAGTTCTAAGACATTAACATGGGAGAATGACACTCTGAAAACAGCCTAATGTGGGAAGTCACTGTGTATGAAGATGTTATCTTCTGATATTAGAGCAGGTAAGCTTGGTTGGTTTTTAAAGGCAAAAAAGTCAAAAAGTTTTACAAGTTGACAAGGTGAATTTATGACTCTTACTCACAGCAAAAATGTAGTTATTTACTGGTTTATTTATTTATTATCATTTATTAATTTTACTCATTTTTATTTTTAAGTTTGTTTTTTATTAATTGTTTCCAAAAGAATCTGAAAAACAGAGGAATATAATTTTTTTTAAATAAGACAAAACATGTTAATGGGGGTGAGGAGATAAGATAGAATCAGCACATAAGGTGGCCTGTTTATTACAAAATCAGTGAACCTTGTTATGAGAAGCACTGTGATATCACCATGCATCACAAGGTAATTTACCCATATAGCTAGAAATGTATTGTTTTCAAACTATGCCCAATTTTTGGCAAAGAGACCATTATTTTTTTTTCTTTTACCAAGAATCCAATGAGACACTATTTCCCTTGAGGATGTAGAACTGTTGGTGTAAGTCATTTGGGGGCTTTTATATTTGAAAGGATATTAGAAAGGAACTAGGACTAGTCTCAACTCCACTATTTAAGGAAATATGTCCTTCCTCTTCTTTCTCTTTCTCATAGTTACAGAATTGAAAAAGACCTTTAAAGACCAGCTTGTCCATCCCCTTTATTTTACTGATGAGAAAAATGAAACAGATATGCTGTCCTCTTCATTCTCTCTCTCTTTTATATGATTCTTTAAAAAAAAAAAGTACAACTATTTTTTGGACATTTCCATCTTTTTTTGCAACAAATGAAAAATAGTTAAGCCAATCTATGCAACACATACATATATCTGACATCTACAATGAAATATTCCACATAAAGGCCCACAAACTGGGCCTTTATGAATTTCAGTTCCTTCACCTGTAAAATGAAGTAAAATATAATTCACGTGTCTAGAGAACTTTAAAGTTTATATAGTACTTTTCTTATAATGGTCAACTGTGGTAGCTAATAGAAATCTTTTTATCATCACCATTTTTATTATGAGGAAAATGAGACTCTAGAGAAGGTTAAGTATCTTAGTCCAGAAAAAAAATGGAATTCATGTTTCTTTCTTGAATCTGAGATACCATGCTATATCACATTAATAATGCTGGCAAAAGTATACTGCAAGGTTATTGAGAGAATCAAATGTAATTTGTAAAACTACAAAATCCAAAAGAAATGTTGACTTTTTTCACTTTTTACTCCAATAAAATTTCTGTTGATTGATATGACAGAGATACTGTGTTTACTGGAAATAATGAAAAAGGTCCTTATATAAGCCATTATGTAGCATAGGGGACAAAAGTCTTCAGCTATAGTATTATGGAACACTTAGAAATACTGTTCAAGTAATTTCTTCTTATATCCTCTGTAAAGGCTGATGATGAAACATTGAATTGTTTAGTAAAGACATTTCTTGAAAATAAAACAGTCTTTCGGGACAGCAATATATCAGTTATTATTACATTTCAGTAGCATTAGCTGATAAAATGTAAGCGTGCTGGAGGCTACTGGAGATCAACAAATTTATCACTATTTCCCTCTTTGGGTGTTTAGCTTAATTGTGATTTCATATTCAAGAGAAATCTCTTCCTTCTTGTGAATTAAGAAAAGAAGCAGCTTTTAAAGTCCTACTGTGTGCCCAACACTGGGCTAAATGCTTTATTCATGTTAACTCCCTTGATCCTCTTGACCCTTTTGATAGGAAAGTAATCAACTTTCCCTTTTCCCTTGGAAAGACCCTCCTTATATTACAAACATAGGAAGAAAAATCATTGTTGTTCTGTTTTAAGAGCCTCTTTCTTCCAATGCTGATAATTTATCCTTTCATGGCAAAACTGGATTATTTCCCTTTTTTAATTCAATCAGGGTACCAGTAAGCATTTACAAATACTTGCTATTTGTCCTATGCTAGGCACAGTAATAAAATACAAAGAATTGAACAGTCTTTACTCTCAAGGAACTGATACATCAGTGAAGAAAGCAAAGTTGGGAAAATCAGGAAATGCTTTATATAGAAAATAGTGGTTGAGCTGAACCTTGAAAGAAGAAAGAAAAGGTTATGTAAGATAAATGTGAGAGGGGAGTGCAAAGGGACTGGCCAGCACAACGACATGGAAACAGAAGGCTAATCTGAATGCAAGAAATAAAGTAATGTATAATAAACCTTGATTGGATCAGATTCTGAAGGACTTTTAAAGCTGACAGAAGAGTTTACATTTTATCCTAAAGGAAATATGGAACCACTGGGGTTTATTGAATAGAGGAGTGACATGATGAAATCTGTCCATAAGGAAAGCCATATTAACAGCTTTGAGGAGAATGGTTTGTTATGGGGAGAGATGTGAGTCAGGGAGACTAATAAGGATGCCTTTACAATAGGGTAGGTGAGAGGAAGTGAGGGCCTTAACTAAAGTCATGGTTTTGTGAGAAAATAAAAGGGATCTCAGGTGAGAGACATTATGGAAATAGAAGCAGCAAGATTTGGTCACTGATAGCATATGAGGGGAAGTAAGGAATAGTCGGGGCTAATGCTAAGGATGAATCTGGACTCTGGGGAAAATAGGGGAATCTTTAGCAGAAATATGTAAGTTTAGATGAGAGATGGATTTAGGGTGAAAGACAATAAGTTCTTTTTTTGGGAATTTGAATTTTGTATGTTTCTAAAATATTCAGTTGGAAATATCCAATGTGCAGTTGGTGATTTGGGAGAGACTAGGTTCTTACTGAGATTTTAATAAAAACCTGTTTCCCCTGAGTATGTTAGCTGAGTCATTGCAGTTATCCTGGTAATTGGGTGATTTCTACAGTGACATAAAAGGTATTCAGCCTTAATGATGAAATAGTCGGAAACCTATTTTTCACTGAAAAAAAAAATTCTTATATTCAAAAGTTTCATTTTGCATGCTTTGGAATGCCAAACTGAAGTCTTAAAAAATGTTTGTGATTGTTTGTCCAAGAACCAATTAGTTTAATGGCTTTTTTTCCTTGATTGGAATAGCATAATTAACTTAAAAAACAAATGTCAAACCCTAATTGATTGTATGACCACTAGTGACCATTTGTGGAAAGGAGCTGTTTTGTACGTAGACGTCTACCTCTCAGGTTAACAAGCATTTATTAAATGCTCACTGCATTCTTATCCTTACCGCTAAGGATGCAAAAAACAGGTCACAATCTAATGAGGGAGACAAAGAACAAACAAGTATCTGTATATACAAACAAGGCGATCTTATAGAGGGCAATAACACTAAGGGAGGGTCAAGGAAAAGTTCTTGGAGAAGGAGGGATTTTATCTAAGCCTTGAAGAAAGGGGGGGGGGGAAATCCAGGAGGCAGAACAGAGGTAAAAGTCTATTCCAGATGTGGGACAGCCAATGAAAAGGCCCAGAATCAGGAGCTAGAGTAACTTGTGTGAGGAAAAGTAAAAAGGCCAGTATCCCTGGACTGTATAGTATGTGATGAAAGGTAAATTGTAAGAAGTCTGGAAAAGGAGGTTAGGTCACGAGGGGTATTAAAAAGCAAATACAGGTTTTTGCTTAATCCTGGAAGGCAGCCACCGAAGTTTACTGAAGGGGAATTCTGGCCTGTGTCTTTGCTACATCACTTTGAAAGCTGAGTGGGAGGGTGATCCAGAGGGTAACAGACAAGTCAGGGATACACAGCAGTCTGGGAGTGAGGTCAGGAGCGGCTGTAACAAGGTGGTAGCAGTTTCAGAGGAGAGAAGAGTTAATACGTAAATGATATTGAAAAGATGAGAATCAGCAGGACTTGGCAGTTGAATAGATACATGAGAAGGAAGACACATGTATGAAGGAAACGGGCAGGGGAGAGAGTGGGGAGTAGAGGATGATACCTCAATTATACACCTGGACTGCTGGAGGTGCAGTGCCCTTGATAGTGACAGTGAAGTTAGGAAGTTAAATTTTTGTCACTCCATGTAGGGCCATCGATACCAGCTACTTAGAGGACAGAGGGTAAATTTAAATTTGAATATGTGGATATGAACTGGTAAAGACCTTGACATTATTCTGGCAAGTTGGTGACCAGTGTAAATCCTCACATGATCTGTGAAACTGAAGCTGTGATAGAGATTAGTTGAGTAACTTTGGTCAGGTTCCTTAGTCACTCAGTTTTCTCATGGGTAAAATGAAGGGAATGGGAGTAGAGGTTCACTAAGGTCCTATCCAGGTATAAACCCACCATCCTAAAGGCACTCCTGAATGTAGCTCTTATTTCAGCAGTGTAGTGGTTTATGGTCCTGCCCCTCACCCCATTTCAGACTGGCTATCTAATGATATTTGAATATGTGAGGACTTTGTGATGTTGACATTGTGGAAAGCTCCCTCCATAAATATGCATGTCTGTTGTTGACCAGTCTGAGGCAGCTAGGTGTATAGCATTCAGGGCCTGAAGTCAGGAAGAGTTGAATTCAAATCTGGCCTTAGAAACTCACTAGCTGTGTGACCCTGAATAAGTCACTTAACCACTGTTTTCCTTACTCCACTGAGGAAGCAAATCCCTCTAAGATCTTTGCCAAGAAAACTCCATCAACAATATTGGTGTATCATGATCCATGGGGTCATGAAGAGTTGGACTCAACTCAACAACAACAACCACAACTCAAAACTAGCCATCTATTGCTATCTGAATATGTGAGCACTGTGATTTTGCCATTGTGGAATGCTCCCTCCATAAATATGGATGTTTGTTGCTGAGCTGTTCAGTCCTAGGTTATTGCCTGAGGCACAGGGATAGAAGTAAAGAGATTTGCCTAGGGTAACAACACAGCAAGTAAGTGACAGGAGAAGATAAAATGATGAGACAACAACCTAATAACTGAAAGATAAACTATTAAAGAACTAATTGTCTTGGACTGTCTTGACTGTTCTTTGAAGTGCCGTTTTGCTATTGTGCCCAAGAAAATATTTTGCTAGGTAAATGGCTATGTGGTGTAGCTCTTTGTATGATTATACTATCTGCTCTTGATGGTACTACACAGTGTGTCAAAAATTAAACTTGGTATTTTTAATGCTAAAATGAATAAACACTAATCAGAATGCCAGCAGGTACAATATCTCTGAATGAATGTGCTACATTAAAACAGCTGTTTGGGCTCTTTTTAACATGGTCTGCATAGTTAGTGTGATAAATTTGAATAGAGTTTTTGCACTGACATTTAATTAAAATGAAATTACCTATCATTGTTACTGACTACACAGAAGCTATTATTTATGTTGATATTATTCTAATACCTTATTAGGCTGAGATTGAATTTGTATCAGTGTTCTTATGGGTTGAATTATTTCTGATTATTCTGTTTAAACAAACCAAGAAGTAGAGACTGTTTCGGTAAAAGGATTAGAGAGAGAGAAAAGAGAGAAAGAACAGAGGGGTGGGGAACAGAGAAGACACAAGAAAGAGAGGGAAGAGTTCAGAGAAAGAGGATGAAGAAAAGAGAAAGATATAAACAAAAACAGACAGAGACAGAGGGAGAGAGACAGAGAAAGAAAGAAAGAAAGGACTAATTTGCTTTGCAGGCCCAGTTGTTAGTTCTCTTATTGAAATTGCTTTGTATTGTTGTATCTTAGTATCATATTTATTTGTGCACATATAGTGTCGCCTTAATTTAATGTAAAAGCCTCAAAGGCAGGGGTTATCCTGTGTGTGTGTGTGTGTGTGTGTGTGTGTGTGTGTGTGTGTTTTAACCATTCTTAGTACCTACCAACCTTACATCATTAAATATATGAACTACATGACACTAAATATAAAATAAATATATAGAACTAAATTGAATAAAATGTACCTATAACTTAGTAAATTCACCAAGGATTCAGCATTTGGTTCTCATCTTTATGCTTTCTGAGATTTAATTTTTATCCTTTCACCTAGGAGTCATCATGCCCTAGGAAAATGATTCACACAAACCAAACTCACACACAAGAGATTTATTCACCAAGAAATTAATTTAATGATTTGCAATGCAGGTATGACTGACAGTAATCATTGCTGGCCATTTGCACAACATAATCCTTCCTCATAGGAATGAATAGAGACTCAGGAGACCAAATTTCACTTCAGAAGGTTGCTTGATACCTCAAACCAAAGGGAGCAGGATCTTCTTAAAGGGTATTTCCATTAAGCAATGGTAGCTAGGTATATTACTCTTTGTATCCTAAGAAGGGGAACCTAGGGGCACTGTGGATATATATATATATATATATATATATATATATATATATATATATATATATATATATATATATATATTGTGCTGGGACTAGAGTCAGGAAGACTCAGCTTCCTGAGTTCAAATGTGACCTCAGACACTTACCAAGTGTATTACCCTCGGCATGTCACTTAGCCCTGTTTGCCTATTTTTATCATCTATAAAATTAGCTGGAGAAGGAAAAGGCAAGCCACTCTAGGATATTTGCCAACAAAACCCTAAATGAGGTGAGAGAGTCAGAACTGAAAAATGACTGAAAAATGACAAAGTTCTAAGAATCTTTCTAGATAACTGTTCTATCTGAAATTGGGAGACTATATGTTTCATGAAAACAAGGTCTGCTTTTATGTTTTTTTAATAGTATTTTTACTTATGAACTCATCATCATCATCAGTGTCGCCTCATAAAAATGTTTAATAGATGTCTGTAAAATTGAAGTGGTGATCATTGTAGAATCAGGCCATTTCTTTTCTTGAAGGAGGTAGGAGAAACACCTGCAGATTCTACTCTCCGGATCTCTTTTTTTCTAGCCTCTATGCAGACCACAAACTTTTAGTTATAACAAGATTGCTTTGGATATATCAAATTAATTAGATCAGAACTCTTTTTACATTAGCTGTTTTAGCCTCCTTAATGAGATCTGAGAAGTAACATAGTCTTACCAATAGAGCTGAGACCAACCAGTTCAGCAGATGAATTCATTATCCTTGCAATTATTATTCTAGCTATTTTATTGTAGTTCTTATTGGACTCCACTTTAGAGAATGGCATTTACAGAATTTGCCTACAAATTTTGGGAGGAAGAGGAAAATCTCTGGAGTCTGGAGCTCCCTATGTACTGACTAACGGCTAACAGTACTGTGTTTGCATCCAAAAAAAAAAAACAACACTCTTCTATACCTAGAAGGTTCTGATGTGGGCTGCGCCATCTCTAATTGGATAAAATATACTACTTTCTGTTAACAATCAGGCTATTTACCTGGAGTCCTATATCTCCATCCCTCTATTTTATAGCATAACTTCAATGATTGCTTTTACTTACTGCAATCAAGGTGGTATTCTGAAGGCACTGCAGCAATGTTATTCATAGCCCATGTATCTATCCATCAACATCCTACAGATTTATAGGCCTAACTTACATTAGAATTAATTGGAGTTAGCTTGGATAAATCCCCAGTGTATGAGCAGCAGTAGTGGCCCTTTAATATTCAATTCGGAACTTTAAAGCATTTAGTATTTGAAGGGTCTTCTCTACTGACTATTAAAATATGGTACAACACTGTAAAATCACTGTTGCAGAAATGTTTACTGAAGATGCAGCTCCAAGAATACACCATTCAGTAAAATGGTGCAGGAAGATCAACGCTTGCATCGTCCTTGACTTTCAAAGTAAAGCAAATCAATTGATTGTGATTCTGGAGTTGTTTCTCTAAAGCAAATACTGCTATATTAATAACAGAGCAAGTACATGGCATGGTGTTCAAATGACTGTAATTTTCCTGGAAGCTTTTGATATTTTTATGAAGATACTTTCTTATGAATATCAGCTCTTCTTGAATCCTTACACATGAGCAGACAGGTATTATATGTTTCTGTGATTTGAACTCATCAATATGCTTTACTCTAGAAAAACTTTAATTTAGCTAAGGATCAGGCGTCTAATTCTTGAAGTAGTTAGGATGACAATAAATACAATACTAGATTTTTTTTTTAATCCTCAAAAAGAATAATGGAGTCTTCTATCACCTTCAATAGTAGATACAAACAGTGAAGTGTTATGTAAAAATGTACAGTCTATAAAAGAAATGCTAAACAATCACTTGTCAAGTGGATATTATATAGGAAAGGAGAGAGAGGAAAGTACTTTAAATATTTGCCATTAAACACACATAATAGCTATCATATATGGCTCCCCAAGGATATGATCATGACATATCAATAGATCTTGAAGCCTTATCTGATTGACCTTCAAGTTCCATGCCTCTGATACACACAAAGAAAGACTGTAAGATTTCAGGGAGGCGAGTACTTCTGGGTGCTAGGATTACACCCTATCTCCTAGATTAAAGAGGATATGACTATAGCTAGTGTCATCTTCTTCTTCCCTACCCTTTGGCTAACAGTAAATTTTGTTCTTAGTATCCCTGGTGAGTGAATTGGCCAATAAGCAATTATGCCACTCTAATAACCTCTTCCCCAATCAATAAAGCACTGGATCTATGATTTCATTGGTATAATGTACTCCCTAAATCTTCCAAAGAGTATCTGCTCAATGTAGAAGGCTAGAGGATCCTCTTGATCCTTCAACATTTTGTGAGTTTATTTAATTTATTATTTTTATATCTTATTTTAATTTTTTACATTGGCAAATGAACTATATGAATATTTTTGTAGCCCCAGCTAAAATTAAAAAATCATATATTAGCATGAAGAACAATCACGGTGAAATGTGCCAACCATTTGTTGTTTAGCATGGCTAAGTAAAGATTGTCACTGTAATGCACAATGGATAGCATCGAGTGCAAGTTATTCTGTGGTCACATGAAAAACCAGACATAGGTTTCCAGAGTTATGAACTAGTTCCTCTATAGTGTTAAATTTGGTTTTATGTATGATTATTTATTGTAGATGCAAAAAATCCCTGCTTTTGGAGTTAGGAGACTCACTTGGGTTTGGATCCCAGCTTCACCATTTCCTCATTGAGTTACCTGTATCATCTCTATATTTGTCATTATTTTTATTATTTAGGGAAAGGACAATGTTTATGAAGATGAGGAGTCAGGAGTCATTAAATCTTATACTAACTCCTGTTGAGATTTAATCTTCAAAGCAATGATAATTAAGGACAAATATTTGCACCACTTCTTTTATAACTAACAAAAAATGATATGATAAGAATAGCTAGCATTTACAGTGTGGAGTGCTTGAGGATTTGCAAAGTGGTTTACATATGTTATCTATGCAAAGTATGTTACAATTTTCAAAATGCTATCACATAGAGAAGCTCAAAAACAGTACTAGAGCTGAGAAGTTGCCTGTTGGAAGCTTTATTTTTCCTCCTTTTGTGTCTATGAGCAACTTTCTAAGTGTCTGTTTTCTTCCCCACAAGTGTAAAATATGGTAAGTGGATGATGAAGTTTAGCTTTTCGACGGTGTTTTCAGGTGTTAAACAGTCGAACAGACGTGGGTTATTAGTGGCCTGGTTTAACACTACATAGCAAAGTGTATCTTTGTGGCATTCTATCATTTGAGCTGTTGGGTCTTAATGTGTTTGTTATTTTTCACTTGTGTTTACATTTTGTGTTGTAATTTACTAGTTAAATTAGTGGTGCTAAAATACATGGATGTGCTTTCTGCTATCAATTATGAGTAGCTTTAGGTTAATTGCTGTATTTAATTTTCTATTATGGCTTTTGTATCATGTGACTTGAAATTGCCTTGGAACATAATAATTCTAGTAACAAAAATAAATTTGCTGAAATGGGCCAGACAGAAATTAATCTATTTTCTGCTGCTTTATATAAAACAAAACAAAAAAGTACTTGTAATTTCAATCATTTAAAATACTAAACATTTACAACACATTTAGAACATTTGAAATACTAAACAATCTGTGATTTAAGAAAAGTGCTTCTATCCCTTACTATTCACAAATAAATCAAGACATCAGTAGTCAGAAAAGAAATAGTAATTTGTCAAAGGATTTAACTTTAGATAATGCATTTCAGTCATTTGGATTTGATCTGTTAGAGATGCCATTTGCATGCCTTACTAATATGATTGAATTTGTCAAATGCTGTGTGTTTTTTGCTAGAAGAAAGTAATGAATTATATTTTGAACAAGTTTTTCTGAAGTATCTCAAGGTACTTTTGATACTTTCTCATTTGACTTTATGATATCCAAATGAAATGGAGAAGAAATGGATGTTAAATTGATTTTCTAGGTGTTGAAACTTAAGGGGCAAAAAAAGGTTTTGGCTTAAGAACACCAGAAGAGTCAGACTGAAAGACATAAAATCTTGAATCCTATGCTCTTTGACCCATACAACACTGTCATGGGTAACTATGTACAAACATTTAACAACAAGGGATAGGGAAAAAAAGATGGATAAGAATTTATAGATTATCTACAATGTGCCAGGCACTGTGCTATATGCTTTACAAATACCATTTCATTTGATCCTCTTAACGGTACCTCTTACTTGGAAGGTAAGTATGTATTACCTTAAAAGATCCTGTTACCTGGAAGGTAGTTACTACTATAATTCTCATTTTACAGTTGATGAAATTGAGGCAGAGGCTAGGTGACTTGTCCAGGTTTATATGTCCAATGAGGGTCTGAGGCTAAATTTGAACTTAGGTCTTTCTGAATGCAGGCCTAGCCCTTTGTGTCACCTAGATGCCTCTAAAACTAGGGAAAATAAGATTGACTAAGTACATGTACTGAGCACTTCATTTCCTACAAGCCTGTTTGAAGAGTACAGGGTAATGATGCTATCCCAAAGCCAACTCTGTTAGATGGTGTGGTGCAATGCAATACTTATAGCACCCATGATCATGATAAAGACTGTGACTCTAAGTATGGCATGATGTTGGATAGCAAAATATACCAGATTCTCCAGGTAGAGCACAGAACTGAAACATTTATTTATACACCAGAAAACTGAATCCTAAAACCAGTAAGCCAATTCCATCATGGTACCAAAGATATTCAGAAGCCATAATAACAATTAGCCTTCCCACAAACTAATACAAAATCAATATTTACTCACAGACCTCTCTATCTCCTTATTGAGAGTCCTCTGCCCTGAGTCTGGCTAGCTCTGAACCAGCTTCCTGTGGGCTCTGCTTCCTTCAGCAAAACTCCTCCCACCACAGGCTCCATGTGACTATATTTAGCCTATCCAGGAGCAGAGTTTATCTTCACTGCAGGAGAGGTCTTCAAATTCCCCCCAGGTCTATTAAGGGGCAGGGAAGATCTTCAAATTCCCATTCCCATTACAGATGGGAACACTTGCATCGTTTGGGATCATATTTATCTCAGAAAAGACCATGCTCAGTCTCCCACTGGACATACCTCAAAAGATAAACAGTGGGGAATATGGATTACCAAAGATGGTATTTAGATACAGATTACACCAACAAAATTCAAAACTGGAAGAGAATATGCAGACAATGACTGATTAGTTTAGCTATTGGGCATGAGTGATGGTATTAGGTATACTTGTGGAAACCACTGAGCCGCTTACAGTGACTTCCAGAAGTTGAGAGAATAAACAGGATGTGATTTATTTACCATGATGTCACAGAAATGATGAATTTATGCAAAGCAAATTCACTAGGATAAGTACTCACTTTGGCCACCGAATGACTTTCATAAATACCTATATTGTTTAGAAAACATTTACTCTGTTTTGTGATTAGATGGCAATGTTGCTCCTTTTTACCACTTACATTTTGTTCTTTATTTTTTCCCCAAAGATGACATACACACATGTGTGCACACACATGAATACACATATTATATGTATACAGTATACACACCACACACACATATGTGTGTATGCCATCTTTTGGGAAAAATAAAAGAACAAAATGTGTGCATATATCTATATATATGTATATGTATGCATATATGCATGTGCATATATGTATGCATGCATGTACACACAAATACTATGCCTACACACATATTTTTAAAAAGAAAATATATAAGAAGAATGAGCTAAGAGAGAAAAGCATATTTCATGGGTCACATCCAAGGAAGATGCACAAATGAGGCACACAACTTGGAAATATGCATGCTGCACCTGACAGTTCTCACACTGCACAGTTGCCAGTGCCTTTTGTTGGTGTTATCGTGTTGTTGTCTACTTTCTATTGGTTGGGACATTTCTATTTTCTGCTGCTATTTGCTGGGCATCTCCACTGAGCTGCTACAGCTTTCTGCTGCCACTTACTGGTCCTCAGCTTTTTTTTTTTTTTCTCTTGAGCTGCTACTGTTGCTGCTTGAGTGTCTTTAAAATCAGCATGATAACCTTGAAACTCTTTTAAAAAAAAGCAGAAAATATATACAAATGAAATGATAAGCCACTTATCCACCAAATCAGAATTCTTCATTCCTTGCATCATCTATTAAAAAAAAAGATAATTATATTACTTTTCCTGCCTATAGTATAGGTTATCCCTCCATTGTGGGCAAAATGAAAAAATAGGTAAATATTCTGTGAAAACAATAAATTACCATAAAAACACAAAATATCATTGTTGTCATAATTACATTTCTCTCATTTTACAGAAGAGGAATGAATAACACACTCCAGGTGACAAGCATTTTTCTAATAGCAAATTTGTGACTCAAACTTATGTCCTCTGATTCTAAATCAAGCAATTTTGCTTCTATGCTATGTTGTTATTAACAGTAAATCTTAGAAAAGAGGTGCTACTAATAAGCTTTTTATAATACGGCTTTTGAGATAAATATTTAAAACAATCATACCTATTAAGTGTTCAGTATTTCAAGCAATCATTAATTCCATCAGCACAGTCAGTACTGAATGAGCATTTTAAGAATATTTGTTAGACTATGTGTACTCAGTTCTGAGGAAAGAAAGAAAAGCAAAGGAATATCCTTGCTTTCGGTCTAATGAGGAGACAACATGAAAACATCTGTGTACAAATAAAACATTTGCTGAAGAATTTGGACATAATCAGTAGAGACTGATCAACAGGCTGTCACCATAGTCCAGGTCTGAAGTGATTAGGGCCTACACCCAGGTGGTGGTAGTGTCTTTCCTTCCTTCCTTCCTTCCCTCCTTCCTTCCTTCCTTCCTTCCTCCCTTCCTTCCTTCCTTCCTTCCTTCCTTCCTTCCTTCCTTCCTTCCTTCCTTCCTTCCTTCCTTCCTTCTTCCTTCTTTCCTTCCTTCCTTCCTTCTTTCCTTCCTTAAGACCTTAACTTAAGAAGGCCATCTCCAGTCATCCTGATCTATATCTGGCCACTGGACCCAGATGACTCTGGAGGAGAAAGTGAATCTGGTGACTTTGCACACAGCCCTCCCTCACTTAAATCCAATTCACTTGAAAGTCATAGCATCACATTCTTGATATCCTGGCCCTCTTTGAGAAAGGACAAACAACAACTAGTAGTATCAGAGGACACAAGAAGGTATATAAGTGATTTTATAAAAGGTAAAATCTATAGTACTTGGTGACAGATTGGGTATGGGAGGGGAGAGAGTGAGGAGTTGAAGGTGAAGCCCATGTTTCCAGCCTTGATAATCTAGGGTTAGTGTTGTTTCTGACATAATAAGGAAGTTGCATGTGGACTGGGGAGAGGGATTGGAGAATTGCTCTCTCCAACTCCATACTCTTATCATCAATCCTAATGAATTACTTTTGGGAAAAAATCTATAACTTTGTGACCAACCTTCTGGAGATGAGGTTATTCACACTTAACTAGGCTGGTCTTTAAAGGACAAATAAAAGGTATACGCTCTAAGGCTTTTAAGCTTGATTGAACCACCCAAAATTTATGTTCTGCTGTCATCCTCATTGAGAACCCAAGATCACCTTCATTCCACAATGACACATCAAAGAAGTGCTTCAGTAGGAGAGGAACTTCATCTAGTTCTTTAATGTGTTCCATTATATGTTTTCTTATTGCCCAAAATAGTCTCTCACTGGGCTAACCTGAACTTGCTTCACTTACAGGAGGTCTCTGGTTTCCTGACTATACTAAAACTGGTGCTAACTGAATTGTTCCTCTCTAAATGAAGCTTTTCCATCTAACTTAGTTTGCAGGCTGAAAGTGTTTCTTACCCCTTCCCTAGGGAAGTACACTTAACACACAATAGTCTTATTTAAGATACTGCCTCTCAGGTACATTCTCAATTGATGGCTTAAAACACAATTCTTTATGAAGTACACAGCAGTAACTTGATTGTAATAACCATAGATGAATAAAACAATATGAAATATTAATATAGTTATTCTATGCTGGAGGGTAGGCCAGAAATAGAATTGTGATGGGTTAAAGGAAAGAAATGAAGAGAATGAAATAGATAGAGAAATCTAAAATGTAGAACAAGGTACTAGTCTCCATGTGCCAAGAGATTAAAGATCTGGCTTCAGAGCAAACAACATTTTCTGACTCTTGCCCTATTTATATCCTTTGAGGTAATTGGTTATTATTGCTTGTTTCCAATTTTCATTTGTGAAAAAATCACAGATATTAAATGATATATGCTTTTGTTTAAAATGAATTGAACTGTTCTATTATTAAAAATTAGAATTTAATATTTGTTTTACTAATTCATCTTTTTGAAAAATTATTATTAGTAAGTAATATTTACTATTATTTTATGGAAACCATTTTGGACAAGACACACAAAGCATGATATGCCAACAAATGATTTCTCAAAACAGACTCATTTTTTCTATATAGATATAGTTTGTTCAATATTAATCAGATTACTTAGTTATCCAAGCCATATAAAGGCAACTGTGACAAAATCTATTTCTATTGAGTTAAAAAAGACAGTATAGTCTTTCATAGGCCTGAAAATTACTAGTCCCTCTTCCTATATCTATTTTAATTATACTTTGTTCCTTCCACGGAAAGAAATAAAATTGGTTATAAATACAATGTGTGGATATATAAGAGTTGTTGTATTTTACAAAATTTTTCTGTTTTGTTTATTTCTCGCTGACATCCATACATAAGGGAATATAAATCCTTATGGGGGAAAATAGCTCCAAATAAAATTAGCATCAGATAATGAATTCAGCAACCTTTAGAATCATGTATTTGAAGAAAATATATATACACGGGATGAATCTATAGCTAGATACATAACATATGTATATATGTATGTTTTCATAGAGATAGGTACTAAATGTGTACATATGTACATATATATATATACATATATCTGTGTGTGCATGTGTATAATTCATATGGAGAATCTGTGCCTTTTGAGCTTGCATTTGTTTGATCACAGTTAGATACACTGTACCTTGACTCCAACATAGTGATGTGGTTTGGTCCTATTTAAGAACAAAAGATTACAACCATATACATACACAAGTCATACATGCATATAGATGGATATAGCTCTATCAATACAATAGCTCTATCAGTGGTCACAAAATTATTTGTATAATAATATTGTATATTATATAATAATATTGTATATTATTATATATTGTATAATATTGTATATTTGTATAATAAATTAGATACAATATTTTACCATTAATACAAATGAATATTTTAATTATTAATGAAAAATAAAATACCAAGCTAAACAAAAAGCTTTTTTTCTTCTAATTTAAGTTTTCCTTTCTGGTTCCTAGAGCATATGTAACTTTTTAGTTGCTCAGACTATGTACTAACACTTTTAGAATCTGTTGATACTTGGAAATAAAAAGGTTGATTTGGATTATGCTAAGGAGCTGTATGACCCAGCAGGACTGACATTTCATATGTTACACTTAGTGTACAAATTCAAGAGCTTGTTTATTGAATGGTCACAGTAGTAAATTAAATAAGGGAACAGCACATTTCCAGAAATATATCAAATATAGTTTTAAGAATGACTGAGAAAATAAGACATTTTTACTGTTAGAAATACCCAAATTAAGAATAAAAGACATATGAAGATAATATTTGCCTCCAGAAAAAAGAATTGATACAACTATATATAGGAAATTTTTGCGTGTGTGTGTGTGTGTGTGTGTGTGTGTGTGTGTGTGTGTGTGTGATGGTGGCCATCTCTGGGCATTCAGGAAGTAAGAAAAAAAGGAACAAAAAAGAAATTTGCATGATACCTGTTGTCTATGTACAGGAAATAGCAAGTCTATTAGGGTAGATTTGCAGTTTCATGTGCAGTCATCTTTATTATACTATATGGAAATGTTCATTTTATTCCATAAATCAAAAAAATATATTTTTTTAAATTGGAGTCAAATATTACCATAAAGTCTCTTTTACAGCAAGGTATCCCCCATGCATATGTAAAAATTAAACAAGGTTCCTTGAGAAGTAAAATAAGTAAGATAATCTTGAAAAAAAATCTGAACTTTAACTGAGGGGGTCAAATGGAATCTTGTCCAAGGGTTCTGATGTCCAAAGGACACTGACATTTGCACTACTTTTTGAAGCAGCATAAGAATGACCGAACTCAGTAAATTATTCAGAATAATTAGTGAAAATAGGGAGTTGCCTGATAGTTATCTGCCCCAATAGCCTTCTTCCGCCTGACAGCCTCTCCAGAAACCTTCATGTTGTCTCCTTTCTTCTGCTGTCATGGTGCATTATCCTCCTTCCAACACACATATAATTGCCCTACAGGCCAGAGTTACTTGTTACTGTTCTAACATTTGCATCAAGTTTATTCACTACATGAAATCCTGGCACCGATATATTCATTTATTACCTTTTAATTCTGGCATACTTTAGTTGTTCCTGTCCTTTATATTTATTCATTTTTCATATTTATAGAGACATTTCCCCCTGAAGTGTTAACATTTCAACTTCAAAAATTTCTGTCTCTTGCTCTAAGGAATTTTCATAAGATAAAGACACTACAATTAATATCTCAAAATAGACTGTAGAGCCTAAAATGCACTCAAATAATATATTTTATACTACCACTACCACTAAAACCCTTTAAATGCATAGACTTTTACTTTAATATCAGAAGGAACAGGGAAAAACCCTAATCCACTTGACACTATGTGACTGATTCTCAAAGAATTAAGGCCACTTTTGAAGGTTCTGGTGAGATGTAAAAGGAAACAATGTGAAGAATTGCAGAACTGTAGTTATTTGGCATTGGTTTGATGTACACTACAGAGTCAAGCCAGCATCAGCAGATCTCCATCAGGATAGACTCAACGGAAATTAAAATCCACAGTCAGAATCGTTGTATGAAGTGGTGTTCTCTTTCCCTGAAACCTAGTCCATAGTATATATGTGTTTTTGATTCTGGGATAATGTATATAGATGAAATATGTTGGATGTCCTTAAACTGACAGTAATTTAGCATTTCAGCATTAAATTTGGCTAATACTAATTTTAAATAGTTAAATTAATGGTAGATTTCCATTTAAGTAATCTGATTTCACCTTGCAGAAATTGAAAGCTCAGACCACAATACTGATCATTTTCAACCTAGTCTTAAATATAAAATTTAGTCATCATTTGGATATTTAGTAAGTCTCTAGAAGTAAGACTTTACTATCTTTGGCAGTTTCTGGTAATTTTATACAGAACAGTTGTTTTTTTTAAAGTCACGATAGAAGTGGTAGAGACAATCTAATTGATTCAAAATAGAATTGGTCTTGGTAATAAATAGACCCACATAGTCCAATCTAAACTATGTCTGTCATGGTTCAACATTAGGTTAAGATATAGCTAATAGTTTTAATAGTCAATGTTATTGATTTAATTAAGTCATTGACAAATATGAACAAGCCACACAGTATCCTTTCTTTTATTGCATGGTAAGCAACTAGGTGGCACAGTGGACAGAGTTTTGAAGTCAGGAAGACCTGAGTTCAAATTTGACTCCAGATATTACCTGTGTGACTGTTGCCAAGTCAGTTAACTTCTCCTAGCCTCAGTTGCCTTATCAGTAAAATGGCTATAATGGCATAATCTAACTCAAGGGGTTAGGACTAGAGAATTAACTAGGACTGAGAGAATTAACCTGAGTGGAGAGCTTTGTAAATC
The DNA here is from genome assembly GCA_011680675.1 of Gymnobelideus leadbeateri. Taxonomy (NCBI): domain Eukaryota; kingdom Metazoa; phylum Chordata; class Mammalia; order Diprotodontia; family Petauridae; genus Gymnobelideus; species Gymnobelideus leadbeateri. Next base: position 461,673 of record WOXC01003007.1, on the reverse strand, counting down.
CTAAAGCATTATGTAAATACAATTATTGTTGTTGTTACTATTATTATACTTTAAAATTGTTCTACATTCTTCTTGGTTACTATGGTTTATTTGGTAAAATACACTTGTCACAAATGATTAATTTCCTTGGGTTTTGCTTTATAGTAGTGAACCCTGATCATTGATCATTCCTTGGGCTAATGTTGAACATTAAACAATTGTGAAATATTAGACATAGCATATTATTTATAGTTTATCTTTTCTTCCTAGTTTCTCCATTACAAAACAAGAATATAAGTAGTACTTCCTTTACTGCTGTAAAGATTAATGATATCATAGATGAACACATCAAAGAAAGGAGGTAAATACTTCATAGGTTTTTGGAGAGAGAAGACATCTTGGAGGACTTCTAGTCCAAAACTCTCACTTTATAGGAAAAAATAAAATAAAATAGAAAATTAAGTGTATTTTGTATTATTATTGCCCAGGATAATGAAAGTAATTAACAAAAATGGAATCCACAGTCTCTGTGTAGGATCACAGGACCCCACTGGCAGACTAGCTAGCTAATCTGGATTGCTTTGAATCAGCTCATAAGCTACTTTCTTGTAATATTATTATTTACTTCATTGTTATTTATTTCCTTGTACATTGATTTGTAAAAAAAAGTCATTAAATTTGTTATTTTTAGTCTATTGTAATTATTTACAAAGCCATTTAATTACTTCTGCTCAACATCCTCCCTCCCTCTTTGTGCCCAGGAACGGCTATAAAAATGACCTTTACCCAAATTGTTACAAAGATTACTGACTCCTTAAAAGGTACAGAAGGTTCAGCAATAGTGCTAAATGTTTTCTAGAATATTCAGCACATCTTTTTGTTCAGTCTTCAAATAATTGTGTTTAACCAGCAGACAGTATATCCAGTCATGTGCATTTAGAGTCTGTACTAATTTCAGAATCTGATATATTTCCCTATCTACCCTTTTTCCCTCCCCCAGGAGTAGCTATTTTATTGAGGAAATTCAAATGGCAATTCCTGTGTGAAAGGATAATGGCTAGAACACATAAGCTACAAATGACCCATATGATATTCATTACATTTAGGAGTGAGAGTTTATGTAAATTCATAGATTATGTCTTGAATGAAGTAAATTTTATAGGCTGCAAGACTAGAGGCTTGTAGTCAAAACCTTTTTGCAAATGACATGCTTATTATAATCAGTACCATTAGCTAAGGAAACTATCCCTTCATTTTATATCCTGATATGCAAACTGTCTTTCTCATAAGTCTTTGGTTGTCTAAGACAACCTCTCTCTCTGTCTCTCTCTCCTCTAAATTTTGGAGTCCTCTTTATGTGGCTTTCAAAAAATGACTACATTATTAAGCTGTTCCTGTTACCCAGGGTCACATAGCTAGTAAGTACCTTAGACTGAATTTGAACTCAGGTCCTCCTGACTCCAGATCCAGTGCTCTATCCTCTGTTCCATCTCATGGCACCCAATATGGGAAGATGAAGAGACATCTTCTTCTTTCTAAACATGAATCACAAACCTGATCTATTTCTTTTTTTTTCATAATTGTAAAAAGAAAATTTACTCTTCTTTTGGGAGTTAGAAGGGGCAGGATGAGTTAAAGTTGGGGAAGGGTCCCAAGATGTTAAAGGCACAGTGACATAGGACTTGGGAAGACATCAAACAAATGTTGTCTACTTCATAATCAGAAAACTGTAGAATGATGTTCCATTAGGTCAAGGACTCTGTTTTTTTGTCTTTATGTCTGCAAAGTGTAGCACAGAACTTGGCACATGGTAAGTGTTTATAAGAAACTAATTCAGCTGAATAGAATTATATTTCCTAGGACTAATTCTGATGGTTATGAGAACAGCTACTTCATTCACATGGCTATGTAATTTAGGTCTTGTCACTGATGGCTAGATAAAATGCGTTTCTGTTTTGAGCATTGTTTTTATTTTTTTCTCCTTTCTCCATACATTTATGTCCCTATGACAGCACCTTGATTTGGTTCTGAATGAGCTCAGCTACTGGGATGGTCTTTGTGCTGTGAGTTAAATGGCACTGCTTGCTTTAGATTTAAGTGTTTTTCTTCCTTGCTACCTTTAATAAGTCATCAAACTGCTATCTGGGGTGTGTGAGCTTTGAATAAGTCATCCGTTATCCTATTAAAAATATGTATTGAGTGTAAGTGAATTTTATAGTTTGGAAAAGAGAATGCTTAAGTTGAAATCACAGCAGTTATCCAAAAATTCAAAGGAGCATTTCTTCCTAATCAAGGTGAAGAACATATATATTCGGACACTATCTGATCTATACTTACAGCCCCAGTAACACATGCAGCAGGTGAATTTAGGAAGACTCAGTTTTAATCAATATCTCTCTCTGTCTCTCTGTCTCTTTCTGTCTCTCTCTCTCTCTCTGTTTCTCTGTCTGTCTGTCTCCCCGCCTTTCTCTCTCTGTCTCTCTTTGTCTCTCTGTCTCTCACTGTCTCTCTCTCCTCTAAGAAAGAGTCTCTTCCATATATGTCATATTCTTGAATTTCAACAAAAGTTTAGTAATGGAATGAATTATTAAGGTGGTATAATGGATAGAGATATGAGGAGGAAAACATGGGTTTAAATCCTGACGCAGACACTAATAAGATATGTGACACTCAAGAAATCAAGAAAACCTCTTTCACCCTCAGTTTCCTCATTTGTAAAATGAGGATAATAAAAGGATTCAACTTCTACCGCTGTTAGGAGGATCAAATGAGTTTTTAGGTAAAACACTTTGTCCATCTTTTTTTAAATTTTTTAATTCTTTTGCTTTTTGGCACGCAATCGGGGTTAAGTGACTTGCCCAAGGTCACATGGCTAGTTTTTTATGTTAAGTGTCTGAGGACGGATTTGAACTCAGGTCCTCCTAAATCCAGGCCAGTGCTCTATTCACTGTGCCACCTAGCCACCCCCACTTTGCCCATCTTTAAGTGTGATAGCCATTTCTATCTCTTCCTCCCCCTCTTCCTCCTCTTCCTCTTCCTTCTCTTCTTCTCTTCCTCCTCCTTCTCCTTCAACTCCTCCTCTTCTTTCTTCTCCTTCTTTCCCTTTTCCTTTCTGAGTATGATATCTCCATGAGGCTCCAACAAATGAGCCTGAGGAAGACCAGTCAGAGAGGTGGGAGGAGGAAAGAATGTTGTCTTGAAAACCTAAAGTGAAGAGAATATGATTTCAAGGAGGAGGATGTGATCAACAGCATCAAAGGTTTCAGAGAACTTAAGGAGAATGAGGATTAAGAAAAGGCCAACACTTTGCAACTAAGAGATTTTTAGTAACTTTGCAGACAACAATTTCAGCTGCAAAGGGTGAGAAAGATATCAGATGATAATTAGTCGGGGCAAATAGATAAAAGTGGGGTTTTTCCCCAAGTCAAATCCTATGTAACCCCCCTTCTCAGCTTGAAGTGATCTCTCCCTCTGAAAATTCTTCTAGCATCTTGTTTTCATCTGCTCTTATACTTTTGTTGCAAACCACTTTATGCAATCCTTCTTTGAATACACGTCATTTCCCCTGTAGAATTCCAAGTTCCTTTGGGCAGGGATTGTATCTTATTCATCTTCAGCACCAAGGATATTGCTTACACGCAGCAGGGATTCAGTAATTGCTACCAAATTGAGTCGAATTGACTCAGTTCTAGGAGAGCTCTGACTTTGATTTTTTCCCCTACTAATTATGATTTCAAAGAGGGAAAGATAAAACAATTTGGCTTGGAGAAATACTGTCAAGGTATTCTTCAACACCTACAGAAAAAAAAAAACGATTTGATACTTTATTGCTGCTTTTTAGAACCATGGAATCTTTTTTTTTTTTTTAAGTGAACCTGTGAGCAATCATTTCACCCACCTGAAGTCAGCCATTTTTGAGAAGAAAAAATAATAACATATCTTTAAGGCACAGCTTTATTTTCTGATAGACACTGATTATTGAATGTATCACTCTTCTTTTCCTTCTCCACCCACCCCCTACCCACACACATAAGCAAAATTATGAAAGGGGTGGTTTGTTTTTTGATATTCCCCACCCTCCCTGCATCTTTTTTCTGCTTCTTTCTCCTTCTTTTCAGGAACTGACCCCCTAACCACAATCTACTCTCCACTACTTACTCTGTTTGGAGAAAAGTGACCTGAAAGATTATTTCACACTGAGGTTGTTAGTGACTAAATGTATTACAGCACTCAGAAGTATTTTCTTTTCAAAAAAGGTCTACTGAAAGGAAGAAACAGTTATCCTGAAGAAATGAACTTTGGTGAAATACCCAGCATTATGGAAGCTGGGTAGGACAGCTACATTTTAACAGTTGAGTCTAACTCCTTATATCAGACTACAAAGTACAAAGACTACCTATAAGCCAGCATCCACATTCTGAATATCAGTGAAGGAAGGGAAAGCATAGTTTTGGGAAACAATAGCCCATCAGGAGATACAGTTTTTAGTTTCAAATATATTACTAGCGTTGTGGCCTAAAGCAAGCCACACAACTTCTCTGTACTAAATTTTAAGGTCTTTCCTAATTCTGCTAATGTCTTTCACCTTCACATTCCCACTACTTTGTATTTATTTTGCATATACTTATCTGTTTGTATATGTTTTTCTTGAATAAAATATATTCATCTGGAGGATAAAGTCTATTCCTTTTTTTTTAAAACTTTGTGTCCCCGGCACCTAGCCCAGCACTTGGTACATAGGAAGCAATAAATGCTCTAAATGCTCGCTGAATGATTAATTCTGAGATTTTATATTACTATGTTTCTATGTTCTATTATTTGAAGTAAGTTGCCTCTGTTTTTGTCTTTACAACTTAGTAATAAAATGAAGATAGCAAATAAATGATTTTCTAAGTCACCATCCATTGTATTGATAGCATCAATGTATAAAATTCATATATGCTTATTTAGGTAGAGTTTAAGAGTTGGCAAAAAAGCTCTCTATATGTCATCTCATTTGAACATTACAGCAGTTCTATGAGGCGGGTACTATAGCTGTTGTTATTCATATTTAGCAATCAAAGAAACTGAGTCTCACAAAGGCAAAGTGAGAAGCCCAGGGTTATACATATACATACAAGGTACTAGGTGTGGGCTTTAAACTCAGGTCTTAATGACTCTAGGTCCCACATTCAATCCATTTCTTAGTGCTGTTCTCAATGTATCTGCTGAGATAGTTCAAAAGTCCTTTGTGCATAACATGTGAACAAGGATGTGGATAGCCTATCCTGCATTATAGATACTATATAACAAGTATAGAGTACTTCCTATTCAAGTGTAATATCCCCCCTTTTGGGGCTCCCTTCACCCTGCTGGAGGGCTGGACTCAGCTTATACCATGTGAGCATTTTCACCTTAGAAATCAGCAAATGTTAGAAGTAAGAGCTTGATTTATAATTTTAATGATGGTCTAGAATTAAGAAAGTGATAGAGAAAATTTTAATAATGCAATCTCTTTTATGAATCCTTAAACATTTATTAAATATAATTATATATGAAATGTATAATATAATATGTTAAATATAAATAAATGTTATTACTTAAACATTTATTGTGAATATATTTTTCCCCTGAGTCAGTTGTCAAACCTTTTCCAGCACACTCTGCTTCTCTTCCTACTAAACTCTCCCATCAGCTATACTATAAACTTAACTCAGCAGTTATTTATTCATCCAGCCTCTTTCCATATCATTGTTTTATCATAAATCCATGGACCCATTCCAAACTTGTATATTTCTGTGGTGGGCAGTATTGTCTTTCCAGTTTCCTCGGTTTACAATTACAGTGTCCTTTTTGTTTTTCTCTTTCTTACATTGCTCCCTGCCACTATAATCAATTCATTGCCAAGTCTGATTGATTCTTTATCTTTCATATCTGTGTCCTTTTCTATACCCACATGCAGTCTCCACGTTCAGGACCTTACCACCTTTCACTAGGACATTTAAAAAAGTCTCCTAACTGTTATCCTGACTTCTGTTGTCTTCCATATCCCATCTATACACACACACACACACACACACACACACACACACATACACAATTGCCAAATTAATATTCCTAAAACAGAGATCTATTTCAGTCCCAGTCAAATATCTTCAATGGCTCCCTGCTACCTCTATAATAAAATTCAAATTCCTCAGTCTGGAATTTAAAACATTCCTCAATTACATCGCTACTTACCTTTCCAGAATTTTCTCACTTTAATCATGATTGAATATCCTATATCTGAGTCAAATTGACATGCTAATTCTTCCCTGGATTCCAAATGTCATCTCCCATCTAGTTGTAATTGCAAAGAATCCACCACCACCACACACACACACACACACACACACACACACACACACACACACACACACTTTTCCTGGGAACATATTTCTTTCTCATTGTGGCACCTTAGTCTTTTTTTTTTTTTTTGGACCATTTTGCTTGTTAGCTCGTATGTGAAGTGTAGAGACAGAGTAGATTGAAAATTTCATTGATGTAGGGAACTCTCAGATGAAGATAATTCCTCTATAAATGCTAAGATGTACTATAGTCTTAGAGCAGTGCCTATAACGCTGAGACATTAAGTGAGCTGCACAGGGTTATACAGATAGCATATATCAGAGGTAGCATTTAAACCTAGCTATTCTTGGTACCAGAGTCAGTTCTCTATTTATTATATCAAAGTTGTTTTCCCACAAACCCCTCCTTATTGCCCAAGTTGCTATTCATTCTTTTCAACTTAAATTATCTTATTCACTTATCCATGTTAATATTGATATTTTTCTCCAACTGCAATAGAATGTGTGTTTCTTCAATGCAGGAACTTTTTTTGGGGGGGGGGGCATTATTTGTTTTTGTATCTTTCTTGTGTAGTATAGTGCCTTGCACTTAAGGTTTAAAAGTGTATAATAAATATTTCTTGAGTTAAACAAACTTTTATTAAGTGTATACTTTTATAGAATACTGTGCTAGATAGAGTGGGAGACAGAAAGATTAGTTAATACATGATCAAAACCATATTTGTTAGTTTTTCTTAAATTACTTTTGAGTCTCCCTCAGTGATTAGCACATACTCTCTGCACATGCTAGGCGCTCAGTGAAAGGTTGTTGAATAGATATTAAAAGTGGATGTTTTCTTGCTACTTTGAGTACTTGTCTAAATGATTTTCCCCCATAACACTGTCTAGTTAATTCTAAGCTGTTGATTTTCCCCCGGAATATAAAGTTTCTGTTAAACAGAAACTTCGTTTTCAACTGCTTTATTTCTTCAAGTTTTTTTTTTTTTTTGAGATGTCTATCTGCCAAGCAGAAATTTTCATAATTGCTCTTTTTTTTCTTTCTTTAAACTACTTCTTCCCACTTATTCTCAGTAGGTAAATGTATGTGTGTCCAAATATTCTGCTTTGCCTCTACTAAAAATCGTATAGGTAGGAATAACTATAGTCCACAACAAGCTAACACAAAGAATCAAGGTCAATGATCATGAGGAAAGTATTTATGCCTTTCATGGAAGTCTTTAATACATCATATATGTAGGTAATCAGAAATTAATAAAGTTTATGTCAGTCTTAAAACAAGTCTTGAGCAGATATCAGTTAGTCAATAATCATTTATTATGTCAGAGATTGTGCTAGGCATTGGAGATAGAGAGACAAAATAGAAAGTCTCTTCCCAAAAGAAGGTAACATACTCTTTTTGGGATGGGAGGGAGGGAGGAGGATAATACACACACATAAGTCTACACATATATACACATATATTACATTTACATTTATACACCTGTGTGTGTAAATGCAAAACCTATATGAAGCAAGTCCAAAATTATTTCATATAATACTAATAAATGGGTATAATTAGGAAAAAATTTATGTAGGAACTGGTCCTTTACTTGGCTTTGAACTCTGCATGGGATTCTAAGATGTAGAGATGATTTAATACTTTCCTAATTTCTAATAAGTGTATGTATACATCATATATAGACACACACATATGTGTATACATATATATATTGTGCATATGCCTGAAAACATGAAATAACTAAAAGCCAGCAATTTCCCAAAATATTTTCTTTTTTTATATTTCAGGTTTTCTGCACTTATCTGAGATCATTGTGAAGAATTTCAGTCTGTAACATATAGAATAAAGAAATAAAATCAAGCACGAATCACTTTTTTGGAGGCCAGTGAAATATGGGGGAAACAAATCCAAAGATTCTACCTATGCTAGTAAAAAAAATACTTTTTTAAAGATAATCCGAAATAATATTAAACTACAGATTTTTTTTCAATACATACTTCAAGAAAGAGGAGAGAGGGGAAAGGGAAAAGAAAAGCAACATGATAGAAGGAGGCAATGACTTCTGAAAGAAAAGTAGGTAGGGAACAAGTGGAAGGAAGAAATAAGGAGGAAGCAATCTAAGGAGAAATGGAGGAAAGAGGAGAAAAAATCTGATCAACTCAATAGGTTCTGATGTGAATGTATTCATTAGAGTTAAACTGGTCTTGCATTTCATTATGCCATTCACTTAGTCTATAGAATATGTTTTTATTTGTCATCATTGCCATTCTAAAAGCTTATTCTCAATTTGTTTTATTGATTCAGGGTACAGAGTATATTATTTTATTTTCTAACTTAAAAGTTTACTTTTCACATAAATGCATATTTCAGTATGGAATTCTTAAGGCTTTGCTCTCATGTGAAGTAGTGTAGGAGTGTTTTGCATGCATGTGGGAGGCAGGATGGTGTAATCAAGAGAACACTGTCAGAAGATCTTGCCTCAATTCTGACTCTGTCACTAACTTTGAGACTTTAAGCAATTCACAGAATATATATGGGCCTTAGTTTCCCAAAAAGGAGACACTGAACTAAATTATCACTAAGATCTCATCCAGTTTTGCTGTATTAATTCTATAACTTTCCTAGACTATTAAATTTTGATTTTGAACCTTAGTGACTATCTAAGATATGAAGGGTTCTTTGACATTAAAAAGTAGTCATATTAAAAAAAAAACTATTGGTTTCTATTAGCAGTGCCAAAGATGACATGTGTGACTCTTTGTGTTTTTTCCTCCTTCCAAGAGACCTTTTTTACATTCATAACGTTCATTCAATCTAGTAAAGACCATATAAAATAAGGTCTCCTCTCTTCCTTCTCACCCTCATTAAAAAACCCCTCAATTGTAATTTAAGGATAAACCCAAAGTCACTGTTTTACATAATAGTTATGAAAGACACATATGTTTATCTCTGAATCAATCAACAGTTATTTTTAAGCACCCATTATGTGCAAGGCACTGTGCCAGGTGTTAGAAATATGTATAAAATGAATGAAAAATAATCTCTGCTGGCAAGGAACAGAAGGAATATATGTCTAAAATATCAGAGCCATCTAAAATTTAGTGCCTTTGGATAAATTTCCAACCACTTCAACCTCCTTATGGTTCTGCCTGTCTGTCTACACAAAAAGCTTTCACAGGAAGCTCATATGAACAACTCCATTTCTTTGAGGAAGTACCACTATATTTTCAAAGGCAATTTTAGTCAGGAAATAAAATGGCACAGTCTGGAGAAAAATCAAAATTTGACCTGTCATCACATGTTTATTAAGTACCTATTGTGTGAAAGGCATTATGCAAGACTAGGAAGACAGAGACAAAAATGAAACAGTCCCTCAGCACCATGATATGAAAGACAGTAGCAAGAGGGATCAGAGTCAGAGGAAAGAGAATGGAATAAAAAGAGCCCTGGAGATTATACATTATGAAAACTGATGAAAGGAACTCATGGCATTTAATCTACAGAAAGAAGTCAATGATTTTTCTTTAAGTGTTTGAAGGTCATTTTGAACAATAATTAATTGAACAATAAGTATTCTATCTTTCATCTTTAATGTATTTTGTGAACCAAATAAATGTCTATATACATATTATTTTTATCTATATATATTTATGTTCCTTGAGGTCAAGTATTTTTTTCTTTTCCTTTTCCATTCCCAGCCCCTAATAGAGAGTCTGAAAAATGGTTAGTGTTTAATAAATCCTTAACTACTGATTCTTTTTGGTTCCTGTGTAATCCAAAATCACATGCAAGTTTCATGGAGGCAGATTTCAGTTCACTATAAGGAACACCTTCTTAACAATTGGAGCTGTCTGAATTAGGTTGGCTTCATAGTAAGGTACCCTGTTCCTATCCCTAGAATTCTTCAAGGTGACCACTTATTAGGAATGATGGTGTTGTTATTATCAGTTGGGTATGGATTTGATGAACTAGCCTCTGAGGTTTCTTGCATATTTGAGAATCTGTGATATCAATTGGAGATGGTAATTGAGTACTCAATCAGTTCATTATTCCTTTAAAATAGAAAAGAATTCAATAATTTCTACTCCATTTCTCTCAGTGTCTTTAATACTTTTTAAGATTGTAAAGGAGATGGAAAATAGACATTGGTAAAAATGGCAGAAGGAATGTAGTATCTTTTTTTCCTGCTCATTTATACTTACCCATATGTTGGAGAATTCAGCAAAATACTATTATTGTCATTTGCTTTCTAAGGACCTTAAAGAGAATTAATGTTAACACATTTAAAAGTTCTGGCATTGGACCTGCAGATCTGCTCTCTGAATAATCTCTCTGGGCTCTCCTCCATGCCAGGTTTGTGATGAATCAGTGGCTTGCTGGTGGGTGCTATTTGCTGATAGTGAATTAATTCTATCAGTCCTCAGTCCATGTAGGACAGAGCTGCTATGCCTCTCAGTACTATTCTTTGTATTATTAATGGAGGAATTCAGCATTTACTAAGCCATTTACAACTTTTTTTATCCATCAATGACATCTCATAGCCAAGAGGAACTGTTAAAGTGCACAGAGACATGTACATGTGCAAATCAAACCTTGGCCACCAAAGGCTAAAGCTACACAGATTAGAAGAGTGATGAATCCCTGCTTTTAATTTATGACAGCTCTGGACAGCACGGTTGGCAGCCAATACACAGAATTATTTCACTATCTGCTTCGTGATTGAAGTCTCCTGAACAGAGATGCAGTACAAATAAAAGATTTCTAAGCTGTCAGATGACATATTTCATTTTGGATGTGCTGGTTTCCGGGGAAAAGAAAGGTATTTTCATTGGCTCAATTCTTCCATGGTATATGATATGAATTGTTGGTGAGGAATGAAATCTTTGTCCCAACTTTTGAACCCTAAAAGCACATCTCTCAATTCCATTTTTCTCTTGATGGAAATATATAAAGGGAAATAAAATAGCTACATAACATTGAGGAGACTGATACAATCAATCTTATAGTTAAGGTGCTAAAAATAGGAGTACAGTATAAAAGCAACAGGAATACAATTAGTAAATAATCAACTGGATGGAAGGTTCTTTTTATTCAGTTTTCTCTGTCAAACATATTTGACAGCTCCTGAAGTAAAATTAATCATGCACCATTTTTAATGAAAAGGAGAGCTATATAGCAAAATTTTCACCTAGCACAGGTAACAGAGAACAAGAACCTGGAGTCCTTGGAATGGGCTGGAGTACATATTAGGAAAATTTGAGTTTTTCCCAATTGAAAGTGTTGCTGATAAAGGGGAAATGTATTCCTTCTGAGGGTGAGTCAAGGTAAAGGAGACATGGAGCTCAGCAGGGGAGTGAGGCAACATGCTTTGTGTGTGTGTGTATGTGTGTGTGTGTATGTGTGTACGCACAAGCATACTATATGTATATATAGTCTGCATAATTTATTCATGCAAAATTTATGCAATAGTTTGATAAAGTGAAAATTTGATAACTTTTTCTTCTCTAGAAATAACAGGTCCTCATAATTTCATTAAAACACTACAGTGGGTGCATCAAATGGAATGAAATCAAAAAGTCCATCTGTGAGTTATAGTTCATCTAACAAACAGTCCATTTACATTTCCATTGCTTATCAACAAACCAGAAGGCTATAAATACTCATCACATTTAGAAGGTCAATTTTTATGGTTGCATAATTCTTGACAAGCTACAATTCTCATAGCCATTGTAATGTAAACAGATGAATTAATAGTCTCTTAGCTGCAAGTAAATGTTTGGTACAGTAAGAAAGAATACTAAGTCAGCTTACACTTTGTGGAGATTCATTCTGTGCTTTATATCAAGTAGGGTCTCTGATGCAGGACTTTGATTTTCACTGATATTCATTCAGTTTGGGAAGACCACAAGGAGAGTTGACTATACAGTTGACATGCTAATGAAATGAATTGCAGAAAGTGTTGTCCATTTTGAGAACAAAAATGCAAATGTAGTCCTTCAAAGAATCTCATGGCTCAGAAATTATTCAAATATTGGCATGTCCAAAAGTTAACTGTGCCAGGAATAATTTCTTGATATTTGGCACATTGATTTGGGGTTCTTATTTCTGTGCTGGATTAGAATTTGACAAGTTTTTGGAGGGTCATCTTAATGTCTAGTTTTTTTAAACTCAATGTTAGTAGAAGGAATATGTTTTTAGGGAAAGGTAATAAGTTCTATTCTGGATATGGTGAGTTTGAAAAAACTAGGGCATATCCAGGTAGAAATGTCAAAAAAAACAGTTAAAGATGCAATCTTGGAGCTCCAAAGAGAGATTAGGACTGGTTATGTGATCAAGAATCCATGAACATAGAGGTTATATGTTAGGAAAACCCAGGAAGGAGGGAGTAGCTACAAGTAGAAGGTGGGCAATAGTGACACTGCAGAGAGGCCAGAGGTCAAGGACAGAGGAAAAGACCATTGGAGATAGCAATAAATAGGTCATTGGTCATAGGTCATTGGAAGAGGAGTTCAACTCTTGCATCTCCCATATTTGCTTAACTATTTTTCCCCTTGTGTTGTTACTTTTATCTTTCTTATATGAATATAGCCTAGCTCCCCACATAGCTTGAAAATCCTCTTTAGGTCTGTTACTGTTTCATACTTCCACTACAATGTCCCAAATGATACTGATGATGACAGTAATGATGAAGATGGTAAAAATATTGAAAATAATGACAATGATGATGAGCTCAGATTTATTTCTCAGAAAAAAGGTACTAAACTTCAAGTTAGAAAGAATTGTATGAAATTAAGACAATTAATTGACAACTATATATTATGTACCTGCTAGTTGCCAGCTGCTAAGAATAAAAAGACAAAAACATTGCTGGCCTAGAAGGAATTTACATACTATTGAGAGAAATAATGTGCACATATATAGGTAAATACAGAATAAATTAAAAATATAGCTCAGTCCTGATTAGTGAGAATAATGAATTCAGTGAAGTGGTCACATATGGTGTTATTCATACTGTTTGAAGTTATAATTTTATAAAATATGGTAATTGGTTCTAACCCAATAGAAATATGCATGGTGAATTGTATTCCCTTTGGAAATTATATTCATTCTTTCAATTCTACTATAAATTATTTAATAAGTTTTAATGAAAAAAAATCCTAATTAATTCTAAGCTAACTTGAAAGAGTTAATACAGTTTCACAGAGTTTTGTGGTACATTCATTATGTATCTTTTAAGTATAATCATTCTACAGATCCTTTAATCACTCAATCAAGCAGTTGAGTGGGCAACAACAACAAAACAAAACAAAAAACAGTCTCTGTCATGGAAGATCTTTATGACATTAGAGAGGAGAGGAAATGCCCTTAGACCTATGAGTTAGAGGTTATTAACTTAAATAAATGTGATGTTACTTATTTGATCAAGATTGTTATCTGCTCTTTCCTGACAACTTTTGATACTTCTTGAAGGTAATTATAAACAAATAGAAACAGCATATATAGATATGTTGTAACATGATAAAAATAATTTAGTTTGTGATGATGTTTAGTAAACTCTTTTATTCTGAGCTTTTTCATATGTTGTTCTTTTTCCCCTCTCTCTTATGCAGATAACTTTTCAGGAGGGAGAGGGTAAAGTGACTTTTGAGGTGTTAATTGAATGGTTTTTGGAATTGACAGCTAATATAAAGTGAGGTGACAGAAGAATACCAAACTAGAAGAACACAGTAGTCTGGTCCAGTTTAGGGAAAGAGGAAATACCCCAGAGGGTCTCAATATATTCCAGCATTCCAATATAGGTCAAGAATTGGATTCTATAATATACTAAGTAGATACTATGCACCAAGCACTGAGCCATAAATTTTGGAAGGGTTTTTCTTAACCATGATAAAATTTAATACAGATAAATTTTTATATTAAAGAATTTGAAATTACAGGGAATTTTTTTTTACTTTTACCAGTCACACCCTTCCACAATGACAAATCAGGAATTTATGATGCTGTAGCATTTATTTTTCATTCACTATGCTGTATCAAATCCTACCTATAGTCATGATGATGTATAATAACATGGCAGAAAAATTCTTATCAAGTACAAATTATGAAATGTTAGTTATCCATATAACATTTGCTTTTTTAGTGACTGAGACTTAAACTGTTAATATTTGCACCCTCAGAATTCAATAGATGGAATTCACCTGAATTTAATCAACATACCACAAATTGCAAATTAAGACAGTCTAAACATAAAGTGAAAAATCAAGCAAATTCTTTGGATGAGACTGCAGAGAGGCTTGTTGGAAAGTGGAATTCAGATGAACAGTTAAGTGGATAGCTAAAAGGTAAATAAAATTACTTGAGATAGAACCTGCATGCCTAGAGAACTAAGAAAAGTAATGAGTTTGGATATGTGCTCTCTTTTATTGTGACTTGGTGAACCTCCTGTTCTCTTCATTGATAGATGTATCCTATTGATTCCTCTGCTGAATCAGTAGTCAAGCAATTAAACTATGAACAAGTCATATCTCAGTTATCCTTTAAAGAATTCCCTAATAGTAAGCTTATTTTTCTCCCATCAGATGATCAGAATGATATATGAATACACTGTCATTTTCTCATGGGCTTAATCCCCTAAGACCTCTGTATTTAAATAAAGAATTCACTTTCAGGAGAGAAGTTCAAAAGGAAGCAAAAATAGATCATTAACTCATTGCTTCTCTGTGTTTTAGATAGTATAATAAGTCATTATTTTCTCTATCATATAGATTCATTTAGGGTTAGACCAAGGTGCTTTTGCTAATTTTATTTGTATTTAATTTACATATTCATCATTTACATATTCATATACTTTGTTATATTTGTAAGCAGGGAGGAATTTTAAGACTTTCCAGCTCCCTGGACAATTGGGATTTACTTCTGCATTGTGGGATGTCTCATTCCACTATAGCCACTGAAATCCAAGTTCAGCATTTCTTCCATTATACCTAAATTGCTTCTTAATTCAACAAATATTTATTAAGTGTTTAACCAAAATCTAAGTATATTTTTAGGTGCTAGAGATCTAAAGATACAATGTCTGCATTCAGAGACCCTCAGAGTGGGGAGTGGAACATAGATTTATGCAGAATATTTAATACAGTTTTTTTCCAAGTGGTTTCATGAAAACCTTATCCCCTTAACAAAACTGCAATTCCATTCAGCTAAACAATCAGGTATTGTATGTACTATATACTATGTACCCTGATTAGTGCAAAGGATAAATAGGAAAAAAGTGAAAATAAGTCCTGACTTCAAGATTTTACTCTTTTACTTGATAATCCCCCCCCCACCGGGATAAATGTAGTTCCCTGGCCTGCACTCTGCAATGTAGCCAATATGGTTCTCTTTTCTTTAAACATGGTATTCCAATATCATTCCTTTGCCTTGGCTATCTCTGATGCCTTGGGTATATTTCCCCACTACTGCCTCACATAATCCCATTCTTTTTTTCATTTTTAAAAATTTTTTTATAATCCCATTTTTTAATTTGAAGGTCAAGCTCTACCCTCTACATGAGATCTTTCCTAATTTCATGTTTCAAATAGTTTCCTCCCAAACTTGTGTTGAACAGCTCTGAATGTATTTGTATTTGTATTTTTACATATATTCTTTGTGTGCTTTATTTAGGTATACATATATAAATGTGTGTCCATGTGTATGTGAATATATGTATGTATATATTATGTAAACATGTATATACTTGTACACATGTGTGTATGTCAATATGTATGTATATGTGTGTGCTTTCTGAATTCTTCACTGAATTTGCTTTTAAAAAAACCATACAAAAAATCCTAGTTGCCCCTTTTTGAATTCTATGAGATAAGTACCACTTTTTTACTATAGATGCTCAGACCATATATAAAATTTCATGTGTATCTACTTAACTACTGCTGGAATTCCAACAAATACGGAGTGGTAATCAAATCATTGTCAACTAAAGCAACTATGATTTAGCCAAATTTACTTGTTCCCAATTATTTCTATAATGTCATCCTTCAGGAAGAAGTGTGACATCTTTCAGAATCCATTGCATCTGACAGACTTTTGAAACTGTGTTCCACTAAAAATGCTAGAAGCTGCTTTTTTCAACCTAAGTGTAATAATTGGTATTAGAAATTACTTTTATGTTCTTACAAATTTAGATACATTTTCACTTGAATTTACCTAGTGTTCCAATTAGGCAAAATAAATCCATAGAATCCAAGTTGGTGTAAGAGGCAAATGGGAGAGAGCTCCTAATATAATATGCCCATAGGCTCATCAGATGATATCATGGTAGAGTAGAAAGAATTAGAATACTGAGTTTGAATTGTGACTCTATACAACCTTGGACAATTCACTTTTTTCCCTTGGGTCTAGGTTTCCTTATCTTCAAGATGAAGAGGTTGGTCTGAATGACATGTAGATTCTATGACTTCTATTTGATCTCAGACTTATGAATAAGTAGAATTTGTCATCTCTAGTGGGAGATTTGACCAGTGCTTAAAAACTTTCCCAAATTTCTTGTACTTCCTTCTTATACTGCTTGAAATTCCACCATTAAAGATTTATTCCTGTGAATTTACAGGATCTTCTCATAAAAGTTCCCTTTTAGGGTACAAATACCAATTGAAGAGAATGACACAATTAACAATTTGCTATTAACACAGTGTGAATTAGTTGGTAATATCCACTAATATCCAGCTGCTGATGAAATGGGAATTTTGAAGAGGTGGAATGGCAGGGAGAGGTCATTTGAGAGAATGGGACACAAAGAGGAAAAGTTTATATGAGGCAACAAATTTACAGTATAAAGAGAGCTGGCATGTCATATTAAGTTTCAGGCAGGGGAAAAAAAGAAGTATAAAGGAAGTTAGAAAATTCAGTAAAGTTCTGGAAGTCAAAAGACATAGAAAACAACCATTTATGTCTCTTTTTTTTCCTTTGAGTACTTTGTCAGAGCCCAAAGTCTAAAGAAAAATTCCATGAATATGTAAATGAATGAAAAAAGCATTTAAGGACTTCCACCCTAGAGAAGGCCTATTTTATTTCTGTTCTTAGTGTCTTAAAAATATGTTTGTGATATGTTAACCTCTTATCAGGAAACAGTCATACAGGGGGGAACACTGGGTCATTCCTATTTTTGAATATTTCTTAGTGTAAGGTTACTTATCATATAATAATTTTCTCTCAAAATCCATGGAAAACAAGAGTAAAATATTTGATGAATTACATATTGATTTTTTTGTGGTAGCCATAGTAAAGAACCTCTAAGCCACTCTATCCTCTGACCCCTTAGAAAGATCATGGGAGATACAATGACTGTAGGACTACAGGTAGCATATTTTATGGGTCTCTCAAGTAACATGAAAGAAAATCTTGGAAACAAATACTTTCTTCAGTTGAAATGTGACATTAAAATTCAGTAACAATCTTTAAAATGCAAAATAATTAGAGTTGAGAAGCATATAGATTTAAGACCTCAATCTATTAGAGGGCAGGAACTTTTTTTTTTCTTTTTCAGACCTCAGCACTTTGCCTGACAGAAAATAGACCCTTCCTTAATCAATGTTTATTGGATTAGGTTGGATAAGATTAAAGTTCCCCTCTTAAATCCAAATCCCCAAGGCTATGTTTACACATGTGAAATGAACTCAAGGACTGAGACAACTCACCTAACTGAAAAAAAATCACAACATATTTGCCTCAATTATCCAAGTTTTAGACAGATGTAATATATTTTGTGTATCTTGTCTGTTTTTCATATTACTCTCTCTGTTTCTGAAGTCCATCCCTGCCTGATTCTGGCATACAGTGCCATTTCAGTTGGTTAGCAACCAGTTTGGAACTTTGGATGGTCTAGAACAGATATAAATATTCAGGTAAACAAAGAAGCCTCAATGCAAAAGTATCCTTGAAAAGATTCAAGACTAGGTAGGGAATTTTTTTTTTTAAGTTTTGATTTAAAAAATTTATCATTTGGTTGTGTTCTGAAGAGAATAAGAGCGAGACCAAGATCTGGATTTTAGATAAATTTAGATGTGGATTTATTGATCAAGCTCAGGACTGCCTAGAATATATACTCAAATCAGGCAGCCCCAAATTGGGGTACAGGCAATGCTTATAAAGGCAAAAACCACAAAAACCACAATTGGGGAGGGGAGCTAGCATAAGCGATGGCATACAGAAGTCTAAAATAGCCATTGGTTGGATCTATGGTTTAGGGATTATTTGGGAATCCTGGTGCAAAGGTATAAGGGCTTGACCTCCCATGTGATATGGGTCCCTCCTAGAACAAGGTGGAGAGTACAGGGTGGGGGGCACTGGAGCAGTGGAATTCCCCGAACATGCTGTGGTAATGGGACAGGTCAGGGTCATGTTCTGAGCAAAGGGTGTGGGGGACCCTGCTTGGTCAGCGTTCTGGGTAGAGGACCTTGCTGGGTTAGCATCCCAGAACAGGGTGGTCTCTTGCATGGGATAGACTTGTCCCATGATCTCTATACAGACTTGTACCATAACCCTTATATGAAATTCTGCTTTAAAGTTTACTGATTTAGGGAAGTACTAACTCAGGGAAAGATAAGGGAGCAGGGGACTATGCCTTGGGTGATTCGCTTTACCCAGGACTATGGCTTTAAGGTGATACAGTGGTTACAGGATTTAGAATAGAGGCAAAGACAAATATAAGGGGGCTTCATGGTGGCTTAATGGTGGTCTCCAAATCAGGTGGCATGTGATTTGGGTTACCTTATGACAGCTGGTCCATTCTCTCTGGGGACAGGAGAAGAAATGCCCTCATTCGTTAGTAGTATCAATAAAATTCATGCCATACTTTATTCAGTACAAAGAATCCCAAGGAAGCTAAAGGAAAAGAAAGTATAAGAAAGAAGGAGGAAGAGAACATAGTAGGCAATGTTGAATAGAGTAGGTAGGGGCAGTTATAAGCAGTAGAAGAGAAGTGAAAGGGGCTTGAAAGAAAAGATCAGTTACAAAAAAATCCAGGGAAGACAGAAAGAAGAAACATTATGGGTATAATTCATGTCAGTCCACGTAGCCGTATATACTCAAGCAGAGTGAAAGAGAATCACATTAAAATATCCACAAGTAAGATTAATATAGAGGAATATCGGATATTTTACTATACTATAGTGCAATTGCAAATTGTCATACTAGAGTTTTATGAACTATATGGCAATTGATATAAAAGCAATAAAATAGAACTATATGTATTTTAGAAATCACATTATATTGCCATAAGATAATTTTATATTTTAAAGTATTTGCTCCAATATTGCCCTTTAATTTTTAAAGCATATTAAGTAACCAGGTGAAGCTTTTTGCAATTTAGCTGAGACTTACAGAAGTTTAACTAAGGTGATTAACTCATTAATGATAAAAATAATTTCTTATTTCACTTTATTAGCACTATTTATTCATAATGAGAATTTCATTTTTAGTTTGAAAATTCCAGAATAAATCCCCTAATATTTACTGACCTAATTGTCATTTTACCTGATGTTAGTCCTTCCCTTCTGTTATTAGTTCTTTGATGTTTAAATCTTTTTTTTTCCTTTTTAAATAGTTGTTTATTGGAAAAAGTGGGCTGAGGAGGGGTCACTAAATTCACCAGAGAGCAACAATACCACACAAGTTAGGAGTGATGGGAGAGGTCAGCACAAAGCTCTGGGATCTCAGCCTCTTCCTGGACTGTGAGGGATGGATGGCCTGGAGTGTTAGGGCATACTCAGGTGGAAGGCTTTGACTTAGTAGGCATGGTTGGAGACAAAGAGAATCTCACTGGTTGCAGCTCCTGACTTTCCACTTGGAGTATACTTGCCTTTAGCAGCTTGGCTGTTAGCCACGGCTGGCTTAGTATATTCCTCTTGGGCAGCCTTGACATTTTCCTTCTTCCCACCCCAGGTCTTGAGGGCAGATGCCTGCAGGACTCGGCCATAAGAAGAGGTCAGTGCCCATGGCTTGTGCAAGGGGCAGGTGTTGATGCCATTGAGGTTGATGGAGGCATTCTCTTCACTCTGACCCCCAGAGAGGAAGGTGATACCAGTAACTGCAGGAGGCACAGTCTGACAAAAGGCAGTTACAGTTGCCATTGCAATCTCCTCATGTGAATACTTCTGGGTGCAGGCATGGTCAGGGGTGACCATGTTAGGCTTCAGCAAGGTTCCTTCCAGATAGAAATGGTGATCACTCAGAGCTTTGTAGACAGCAGCTAGGACCTTCTCAGTGACACACTGACAAGTCTTCAGATCGAGTTCCCCATTAAAGAGGATCTCTGGCTCCACAATGGGGACAATGCCATTCTGCTGACAAATGCTGGTATATCAGGCCAGCATATTGGCATTCTCCATGATGGCAAGTGGGGAAGGTGTATTGTCCCCCGTCTTCAGTACACAGTGCCACTTGGCAAAGTCAGCTCCATCCTTCTTATACTGGGCACAGCGCTCACTCAGCCCATCCAGAACTTGGGTGGTAGTCTTGCCATTGGTTCCTGCCAGCAGCACTACACCTTTCTTCACCTTGATGCCCACAATGCCACCCTTTGTCTTTATGACTTTAGAGAAGGGATGACCATCATTAGCTTTCTGGTAGAGTGTATCACGGAAAAGGATAACACCTCCAGTACAGGAGTTCACTCGATCATCTGCTGTCAAAAGCAACTGCCTCTAGAGGCAACGATTTTCCTCTGGGTTCTCTGTTCCAATGGACCAAAGCTGCTTTGCAGTGCTACCAGTGGACTCATCTACTGCCAAGATTCCCTTGCCCAGAGCAACAATTCAGTGAGCTATTTCAGACAGTTCTTTCTTTTGCTCTGGTGTCAATGCTGAGTATTGGCAAGGCATGTTTTCATTGGCTGTGCTGATAGTTTCTGGCAGAAAGCAAACCTCTTATGGTCAGAACCGAACTTCTGCTGATGTGTAAATCTTTATATTCAACTTTTCCTTGTGTAGAATTCCACCTGTATCCATTCTTCCTTGTCCTATATAAGATTTTTGGAAATAGTACTAATGGCCCAATGGTTTAGTGTGTCTTAGTGTGAAAATTTCCTCTACCAATGCACATCTGCAACCTGTCTGAAACTTAATTATGTTAGATAGCTATCTGGGATACTGAGAGGTTAAGTGACATTTTACAAGGTGACAAAGGCAATATATGCCAACATCTTGCACCCAGACCAGATTTCTATCTGTAGTTCCTTCCTACATCTTGCCTTGAGCCTAGTATATTTAAAAGAAAAACGCCTTGAATTTAATTAAAATATCCTTAGATTTGGGGGGTGGCTAGATGGTGCAGTGAGTAAGAGTGCCATCCCTGGAGTCAGGAGGACCCAGGATCAGTTTCAGCCTCAGTTACTTAGCATCCACACATAAATAACTAGCTGTGTAACCTTGAGCAAATTACTTAACCCCAATTGCTTTAAAGAAAATATCCTTAGATTTTAAGTAAAATTAGTCCAATTGTTCTGTTCCATTCTAAAATGTTATTCTGAAACTCAGTTATCTGGACTTTGCTGACAGAGTATAAGCTAATGTGTGAATGGGAATTTTTCATGTTGGTCTGACCTATTTTGTATCTGGTGAAAAACTGTTTTAGAATAGAGTTGTGGGTCAGAGGAAGACACAGTATAGCAATCTAGTGTTTGATAAACTCAAAGACTCCAGCTTTTAGCATAAGAACTCACTACAAAACTTCCAGAAAAACTATAAAATAGTATTGGCAGAACCTAGGCATAAACCAACATTTCACACCATATACCAAGATAACATCAAAATGGGTACATGATTTTAACATAAAGGTTGATACCATAAGCAAACTAGGAAAGCAAGGGATAGTTTACCTGTGAGATCTATGGAGAGGGGAAGAATTTATGAACAAACAAGAGACAGAGAACATTATGAAATGCAAAATGGATAATTTTGATTATATTAAATTTAAAAGATTTTGTACAAATAGAATCAATGCAATGAAGATTTATAATGAAAGTAGAAATCTAGGCAAAATTTTTTCATAATCAGTGTTTCTGATGAAGGTCTCATTTCTAAAATATAGAGAGAACTGAATTAAGTTTGTAAGAATACAAGTCATTCCCCAATTGATAAATGGTCAAAGGATATGAATAGGTAGTTTTCTGATGAAGAATGAAAACTATCTATAGTCATTTTAAAAAATCCTCTAAATCATGATTGATTAAAAATGTAAATTTAAATAAACTCTGTGGTACTACCTCATACCTACCAGTTTGGCTAGTAAAACAGAAAAGGAAAATGAAAAATGTTGGAAAAGATGTGGGAAATTTGGGGAAATTGTTGGTGGAGTTGTGAACTGATACAACCATTCTGGAGAGTATTTGGGAACTATGCCCCAAGAGCAATCAAAATCTGCACACTCTTTGATCCAGCAATAGTAAAACTAATGTCCTAAACAGATCATTAAAAAGGGAAAAGGACCCACATGTACGAAAATACTTATAGCAACTTGTTTGTGGTGGCAAAGAATAGAAACTGAGGGGATGCCAATCAATTGGAAAATGTCTGAGCAAGCTGTGGTATATGAATATAATGGAATAAATATTGTGCTATAAGAAATGATGACCAGGTGGATTTTAGGAAAAAAAAAACTGATATTGAGTGAAACGAGAAGAACCAGGAGAACATTGTACACAGTAACAGCAATATTGTGCCATAATCAGTTATTATTGACTTAGCTCTTTTCAGCAATACAATGATCCAAGACAGTACCAAAAGACTCGTGAAAGAAAATGTTATGCACATTCAGAGAAAGAATTGTGGAGTCTGAATGGAGATAGAAGCATACTATATTCTTGTGTGTACGTGTTTGTCTCTTTTCCCTTTTGTTCTGTTTCTTTTTTCACCACATGACTGATGTGAAAATGTTTACATGATTGTACTTGTATAATATCAGATTGCTTGGTGAGGAGGGATAGAAGGAAAGGAGGGAGAAAAAAGGTTTAAAAATCAAAATCATAAAAATCAATGTAGAAAACTGTCTTTACATGTAATTGGAAAAAAATCAAATAATGTTTACAAAAAAAAAACTATTTCAGAACAGACCTAATTATAACAAAGGTCATTCTAAAATGATGGGAAATTACTCTGATGAAACAAAATTAGTATTGGGTAATATTTTTAACTTCTAATGGTTGGGAGAATTTATTCAGTTCGTGGGTATTCAGAATATAAATCACAGAAAAGATTAAATATAAAAGCAAATTTATAGTGTTGCAATTATATCTAAGGAAATTGTGACTTTATACAATATTTGAATAACTGGATTCTGATGATTTTCTATTTTGGTACCCTCAATCAATGCCCCCCCAAAATGTGCTAGGAAAGTTCTTAAAGTGATGGCCTTCCCAGCTAACTCTTTTGCGAACCTAATGAATGGGAGACAGCTGAAACTCACAAAGAGCCTATGTGATGCAGATGAAGCAACCCTGGACTTGGAGTCATCTTTGATCTGTTTCAAAAATTGGTTCTGAAACCTAGAAAGACTTAAATGAACTGATTCTAGGTGAATTGAGCATAACCAGTAGAACATTGTACACAGTAATAGCAACATTGTGTGATGGTCAACTCTAATTGACATAGTTCTTCTTAGCATTACAATGATCTAAGACAATTCCAAAAGATTCAAGATGGGAAAAGATATCCACATGCAGAGAAAGAACTGCTGGAGTCTGAATGCAGATCAAAGCATAGTATTTACACTTTTTTTTCTGTAGTTTTTTTTCCTTTTATTCCATTTCTTCTTTCACAACATGACTGATATGGAAATATGGTTTACATTATTGTGTATATGTAACTATACTGAATTGCTTGCTGTTTTAGGGAGGAGGAATGTGAGAAGGAGGGAGGGAAAAAATTTGGAACTCAAAATCTTATAAAAATATGTTAAAATTGTTTTTTTCATGTAAATGTAAAAATAAAGTACTATTAATAAAATAAAATTCTTTAAAGTAAAATAATGTTTCTACAATTCACTTTATTCATGTCATATAAAATTTCTCTGAGCCTCTTTTGTATAATAATAATAAAAGTACTATCTCACATGAGTGTTTCCAAGAAAGCACTTAGTAAACCATTAAGTATTGCACGAATGTAAGTTATATCAGTGATGTATAAGTGCTAGGTAATTAAAAAATATTGCTGATCATTAAAAATGCCATGACAAAAAAATAATTATAGCAACTAAAAAAATCCTTGGGAATAGTCTCAACTTTTTCCCCTAATTTTGTAGAAAGTAAGCATTCTACTTTAATGAAAAAGGAGGAAGTGATAAAAAAAAAACAGCAAGAGGATCTCAAGGACATTTTCAAGAAGGAAAGCTAAAGGTCTTGTATTGAAACCAATGTTTAGTCAGGTTTAGATCCCATGTTATCTGTAGATCAACCTACAGAACAATACCATAATAGATATTAATCATAATGACCGTTTGCCATCAAAATGGAAAAGAAACAAGCTCAGTTTATTCTTTCTACTATGGCAGGGATCATAAGGACATAGATTAGAGCAAGGATGGATCTTAAAGTACAATGAGTTATTTTAGACCTCAGTGACTTTCAATGACTTACTCCGGGTCACACAGCTAGTAAGTTCCTGAGTGGAATTTGAATCTTGTTCTTTCTTACTATTAGTCCAAAACGGTCTTATAGTACCACTGCTACATGAATGTATCATATTTTAGAATGGTTTCAATCAAAATCTAATTGTGTTTTAAAAGTTCCAATGCATAAAAGAATGTCTCTAGATATCTAGAGCATTTAGTCTTTGTGTAATGACCATTTTGAATATTTGAAGGGTAGTTATTTTTCACTCATTAGCAGCTTAACTTCTTACTTTTTTTTCTCCCTTCCCACATTTAGTGAAGTACACATTTCTTAGGAACCTACTGATTTAAAGTGTTAAATCATTTACAATTAAAGGAACTGAACCATGTTTAACTTCAGAAACAAAGACCTGGCCTCTACTTCATCCTCGTTGTTTCTCATCAAATACAGATTTTAGAAAGTCTGCCCAAGTGCAGCCAACTTTTAAAATGAAAAGTAAATACTACCCAGTATTCTAGGAAACATTTAAATCTGTGATTCCTTGAAAGATGTTAGGGGATTTTTGTTTGTTTGTTTCATTGTTGTTGTTGTTGTTTTTATGGTGTCTCATTAAGCCAATCTGAAGTTTGCAATGAGGCAATTATCACAGAAGGTCTGAGAGGCTATTTCAAAATTTGAAACTATGTATTGGCAGAGGAAATTCTACTTCTTTCCTGCCTCTTCATGGACATTTTGTACAGCTTTTGATAGTTCATTAGAAAGTAAATGTTCTGCTTTAGACAGATAGCACACTGTTAAAGTTGAGACATTAAAAAAAAAAAGACATCCAGTGAAAGGGTACCTGTCTAAACAAATAGCAGGATCTCTGTCTTATTTTCTTTCTTTTATTTTTTTAATTTAAATTTAATTATTTGTTTTTTAGTTTTCAACATTTACTTTTGTAAGATTTTGAGTTCCAAATTCTTTTCCTTCACCTTCCCAAGAGTGCACGAAATCTGTATAGGCTATACATATACTATCATATTAGCAAATTTCCTCGTTAGTCATATTGTGAAAGAAAAAGCAGAACAAAAGGGAAAAGCCATGACAGAGAGAGAAACAGAGAGAGACAGAGAGACAGAGACAGAGACAGAGAGAGAGAGACAGAGAGAGACAGAGACAGAGACAGAGAGAGAGAGAGAGAGAGAGAGAGAGAGAGAGAGAGAGAGAGAGAGAATATGGTATGCTTTGATCTGCATTCAGATTCCATGGTTCTTTCTTAGGATGTGGATAGCATTTTCAATCATGAGCCTTTTAGAATTGTCTTAGAATCTCATAATACTGAGAAGAGAAGGTGGTCATCACAAAATGTTGCTGTTACTGTGTACTGTGTTCTGGTTCTGCTGATTTCACTCTCCATCAGTACATATGAGTGTTTCCAGGTTTTTCTGAAATCCACCTGCTCATCATTTCTTGTAGCACAATACATATACCACAATTTGTTCAGCCACCCCCAATTGATGGTCATCCTCTAAATTTCCAATTCCTTGCTATTGCAAAAAGAGTTGTATTAAATATTTTTTGTACATATAGATCCTTTTCCCATTTTTATGATCTTTTTGAGATACAGACCTAATAGTGCTATTGCTAGATCAAAAGGAATACACAGTTTTATAGCCCTTTGGGCATAGTTCTAAACTGATATCCAGAATGGTTGATCAGAACTCCACCAACAATGCATTAGTGTCCCATTCCCCCCACATTTTCTCTAAAATTTATCATTTTCCTTTTTTGTCATATTAGCCAATCTGATAGGTGTCAAGTAGTACCTCAGAGTTGTTTTAATTTGCATTTCTTTAATCAATAGTAATTTAGGGCATTTTTTCATATTATAGATAACTTTAGTTTCTTCATCAGAAAACTACCTGTTCATATCCTTTAACAACCAGTTATCAATTGGGACAATTTATCTATTACAATCTTACAATGGATATAATATATCCATAATGGGCACCTAACCTAGCTTGCCTCAGTTTCCTCATCTGTAAAATGAGCTGGAGAAGAAAATGGCAAACTATTCCAATATCTTTGCCAAGAAAATATCAAATGGGGTCACAAAGTCTCACACAACTGAAATGACACAATAACAACAAAAGAGCAAGTATACTGAACCATAAAAACAAGTGACTAAAATAATGTAAATGGCAAGAACATCAACAACAAAGCTATCAGACTTGAAGTATAAAGTAATTATAATGCCCAAGTTTCGTCCTAAGGAAGAGAGAGAAGGAAGCACATCCCTCACCCTCTTTGCAGAACTGGGACCATATGGGTATGGAATGTTAAATATAATATCAGACTTTTTAAATATATCATTTGTTTTTGCTGAACTCTTTTTTCTTACAAATTAATTCCGTCTTATTTTCTGAGGAAGACTCTTAGAGAAAGAAATATAAATTTAAAGCATAAATTATGTTCTTTTAGAATATCTAGATAATTTATATTAGTTAAATAATATCAGCATCACAGGAATTAAAATGAGAAAATTCAATAGAGATCTTCTGTTCTAACCACTTCCTTTATAGATGAAGAAGCTAAGGCCTATTTAACTTAAATGACTTTTCCATTGTAACGCCACAGCTGAAATAAATTCCTAGGAAAATATTATGTAGGATTACACTATCTCATATGACTTAGTTTTAGGTTTATATATTAGGGAAATTTTTTAATTGAATTAACTTTCATACAATCAATAAACATTTATTAATGGCTTACTCCCTGCAAGATGCTGTAATAAGTGCTCAAATTACAAAAGGAGACAGAAATGGTCCTACCCTCAAAAAGTTTATATCCAAATATAGGAATCAATATATAATGACCTGGCTTGCAAATGTAATGTCAGCAGACCAATGCAGTTAAAAAACAGCAAATAATATGTATTCTACTCATTTGTTCATTCCTAGTAAATTAGAGCTCCTTGGTATATACAAAATTCAACATGTGTTAATATAGGGTCATTACTGACATAACTCCAAGTTATCACATAGTAATCAATTTCCCTGCCAGCTGTAAGTATTCTTTGACCCAATTTGATTGGGTCCTTTAGGTCTCTCATTTTTGGTACATATAAAATGAGGGGGAGGGAGGGAAATCTCATAGGTCCTAATTCAAATAGGAATCTGCAAAATAGAAGCCAGAATTTTTTTTAAACCAGCATAATACTTGGATTTGGGAAGGTTTTTCAAAAGGTTAAGTTTAAAAGAGTGTTTATTCCTAGTACTACAACCTTTTTGTTGTTCTCCCAAAATTTTGCTAGGTATTTTTGTAGTCAAGTTGGAGAAACAAAACAGTAAGGCCCCAAACAACTAAGTAATGGTAAAAGCCTGTATTTGGTTGAGTACCAGAATATGTAGTAAAACCCCTGAGAGCTATAGATGTTTGGAAAGGGGAAATGAATACTGAATAGGAGAATCTGGGGGAGTTACTATAGAAGTTGTCATGATTTGGGCCTTGAAGAATAAGTAGGAATTAAACAGGGAGAGAGGAGAAAGGAATGGTTAGTTAACAAGGGAATATTGCATAAGAAGTGCTCATATAACAGCTCACATCTTTTCTTTTCATTCTTACAATTAAAATGTGAACAAACATGTAGACATATTTTACAAATAGGCAGTATGCTTTCTTTCCACAAAGAACATGGAGATGATGCATAAATGGGTAAAAACAATACGTCCTTGAAGCAAATAAGATAATATGGTTATATATTTATTGAAGATTGGTCTAGACTCTTTCCCCAAAGCTGAAGGAAAATGAATATTCATATTTTTAAAATGTTTTCTTGATATCCTGCTATTACATCACTTGCATTTCTATTCCCTACATTTCCCAATTACATTACATCACCCACATCACCTACCTATTACATCACTGACATTTCCCAAAATATTCCTCCCTCTCTCCTTCCCAGTTAACCAAAAAAGAAAAACAAGAGTTCAGCAAAAACAAATGACATATTTAAAAAGTCTGACATTATATTTAACATTCCATACCCATATGGTCCCAGCTCTGCAAAGAGGGTGAGGGATATGCTTCCTTCTCTCTCTTCCTTAGGATGAAACTTGGGCATTATAATTACTTTATACTTCAAGTCTGATAGTTTTGTTGTTGATGTTCTTTCCATTTACATTATTTTAGTCACTTGTTGTTATGGTTCTGTATACTTGATCTTTTGTTGTTGTTGTGTCATTTCAGTTGTGTGAGACTTTGTGACCCCATTTGAGATTTTCTTGGCAAAGATATTGGAATAATTTGCCATTTTCTTCTCCAGCTCATTTTACAGATAAGGAGATTGAGGCAAGCTGGGTTAGGTGCCCATTTATCACAAATTAATAATAAGTGCTGATATTAAATTTGAACTCAAGTCTTCCTGACTCCAGTCCTGATGTTCTATCCATGGCACCACCTAGTGGCCTACATACTTGCTTTATTTTGCATCATATCTTGTGAGTCTTTGCAGAGCAGCATAGAAAGACTCTTATGAATATCCATACCTTATTTTTCATGTTGATTTGCAAGATTTGGTCATTTTCATTACTCAAACTGCTATACCAAATTTCTAATAATCATCTGAGATTTAGCCAATTATCAGTAATGAAAACTGCAGCAACAGAGTTCATGGTGATTAGAGAAAGAAGAATAGAGAAGGCCAGAGAATTTGATACTCCCCAAACTGGCATTATAGATATCATCAACCTATCTTTTATTAGCCACCTGCTTATGGGAATTGTTAGTTTTTCCCTCTATCAGCTGGCAAGATGTTCTGGACAGCAGGAGTACTTCATATTCAACACAGCATTAAATGATGGTTAATTAAATAGCAGATATTTACACCTTAGAACCTGTATCTGATGATAGGAATAAATCTTATTTGGTCTATATTTCTAAGTTTTATCCATGTCTTCATATCAGTCTTTAACCATGTGCTTAATTTTCTTAAATTTCTTTCAGTATTTCTAATATTTTATTTTGTACCTACTGTTAGACAAATAGGGCAAGGGACAGGGAATGGTCCTGTGATTTCATTGGTATAAGGAACTTATGGGTAAGGAAATTTCTTCTACCAATGAAAGTCAGCACTTTACAAGATAGAGTGTTAAAGAGTTGCTTAGAGGAGAGCTAGAAAAATGCTACCATGAGGTGGCGCAGTGAGTAAGAGCGCCAACCCTGGAATCAGGATGACCCGGGATCATTTCTGGCCTCAGTACTTAGCACCCACACATAAATAACTAGCTGTGTAATCTTGAGCAAGTTACTTAACCCCAATTGCTTACAAAAAAAAAGAAAAAGAAAAATGCTACCACAAACTTTGGAACTCAAATTAGACCAAGCATATCCACATATTTAATATATAATGGACCTTCTCTATGTTCCCTCTGAATTCTGTACATCACACTCTCTGAGATCCTCCAGCTGTGAGTGAATTCTCCCCTTCTGTAAAGCCAAGCAAGAACAGTTTTCCAGAAGAATGCTACAGTGAACAGCTTTTTAAGGCTCTTGTTACAGTGTATAGTGAACACTGTATTCAATAACAAATTAAAGCAAAACATTCACAGAAAATCAAGGCACAGCATTTCTAATGTTACAGTTTATCACAGAAAATCAAAATACAGCATTCACAACAACTTATCACAGAAATGGCCACATAGTTTCCACAAAGTACAATCATTTAATCAATCAATCACTTAGTAACTCAATCATCTCAATCATTCAATCATCCTTAAGAAGGCTTACCTCTCAAGGGACACAAATTACAAAAGTCAAAGTACTCCACCCCTAGGTATACATTCATTTAGTCAATCACAGAGTCTTTAATTCAATCACAAAGTACAGTCACAAATAAATTAGGGCTTCCAGCTGTCTGACTATTATATCTATACCTAGTTAGTTACTAGAGAGGGAAGCACAAACATCTGGGTTTTCAAAGCTGGTGGGGGAAAGGGGGGGCAGGAGAGGAAGGGCTCAATGGCTGCCCAATGGTCAAATCACACAACTCTTACCAAGATGAGTCCCAAAGCAAAACCTCACATCACGGTCAGTCACTATTCAATATTCGTAAAGAGGTCTTTTCATCTTGACTTGGGGTAGGCTCTCGTATTCCCTGGAGCCCTTTCCATGCTCCCACCTGGATTCACCAAACTGTCACTTGGGTTCAAAGGCAGACAACTCCCAGCTCCTTGTCCAGCTCTCCATGTAGTCCTTGTTCCACACTAAAGGTCACAGCATCCAATCCACCTTAAATCCTTCACAGTCTCAGCTACCAGGAAGTCAAGGCTTAACAAAACCACAAGCAGACAAAGTACTGACACTACAGTCATGCTTCCTCCATCTTCTGCAGCTCTGGCTAGTCTGAGGAAATGCTCAGCAGCTTGGCTGGCCCTCAGACTCAGCAGAAGTTTCAGCTGATTCCCAGAATCAAAATCATTTCATCCAGGTTCTCAAAAAAATCATTCTCTCCAGCCTGGGCTTCTCTTCCTCAGCCTCCAGAACCTGACTCCATGAAGATCTATCTCTCTCTCTCTCTCCTTCCCCCCCACCCCCCGTTTTCCTTATATATAGCATTGCTTCTCCCTTTTCAGCTCCTCTCTGTTAAATTAGCAACAAGGGTCCCTGTTCAGTCCCTTTCTGTTACATCAGCAACAGGAGTTCATACCTTCTGTTTCTTTAACAGAGGCTTAATTTGAACTAGGTGCTAAGTACCTCTCATCTTAGCAATACAAAAGGAATTTCAAATTACATTACTATTACACCTTCCCTCCCTGCTCTTATATCTATGTTGTATATATTTATGTATGCTGATGTCTCTCCCATGTAGACTGTAAGCTTTTTGAGGGTAGGAGCTATGTCACTTTTGTCTTTGTTTCCCTGACACCTACCACAGTGCTGGGAACATGATAGATGCTTCATAAATGCTTGTTGATTGATTTAATGATTGTTTGATTGGATGACCATTTTGTATATCATCATGGCCTACTTTCTTAATATATTTCTTCAATTTCAAATCATTTTCCTTGATTTTATCCCCTTAAGCTTCATTTAAAGTGTCTCATATAGAAAACTGCTTATGCGCAAAGTTTGATATTAATCCTCTCCTCTAAATAATAGTCAATTCTTTGCACTGACATGAATCAGTGAACACTGGTAGTCAGCACAGCTGCTACAACAAGGCTGGCTGGCCAACCTTGAAAGTACTGCAGTTGCAAGTTGAAATGTATCACAACACCCCCCTGATTTGATCACCTTTCTCTTGCTTCCACAACCCTTTTGAGGAAATTCAGCTCACCTTTCCAGTGCAAGGCCTACTAGGGGTTGCCACATGAGGGCTCTCAGCTGAACAACAAAGCCCCAGGTGGGGCGTGGCATTTTTCAAAAATAAGACCTCCACCAGTTTTATTCTGACAGAATCAGGACGTCATGCTATCCATACTTTCTTGCATATTTTTACAAGGCAGCATACAGTGAGACATGTTTCATTATGTCATTAGGAATTTGAACTGTAGAATGTACTCTATAGAGCCTTCTATAAATGGTAATCAGCTTGTGGAACTTGTGCTAATACATTCTTTCCTGCTCTACAGAAGCCTTCCATCTATATAGGAAGATGTTTTCTCCTTTTCTTTTATGGTGGGAAACCTTGGAATATGCAGTATAACAGGGTAGCTAGTTTCAATTCTGGTTTTGGACTGGACATGTGATTTCACCATTGTAGGAAGCTACTGATGAGAAACTTCTTTTTCAACATAGATTCTGACCTGCTCTGCAAATTAATGTTTTTAGGGCATTGCTTGGGGGCCCTAAGAGTTTAAGTGACTTTTCTAGGGACATAAAGCCAATATATGTCAGAGGCAGGACTAGAACCCAGCTAATCCTGACTCTAAAGACAGCTCTCTACCCACTTCATCATGTAGTCTCTCATCCTCCAGGTCAATACCAGGAAATAAGCAAAAACTCATCAGACACCTGGCAATATTATAATGCAATAGGGATTCTTGCTTCCATGTATTGATTCGGAGTGTACATGATCAATACAAACATATACTTATATGGAATCTCTGTCCTAGTTCCTTGAATTTTCAAAGCATTAATTATGAATAAAAGCCTTAATTGGAGTCTCCAAGGGAAAAGAATCCCTCAGTTTGTTCTATCCTTCTGGACAATCAATAATAGGTTCCAAAGAATATTTTTCTCACCAAGGACTATGCAAAGTACCTATGTACCATATCAGAGAAGTTTCAAGATTTGGGATAGGAAAATGCTAAGATAATGTCTTTCTAATGAAATGAACACCTCTTCCCAGGTCTCACTTGAACCAAATTCTATCCCAATGGAAATATCTTTAAAATGGACAACCAATATTAATGGAACATACTGCTCACATCTTATTGTATTCTGTGGATACATCGATGCATATGGTGAACAAGAATCTTTTGAGTGTCACCTTGCACATGGCACTGTGTCTGTCAGCTGTTGAAGAAAAAGCACTTGATGAAAATCACAATATCCGTTTTCAAAGAGCAGCACTAGCATTTACTGGGTTGTGCAACATTGAAGAAGTCACTTAAACTCTGAATTTCTCTTCAGATAGGGCTTCATGAAGAACATGATATTTGAGTGGGCTCTTTGAGAGCTTTGAAAAGGTAAAATTGGAAAGGATATTTTAAAAGGATGAAAAACTATGATCAAAGGTTGGAAAATTCAAGACACATTCCAAGGATATTTTTTTTTTGAGTGAAAAGTTTCTGTAGTGGAGGAGTGAGAGATAAGACTGGAAAAGCAGGTAGGAAATAGAATGTGGAGAACATTGAATGTCAGTTGAGGCAGTTGAATCATCTATAAACATGCATTTATTAAGTGCTTATAATATTCTAAGTCCTGAGGCTATCAGAGCAAAATTTTTTTTAAAGTTTCTGCCTTCAAGAGTTTATGTTCTATTCAGACATACATGTATAATTTAAACAATAGAGAATCTCCATACACTTAAAAAAGGAATTTCAGCCTACATTATTTCAATCTGCAACAAGTGCAAGTTGGTGATAGTACTTTAGAGTATAGAGGTA
Organism: Gymnobelideus leadbeateri; assembly: GCA_011680675.1. Taxonomy (NCBI): domain Eukaryota; kingdom Metazoa; phylum Chordata; class Mammalia; order Diprotodontia; family Petauridae; genus Gymnobelideus; species Gymnobelideus leadbeateri. The sequence goes on along the minus strand of WOXC01003007.1, from coordinate 427,674 downwards.
TATTAGTATTTTAAAAGTATAGTGATAACTGAATAGATTTTGTTTCTAGGGAACATTTTCCCTGCCATTTCTGGATCAATGAGTCATCTGCCCTAGGTCATAGATATAATAATTAGCAGACCTGTGATTTAAATACTGGTCATTCCAAATATCCCTTTTCCACTAAATCACTAATCCAACCCCCCTATTTTAAAGATGAGGAAACTGGGGGCCATATTTTAAGCAACTGTACTCATGTTTAACAATTGTTGAAGTTCCTTGAATACTGAAATGTTTAGCTATTCTAATACTTTATTTTATCCATTTTTCCAATTTCCCCAGGTCCATAAATAAAAAACAAGACACATTTATTCCTAGCAAATCTAAACAAGATTGTGATATAAGTATGTGCAAGATTTAAGCATTAGCAAATAGATCAAATGAATTTTTGTTTAATAGATTTATGTCTAATTAGCCACCCAACAGGAGGTAATGTTAATAGTGCCAGATAACTGAAGTCAATGCCATTTACCAGCAGGAGGCCTCAGTATTGGAGAAGTAACCTTGTAGGCATCATTTCATCCAAGACCATGAAGTTCCCTGCAGTGTCAGCACTACAGGATTTGAAATCAGTTAATCATGCTTCCCTTGGGAATTGGACACCTTTCAAAAATGCCTCTGATGATGAGCTATTTGTCCCTGCCCAGAGATGATAAATCCTTCCCATAATCAGTAATACTAAGGCAGAGGATGATACAAATTATAAAGGAATGTAATAAGTACCTCCTCCACTTTTTGCCCATAATTAGCTGAAATATTTCTGTCCAGACCTAAAAGACTCAGATTTCTTTAAGTTTTACAGGGTCCTGAATCTCCCTCCCAGGTGAGAGAGGTAAATTCCTTGTTGTACATCGTCCCACTGGGACAGCTGGAGACAAGCAGGGAAAGCTGGGGCTGCTCTCATTCTTTTGATTCTCCATAATTTTTGAGGACCCCATTCTTGTGTTATTATTCTTGCTCTACCTCTGTAACTGCTATGGTGAAGACTTGGGGTTGTTCATGGGTTGTTCATGTTCAGAGAAAAGATACAAAACAATTGCTCTAGACATCTAAGTCAAACTAAGAATGGAGGGCGGCTAGGTGGCACAGTGAATAGAGCACCAGCCCTAGAGTCAGGAGGACCTGAGTTCAAAATCCAGCCTCAGACACTTCACACAAAACTGGCCATATGAGCTTGGGCAAGGCACTTAAACCCAATTACCCTGCCTTACCCCCTACAAAAAGCAAAAAACAAAACAAACAAATAAAAAGAATGGAGTCATATCTGACAAGTATGTATTTCAAAGATTTAGTGCCAGAAGGAATTATAGAAAACATTTAGTACATTCCTCTTCATTTTGCCAGATAAGGAACTAAGGCATAGACTAGTTAAGGTCCACTTGCCTGAAGTCACACAGTGGGTAAAAAGTAGAATCCAAATTTGAACTCAGGTCCTCTGACTCCAAATCCAGTGCCACGTCCTTTGTACCATCTTAATATAGTCATGAACTGCACATTTCTTTAGGCTATTCACCCAGGTTGTGAGAGAGAGAGAGAGAGAGAGAGAGAGAGAGAGAGAGAGAGAGAGAGAGAGAGAGACAGACAGACAGAGACAGACAGAGACAGAGAGAGAGACAGAGACACAGAGAGAGACAGAGAGAGACAGAGAGGAGAAGGAGAAAGGAGAAGAAAGACAAGGAGAAGAAGGAGAAGGAGAAGAGAAAAAAAGGGGGAGGGAGAGGAAGAGGGGGAGAAGAAGAAGAACAATAACAACAATTTTAAGGTTAACATAAATTGTAGCTCTAAGTAGAAAGAATCCTGTTCTTCAAAGTAAATAAAATTTAATTAAATGTATACACATGGCTTAGGGGCAGGTGGGTGGCACAGTGGATAGAGTGCTAGGGCTGGATTCAGGAAGACCTGAGTTCAAATTTCGCCTCAGACACTTCCTAGATGTGTGGTCCTGAGCAAGTCACTTAACCCTGTTTGCTTCAGTTTCTCATCTGTAAAATGAGCTAGGGAAAGAAATGGCAAACCACTCCAGTATCTTTGATAAGAAAACCCTCAATGGAATCACAGAGAGATAGGCATGACTAAAAAACTGAACAACAAAACAACAAACACATGGCTTACACATATTTCAGCAATTTAAACTTTAAAACTAAGGAAGTCATCATGAAACTAAATGAAGCTACAAAGCCATATTTTGAGAAGAGACATTTGTGTATATCTAGGCAGACCCCTACAACATGTACACATACCTATTCATTTCAAACCAGAAGTGAAATGGTCAAAATGTAAAAATTAAAATTTAAAATGAAATTTAATTCATTATCAAAATCAAGCAGAAATATTTTAAAAATTAATTTCTCAAAATCAGTTCTAATCTTTTTTTTTCCCTTTTTTTCCCCTCCTGCATAATCCATTTGTAATCAAGGGGATTGGGTTCATAAAGTCTAATGCTGTTTAAACATCTACTCCGTGTTTGTGGGAAGCCAATCCCATTGATTCACATAGTAGATAACTCCTACTGAAACCCCTTTGATAACACATTTGAAAAATTCACGCATGGCAGGAGAGGTATTTATTAAAATAGAACATAAACACTCAGCCTCCACTCCAGCCCCCAGTGCAGGGGGTTGGGGTGGGAAGGGAACCAACGCCTTTATTTGTAAAGTCTTCCCTGAGTCTAATGGCCTGGCTGACTATTAGTTAAATTGTTTTCAGAGTTGACTTTGGTATACCGTTCTAAAGCCTTTCTCAACATAATAGATGCAATGGCAACCCATTTCTGTTTAGAAATCCTCAATAAATCATTGGTACTTTGGGAATGGAGTTTAATTTAAAGTGGTTGTCAAAGCCAAAGCACTGAATTTCAAGCACATTGTGTTGGAATTAACAATTCACATTCATATTTAATGGTTGTAGAAATCTTCACAACATTTGGTGAGGTAGATTATTATTCCCATTTTACAGAAGAGGAGACTGAGGTGCAGAAATTAAGCAATTTGCCCAAGGCCACATAGCTAGTAAATGACAGAGCTGTTCATCAAATTACAATTTTGTTACTTGCTACAAGGAAAACATAAGCACCTCTCCCCACCATCGCCATTCATATTTTGACCATTCATAATTCATAAATTAGGAAACCCAAGAGTACTATATCATATTAGATAGTTACTCATAAGAAAAAATTTGGGGATCTAAGAAGGAAGACCGCAGAGATATGGAGAAAACCTAGATTCCAAAAAGGACTAAGAAAGTTGCTCATTTGGACTGACATCCATCTCTTCCTTGTACTGTTTCTTGTCTTTCTTCTCTAGATGTGTCCATTTGGAGGAGTATGTTCAAATGTAGTTATAAGATACAAATATTAAATTGCATTTATATAATATTTTAAAATTTATAGAGCTTTCCTCTCAAAATGCCTTTGAGTTAAATAATGCAGATACTATCTTTAATTTAGAGATTTATGTTTAATGATTTGTCGAGTGTCATAAAGATATGGACTCATTTAGGATTTTAGTTACTTAAATTCTTTAAAAATTTTCAAGTGATAAATCCATGAGGGTAAATAAATAGCATTTTGCTCTAAGAAAATTGGCTTCTTAAATTTTTTTTCATAAAAGATATGGTAGACCTAAACCACTTTCCAAAGCAGGAAGTTAGTTTCTCTAACATTTAAAATGAGGAGAAATCATGGATTTCAAGAACTAATGTGCTTCTGAAATTGAAATAGAAATTAAAATTCACCAATTTTATTTCAATATAAAAGATTCTTTTTTCTCCCCTCCCTGAAAGAGTAAACAAAGCAACTAGTTGTTATTGTTTTAATTCCTTAGGATTTGGGAAGAAAAAAAAAAAAGAATTATATCCAGTACTCTTCCTCAAGTTGTTGTTATGGTGGTGGGGGTGAGGGTGGTGGTTGTTGATCCTTCATTTTAGAAGATCAATGACATCTGAGATTACAGGGTGAATGTCCCTTAAGTAACCAAAGTTTAGAATAAAGGTACTTATTTGATCTGTTCTTTGTATCTTCAGAGTAAAACTTTTGTTGTTGCTGTATTCTTTTTTTTTTTTTTTTTTTGCTTTTTGGAGGTCAATTGAGGTTAAGTGACTTGCCCAAGGTCACACGGCTAGTTTTTTTGTGTGTTAGGTGTCTGAGGCTGGATTTGAACTGTCCTTCTGACTCCAGGGCCAGTACCGGTACTCTATTCACTGCACTACCTAGCCACCCCCGGTTGCTGTATTCTTAATTGTAAAAGTAGACACGTGAGATTTTAAGAAATAATCTTTAGGAAGAAAAAAAACACAAGAAAAGATAAAAGCATCTGAGGTCATGGGTTAATGTCTGTCAGAGCTGGGGGCCGGGGTAGGGAGGGTAAACAGAGAGACACAGAGACAGAGTCTGCTTTTACTTCTAACCTAGTACCCTTTTCAGAAACCTTTTATACCGTCAAGGAAACATTTAATATATAACATATCAGTTGGGTCCTGATAGAGTTAATGGGCCTTTCTAATAAACCTTTGTTTCAGACTGTAATTTGTATACTAAAATAATCTGTCTGTTTAATTATCAGGTCAAAAGGCTTTAGTTGAGCTAATATCATACCCAAAGAGAAAGGCCCCTACAACAAGAGGTCATATTTATACCTTTCTCTTCCCTTGCTCTGTCAATTTTGAACAAAATACATATTTAGCAGTAATTAAATGTAAAACTGCCTAAACAATTATCAAATTATTAATTGACACTAGAATGCTCAAGGTCCATTTATTTGACTACTTAGGTTCTTTTAATTAATCTAGTAACTTGGGGTAATGAGTTGCTCACAAATATCCATATGAGACTAGCTTATATTCTGTTTTTTTCAGTGAAAAGTGTTAAAACATTCAATCATTTACTTATAGTTTTAATAGTAGGTTTGGTATGAAAAATACAGTGCAAAAATAACATATATCATCACTTTAGAATGGGTTTGGATACTTGCATTTTTTATATATACGTATCTGTGGACCAGAAAACAAGAGTACTGTTTATGTAATCAGAAGACTGATTTTTAATACTGACTCTGATGCTTTCTTCCTGTGAGATTTTGGACAATCCCTGTGTAATGGTAAGTGAATTTTAAAATCTTCCCTGCCCCTTAATGGGCCTCAAGTGGAACCTAACAGGAGGGGTGGGGCTTGATTGGGGGAGGCTTGTTTTTCAGGAAGGCCCACATCTTTTGTTACTTTGTAATTAGGTAATTGGTGATGAAGGCTATGAAGTCCTCTGACCCCTGAAGAAGGGTATTTTCTATATATACTCTGAAGTGAGGTTTTGTTTTGGAGCTAACTTATGGGAAGAGTTGTGTGATTTGGTTGATTGAGACTCTGGGTAGCCATTGAGCCCCCGCCACCCAAGCTTTGAAAACGCAGATGTTCATGCTTCTTTCTCTGGTATGTACAGCTTTTGTCAGATAGCTAGAAGCACTTTCTGTTGAATTGTGTTATTTTCTCTTTCTGTATTTTTTTTGTCTGCTTGTAATTTCTGTTTGTTTTTTTGAAGTTCAGGGTGCTAACTTTTCCCCCTGAATTAAGTGTGTGTGTGTGTGTGTGTATGTGCACATGCATGTGTGTGTATGTGTGTGTGTATATATGTATATATATATATGCACACACATATGTTTAATTAAAGATTGTTGATCCTTTTAATGTTGCTTTCCTTTAGTAAAGCAGATAAAAGAACCTGTACTAGCAGCCATCCTAGGTATGGTAGGGTGCATGCTGTTATACCCTAAGTCTTATTTTCTTCATCTGTAAGATGAAAGGTTTGTTCTAGATGGACCCTGAACTAACTCTCTCTCTCTCTCTCTCTCTCTCTCTCTCTCTCTCTCTCTCTCTCTCTCTCTCTCTCTCTCTCTCTCTCCTCTCTCTCTCTCCCTCCCTCTCTCTCTCTCTCTCTCTCTCTCTCTCTCTCTCTCTCTCTCTCTCTCTCACACACACACACACACACACACACACACACACACACACACACACACACACTATGGGGTGGACAGGATTGGAGTGGAAGACAGTATTCATTATTAGAATACATTTTCTAAGCATTGTGTGTTAGAAACACACATTGAGTGATTTTTTTCCCTTACAGGTCATTGATTATGGTTAGATAACTTCCTGGGTAGGAGACATTTCTTAACATTTCCCTCCTTTTCATCATCAAGCACAGCTTTGTACTGCCAAAGACAATAGAACCCAATTGGGCTGACAAGGTCATTTTAACAGCTTACTTATTCAGTGAAGCTAAAACTGTGTTGTATAGAATAGTATCTGACAAAAGATCAGATACTCTGGCTCATTTTAGAAAATTAGTATCTATGTATGTATGATTCATCATTTGAAATATGATTACTTATATACATTTGCCTATTTATATAAACGATGCATTGTATGCATTATGTGTACTACATATATGCATTTATGTATGATTATAGATATAGTATAATAACTTTTTTGTGTAATGAAAAAATGGCATAGCCATTTTAGTAGAATTTTTTATGCTATGGATGCACACACACACACACACACACACAATACCAGACACATATGTTTATATATTTTAAGACTAGCAAGCTGAAGTCTTCCACTTGCAGTTCATTATTCTAGAGCAATGGTCTCTAAAGCTTTTTTGATCACAAGTCCCTATCAGTAAAATATTCTTGATAATTCACTCTTAATTTATGTCTACTTTTCTTATTTAGACATTATACATGTTATATATTACTGCACTTATAAAAGCATACATAATAGAACTTAAAATTAGAAAACAGTTTTAAAAGTTTGAGATGAAATGATATGTTTGGGAAGGAAGAAGAGAGAGAGAGAGAGAGAGAGAGAGAGAGAGAGAGAGAGAGAGAGAGAGAGAGTAAGAAAGAAACACTGCCTAGGGGACAGCTAGGTGGCACAGTGGATAGAGAGTGTAGGGTCTGGAGTCAGGAAGACTCATCTTCCTAAATTCAAATCTGGTTTCAGATATTTACTATTTGACCTTGGGCAAGTCACTTAACCCTTTTTTGTCTCTGTTTCCTCATTTGTAAAATGAGCTGAAGAAAGCAATGGCAAACCACTTCAGTATCTTTGCCAAAACAACAACAACAAAACAAAACCGCAAATGTAGTCACAAAAAGTTATACACAACTGACAGATAACAAAGCACTTAATATATGTCAGGCACTGGGTAATAGACCCTAGGGAGCCACTGGAGTTTAATGAGTAGGGGAGTAGCCAGAGCTGTGCTTGGAGAATATAACTGGCAATCATCTGGAGAATAGTTTGGAGTAGAGAGAGACAAGCAGTGGGGAACAATTATGAGGCTATTGTATTAATATAGTCAAAAGTGATTCGTGCCTGAACCAAAGAGGTAGCTGTGTGTAAGTAGTGAGAAGGGGCCACATTTTCTAGCTGTTTTAACAGAAATGCTATGATTTAATGAATGCTGTCTTATGTAGATAATCCCAGGAATATGAACATGAGTAGTCAAAAGAGTAATAGTGCCATAAAAAATAGGGAAAATGTAAAGAGGGATGAGTTTGAGGGAAGAAGCAAATATAATAAAATTTGCCCTGAAAATTGCAGCTTATTTATGCACATGGAGTGTTGGCATGAAATGGATTTTCCCAGACTCTGAATGGTTATTGCTTGGAGGTCAGCAGGGAAACCGAGCAGTGTCATGAACACCTAGATGGCAGGGAGAATTCAAGGAGTGTCAGGTGTTGCATAGAGATCTAAAAGAATGAAGATTACATAAAGGCCATTAGATTTTGTCAAGGAAGCGATCATGGCCTCACCTGTACTGATTTGTATATACTTTTCTACTCCTTTCTGTCTTTTTCCTCCATGGTTGCTGGATCTGTCAGAGACGTTAGTAGCTTGTGTTACATGTCTACGTTCCCAAGGTGACACATCCACAGTTTTTTTCATTTTAAAAAATAGGGGTGGGGGGCGGAGCCAAGATGGCGGAGTAGAAACAGCTCGTCCAAGCCTCTCTGCCCCCAGATTCTCCACAAACTATGTAAAAAAGGACTCTGAAAATCTTCTGGAGCCCAGCACCCACAGAACGACACAGAGAAGCTAACCTCCCGCTGAGGACAGCCCAGCACCCTGCAGGAAGGACCAGCGCAGTGGTCTGGGAGCCGGCAGCGCGCAGAGCGCAGGAGCCGAGCCGAGCCCAGGTCCACGTGAGCCGAGGTGTTAGCCCCAGGGCGGCAGGGCCAGCAGCCGGCTGGAGGAACCCCAGAACACCAGGAACTGTGGAGATTCCAGAATTATCAACATAGACTTGCCTAGGACAAAGTAAGAGGTTAGTGTCCTATGGACTTTGGGACCTGTATTTGGGGAATGCGTCAGCTCCCTCCCCTGGGGACTAGAAGCTGCTGAGGAGACACGCCATTTTGTAGTTTTCAGAGGCAGATCCAGCTCCCAGCCTACAAATCGTGGGGAGAGCCAGCGATCAGTCTTGGGGGGTAATCGCTCTTGCTTTAACCTCCCTGGATCTGGATTGTGATCTAGGGTGGAAGTTGTGGGTGGGTTTATAGCTTGCCAGAAGCGGAAGTTGCCCCCCACACGTTCGGGACGAAAATTCCTCTATCTGGCCTTAAAGCCATAGTGTGGCAACAAGCCCAAAAGTCAAGCAATTAAGTGGCAACATGCCAAGGCAAAGGAAACAGAAAATGCAACCCTAGACTCCTATTTTGGGGGCATAGAGCAGGAAAAGGACTGTGAGGTCAGAAGTCCTGCTCCAAAAGCCCCAGGGGAAAACATGACTGGGTTGCAGGCCATAGAGGACCTTAAGAAGGACTTTAAAAATCAAATAAGAGAAGTGGAGGAAAAATTGGGAAGAGAAATGAGAAGGATGCAGGAAAAGTATGAAATGAGGGTCAACAGCCTGACTGAGAAAAACAACACCTTAAAAAATAGACCAACTCAAATGGCAAAGGAGGCCCAAAAGGGCAATGAGGAAAAGAATGCCTTAAAAAGTCGAATTTGCCAGATGGAAAAAGAATCTCAAAAGCTCACTGAGGAGATTCATTCCTTCAAAGTTAGACTGGAGCAAATGGAAGCTAATGACTTTATGAGAAATCAAGATGCTGTTAAGCAGATCCAAACAAATGAAAGATTAGAAGGCAATGTGAAATATCTCATGGGAAAAACCACTGACCTGGAAAATAGATCCAGGAGAGACAATTTAAAAAATTATTGGACTACCTGAAAGCCATGATCAAAGAAAGAACCTAGAAATCACCCTTCAAGAAATTCTCAAGGAAAATTGCCCTGATGTTTTAGATCCAGAGGGCAAAATAGAGGTTGAAAGAATCCACAGATCACCTCCTGAAAAAGATCCCAAAAGAAAACTCCCAGGAATATTATAGCCAGGTTCCAGAATTCCCAGATCAAGGAGAAAAATACTACAAGCAGCCAGGAAGAAACAATTTCAATATTGTGGAAACACAATCAGAATAGCCCAGGACCTGGCAGCTTCTACACTGAGGGATCAAAGGGCATGGAATATGATATTCCAGAGGGCAAAAGAACTGGGAATGAACCCAAGGGTCACCTACCCAGCAAAACTGAGTATTTTGTTTCAGGGGAAAATATGGTCATTCAGTGGAATAGAGGACTTTCAAGCATTCTTGAGGGAAAAAACCAGAATTGAATAGAAAATTTGACATCCAGACACAAGAAGGAAGAGATGCCTGAGAAGGTAATCAGGGAAAAGAAATCAAAGGAACTTATCAAAGTTGAACTATTTACATTCCTATATGGAAAAGCAATAACTGTGACTGATGATATCTTTCTCACTATGAAAATAATGGAAGAAGGGGGTGTGGTCATATGAATACATATGTGAATGTGTGTGTATATGGTTACAGTTATATATGGATAGGGCATAGGTTGATTTTGTTGGGAAGGGAGAGTACTCAAGGGATGAAATTATGAGGTGAGAGAGGAAAGTGGCAAGAGGAGATGGGGAGAGACATGGTAGGGTAAACTATCTCATGTAGGGGAAGTGGGTGCAAAGGAGGGGAGAATAAGGAAGGCTAAAAAGGCAAAACCACATTCACATTGAATTTGGTTCAGGGAGAAAATGACATACATACTAAATGGGATATCTCAACCTGCAGCAGGATAGGGGAAGGGGGATGAGAGGAGGGATGATGGATGGGAGGGCATCCTTGGGGGGAGGGGAGGTTGGAAGTACCCACTATAGAAGAGGGACAGGATCATGTAGGGAATGGACCAGGTGGGGGTGGGATGAGTGGGAGAGAATTATAAGCAGCCTTGTACAATATATCTACTATGATAATGTTTTGCATAGCTAGACATGTACAACCTATACTGAATTACTTATCTCCCCAGAGGGAATGGGTGACAAGGGAGGAAGGAAATGTATCTGAAATTCGAGGTCGTAACACTAAATGTTTCAAATATATATAAATACTATTATTAATACTCTTTTGCTTATAATTTGGAGATAAGATGTGCAGGCATTGGGACACAAAGATTCACCTTCCTCTAATGGAAAAGTCGAATGGGGTATGGGAGAAGGTATGGGAGAGAGCAGATTGGAGGAAGCGATATCTTGTGGGACTGCTATTCTGGGAGGTTGGGTAGGGGAATAATGGGGGGAAAATGATTGTAACTCAAAATCTGGCAGAAATGAATGATGTAAAACAGAAGTTAATAAAGTATTTGTTTAAAAAAAAATAGGGGTGATGGGCTGATGACCTTTTAAAGTCTTATCTTGCTCAAAATCTGTGATCCTGTGTTCCATTACATTGTAAGCTCCTTGAAGACAGGAGCTGTCTTTTATATCTTTTTTTTTTCTATCCCTGGTGCTTAGCACACAGTGAGTACTTAGTAGGTAACTTATAAAATGTTTATTTATTGATTAATCTTTTGTGGGTCTATATTGTAGGTATCTTCAGAAAACCTAGAGGGGGTTCCCTTCCCAGATCAACTCTCCAGATTATGGATAACAGAGCTCAAGAGATTTTACTTGTAACCATAGAGCATAGAGATGAACTAGTAACATATTCTTCCTTGAATTATCTAAGGCCAGTACTTTTGTTTTGGCAGATTGCCCTAGTTATTTACAGCCATCACTCAAATGGCTGTGAGGGATCAGACACAAAGCTCTCTGTAGTACTGCAGGAACCTATAGGTGTGTATGTAGTTGCCTTTAATAATCAAATCATTACATAAAACCTCTCTCCTTTGTTTTTGGTGATGGGGACACAGCTTGACAGTTCCTTCAGTTTTCTCAATTAAAAAAAATCACCAAATATTTGTCAGATACCTTTTGTTCTGATCTTTCCCTTTTGTTCACTACTTTTGCATTGATTTTTGTTCTATATTGTTCCTATCAAATAATTTATGGTTTCCTGTTTGGTTGAATAAGGATGAAATTTGGTACTATCTGGATAATATTTGGCAGGGTCAACTCTAAATTTTAATATTTCCATCTACCACAACATTCTTTTTGATTATTAAATGACTTCTATTGAAAAAAGAACCCTTTGGTGGCTAGGTGGCGCAGTGAGTAAGAGCGCCAGCCTCGGAGTTGGGATGACCCGAGATCAGATCCGGCCTCAGAAAATGAGCACCCACGCATAAATAATGACTAGCCGTGTAACCTTGAGCAAGTTACTTAACCCCAATTGCTTTAAAAAAAAAAAAAAAAAAGTAAAAAGAACCCTTGATGTTTTTATAGAAGTTACCTGCTCTTCTTTATTTCCCTCACATGCAGGAACTGGTTTATTTTTTACCTTTACATTTACAATATTTAACACTATGGTGCCTTGGTCTTTAATAATTACCAGTTGAATTGATTAGATAGATTCCTCACATTTATAGAATATTGAGGTGTCAGGTAAAGGGCTAAATTTCTTAATGGATGACACAAAATTTCCAAAAACCTAGATTCTTCTTTGTTTGATGTTTTTCTTTTCCTTTTTTTTTTGTTTTTTTTTTTTTTGGAGGAGGGAATTGGGGTTAAGTGACTTGCCCAAGGTCAGACGGCTAGGTTGTGTGTGTGTGTGTGTGTGTGTGTGTGTGTGTGTGTGTGTGTGTGTGTGTTAAGTGTCTGAGGCCACATTTGAACTCATTGTCCTGACTCCAGGGCTGGTGCTCTATTCACTATACCACCTAGCCACCCCTAGACTCTTGTTTTTTGAATATTTTTAGAGACTAAATTTGTTTCATTGTTTGTATTGCTTTCTATCCTTAAGGGACTAATAGCTTATGATGGAATTATATTTTGTGGGATTATGATAAAAATCAGTGTTGACTAATGGCATTACTATTGACATTCTTAAGGCAGGAGTTTGATTTCTAGAATTATTTTTTATATTAGAGTCAGTCTATTACTTAATAGACTATTGCAGATATGATATTGTATATTCTTAAGTTATTACTGGGAACCAGGAAAGCAGCTATTGATATCAATATGCAGTAAATAAGAATTTGGGACACTATTAGAGACATTGTAGTGTGGAAACTGTAGCAGAGAGGGGGTAGGTGTGATGGCTGAAGGACAGCCCCTGGGTAACTAACTGTTTCATCTCTGGAAAATCATTTACTCTCTGATCCTGTTTCCTTGTTTTTAAACTACAATTGAATCATATTGATTATTTGGAAGACCCTTCCAGATCAAAAGTTCCCTGATTCTCTATGCATGTCAAGTATATTCTCTCCCTGCCTTTTATTTAGTGTTAAGCAATTATCATATAGAGGCTTTATAATCTTCTAGACTATTACCTAACTGCTTTTTAACTCCCCCCTTCCTCATTTTCCTCCACCAAAACATGTATTCTTTTGGGATTCTGGACCCTGATAGGTAAAATTTCACCTTATCTTACCCAGAACCAGCTGGCTAGGCCACTTCCTATTTCCTAAACTTGCTAATTTGATACCCTCTCCAATGACCGTTTAAAACTGTAGCTCTCCTTTATTTTTACTTGCTCTGTTAGGATGCAAAGTCCTTGAAAGTCACGATGTCTTGGTTGCTTAATCTGTATCCTCAGCATTTATTGTAGTTCCCAGAACATAGCAAGTGCTTAATAAATACTTTTAAATTAATTAGTTGCTCATTCACCTGGGAGAAAGTATGGCAGTGATGGTAGAAAACTGGAATAGCTCAACATTGTTTGTTCCATTAGTTAATTGAAAGCTAGAATATCTAAATGAAGGGGGTAGAACAACAGAAAACAAAAAATAGCCAAAGTACTACAAACAGCTGTCAAAGAAATGTAAAAACTTGTGAAATAAAATATGTATTAAATAATATTTCTTGAATGTGAAGGGCAACTTTTTTATCCATATGATTTATTAAGCAACCTTAAATTTGGAACTTGATCATGTTCTGTTTTCAACTAACCTAAGCAGAATACCCTGGGAATAAAGCATTCACCATATGAGGTAAATGAACTCTTCCAGTGCACCAAGGTACCAATTAATGCCCTGGAGGAGGCAAATTACTCAGTGGTATCCTGCTGTCTTGCAGGACTGAATTTTCTGCAAATGGTCCAGTGGCTCTCTTATAGAGAGTAGATTACTTCTAATAGGTCTCCATAGGACAAGGTCCAATTTAAAATTGGAAATTAGATTCCATCTGATCAGTGAGCTGTGGCATCCCAAATGTGCCATAGAATATTCACGCTTAGCATATCACAAGATATACAATCTCCTTGAACAAGGCTTGGCAATATGATGTACAAATAGAAATGCTTGATACTTGGATTATATTATATACCTTGAAAAGTTTGTGTGCCTTAGACCTTTACCACGTGATCATGATTTTCTAGGTACACTTTAGTTTTTCAACATCCTCCTGAAAATGCAAATACTTTATAGAACCTGTATTGTAATTCCTGCCATCTCTAAGAACTTTCCATCTGAAATGGATACCAGTAAGGCAAAATAAAATAAAATAAGTATCCTTTTAATTTTTATTATTTCAATCTTCTTATGTTACGATAATCTGTATTTTAATATCTCATTTACCTTCAAAAACCCTTTGGAAATGACATAATAGACATTTGGGCAGGAGGAAAATGCTCAGGCTTATATGAGAGGGGGCACAAAGTACTCCACTCTACATTCCCACATCTGTGCTACCTTCTTCTTTCTTCGTTTTTTTGGAGGGGAGGTACCTGTGAATTTTTCTTGACACAAAACCCCAACCAAATGAAAGGTCAAATCCCCACCTTGTCACTTATTAGCTGTGACTAGGTGAATAACTTGGCCCTTCCAGTCCCAGTTTCATTACCTATAAACTTAGGAGGTTGAACAAGCTTTCCTCTAAGGTCCTTTGCAGGTCTGTTGATGACCCTGTCATCTTCTGAACACCTTCCCCCATACGTAAAATACATTGCCCACAAAATAGTAAATGAATCAGTTGGTGTGTGTGTATGTATGTATACATACATATAATGCATATGCATGTTTGTATGCGTGTGTATATGGGTACATATGTATGTATGTATGTATGTATAACATTTCATTTTTTCTGGCATAATTGTTATGAGATAGGAAGGAAAATGCTTTAAGTTTAATAATTTCATCTGGTGATGTTTATTATATTTGTCATGAGTTATGCTGGTATTTAAAGTTATTTTCATCTACATCATTTTACTTATTGTGTATACTTTTATTTTGGATAGACCTTCTTTACTCTTTATCACTTCATAAAATTCTCCCAAGGGTGTTTTTGTTTTTAATATTCTTCATGTTTACTTTTTATCTGAAAATACTATATTCCTTTCAAACATGGCAATTTTTTCAACTATTACTCAGTTTATGGTCAACAATTGCCTTTCAGATATTTGTAAAATAAGAGTTGCTGTCATTGTTTTTGTATGTAAGGATCATTGTGATACTGGAGAAAACTTTTGAGAGTCTCTTGGATAGCAAGGAGATCAAATTTGTCAATACTTAAAGAAATTAATTCAGGCTATTTACTCTAAGGTGAAACTGATGATGCTTAGATGCTTTATCCATATAATGACAAGATGAGACTCATTGGAAAAGACCTGATGTTGGGAAAGATTGAAGGCAAAAGGAAAATGGGAAGATGAGAAGGATAAATAATGTCATAGAACTGATAAATGTGAACTTGGATAGACTTTGAGAGACAGTGGAGGATAAAAGGTCCTGATGTGCTATGGTCCATGGGGTCAAAAAAAGGTGGACATGACTGAACAACAACATGAATCATTAGACACAGAATTAGAACTGGAAGGGGATTAGAGGGCATTCAGTCTAGCTCTCTTTTCAGAGATGAGGAGAACTGATATGTTCAGTGTTACATATGAAGCATCAAAGTCACAATTTTTACCCAGGTCTACTAACTTGAAATCTAACATTAGCTCCACAATACTATCCTGCCACTTGCTTGATTTTTTTTTACTGAACCCTTGCAGAGTATTAAGCAAATAGAGGGATTGCTAGGTCAGAGGGTATATTATTAGTTCTTCTTGCACTATTCCATATTGCATTCCAGAAAAATTAAGCCTATATCAGCAGTCAATGAGCATGCTGTTATTGTACAATTCCAGAAATGAATTTTTCCATCTTTTAATGCACACACACATATCATATAAACTACATATATTTATATAAAATTATTCTAGGCATAATGTTGATAAGCATGCTTAATCATCATTTTATTCAATGAACCAGAGGTAAAACTTTGGGCAGTGTTTCGGAGTTTTATGGAAATATAGACCAGCTAAGTAGAAGGGGGGTATGTGTGAAAAAGAACTAAAACTTTCCCCCAAAAGTAGTCAGTAATTTCTCACTAGAGCTATTTAAGTAGAAGCCTCATGATGATTTATCAAAGATATCAGAGAACAACATCCTCATGTACTAGATAAAAAATTTTCCTGAAAGACTTATAAGTTTACTTCCATTGTTAAGATGCTATATTTTTGTGACAATGATTATTCACAATATAACACCCTCATGGATTGGGAGAGTTATGTGGCTTCACCTGAATTATTTATCCACTGAAAGCAACTGACAGAGTATATAAGCATTAATGCAATGCATTTTAGTGTTTTGTGGAAAATGAATGAAGAGAGGTATGCTGGGGGCGGGGGAAGGTGTTTTTTTATTCATGAAGAAAATTACCCTGTTTCAAATTCAGCAGAGTAAGGATTTTCAATAGACCATTAGTGTTGGACCTCAGTCTAGCAAAGCAAATTGCTTCAAAGACAGTATTTTGACACAAAGTAGAGTATTTTCTACAGCCAAATCAATTCTGCCATTAGAGAAATCAATAATTTATTTTTTTTTGCAAAACATCTTGTTTGTTCTTTTACAAGTATATGTGTAGCATTTCTACCATATACAGACTTCACTTATTCTATTTTCTATAATGATGATCTCTGCCTATTTTGCATGCACTTTTCATTGAATATGTAAAACTTCTGAGCTAGAAAGGACTTAGAGATCATATAGCCCATTCCAACTAATATTTTACTCATGAGGAAACTGACAATAAGAGAAGGTATGTCATTTAACCAGAGAGAAATAAGTAATGTGTAGGACTGGAAACCAGGAAACTAACAGTTGAAAATGCTTTCCTTGATACCATGTGTCTCCCTTAGCTTAGGGATGAAAGAAGGTATCTGAATATGCATGTGAAGGTTCTGTGATTCCATCAGAATGGGAGATTTCCTGTGTGAGAATCCCTTTCATCAACTAATATTGCCGCCTAAACTTGACTTAGCCGATAAGTCTTACTGATTTGCCTCAGGTTAAATTTGAATGCTTCATAGGTAGGATTTCAACCCAGGTCTTCATGACTCAAATTCTAAATGATGAACTAAAGACATTTTAATGTAAATAAATGGCATTTGTGTTCATTGACACTTTCATTACTGGAATACTTTTTAATGGGTTCTGAATCAGAGTTTATGATGAAACATATTTTGAAAACCATGTACTTTTTGTCTTGGACGGTAAAGCATCAGGTGATATAAATTATTAAACTCACTTCTCATCAGAACTCAAAATGTGATCTTTAATTAGGTGGTAGAAAAGAATTTGGTGAACTTAATCATAATGCTGAGATGATTGGAGCTGATTGAATAACAAGGAAGTTAGTAACAAAGAAAAATTATTTCTTCATTGATTTTATGCTGTATTTTTTCACTGCTTTTACCCATATGTGCTCTACCCATATATACTCAATGAAAGTAGTAAATTAGGATACATTTTATCATCCTTTCTCTAACAAATCTGATTAGAAAAAAACATTGCTTTCCCACAATGGCAATTTCCAAAAGGGTACAGTTGCATAAAATATTTCTTTCCATATAATACAGTCTGAGTTTTAGCTCTTTTAACATGATTTTTTTTTTCTAAATACAATAGCTGTCTCAGCTTACAAGGTTATTACTGTAAAGTACGAAAAGAGTTTGTTTTATTTCATGTTCTAGGAAAACTATATATTTTTAATATTAAATCTTATTATCTATTGCATAGCTTTCATTCTACAGTTGTAAATGTGGCATCTTGAAATATTATTTGTTTGCTGAAGATAATTAGATTCGCTATCTTCAAAAGCATAAAGTACAAATATTCTTGCCCTTAATCCCTGGTTCCCATGTGCCAAAAATGCATCTTGCTTCATTAAAAAAATAAAGTTATTTATATGTTTTATAACAACTTATATCAAGGATTGTGTGCCTCTGAGATAAAATATGTTTCAAGTTGCTAAAGGTTTCAGGATCTACTTCATTCCTTACAAATAGGCACTAAGCATGTGTTATCACAGTGTAACACATGCCTGGTGTGTTTCATTGCTCAGCTAAATCATACAATCAACTGGCTCTTCACATCGGAAAGTCTGTTGGGCCAGAGCCGATCCCTTTCCTAAGGTTGACATCTCTGTGAAGAAGGGTCTATTAGTTTAATAAATCAGTGTTATATCAAAAGAATTATTTTCACAAGAAGTAGGAGTGAGAGGAAGCTTACAAAGGAATTACGTTTGAATCTTTGTCAAAAATAAACATAAGCCTTGAAATGAATTAATCATCCTCACATAGTACTTATTAAGCCTTTAGATGTGCCCTTTTTCTCTGTTGGGTGCCTGGAGAGTGGACCTCTGATTAGACTCAGTGTCAGAGTTCTCAAGACCCACATATCTGTTGTGCTCTAATAGCACTTTCAATCACTGATACCCTGTGATTATGGATGAGGCATACTTTTTTTGCTTCTTTATTCTCATCAGGAATTGGTAATAATATCATTTAACTGAGCAAGTTTGACTCTGCGAGATAGCTCATAAATGGGAGCCATAAAGCATAATGAAAATAGAAAGTGCTTGTATTCTAAATGCTAAATAGAATTTGTCAGCCATTTGCCATTTCTACCACTTAGAACTTAGTATCTCATCTTGGGATAATTTCAGACTTTAATATCCATCTGGGCATCTGTAAATAACTCTGAGCATCACGAGAAAAATAATAATAATAACTTGTGCTTTGTTGTTGTTTTTTGAGGGAGTTGAGGTTTAGTGACTTGCCCAGGATCACATAGCTCGTAAGTGTCTGAGAACAAATTTGAACTCTGACCCTCCTGACTCCAGGGCCACATACTTTATCCACTATGCCTCCTAGGTGCCCCATAGCTTGTTAATAGTCAGTCCACCAATGGTTTTTGTTTTTTGTGTCATTTATTATATATTTTCTGTGTGGCAAATACTCTGCTAAGTTAGCTTTGGGAATACAATGAAAGGCAAAAATAGCCCCTGCCCTCAAGGAGATTAAGATGAAAAGAATGAGGTATCAGTCAGTAATAACAGCAATAAGAACTAACATCTATATAGCACTTTTATGGTTTTGTTTTTTAAAATTGATTTATTTACTTTTAGTTTGCAACATTCAGTTCCACAGTCCCTTGAGTTTCAAAACTTTCCCCCTCCAGCCCCATGGCAGCATGAAATCAAATATAGGATCTACAAATACCAGCACTTTTATGTTTTACAAAGTCACATACAGTCATCATGTGATCCTCTTCCTGTACCTGTGAAATAAGTGGCATTTCAATACAGTATAATGTGATAAAGTCTACAAATTGTGGAAATCATATTAGTGATGGGTTAATGATGAGCTGCATATATTAATAATTAGACAAGTGTAAATAATTAAGGAAAATAATTCTCTTTATCTATTTAGGTAATTAACTTATAGTGTAGAAATTCACTCTACTAACAAATAGCTCTAGGGAGATGTTCCAGGTATATAGAAATTATATGATTTCTTCAAAGTCACATAAGCCTTGAACCTCAGAGGTGAAATTTGGACAATATTCTTCCCAACTTTGAGTCCAGCATTCTATCAACGATAAAATATGAGATGTTCCAATGTCTTAGGGTAGTTCTAAGCTGTAGTAGCTTAAAACTGCACTAAGATTTTTGGGAAACCCTGCATTTCTGCATGTAATCTACATGGGCCCATAAACTGTACCCTATATATTTCACATGTGTATCCAGGTATATATATATATATATATGTATATATGTTCTTATCACCACATACATGTGTATATAACCATGTATCATGATAAGACATAGTCAATACATTATGAAAATAGATGTGAGTGGTATATAATAATCACAAATGGCTCATATTTGCATATGTATACACAAAATCTTTAATTCTGTAGCAATGGACAAATGTCCATACAAAACAAAACAAAAAAAGTTTTCTTTAAAGTTCATAGTTTTATAAATTCAGCTAGTTTGATTTCATTAATTATCAATGGAGTGAAAAATGTTGTTTTATTTTTATATGTATATGTATCTATGAATGCATAGATACATATACATATATGTGTATACATATATACATATATGTGTGTGTGTGTGTATATATATATCATAAGACTCATCATACCTATTTTCATAATACATTATTTGACTACAGCGGTGGGGAATGTGCAGCCTCCAGAACACATCTGAACCTCTAGGTCTTCAGGTGTGGTCTTTTAACTGAATCCAAACATTACAGAGCAAACCCCCTTAATAAAAGGACTTGTTTTATAAAACTTGGTCAATCAAAAGGTCTCATCCAAGGACATAGAAGGCCACATGTAGCCCACAAATCACAGGTTCCCCACCCCTGGATTATACAATATTATTGTTACTTGACTACAGATAATTTCTAACCACAGAAACACACCCCTTATGTGTTCTGTCTTGCTAAGAGACTTTAAGTTAAAATGGGATGTAAATCTGACCAAGGATGCCCCTATAGCAACCAGTTAGTTATTTGGCTTTTGTTGGAAAAGAACCAAAAAAAAATCCTCTCCCTCTTAGAGTGAATGACAAGATTTAATTAAATAGCCATCCAACAGTGAAGAAGAGAACTAGCCCCCATTTCAAAAAACTAATTCCTCTGGTGAGAGGCCTCAAAAATCATGATTCCTAACCAGTCGTTGTTATTGTGTAACTACCCATCAGTTCCCTATGAAATAAGGCTTGATTCATTCTCCTTGATATAAGAGAGACAGGAATTTTATGATAGAATTTGGTATATTGTGTCAGATATGCTTGGTTTGTTAGATGTTTTTAGTTAGATGGTTTTCTTTTTATAAAGAAAAATGTATGTACTTATTTTGAAGTTTTGGGGGAGGAACAAGAATTGGAAGTACTGTGGTAGATAAAAGGCATATATATATATATATATAAATGCACTAAAGCAGAACTCTGTGCTCTATGTAAGAAATGAATAAGGTAGAGTCCCTGTCCTTAAGAATCTTGCATCTGAGTCATGCTTTAAATGTAAGGAGAGCTCTTTTAGTTGGTCTTTTCATTGTGTCATAAAGATATGAAGAAAATAGTAGAACAAGTGCCAAAATGAACTGTTGAATTGAGTCCAAACTCTGTATTTTCCTTCTAATGGCAGGAAATGTATCCCTGAGGTAATTGGAATTATACTTTCTAAACTGTTCCTATTTAGACATCACACATACCCAGGCAACATCACAAATAGATGAAAACCAATACAGATGTCACCAAGAGAGATTCAAGCATGTAAGGGAACACCCCTGACATTATAAGATGAAGTCTGTGCAGTGCTTGGGGATTGCAGTTTATATCCTTACTTTTTGTGGGTTTATGTATGCAGCTTGTCCATCTATCTAGGGCTACACCTGTCTAGGAGATACTCTACATCATTTATTTATCTGCAAAGAGCCAGCCTGGAGTCAGGGTTGATCTTCATTTTAGTCAGGTACTGAATGTAAGAATTCTGAAAAGCAATTTGGGGCCAAGATACATCCTTTTCTCAGAAAGAAGTTGTACTTAACAGGGATCTGGAGTGTAGCAGTTCAGATCTACTTTTGCAGAATGAGATGAAATTCACAGAACAGCCCCCAGTGAATTCTCAAACAGAGATGTCAAGATTTTCATATGGTTAAGTCATATGCCCAAATCTAATGTTTCCCTCCTTCATTGTATTCTTCTTTAAATAACCCAGTAGTCAACTCTCAAATAGATATGTGAAGATTATTGGCAGCAAATATTTAATCTATGGTAGCTTTGTATCATTACCTAATATATTGCAACCCTGTAGTCATTAGCACTATCTATCTTGTTCCATTCCTGGGGAGGTTTATTTATACTTAGGTCCAATAAAATCTTAAATCCATAGGCACAGATTTTGTGGGTCAATATTTTATTATTAGAAGTATAGAATGGGGAAAGGATTTACATATATTAGAATATGGCAGCAATGATCCCATATAATAATATGAAAATGCTTCTATTCTTTTTCATTTTTGCTTTTGAGACAATTGATTATTGCTACAAATCTGTTAGCTTATTCCAAAGCCATATGGATAAGAAAGTCAGTCTAAAACACTTTTTAATCATGTCATTTGCTTTGTTCTCATAGAAAATAAAACAGCTTTTTTTAAGTCTTTTGAATAAGTTCCTATGATCATCCCATACCCCCAAAACAGCAAAAATAGAAAAAGAGATGGCTTTAAAAGAATTAAAAAATGCATTGATTCCCTCAGCTCATTATCATAGACCAAGTATAATAATTACTCAGACTAATACATTGGGTCATTAACTTTGTCTTTTAGAGCATTTAAGTAAAATTGTTTATTTAGAAAATATTCAAAAACTTTTACTAAATTCAACTAACAATTATTAAGTACCTACTGTGTATAAAGTACTATGGTAAGTGCTGACCTTAGAGAAATATACACACACTGGAAAACAGTCCTTGCCCTCAAGTTGCCTATAACCTTTGGATTTAATAAATGACATACCATTTAAATTGTAAATGACTCACCTCAAAATGACTCTTTGAGTTCCCTCTTTAAAGACACAAAAATAAAACAAATTATCCACTTTAATGGGAGGCAAAAAAGAAAGAAGAAAAAATGTCACATTATCATTTAGACTCATTTGTTCCAGTATGTAAGGCCCTGCAAAATCTGGTGCTACCTTACTTTTTTGGGGAATTATCTCATGCAATAGTCCAACAAAATTGGACTACTTTTAATTTCATACTCAATTCTTGTACTTTTTCAACATCATACCTTTACTTGTATCCTTTGAAATTTGGGATATCCTCTCCCTTATGCCCCATTCCTTAACTCTAGCCTCTGTCTTTTGAAATACTATATTCAAAGATTTGTTTAAATGCTAACTCCTCCATAAAGTTTCTCCTGATGTCTCCACTCAGAAATTATATTTTTAATCTTATATTTCACCTATTTTATACACTTCTATGATCAGATGATATAAACTAAAAAGTGTACGTTTAAATCAACTAGTCCAATGACTTTGTAGATAAGAAAACTGAAGCCTCAAGAAATTAAGCTACTAGTCTAGTGTCAACATATAATCAGTAGCAGAGTTGGAAGTCAAACTCAGGTTTTCTGATTCCATATCCAGTAATCTTTGCATTAAATTGTCCCTTCATCTCTTTGGAGTGTAAATCTTCTATTTATGGTTGTCTCTGATTAATTCTTCATGCTAAACAGTAAACTTTTTTTTTTTTGGAGGGAGGAAGGCAGGGCAGTTGGGGTTAAGTGACTTGCCCAAGGTCACATGGCTAGTTTTGTGTTAAGTGTCTGAGGCCGAATTTGAACTCAGGTCATCCTGGTTCCAGGGCCAGGGCTCCATCCACTGTACCACCTGGCTACCCCTAAATAGTAAACGTCTTAAAGACTAGAACTGAGACTTACCTTTCTACTTTCCCCAACACATAGCCTCATTTTGCATATATCTATTGTTTGATAAAGATTTGATAGTTTTAAACTAGTAATTTCTAGCTGGAGGTCTTTGGTAGTATACCTCAGACATTCATCCCTGGATCTTTTCTGTGTTAAACATTTTGCTCAGTGACTTAGATGAAGACACAATGTCATGCTTATCAAATTTATAGTTGATACAAAATAGGTAGAGATAACTTAGTGTCTAGATGACAAAATAAAGAACCAAAAATAAGTCAGTAGGTTAGTAATTAGGGCAGGTAGGCAGCACAGTGTATAGAGCATTGTACTGGGAATCAGAAAGACTTAGTTTCCTGAGTTCACATCCCACTTTAAATGCTTACTAGCCATTTGACCCTGGCAAGTCACTCTGCCTCAGTTCCTCATATGTAAAGTGAGCTAGAGAGGGAAATGGTGAAATCTCTCCAGTATTTTTCCCAGGAAAACTCCAGATGGGATCTTGAAGAATTGGACACAACAGAGACAAATAAACAACAGTAACAAAGGTTGGAAGTATGGACCAAATGGACCAAATATGATACGGTTAAATTTAATTAAAATAAATTTTAAGGCTTACTTTTATATTCAAAAAACCAACTACAAAAGTACAGAATAATGGAAGAATGGCTAGATAATAGTTCCATATAATAACAACAAAATAATAATAATTATTATTGTATAATGCTTTAATATTCCCCAAATACTTTATATGTTATGAGTGATTGTAGTAGTAGTTACAGTAATAGAAAGTATAGTAGCAATTCACATTTCTTAAGCTCCTTAAGGTTTGGAATGTGCTTTGCATATGTTGGCCTTCTGGGGTGAGGGATGGGGGTGGAGGGGAGGAGAAAGATAATTCGGAAGTTAAAAAGTAACAAAAAATGAAATTAAATTTTAAAAATGGAAAAATTAAGGGATCATAATTCAGTATGGATTAACAATATAACATGCAGCCAAAAAGGCTAAATCAAACTTAAAATACAGTGACAAAAAGAGATTATATTTCCACTACATTCTGCTTGTCCTGACCACCTGTCATATTCAGTTCTGGCTACCACAATGCATGAAGGACATTGACAAACTAGAGAGATTCCAAAGGAAGGGAGTGAAGATGGCAAATAGAATGGAGATTGGTGAACAAAGACTGTTTGAAAGAACTTGAAAGGTTTAGCCTAGAGGAAAAAGGGCCTACCTAATAATAATAATAATAATAGGTAGTATTTATACAGCACTTTAAGATTTGCAAAGCTCTTTACAAATATCTCATTTTATCTTCCCAAGGATTCCAAAAGGTAGATGCTATTTCTATCCTCACTTTACAGATGAGGAATGTGAGGAAGGGTTTAAATGATTTACCCAGGTCAAATGGCTATGAAGAGGCTAAGGCTGGATTTGAAATTGGGTTCTCCTGTCTGTAGCGCTCTAGATAGATTCAGTGTTCTATCCCATGTGGCACCTACCTGCCTTAGAAGGGATGCAGTAACTGAGTAGTTGAATGCTTATGTGAAGAAGAGATTTACATTGTTCTTCTTCACTCCAGATGACTGAAATAAGAGGAACTGAGTAGAAGCAGCAAAGGTAAATTTTGACTTTATGAAATAAAAAAACCCCAAGATTCCCTACAATTAAAGATGTCTAAAAGTCAAATTCCTCAGAAGGTAGTATGTTTCTGTTCGTTAGAGTTCTTAAAAACATGTTCACTTGGTCTCTTTATACTCTAGCACCAACCTCACTTCCCAGCCTTATTTCATATTAGCCTCATTCAAACATTCTCTGCTTCTTCTGAATTAGCTGCCACCTTATCTTTTCATGAAATCTTCCATGAACTTGCAAAGGCCACCCCCCATCCATTTTATATATTTCTTCTTTATTTCCAGTTGCTAAAAGCTTTTCTGTTGGTAAAACCATACTGGCAGATAGGATAAATCAGGTTGAGTGTAACAGACAATCCTCAAACCCATAGGTGAGTTGTAGGGATCTCTACCCCCCAAGCATGTGAAGACTTCTCCCATTGGGATAGGTGGATGAGAACAATTTGTTGGAAGGCAGCTGAAGCAGGCATTGTGGAGCACTTAGAACTTGGGGAGCCATTGAAGATGCCAAGTTCATCTACTGAATCCTAGATTTATTATACTTTGATGACACTAGAAAAGAGAGCAAAGCTGCTAACTTTATGAAACTCTACCTTACTTAAATATAATTCATGCACAAGTTAAGACATCACTGTGATATCATTGATCCTCTTTGAAATGAAGGATGAATAACTTCCACCATGAAGACTTCCCTGATTTCTCCTGCTAAAGTATTCTTTTTCTCCTCGGATTTTCTTAGATTACTTTCCCGAATCTCTCCACTGCATTTATCACATTTCTCCTCTTACCTTATAATTCATAATATTCACTTTATCTCTACTTTAGATTTTAAACTCCCTGAGTTCAGGCATCCTGAGGTTTTACTATCTTTGAATCTCTGGTGCCAAGAACAGTGTGTTTATTAAATTGAATTGGGTTGGGGAGATGGATAGAAAAAAGATTCTTCCCCACCTAATTTTTATTAGAGAGAATTGAAGAGGGAAGGGTGATGAGGAGGGGGGGAGGGTAAGAGGTTCTGCCAGGGTGACCAGAAACCCTGCAATTCAGTCTGGAAGGAATTCACCAGGCTCAAGCAAACTTTGAAGCCGAAATTGTAAAGTTTATTGTTAGCTGCGCTTGTGCAGTGGTCTAGGATTCTTAAGAAACCTGCAAACTTACAGGATCACAGGCAGTTTTAAGGTGTCAATTATGCTAACTAGGTGAGTAAGAGTGGGATCAGGGAGGAGTTAAGGAGTGGTCTGTGCTTAAAGGACCATGCACTTTTAATATCAACTGCACAGGTGTATTGCCCATGATTCACTGGGAAATAGCTCAAGGTGGGGGGCTAGCTGGAGGTGTGGTTTTAGGCCTGACACATCACTAAAGAGTGCCCAGTCTGTCACCCACCAAGGTCATCAGAGACAGTGTGGGTATATAATTGACTAAGGAGTTACCCTATAGATAAGGTATTGAAGAATTTATGGTGCAGCTGGCCACTCTAACTAAGGGAGATAACATTTAGTGAAGGATCCATAGATCAAGCAGAGATAAACAGGTTTTGAGCTGTTGCTGGGCAGAGTGCTGGAAAGGGGAAGGAGCAGAGTCAGGAGGCTGGTGGGGGGGGGGGCGCGGAAATGTGATTGTACAGACTGGTTTTACAAATTGATTTTACAGACATAGATCCCAAAGCACCCCACTTACAAACTGATGTTACAGATTGATATTACAGACATATATACATCCCAAGTACCCCATCAAAATAAGTAAAAGTGGGTCCTGATTTAAATCCACTTGGATTATCTTGACACCTCATTAACATATCATTTAAAAAATCATCTCTAGATAATGGTGACTTTTCCAGTAGATGGAGTAGTTATTTCCTCTTCAATTCCCACAAGCTGCTGAAAAGCCTCTAGGCTTCCTAGAAGTCCTATTAAGATTCTACACACCCCAGTAATAGTTTCCAGATTATGCTTATTCACTTTCTTTGTTGATATCCACAACTGCTTTGATTACTCTTCCTTTTCATTGAAAACTAGCAGGAGCTGGCAAGGAGGGAATTTTGAGGTTCCCTAAGGCTTAGCTCTTAGCAAGTACCTTTTAAAACAAAATGCTTTTCACCCCAGCCTTAGGGGATGATGCAGCCAGCACAATTTAGAAACAGAGATAATGTTTAGAATGACACTGAGTGTCTATATTCATCCAAAAGGCTGTAAGTAGAAAATGATATAGTAACAGAATTAGATCTTTTTTAATGCAAATGCTCAGATCACCTACATCCTGGTAGTTATTTTAGTTCTCCAGTGTGATTGGTGAGTCTCAGTCAATATCTTGGAAATGCCTTGGAGAATTCAGTATACTTCAGAATTAGAGAAGGGTGAATGTGGTCCTAATGTGAAACTGAAGAAGAGAAAGAGAGGAGAGAGAGTGACAGAGACAAAGACAGAAATGGAGAGAGGGAGAGAAAAGAGGAAAGGGAGAGAGATGGGCAGGGGGAAGAGAGAGCTTAAGGAGGAGGAGGAGGAAGAAAGGGAGGGGAAAAGGTGGGGAAGGAGGATTTAGGGAGGGAAGGAAGGGAGGAACTGAATGACAGGTCAGGCCAGTATCACCTCATTTTCTTTTAAGACAAGGATTCTCCATCAGAAGATCATCGTTTTTGTCCAAGTTTTATCAAAGTAACAGTGTCACATGCTTCTCTTGTGGAAAAAGCAAGGGATGTGGGCATTGAATGGAATTAAAATTGCTTGGATGATCAGTAGCCAAAAGTAGTTACTGATAGTTTACTATTAACTTGAAAAGAGGTCTATATTCAGGGAATCTCTTTCTGGCCCTGTGTTTATCTATTTACTTAAAGTCAGTGACTTATATAAAGGCATAGGTAAAATGTTTAGCGCGTTTATAGCTGACAAAAAGCTAAACAGTGTTTTCCTTCATAAGTCCTTCAAAGTTGATTTGAATGTTTAAGTTACTAAGAATAGCTTAGGCATCTACACTCTTTCTGTGAACTATTGTTAGTTGTTATTGTATACAGTATTCTCTTGGGTTTTTTGTTTGTTTTTTTTTTTTTTGTAAAATGAACCTGCTAATCATTTCTTATAGCACAGTAGTAGTACTCCATCACAATCATATACCACATCTTATTCAGTCATTCCCCAGTTGATAGGTATTCCCCTCACTTTCCAGTTCCTTGACACATCAAAGAAGGCTATTATAAATATGTTAGAAAATGGGAAACAGACCTAATAGTAGTATTTATTTATTTATTTGTTTGTTTGATTGATTGATTATTTTTGGGAGGGCAGTTGAGGTTAAGTGATTTGCCCAAGGTCACATGGCTAGTTTTTGTGTTAAATGTCCGAGGCTGGATTTGAACTCAGGTCCTCCTGATTCCGGGGGCCAGTGCTCTATTCACTGGGCCACCTAACCACCCCCTAATAGTGGTATGGCTGGGTCCAAGGATATATGCAATTTTATAACTCTTTTTGCATAATTACTAATTGCTTTCCAAAAGGATTAGATCAGTTCACAATTCCACCAACAGTGTACTTCTGTCTAATTTTTAACATATCCCCTGCAACATTTGTCATTTCTCAGTTCTATCATTTTATCTAATTATCTGATAGGTATCAGATGGTACCTGAAAGTTGTTTTAATTTGCAATGTCTTATCAGTAGTTATGTAGGGCATTTTAATAATAATTTATATCTTTGATTTCTTCCAGAAACTTTGTTTATAGGGTATGACTCATATTCTTATAAATTTAATTTAGTTCTCCATATATTCAGCATATGAGGACTTTTTTTTTAAGAAACTGTTCATAAAAATTTCTTCCAATTTTCTGCATTCCTTATAATCTTGGTTATGTTGTTTTTATTTCCTTTTAATTCATTGTAATCATTGAATTATTGAATTCATTTTCTGTCCTTCAATGCTATCTCTTTTTCTCACAAATTCTTCTTTTATCCATAAATCTGATAAATAAATTATTATTTAAAAAATCTTACATGTAATTGGGAAATATTTAATGAAATAAAATATATTTTTAAAAATTTAATTTAGCATGAAACAATGAAGATATATTTGAGTCAGACATAGGAATTTTGCAACTTTGTGGCTCAACATGTACTGTCCAAGTCTCATTTCAAGATATTTCTTAACTTTGTAACCATAAGCATGTCATTTTAACCTCTCAGACCCTCAGTTTCCCTCTCTATACAGAATTGGGAGAGAGAATATCATATTATCTACTCCACAGGGTTATTACAAAGAAAATGCTTTGTAATCTTAATATGTTACATAAAAACTGAGTTATTGTCTAATTCCTATGTTAAGATATTTTCTACTGACAGAACCTCACATCTGGAAGAGAGTTCAAAGGTCTTCAGATTTTGCTTGAAAACTCTCAGGAAAGGATTTTCCTTTCACTCAATGCTGTCCATAATTTCCTACCACTCAATGCTGTCCATTCCATTTTGAAATACCTCTAATTTGAAGGAATAAATGCTAAAATTTTCTCTATGCAACTTCCAAAGTTTTAAGTTCTGTCCTCTCCAGTCAGACAGAACAAGTCATCCATATTATAATCCTTCAGTACTTGAAGACAGCTATCATATGTCATCCACATCTTCCTTTCTCCAAGAAAAAAAATCTCTAGTTCCTTCATTTATTTTCAAGGGTAGAAACTTGAAGCCATTCCCTGTTGTAATTCTCTTCACCTGGATCAAATGTTCCTAACCCAACATTCATAGAGCCTTACAATGTCCACAAATAAAATTCAGGGGGTCTGTGAACTTGGATAGGAAAAATTATGTGCCTTTTTAAATGAGATTTAATTTCCTGTTTATCCCTTTTAATTAGATCTATTTTTGCCTTCCTTTTTCTGAGATCATGATTGCAATCCTTGCCTTTTTTACTTCAGATGAAGTACAACAGATTCTGGTTCAGCCCTTTAATTTAACTCCGTGTATGTCTCTGTTTCAATTACGTTTCTTATAAACAACATATTGTTGAGTATTGTATCCTAAGCCATTCACCTATCATCTTCCATTTTGTGCATGAGTTCATTCCATTCACATTCACATGTGATTACCAATTGTGCATTTCCCTCTATCAAATTTTCTTCTGTTTTTTCATTCTCTCTCCATTTTCATCCTGTACCTCTTCTAAAGTCTCTTTTGCTATTGATCACTGCCTTCTTTTATCTGCCTTACTTTTCATCACTTCTCCTCCTTCTTATTCCTTTCTCTTTATATTTCCATTTTGGGTAAGATAGGGTTATACTACCAATTGATATAATTGTGTATGTATATATATATATATATATATTGTGTATGTATATATATATATATATATATATTGTGTATGTATATATATATATATAGTTATAAGTATGTATACATATGTGTCTTTGCATATATGAGTGTGTGTGTGTGTGTGTGTGTGTGTGTGTGTGTTTTCCTCTGGATCAATTTAGATATGAATGAGGCTCAAGCATTGCCTGCCCCTACCCTCCATTTTTTTTCCTTTACTGTAAAGGCTCTACCTTGTGTGCTTTTATGTGAGGTAATTTTTTTTTTTTTTTTTGTTCCTCCTCTCTTCACTTTTCGGGGGCATTCCTATCTCTTATCTCACCATTTTTTTTACATCATCATAGTATTTTCACTTCATCCCTGCATGCTTTTTTTTTTCTTATAGAATCCTTCTAACTGTACTAATAATGATAAAGTTCTTAGAAGTCATATACATCAGCTTCCCATATAGAAAGGTAAACCATTTAAACTTATTGAGTCTCTTATGATTTCTTTTTTAAGTTTGCTTTTTTTATGCTTCTCTTGAGTCTTGTATTTGAAAGTCAGATGTTCTATTTAGCTCTGTTATTTTCATCAGGGATGCTTGAAAATTTTTTTTTTTTCATTTACCTTTGAAATATTGTACTTAGTTTTACTGGGTAGGTTATTCTTGGTCTTAATCCTAGCTCTACTTTTCCCTCCAGAATATATTCCAAGACATCCAGTCTCCTAGTTAAATAGTTGCTCCACAATATTTGAAAAGTTTCTTCCTGACTGTCTGAAAGATTTTATCTTTGACATGGGAGCTCTGGAATTTGGTTTTAATATTTGGTATTTAATATTTGGTTTTAATATTAATATTTGGTTAAATATTTCTAAATGTTTTTTAATATTTTTTAATATTTAATAATATGGGAGTTTTTGTTTTGGGATCTCTTGCAGGTGGTGATTGGTGGATTCTTTCAAATTCTATTCTACCCTCTGCTCTAGCATATTGAGACAATTTGATAATTTCTTGAAATATGATGTTTAAACTCTTCCTTTGATTGTGACTTTGAGGTAGGCCAATAATTCTTAAATTATTTCTCCTCAATGTATTTCCAGGTTAGTTATTTTTCTGAAGATATAGTTCATATTTTCATCTTTTTTTTTAATTTTTTGACTTTGTTTTATTGTTTCTTGATGTCTCATACAGAAATTAGCTTCCACTTTCCCAGTTCTTATTTTTAAGGTATGGTTTTCTTTAGTGAGTTTTTGTACCTTTTTTTCATTTGATCAATTCTACTTTTTTAAGGAGTTATTTTCATCAGTGGATTTTTAACATCTTTTTTCCATTTGATCCATTCTGTTTTGTAAGATGCTATTTTTTTCCAGCATTTTTGTGCCTTTTTTACTGAACTGATAATTGTCTTTTCATAATATTCTTCTTTTGATCTCATTTATTTGCCTGATGTTTCTTCTACCACTCATATGATTTTGAAAACCTTTTTTTATTTCTTTCAGGAATTTATGTTGGGCTTGTGCCAAGTTCAGTTTTTTTTTCTTTTGTGGCTTTTCTTGTAGCTTTTTTGACTCCATTGTCTTCTGAATTTCTGTCTTAATCTTTCTTGTCACCAGATTGGTTTTTATGTTCAGATTCTTTTTTGTTGTTGTTGTTTATCTTTCCACCCTATATTTTTTAAAACTATATGTTATAAAGTTGGGCTCTATTCCAACCATAATGGGGAGGGGCATTATCTTAATCTTCTAGCTTTTTCTCAAGGTTGTCTGATCTATGTATGATTCCGGGTATGTGGAAGTTTTTGGTGCTTCCATCCGGGGAGAAGTGTAGTCATTGCTCTCCTTGTCTGCACTCTGGTCCTTACCCAGGAAAGGCACCTGATTCATTGAGCATGGAAATGATACTATTCCTCGGGATCGATGATCCCTTCTGACCAAAAGTGATAGTGCTCCTCAGAACTTCTGCTCCCTCTCAAGACGAAATGCCCCTTTCAGTCCTTCAGCTATGAACTAGAATTGGGTGTAGCTTTGTGTGACCTTGTATCCAGTGAAGCAGTCATTTTCTATAATCTTTCTATTTGCCACACCCACTTCTTTGGTTTTAGAGCTCCTGAAGTTGCTGCTGTCTCTCTTATCACCCCCTTGGTCCCACCACTGGTGTTTCATCTATTTGGGCTCTGGGTTAGCCCCCAACTCTGTGTCACAAAATTTTTTCAGGCTTCTTCTGTTATCTTGGGCTAAAAGAATATCTCACTCCAACTTTTTGTTGGCTCTGCCACTTCAGAATTTGATTTGAGGTAGTAGTTTAAAATTCTTTGGAGAGGAAGTGGAGAAGGTCCGTCTTAGTGCTTCCTCTACTCTGCCATCTTGGTTTCACCCCCAAACTTTCTCATGCTAAATTTCTCCAAAAGATAGACACATTCAAACATGAGTCCAAAAAAATCCACCAAATGGTGAAACCATATATACAAATATAAAATTTATTTCACTAAGAGACTCAATTAATACATATTTTTAATTAAGGGTATTATTTGTTGCATAATTTAAGAAGAAGGTGATCCTGGACTCTTGCCATATACTATCACTTTTGGCAGGCCCTACTATCCTGAACAAGATTTAAATATGAGTTCATTTAGTAATTTCATAATCTGAGGATCAGCTTAACTAAAATCAGAAAGGATCATCACCAAAATAGGCTTCAAGGCTATAACATCTTCAGCTATGACAACTCCAGAAGAACATATACTAATTTACAAAGAGACTTTGATCTTTATTATATGAAGGAGACCCTCCCATCATTCAAGTTATTTACTTTTAGATTACTGAATATGTATATTTCTCTATAAATATAACTTCTGTAAGAAAAAAAAAACGTTTCAAAGTCACAGCCTAGTTAAGGATTAGCATTTTAGCATTCATCCTACCCCCATTGAATTCATGAATACAGATTTAATTCTGAAAAGAATAGATGTGCTATTTCCAATCAGAGGCTTTGGAACTTTATTATAATAGATGGGACTTGACTTACCACAAAATAAATACCTATTCTTTTTGAAGAGTGGCGTTTTCTGGCATAAACAACTTCATGTTTCTTTTTTTTTTTCAATTACATCTATGTGGCTCTTTAAAATTTGCAAAGCACTTAAGCCCATATCACATTTTATTCTCACAATAACCTTGGAACTATTTGCTGTTTTATCTATATTTTACATACCAGGAACCTGAGGTGGAGAGAGGTTAAAAAACTTGCACAAGGTCTTACAACTAGTTAAGTTGCCTTGCCTATCCCTTGTTCTGACTCTGACAGTTTTAGAGAGGAAAAATGGAGGGAAAAGGCAGCTTTGAAAACTACACGCTAATTTTAATTAACTTAGGAGTGAGAAGAAGATACATTTTAAAAAATATTGACGATTAAACATCCTGGATAATATGAAAAGAAACTAGTCAAAGGTAAAATAATTAGTTTAAATGTTAGTAAAGTTTGCCAGAATGCAGCAGTTGTTTTCAAGCAAGAATAGCTCAAGTTTAAAGTTGTGTTGAGCAGAAAGTATTTTGAACTGGGAGTTATGCTTATTTGAATCCTGCCTCCAATATTTACTAGATGAATGGCCCTATTCAGTTCACTTAGAACCTGATATTCTGTTTCCATATTTATAAAATAGGGATAATATTATCTATAGAAAATATCTTATGGGTTGTTGTTACTATCAAATGAAATGATCTATGTAAATCAGAAACATTAAGAAAACTCAGGCATTATTAGCAGTATCTGCTTTAAAGAGTTCTATGATTTTATCATTCCACTTAGAATATCTCACTTCCTTTAAGACTCACTGGAAGTACACCCTTCTATATGAAACTAGTTTTCTGATCGCTTCTCCCTAGCTACTGGTACCCTCCTTTTTTTTTTTTTTGCCTTTTGGATGGCAATTGGGGTTAAGTAACTTGCCCAAGGTTACACGGCTAGGTTTTTTTCATTTGTGTGTGTTAAGTGTCTGACGCCGGATCTGAACTCAGGTCCTTCTGACTCCAGGGCTGGTGTTCTACTCACTGCGCCACCTAGCCGCCCCCCAAAGATATTTGGTATTATAACTTCCAATTTTTTTTTGAGGGGGAAATGCAGGGCAATTGGGGTTAAGTCACTTGCCCAAGGTCACACGGCTGGTAAGTGTTAAGTGCCTGAGTCTGGATTTGAACTCAGGTCCTCCTGACTCCAGGGCTGGTGCTCTATTCACTGCACCACCTTGCTGCCCCGGTACCCTCCTTTTTAAAATTATCTTTCATCTTCTCTTTCTTATACAAAGTATTTATCTATATACATGTATGTATATATATGCATATCTATATCTATCTAGATGTATTTATGTGTGTGTGTATACACACACATATACACACACACGCACACTGTTGTCTTTCTCCAGTGGACCATCTTTCTGTTGTTATTCAGTTCTGCAGTTGTTCAGCCATTTTCAGTCATGTTCAACTTCTTGTGACCCCATTTGGGGTATACTTGGCATAGATACTGGAGTGGTTTGCCATTTCCTTCTCCAGCTCATTTTACAGATGAGGAAACTGAGACAAACAGGGTTAAGTGAATTGCCCAGGGTCACACTGCTAGTAAGTGTTTGAGGCTAGATTTGAGCTGAGGAATATGAACCCTCCTGACTCCAGCCTTGTCACTCTATCCACTGTGTCATTTAACTGCTCCTCATAGTCGGTGCTAAATTAATGGTTATTGAATTAGATAACAGTGAGTTCAGTCTTTTCAGTTTTACATATGAGGAAACTGTGGCAAACAAGGTTAATTGATTTATCCAGCGTCATACTGCAAGTAAGTGCCTGAGGCCAGATTTGAACTCAGGAAAATGTGTCTTCCTGACTCCAAACCTTGGCACTGTTTACATGGTACCACCTAGACGCCTTAATGGAAAAGCCTTCAAATCTTCAGCATTTAGCAGAATATCTTCCATGTGGTAGGCTTTTTTTTTTTTTTTTGCTTTTTGGAGGGCAATTGGGGTTAAGTAACTTGCCCAAGGTCACATGACTAGGTTTTTGTTTGTGTGTGCATTGTGTCTGAGGTCGGATCTGAACTCAGGTCCTTCTGACTCCAGGGCCGACGCTCTACTCACTGCAACACCTAGCCACCCCCAATGTGGTAGGCTTTTAACAAATACTTAATTGTTGATTACTCTATATTTGTGTGTGTATATCCACACACATATTTGTGTGTATATTTGTGTGTATATGTACACACATATGGACACTTTTTTTGAGGGGAGACTGGACCTATGTTTTATGAGATTGAGAATTCATGGAGAGGAAACTCCATGTGTCAGTGAAGATCAGCACCCACTCTTCAACTAAGAGCCTTAGGTACTGCCTGTTAGACTGAAAGCTGTGACTTGCCCAGGTTCCTACAGTTGTTATATGTCAGAGACAGGTCTTGAACCAAGATATATATTGGCTTTAAAGTCAGATATCTATGCAGGATGCTCCAGCTAAGTCATATAGATTTTTTCTACATTTTATACATATGTAGAGAATTAGCATTTATGTACATGTTTGGATTATCTATGCTTGAGATTGTTATGGTGCCAACATGTCTCTCCATTTACTTGACAGAAAGGGAGTACCCAATATTTAGGATGTTTTCCATTTGTTTTAGAATAACCTGACCCCAAATTATAAAATGTATATAAAATATCCATTAATATCTCATCTCCAGTGCATTAGTCAAAATAGAATGTCAGCACTACTTGCTTAAATTCTAGGGGATGGAGGAATAAAATTATTATTTCTGCTTTCTTTTCAAAAGACCAAATGATCCATTAACTTTCACAAATGTTCTCCAAAAGGGACCACATGAATGATGAACACAAGAGGCCATCTTATCATTAAAAATTCATCATAGCTTCAAGGAAGGATTTAAGAGAAGAACATGTAGTTAGTATGAAGCCTTTGATGAATCCGGATAAGGCTATAATTAATGTAACCTGAACCTTTTAAATTCATGCTTACAAAAAAAGACAGATGAGACAAGCTTCCTTTAGGCAGTCACATGGAGATGTGGGGGATGCAATAATGTTTGGTTTCTAGTTTTGCTTTTGTTTTAAAGGAATAAAAATGATCAGATAGGGCAATTTTCAAAATGCCTTTTCAAAGCAGTCCTATTTGTATAAACTAATGTCCTAATTAAGAATGTTTGGACCAAATCTTTATGTAAACTATTTCCTTCATTTTTATATATCCAAATCCATTTAGAGGTATCTGTATGGTATCTGGAGGTGTATGTTTTTTAAACAATGTTTCATTTCTTCCCATGTTTGCTGGTTCATTCTTAAGCCTTATAAAGCCTTTACTATCATACATGTGTCTTTATATGTTGACCAACAATGTTTGGTCTTATGGCAAACATATCAAATTGGTAATAGAATAGAAACTACCTATTTTAGAAACATCATGAATAAATGCAACTCATACTTGTCTCAACAGACAGAATCACAAAGACATAAAATTCATTGGTTTTGGATAATTTCTTAAGTGATATATATATATATATATGTATATATATATATATATATATATATATATATATATATATATATATATATATATATATATATATATATATATAAAATAGAACTAAGTCTATATCTCAAACCTTTTGGGGAGGAGAAAGGGGTTTTAATCTCATTGTTTCTATTTTTTTTAAAATAGTACAGACCATGGGTTTGTTCCTAAGGATTCTGTTAAACTATTGATCTGACTTACCCTTTTCTAAAGGAGATCCTTTGATTTAGGCACCATTTGTGCTCCCCAGTTCTATGGCTCACTGCCAAAATGTTCCCTGGTGATGCCTGAGGGAAGCCTGAGGCAAGTGACTCTTGTAATGTAGCATAGAGTAAGGGCATCTCAAGCCTGTGGCATAGGAAGACTCTAGTGGCAGCTTAGTGAACCAGCTTCTGACAGCATGGGGTGGTTTTGCAGAATATAATAAATGTTACCGCATTGCTATTAGGGGTGTAGGGATCTTGTTTGGAGCATGTTGTGATGTCACTGGACATTGACATGGCAACAAAAAACTGAAATCTCTTGGGTGACCTCTGAGACTTTTGTGTCATTCAATTTGAAGACTAAGATATATCCTGAATAAAAATAAATCAACTATGATACAATAAAAATGGACTCCTATTGAGGGATGGAGTGAATTTCATGAAGACTAGGGGGAAAATATTTTTGGTTAAGAGACCAGTGTGATCAAGCTAACTTTAATTAGGATTTTGAAGAAAAAGGATGGTTTAAAAAAAGCCCAGATAAAACTGAAAAGAAAAGGTAAAACAACTGACAAATAATATATGGGGTAAATTAGGTTACTTTGAAAGAAGATACATGGCAGAGGTGGTACCCAGTAATTTCTCAAAAGGAAAATTGATTAGACAGTATAATTATAACCTCAGATGTAGAGATACTGGTGTGCAGAACAACTTCATTGAACTAGAAATGTTAACACAAGAAGATAAACAATATTTTGCAGGTATTGCTAATTGGGATGCTTTACCAGTCTGACTTTTCCCCAGCCACCTTCAAGTGAATATCTCTTTGTTCAAGATTTCCCCTCCCATCAAACAATCCATCAAACTACCATGGGTTCCTGGGCTTTCGATTGATGAAACTTTACGTATTCTATTCTGATCCAGGTCGCAACACTGCTTTCACAGTGTTGAAATACAGATTTCTGGCAGTCTTCATTGAGAGTGTAATGCCTCCTTGCCTCCTCCCCTCCCTGTTCTCCCCACCCCCCAAAAAAGCCCTAGCTCATTAAAATAATACAATCTACACTATCAATCCTGAAAAAAAATGTTTTATTCAGTTGCTCTGACTCAATTTACCATTACTTGACTGTATTGATCAAAATCCTCTTTCTTGGCCACCACTTCCCTATATGTAGCATTTTTCTCTATCACAAAGCAAGGCTCTTGAGGGTAGATGTCATCTTGTTTTACTTTTTCTATTCCCATTGTTTAACACAGTGTCTGACACACACTATGTGCTTAATAAGTGTCTTTCCATTAATAAATTTAATTATTCATTCATTGATTTGTTGACTCAAGTGTTACGTAGTGAGCCAAGAAAAATTCTGCCACTTGTAGATCCCAGAATTCCAGAGCTCTGGGATATGTAATGAGACAATCACTGAATCATTCAGCAATTCCTTAGCAGATTTCCAGGCATAGTTTGAGACCACTGTCTGGGTTAGAGTGTCCTAAGGGTTATTGTGTATATGGGCTAATACAGTAAGAAGCAAGTGATAACCAAAAAATAAAACAAATGGAAAAAAAGGCATTATGTCCAAACAGCTCATAGCACCAAGGAATGGTCATTGAAACCAGTTCTAGGAAAACATTAAGACACAGCCAATTTCAACAGAAGGATAAGACCCTATCTAAGCAAAATGAGGGTCATTTGAATTCTTCAAATACAGAAAGAAATAATTCCAGGATTATGTTTGTGGAAAACAAGGTTTATAGACTTCAGAAACCTATGCTACCTATAACTTCCTGACCCCTACAGACACATCCAAGGATATATTATTTGAAGACTATATTTAATTCAAAAGAAAGAGGGCTTATCAAATGAATGAGAAAACAACAGCGGCTATAACGATGCATACCCATGTGGACATTAAGGAATCTGAAAATAGTGGATAGTATTTAAGTTAGGAGAAAAAAAGAAAGAAAGGGTAAAAATGATTTTGATGAGGGAAAACAGTGGAGATCTCCCCATTTGATGAAGGATTTAAAAAAATGCTCCAAAGGGCAGTTAAGTGGAGCACCGGCCCTTAAGTCAGAAGGACCTGAGTTCAAATTTGGCCTCAGACACTTGACACACTTACTAGCTGTGGGACCTTGGGCAAGTCACTTAACCCCAACTGTCTTGCTTTCCCCCCTCTAAAATAAAAGCAAAAAATTCTCTATTAATACAGATTTTTAAAAAAGAAATAGCATATTTTATTAGTTATGTTTGTATCCAACTCTAAAATTATGTTTTGAGAGGGAAAGTTTTCTGGATCAGATGTAAGTTTTCATTGATATAGAATACTTTTGGTGAGTAAACTCTCTTTATCCGTCTAGATTGGCACCTACTCTGTAACTCACAGTATTAGACAGTTTCATGGGGTACTAAGAATTTGAGTGACTTATCCAAGGTCACATAGCCAGGGTGTGTCAAAAGTTGAATTGGAATATATGTCTTCTTGTCACTAATAGCAGCCTTGTATCTACTATACCACAGTCACCTCTAAATTAGAAGATTCAATTTAATAAAATACTAAGTAATTTTGAGAAAGTTTTTTGTATTTCTTGACTAGACCTACTGAGTAAACTAAAATATTGTGTAGCTCATATTGGCAGTAGTATTAAGAAAAAAATTGGGTGGGTTGGGGACTGATTTTCAAGCTGGCTTTTCTTCTGGGTTGTCCACTCCCCACATGAATGGTATGTCTTTGTCTCTTGTTTTGCTCCCTGTTTGATCAGAACTTTGGAGAATCTTTTCCTAGGAATACTTCAAGTCCTTCGATGTTTTTTTTTTTTTTTTGCTTTTTGGAGGTTAATTGAGGTAAAGTGACTTACCCAAGGTCACACGGCTATTTTTTGTGTTAATTGTCTGAGCCCAGATCCGAACCCAGGTCCTCCTGACTCCAGGGCTGGTGTTCTATTCACTGTGCCACCTAACCTCCCCTTTCAATGTGTATTTAACAACCGTAATTTGGTTTGTGAGAAGAGATAGGTAACCAGTGTCCAAAATGTAGGCAGGAATCAGACTTTTTTTTCCTTAATAACAAGATGTTCTTTTTGGTCACTTTCCAAATTTAGCTAAACATTCATTTCCCATTGATAGGCAACACTTACAAAATCTGAAATTATAAGTGTAAGCTTTTTTTTTAATTGTAAAGAATGTTTGCAGTTTTTGTAGAATGCAGAAGTACATTCTCTTGTCATTGCAGAACATTTGAATATAACATTTTGCTTAATGTTTCCTTAGAATGCCAACCTCTACAGTGAAAGAAAAAGGTACTAAATTCTAGCTTAGGAAGAAAAAAATGTAGTCTAATCAGTATTATAATGACTTTGCTTTTTAAGTGAAGTATATCCCTGAATCTTACATATAATGCATGCAAACTGCCTATAGCTACAATAAAAAATAATGATGCACTGCGCTTAATTACTATTTAGTAAGCCTTTTTATCTCTTTTAAAAGTATTTGTAAATATTTGCTATAATTCTCAATTCTGCAAAAGAGCTAAGTAAAATATAGGTAAATGTGAACAGAGCAATAGTTTCAGAATAGGCTAGATGCCTGCATCTATTGGATAACATATAATAATATAATAATAATCTCTTGGATAATGTCTCTTCTAAAAAGAAAAAAATGTAGAAAATTACCTCTGCAAGTTTCTTGCTACCCTCTTTGATGATTCTGGGATTAGTTAGTTATAGACTTCTACTAGCTATAAATCTTATTTTTTTATATTTGCTTTTTAATTACTTTGTATATACATGATATATTCCCACTAGAATGTAAGCTTTTTTTAGGAGATGTGTTCTTGAATTTGTATGCGTAGTCATAGACACTTAGTATATGCTTATTAAATTGAATGATAATATTTTTAGTTACTATGACTTTCCCATATATTAGACAAATTAATCCAGATGAAAGTAAAACTAAAGAAAATCTTTGTTTTCATTGCCTTCATTTTCTTTACAAAAATATTGATATAATACGTAAAGTAAATATCCACAAAACCATCTATAAGACATAATTTACTGAAGGTAGGAACATTTTATTATGAGGCAAAATAAATCCAAGGCTTTTTGAAATCCTCATGATATCTGGTAACTTTGGGTAAAACTTATCTGTTACTATAAAATAGACATCCTTTCACCACACTATATTAAAAAAATTGATTTATCAAAATTTGAAATAAAAGGAAAATTGCATCATTCTGTACCTTAGTACCATTCTGTGCCATAGGGGATTGTATATATTTGTGTGTGTGTAAGAGAGAGGGAAGGAGGGAAGAAAGGAGGAGAGAGAGAGAGAGAAGGAGAGAGAGAGAGAGAGAGTTTAGTCTTTCTATTTGCCTTATTTCATGGTACACTCTACATTTGACCAGCCAGGAAGTGTTGTTTGCAGTGAAGCTTCAAAGTCTTGTGTGCGTCCTTGCTTGAAGTCAATTTGAAGCTAGAAACCTTCATCTAAGAAATACTACCGTTCTCTACCCTTCCCTCCCTTTTGTTCCCTTCCCATCCTCTCTCATTCTCTTCCATCAAGATTCACTCATCTGGCTCCTAGAAACTAAACGAATTTGTTGAATATCATCTTATTCATCTTGTAACATCCACGTGAATTGCTCTGTAAATATAAAATGATAAAAACATTTTCCCCATAACGTCAAAAATAGTGCCTCACAGTAGGCACTCAATAAATAAATATTTATGGAGTAAATAAATGTATGTAACCTGACCTCTTGAATCCAAGGCAACATTCTTATCTTCCTTAATGAATATCTCAATATTTATATGTTTGCTTGAACTTTAAATGATAGACATTTTTTTCATTGGGGAAATGAACTACACAATTTTATTGCTTTTATTACTTCCCCACCTAATAATTTGATAAATATAACAACAGGGTGGCATTTAGATGTGTTAGAGTCATATTGATTATGGAAATAGCTGCTGTATTTAAATCCTCCCAAAATGAAATTAACTAAGGAATCCACAAGGTGTCAGTCTCAATATTAGGCCTAAGTTGAAGAAATGAACTTGAGAATTTTCATCAGTGTGATGGAAATAGATTTTTTGTGAAATAGTCTACTTACCTTCCATGAATTGTGGGGAATTCCATTTTTATTTCAAAGTTAGAATGTATTCTAAAATTATGACAAAGGCTTCTTCTATTCATCTTCTTGTAATTCCGGGACCTAGGAAAAATGGACGTGCAGGACCAAGGGGAAACCTTGAGATACTGAGACCTTTGGTGTGGGAAACCCTAGAACACTGTATAACTAGAGACCTCAAGATACCAGAGACCACGAGAGGGAGTAGCATACTTGGGGTACATAAAGGCTTCAGAATTTCATTTTAGGGTATTTATCTGTATTCTGAGGGCAATCACTTAGCTTGAAAAGGCCAATGTTCCGTATTGTATCCTGGACTATTTCCAGTTGTCCTGATCTATATCTTTCCACTGGACCCAGATGGGTCTGGAGGAGAAAGTGAGGTTGGTGACTTTGCACAGCCCTACCTCACTTAAATCTGATTCACTTGCGTATTATGGCATCACCTTCCTGATGTCATGATCCTCTTTGAGAACAAAAGGGCAAACAGCAAGCAACCCTATCCTGCTTATGACATTTGAAATATAATTTGAAATATAATGAGATAGTTTACTATAGAGGATAGGACT
This sequence comes from Gymnobelideus leadbeateri, assembly GCA_011680675.1. Taxonomy (NCBI): domain Eukaryota; kingdom Metazoa; phylum Chordata; class Mammalia; order Diprotodontia; family Petauridae; genus Gymnobelideus; species Gymnobelideus leadbeateri. Next base: position 385,052 of record WOXC01003007.1, on the reverse strand, counting down.
CGACTCAGGGTCAAAAACATATGGGTTCAAGGCCCACCCCTGACACATGCTGATTATGTGGACCTTGACAAATTGCATCTCTCAGTTCCATAGGCAAATTTCTAAGTTTAAAAGTTTCAGAAGAGGGAATAAATTTGCATCAATGGAGAAATATTTTCACAAGGTGATCTCTAATACTGATAAATCAGAGTTGTGGTACAAGTAATCTGTGGGAAATTTCAGTATAGGAACAATACATTTTTTTTCTTTTAGTTTAAACATGTAATTGAAATGTATATTACTTAGTCCCTGTCTCATTAAAAAAAAAAAATTCTTACTCAAGTCTGTTCTTCAGGGTCCCAGCAATGTTGAATAAACAGAATGCTTTAAAGTGGATTTGATGGACTCATGATTTTAGAATTAAATGAACAGAGGCCGCATGAGTTAAGTTCTCCCATGCTATGAGAGTATTTAGTAAACTTTGCTCAGTGAAAGAAGAGGGTTGATCCCCAATCCCACAATGATTGAGTTCTAAAGAAGTTTCCCAAAGATTTATACTTAACGCAGAGTTAGATTGCCTAAGTGGATATTATATAGGTTTTATAGAGCCTCTGAGTTTAGAAGGGATCTCATAGGTTATTTAGGAAACCCACATATGACTAGTAATCACTCCCACCACATCTCAGACAAGTGATCTTTCAGCCTGTACTTGTAGATCATTAAAGATAGAAAACCCCCTGATATGTATCCTTGCCTATCACTTTGTGAGTGGTCTTCTCAATATTTAGTACCTAGAACTGGAGATGATTTTTCAGGTGAGATTGAAGAAATATAGAATATGGCAAAACTATTACCTCCCTCTTTTTGGACACTAAGTATCCATTTACTCCAACCTAATGTTAACTTTTTCTGTCTCTTCATATCACAGAAGTGAATTTTATTTAGTTGATAATCCACTAAAAGTACTTTTACCCTTACACAGTTAAAAAAATGATCTGTCAAATGTCTTAACCATAGACATCCAATTATATCACAAATTGCTTGAGAATAAGAAGAAGCTCTTATTAATGTTATTTTTTATCCTTCATGTTCTCAAGCAGGCAAATTCTATTCTATTCTAAACTCTTCTTCCTCCTTCACTACTACTATTGTTACTACTACTTCTATCACTACTACTACTACTACTACTACTACTACTGCTGCTGCTACTACTGCTACTACTGCTGCTACTGCTACTGCTACTGCTGCTGCTTTTACTGCTACTACTGTTATAGAACCTCACTTTTGCGGGGAAGGAACATGTCTTAAATTCTAATTATAAATTTTGTTAAAATTAGTGTTATTAAGTATGCTGTGTAGTATACCATTTCTTCAATTGTAGAGAAGTAGGATGTTATGTGGTAATCAGAGCTATAGATCTGGAGTTAGGATATACCTTGATTCAGACTTTGACACCTCAAACTTATTTGCTAATTTATTAATATGTTAAATTCAATGTGTTGGGATGCTAGGGCACTCTCAGGGGTGGGGAACCAGTGGGTTTGAGTCCACATGTGGCCCTCTAGGTCCTCAAGTACAGCCCTTTGGCTGAATCCAAACCTCACAAAACAAATCCCCTTAATAAAAGAATTTGTTCTGAAAAACTTAAACTCAGTCAAAAGGCTGCACCCAAGGACACAGAAGGCCACATGTGGCTTCAAGGCCAGAGATTCCCACATCTGGATTAATGGACATCAAACCAGTAGCTGTAATTCATGGTATCTACTTAATTTTGCTCAAGTTTGGGGGATATAGTGGGAATAACCAAAGAAACATATTTATCCTTCTAGTAAATAATGAAGAAACCCTGATTATCTTTCTGTTTTTTGGCTGGCAAAGAAGAGAGGTTGCATCTTTTAAAATAAAGGTTTGGCTTTAGGCCAGATGGCTTACCCAGGTGGTCTGCAGGAGAAACAGCAAAGCATGTGAATTCTCCTGCTGAGCTTTTAAAAATTCCTTGAGCTTCTTTGAGGAAAACAACCAAAGAATAATATGTGTGTGTGTGTGTGTGTGTGTGTGTGTATGTGTGTGTGTTTTAAAAAGTAAAACAGCCCAAGCATTGCATGTAAAGCTAATTGTTTGTCCCTTTTCCTCCTGGGTTAATTAACAGGGAGTTAATTCCCTTTTAAATCCACACTAATAGAGTGTAATACAATACAGAAATAATTTCTGCTTATTGAGGTAAAAAGAGGTAAGTTCGGTGAAGCAAAACCTGTCTCCGTGAAAATGCTTGGTCTAGCGGCCTTGACATAGCTAAAACACTTGAAAGCAGAAGCATAAGCGGAGCTGAGTGGGATCCCTGATTTTCCATTCTCTGAGTCATTAAGGGCAACAAACACTTAGTAAAAAGATTGTAAAATGTATAGCTCTTCCTATCAATTTTGTTTTGATAAATGTCTTATCAGTTTCCATTTCATTAACTCCTTGTAAATGGTAAAACCAGCAGTTTAAATACTGCATTTGAACCTGGTGATCTCTGATTCCCCAAATTCTCTCCTATCACTTGGTCACCAGATTTCATTACTCTACTGACAGTTTCCATTTGCATCAATTTTATTGCAAGGTCCCCCAACAGTGAAGAGAAAGGTACACACTTAAATAGGTTAGTTTGTTCTTCTGTGGACAGTACTAGAAACAACTAACAGCCAACTGATGGATACAATAATATTGCAGTTAATCATTATGGTTGAAATTGATTAATTAACATATTGAGTTATTCCATGAAACTGTCTGAAATAAGGAAAACCTGATTTAAAATATAGGATCCTATAATGCCACTTACATCTTTCAGACATGTAGAAGGAAATGAGTTTTTCTTTCACTTGTCTATTTTTAAAAATACATAACTTTGACAATTATAAATGTTAACAGGACCATACAATATTGCCATTATTATGGTGTAAGTTGGAGACTTTGGAAGACCTCTTTGGAGTATATAATTTTCCTTATTTACTGTCACCACTGATAACGTACGTTGACACTGCTCGTTAGGGTGTTGCTAAGGGGTAATATAATTTTCAGTCTCAAGACTGGTTTTTAAAAATTAGGAAAATACCTATATTCCTTAACCTAGTGCTTGGCACAAAGTAAGTACATACCATATATTTGATTGATTTATATGAAATGTTATTTTATTTCAATTTATATGAAATATTATAATAACTATCACCTTTGGTACTTTTAATTCACATTGTTAAAAACTAAAACCCATCCATATCTTCTTATCCAGTTTGAATCTTTTCTATGGTCTTCCATACCTTCCACAATGAAACCACCCAAAGTGTGGGAAGCCTTCTTCTAAATCTTTTTATATTGTGTAAGAAGCAGCTTAATATTCTCCATATTCATCTCTTATCTCTGTTTTTCACCACATAAGTGTCCAAACATTTTTTCTAATCATACTTTTCTTCAGTGAAATCCTTTATACCACTTATTGAACATGGTTCATCCTTAAAATATATAATGTATTTATTATATTTAAGCCACTATATTGTATATATCACCACTTAACATACAGAACACAAATAGAGGACAAAGGCAAATGAACTTAAATGAACATGTGAGCAATAAATGGTCTAGTATAAATTAATTCATATTAAATTTTCTTTGACTCATTAAAAAATTCTACATTTTCCCTCACCAAAGCAGAACAAAAGAAAAAAAAAACGAAAGAACTTTAGAAGCACAGAAGCATGGAAAGTAAAGAAAAAAAATCTTAAAATTGGGAATTTCCAGGTAAATGGGTCAATTTGGATTGTTCAAAGTGTTCATTCAAAGGAGCTGGGAGGATGTCTCTTGCAGTGATAAAAAATATTTTTTTCTGTTCTCAAGATCTCTCTTCAGTGCAATACTTGTAGTTATTATTACCTTCTTTCAGCACAACTTCCTCACTAATATTGTATCTGAAATTTTCTTGCCGTGTCTTCAACTGAAACATTTTGGAGTACAAGTAGAGTGACTTGTGACTTTGCTCAGAGATATTCAGGAATCATTTTTAGGTCAGTACAATCTCTTGTAATTGACTTTGGGAAGGGAGCCATGACTATTGAATCCATTGATCAGCGTGAGAGATTTGTGAAGTAGAATTTTATATTTGATCCTCAAGTAATAGGAAGCCACTGGAGTTTATTGAGTAGGAAAGTGTTATAATCTAATGTGCATTTGGGAACATCCCTGTAGATTGGAGGATGGACTGAAGCAGGGTGACATAAGGCAGAATACAAAACTATTGCAGTAATCAGGTATGAAGTGAGGAAGTTCTGTCCCATGGTGATAGATCTCAATGGAAAAGGAACTAATGATTCTAATTGACAGAAGTAAGGAGGGAATACCTTCCAGGTATGTAAGACCTGTAGTGCAAAGGCAAGGATATGGTAATTGAGTTCTGTGTCTGAGGAAAAACAAGAATATCAGCCTGGTTGAACTTAAATGCTGGTGAAGTGGAATTATATATAATATGTTAGGAAATGGAGGTTGGAAACAGGTTGTAGAAAACATAAAATGGCCAAAAGAGGCCTTCCATTAAACTTTCCTCCCTATCATCTCTCTTTTTTTCTTTTTATATAAATTATCATTCCATAATTATTTTATACAGAGGCAACATAATGTAGTGTACAGACAGGTGGCTGTACAGGTCTATGTATGTTTATCATATGTCTATAAGGAAGACATAGGTTCGGATTCCATCTATGGAATTTGTTAGCCATGGAATATGTGAGCCCCAGCAAATCACTTAACCTCTTTATTCCTTAACCAATTCCCTGGGGCTTTAAATGCTAAGTCATAGACAGTGATATTAGGAAAAGTTCTTTTCACTGATCATTGTATTTTAATCATGAGTTTTATGTGGCATAGATCAGTGGTGTCAAACTCAAATAGAAATGACAGCTGCCAAACTGTACATATTTATTCCTGTGGGCTGCATATTGAGTTATTTTATTGTGTTTTTATTTATCTTGCTAAATATTCCCCAGTATTATTTTAATCTTATTCAGTCTGTGCTTGGGAATGTTATAGTGTGTAGGTAGTTCATGTATTTAACACTCTGTCATAGGTGATGTCTTACACCAGCCCATAGGGGAGAGACAGTGTCAAAGGAGAATTTTGTTGGTTTGGAGAGTATAGCTAGCTAAGTTGAAGGATTCCCTTCTGGAATGAGGGACCTTGATATAGAATCTGTCAACATATTTTTGATGGCTATCTTCCCATGAGAGGAACACTGAAGCAAATCAAAGAATGTATCAGTAAGAGTGAAGCATGCATGGCCATTCAGCTATGTCATACTCAATTTGTCTGTGGAGTTATCCAGAAATGTATTCTTTCACTTGGGGAATTCCCCTGATAGAGTCACCTCTTGTCATTGTCATCTAGGCCTGCTGTCACCACCATTCACCACAACACTCCAGTGCATCTTAAGGTCTCAGGTGAAAGTTCATAAAGAGACCTACAGATTCTGTTGTGGACCACTTGGTTCTCTGGAGGGCTTATCCTCATAGATGTAACTGAAAATATACAAAATAATTCAGACATATTATCATTTTAAATCTCACAATAATTGCTGATGATGGCTAGGATACCTTGAATAGGAATCACTAAATAAAATATGAAGTCTCAAGGAGACAGCCAAGTGTATAAACTAGTCACATAAATACAAACCTGTGTATCATATATAGAGCAGGTATGAAACCACATATACCTGGGGTATAGTAGGTACTTAATAAATTCTTTTTTGATTGATTTTAATTGATTATTATATTTATTTAGTAGGTATCTTGGTGTCTGTAGAACTTTTATTCAGAGAGGTAATAAAGGTGTAAACTTCCAAAGTTACCATTCTGTATTTGAATTTGGCTTTATTACCAATAGGATAATGTTACACTCAAGTAGAGTGAGTAATTGCCACAGGGACAATCGAAGTTGTACTTCAAACAGCTTCAGTTAAACACACTATTTATTACCTGGGACAAAGGAGAAAAAGTTAGGAATGGCAAAATCTGAGCTTGGACCAGGATATTAGTAAATAATGATATGTCCTTATAACGTGTCTAATACTTATCCAAAAGAGCAAGATGAATTTATATGGATTACAAGCAAAACTATTTCAACTCTTAAACTTTGAATAGAGGATATTCAAATCCAAAGGGCTCATCATAATTTACCTTCTACTCTCATTTTCTTGTTTATACTGACCTTAGTTTCTATAACTAATATTTTATCCAATAATTAAGTTTCAAAAATGAAGCTATATGAGCAAAGTTACATGAGTGACTGATTTTTTTTCACTTTCCCCAGTGACTTATCTCTTACATTTTTCAAAGGCCTTGAATGCATTTTCACTATTCTTTGGATTTGTATTTATTCTTTACCCTCTGAGTCAATATTCATCATTAGGATGTTTTAATCATCCAGTGCTATGTTTTGTTTTGTTTTTTTAAAGCATTTGGGGTTAAGTAACTTGCTCAAGGTTTCATGGACAGTCATTATTTTTGTGTGGGTGCTCATTTTCTAAAGCCGGATCCGATCCCAGTTCATCCCAACTCCGGGGCCAGTGCTCTTACTGTGCCACCTAGCCACCCCTAGTGCTATGTTTTCTTGTGTGCTTTAAAAAACAAAACAAAACACAAGGGATGTCTATATATCACTATTTTGCCACAGACACTACAAAATTGTATTGTCGGTTATAATTATTACCATAATTTTCTTAAGCACCCCTAAATTTTCACTTTACTTTTTCAAACTTTTCTACCTAAAATAATAAAAATAAACTCTGATGGTTGATTTTTGAATAAAGTTGCTGAGGTGAGATCATAACATATGCTGTTTGTGTTTAAAAAAAAAAACAAAAACTCATGATTTTTTATTTCAAATATTAATTAGAGTTCTCAAATTATCAGTTCTAATTCAGAGTTATTAGGCTTCATCAGCAGCACTCATAGTATAATGCAATTAAGATTCATTTGATTAGGCAATTATAAATAGATGAACAGGTTTTGTATGTGTGTGTGAACAACGAAGTCAAACAAACTGGTTTGTGGAATGAATGTGATAAAAGAATCACTGAAGAAAGATTAGCACTTTTATTATGCAAAAGTAGCTTAGTTTTGAAACTTTGTATTTTATTAACATCCTTTTCTCAGTCTTGACTCAGTTGATTTCACTATATGGAAAAGAGGTAAATTGAAATTAACAGCTATTTAAAATATCTTAAGTCAATCATTAAACATAGCCCTGTCTAAATGATGGGAAAAGATGGTATTTGAGACTCCTCAGATATGTCCTTTAGCTTAGGTTGTATAAAAAGCATAATAAGTACACTTTATTTACTTGTTAAATTATTGGTGAATAATTGTATTTTAATTTGGATAGTGCTTTTTTAACACATAAATATGGAGGGAAATGGCATTTTTATATTAGCTTCAACTAATGTAACTTTCTCTGAGAAATCTTTCTTGGTGTCCACATTTTAAGTATTTTCTTCTACCAAACGTCACATTATAAATCTATTTACTAAGACTTGTACCGCTAATATTCTAGCTTAGGCTCTCATAACCTCTCAATTAAATTATTGTAGAGCAATTATCACTTCGATATCAAGAAGGTTAAAAGTGCAATATCCCCTTGATCTGAAAATCCGCATAAATTTTTTTGGTCTTCTCTCTGCACCTTTGCACCAGAAAAGAATTTTCTTTTCTTTTTCTTTTATGGGGTATTTACAGTATCTTAATATAAACTTCGGGTTGATATTATATAAAACTATACATATATTTTATGCATTTCTCAGTTTCTCAACTTGTTCTGTGTCATCTGGGGCTACCTGCATGTTCTGCAAAATTCCCGGAAAATTACCTTTTTTTTTTTTTTTGGCTTTTTGGAGGGAGGAAGGTTGGGAAGTTGGGGTTAAATGATTTGCCCAAGGTCACACAGCTAATTAAGTGTTAAGTATCTGAGGCTAGATTTGAACTCAGGTCCTCCTGACTTCAGGGCCGGTGCTCTATTCACTGTGCCACCTAGCCACCACCCACCATCATTTAAGTTTTTATGCTGACCAGTCATATATTGAAACCATGATGAGGAAAGTAACAATATAGAAGGGATAAGCATAAATTTTTAACTTGCCTCCCTGCTTCCATTCTTTCCAGGAGAGCAGCTAGTTGATGCACAGGATAAAGTCCTGAAATTGGAATTAGGAAGAAAGGAGTTCAAATCTAGCCTCAGATACTTAGCTGTGTGATGCTGGGCAAGTCTCTTAATCTCTATCTACTTCAGTTTTCTCATCCATATAATGGGGATAATTAACTCCCAAGGTTTTTGTAAAGATAAGTTATTTATAAATTGATTGTTCTTATTTTATCATTTTTTCAGTTATGAAATCTTTATGATCCTATTTGGGTTTTGTTTTTTTTTTTGTTTTTATTTGGTGGGGTGTTTGGCAAAGATATTGAAATTGTTTGCCATTTCCTTTTCCATCTCATTTGCAGATGAGGAAACTGAGGCAAACATGTTTTAGTGACTTGCCCAGGGTCACATAGCTAGTAAGTTTCTGGGCTAGATTTGAACTCAGAAAGATGTCTTCCTGATTCCAGGCCTGGCATTCTGTCCACTGAGTCACATAGCTGCCCAATCAATCATAAATTGATTTGCAAACTTTTAAGTGTTATATACATGTAAGTTATTACTGTTGTTGTTATTATTATTATCATTATTATTTTATTATAGGATATTATTATATCCTACAGAACTGATCATGTATCTCACTGGCTTCTTGCCTGCTTGATAAAATACAAATCCCTTTCCTAGATTTTAAATCATTCTATAATTTGTTTCCAACCTACCTTTCAAAATATGTTTTGTATTTGTCTGCTTCATTCTACATTTCAGTCAAAGTGTACTACTAGTCTTTTCCTGATGTCATTCAGACTTCTTTCATATCTCTCCATTTACGCTGACTGTTCTCTGCGTAGAATACACTCCTGTCACACCAATACTTTTTTTTAATCCTTTTCCTTTAAGGCCAAATCAAGTGCCATCTTCTCTACTGAATTCCCAGTTGAAAGCACTCTCTTCATATTTCTTAACACATTTTGTGTAGGCCCTCGTCCCCTTCTTTACCCCTGACACATTCTACTTTTGTCATATAATTCTTTGTGTTTGTATTGATGCTGTATCTCTTCCTCATCTTCATCGCTTAGCCCTGTTCCTAGGTGGTATACTCCTTGAGGACTGATATCTGTGTTGTTTCCATCTTGAAAGTTTGTATGCTAGTATAGTATCTTCTGCATAACAAATGCTTAATTCTTTGTGTTGAATTGAATTTTGTGAATAAAAAACAAAAAAAGTCAATTCACCTAGTGGTAGCACATTGTGAGTCAAGTTCAAAAGTTCTTTGGGGACTGTTCCAGTGAAAGGCAAATAACATTGAAACTACTTGTCAGACTTTGGAGGTTTAGGGATTCCGGTATATCTACACTCTCCCTATTTCTAACACTGTTAATAATTGGAAATAGCTTCATTTGTTAAAAAACACCTGAGAAAACACTGACATTTTTGTTTTAAATCTCTGATTCTGGGATAGGAAAACATTTCTGTCAAAATATAATATGATTTACTTTTCTGGGGCAGAAATAGCCTAGAGTTTTAGACTTCAATCCTAATATATAAACCCCTAGGGGAAAAGAAAAACAATAATTCAATTTGAGGGTAGATTTTGACCTCTAAGGGAATTAGATTTAACATCACACCAAGGTTGAGTTTAGTTGTTTTGCTTTGGTTTGTTTTTAATATACTTTAATCTTATAGTACCATTTTTCAGGGCAAAAGTTGTGAAGCCTAAAGCTTGCTTTGATAAGTAAATAGCAACTGAGAACATATTTATCCCAGGGCCCTTGTAGCATGACTGAGCTGTGCTTGAAAATCTCCTAATTTTCTGAGTTCTCTCAGCCCTGTTGGGTTTGGCCAATTACCTCATCACACTGATTGGCTTGACCAAAAATTATTTTCAAAGGGTTTTTGCTACAAAAAGCTGGCAGAAATCTGTTTTCCCTGTAATTTTAAATTCTTGGAAAAAGTCTTTCCTATTAAAAATATGAAGGCCACAAATTACTGAATTTGGTTAAGTGTTTCTATGTATAATTCATTTTTTCTTTATTGTTTCTTTTAATTCTCTAAGTTCAAAATTTGCCTGGCTATTGTTTTCCCCTAATTTTAGTTTTCTAAGTACATACCATAAGAGAAAATAATGTACTTTATTTTATCTCATTTCTTCTTTGACAATGTTCTTTTATGATGTCAGTGGAACATTTCATAGCTGTTTTATTGTTTTGGTTTATTTTTCACTAAACTGAGAATAGCAGGCATTAGATTTCTTACTTTTTTTGTCATTTATCTTGAAATGGTGCAGTTATTATTATAATTCTGCTTTTAAAATGCCAGTGATTATAAATATGATAGCCTCACTGAGAAAAAGATGTGTACATGAAACAGAATCCATACATGCATCCATCTATCCACACATACATTTGTTCAACATTGATCTAGCACTTACTCTATAGCCTTGTGCTAAGCACTGGAAATATAAGCTCACAAAAAAACCTAAAATAATCTCTGCCCTCAGAAGGTTTACATTCTAGTAGACTAAATAGCAGAAACTTTCAGAGTTACAATTGCCTTGAAATTAATTTTTTTCTACCACTTGTTTTATAGATGAGGAAGATGAATTTCAGGAGCTTGTTTTTGAGTAAATTGAATGCAGGATACATCATTATGAATTTGAAATCAAAGAACCTAGACCTGAATCCCAGCTCTGATCCCTATTACCTGATTGACCTTAAGGAAACCACATGATCTCTCTAGGTGCATTTCTTAATCTATAGAAAACAGAGATAGGATGATCTCTGAGACCTTTATTATCATTTTTCATTTGTCATTCTATCACATAAAGAGCTATTTATATACTGTTATCCATAGTGTTAGTTCTCTCTCCTGTCTCCATTGTAATTTGCCATTTTATAAGTATGTAATAAATGAGTTCCTCAGAGTCACTAATAAAAGTCTGGAGCATCATAAGATCAAGGGCAGGTCCTTGAGATACTCAACTTGAGATTTCCTCTATAATTTGATTGATTAATAACTGCTCCTGGGTCCGGTCCAGTTTCATCCACTCCAGTCATCTAAGAAGTCCTAAAACCACTTAACTATATTTTCATGCAGCCTACATTTTCCCATCTTGTTGCCATGGATAAGCCCCCAAAATGATATGCCAAAATTCACATATACTATAATTCCCTTTATTTTACTTGATCTACTAGTGCTATTAAAATACCATGTGAATCTTAATTCAAACTCTTAGGAAAATAAGAATTCTTTGAAATGAGTGCATTTTGAACTTTTTGGTCTTAGGGCCTCTTTATACTATTAAAATATTGAAAATCCCCCAAAGAACTTTTGTTTATGTGTGTTATGTCTACGGATATTTAGAATTAGAAGTTTTAAAATCTGTGTATTAAAATGAAAATATTTGATTTCACATACCACCTGGAAGAGTATCAAGGACTGCCCCGGAACCTTGGATCACACATTGAGAACTACTGCTCTAAATCAGTCTGTCTTTCACTTTACTTTTATGTTAAACAATTTAACAATCATACTATAGAGCTTTGAGTTTATACCACACAAAGGCAAGGTGATGGAACAGGGTATATTTAACCTGAAGAGAAGACTTAAGGTGAATATCTTAGCTGTTTTCAAATAGTTGAAGGGTTTTCATTTGGGTGAGGGATTCCCCTCCTTTCTGTTTTTCTCTATTTCTGTTTGGCAGCTAGATGGCACAGTATATAGAGTGCTGGCCTTGGAAATAGACACACTGGAATTAAAATTCAGCCTTAGACACTTACTAGGTGTGTAACCCTGTGAATATCACTTATCCTCTCTCTGAGTCTCCTTAAATAAAAGATGGGGAATGTAATAGCACCTACCTCCCCAGGAGGTTGTTAGGAAAATAAAATGAGATATTTACAAATCTTAAAGCCCTGTATTAATGCTCTTCACTCTTATTACCAGAATCAATAAGCAGAAGTTGCAAAGAGGAAATATAGGACTGATATCCAAAAAACCCAGCATCCTGACATCTAACGCTATCAGTAAGTAGTATGGGCTGCTTCAGGAGGTATTGGATTCTCCCTCATTCTTCCAGGTATTGAAGCACAAACTAGATTGCCACCTGGAAGGATTATCAAAGAGATTCTCTTTTTTGTATAGGTTAGACTAGATAGCCTTTGACATTCCGTCTAAAGCTCAAGTACTATGATTCTGTGAGTAATTCACAAAACATAAAGGAGCACATAACAGACGGAACACAGATTGAATGACAGCAGAATCCAAACACAGATTACTGTTTGGAGAGAACTGGACTGTGATAACCTATGTACCCAATTCAACTACAAGCTATGTATCTGACTGTTCCAGTTAGGTCCACTTATTCCTCCATACCCAAGAGGTGTCCCTTACTGGAACCACTGTGACATAATGCTTTCAGAGGTTTTGATAGATAATACTGTTTAGAACAGGTACAGGCTGTCCTTTAATCGGCAAACTATTCTCTGCTCTTTCCTTAAACTGAGAATCTGAGAGTAGAGCAGGAAAAAAAAAATTTTGTTTGTTTATTTTCCTGTGTGACATTAAAGCAGGTATTATTAAACTTTATGTTTCTGTCAGGGACCTGTATGGCACTCTGGTGAAGCCTATTGCCCCCTTTGCAAAACATTTTTAAATGCAAAAAATAACGTTTTATAAGACTATAAAAGAAATCAATTATGTTTAAATAGATTTTAATAACAAGTTCATGGGCCATCAAGTTAATAAACTCTGACTCTTGGGTATCGTTTTGTTTTTTGTTTTTTTTGTTTTTTTGTTTGTTTGTTTGTTTGTTTTTTCCTGGAAGAGGAGAATTCAAGAAACTTTCTTCTGTCAAACAGACAGATGAAGAAGATATAAAAAGGCAATTATTTAACCTATGGGGAAATTTATGATTAGCCCGTTGATTTGATTCCTTATAAATTTTATAATTAGTATTGTTTCCTATAAACATTTTTTAGTGCAGTTGGAAGAATTGAAAATGTTGTGTTTATTTCTTGGGGAACTGAGTAGGGGACCCTGAAATCATCTATATTAATTGTAGTTTGAACTAAGATTTGATTAGTAGACTTTGATATAATTTTTATCCTGAAAAACGATTTGCATATGCAATATTTTCTTGCTTTTTGATTTGGACTCTTTATTTATTCCCCACAAAATACTTCATATGAAAGTCTCTTTCTTTCAGGCTCTTTAATTCTCCTTCCTATCAGAAAGCCATGTTTTTGTGGGGAAATAGGGTAATCAATTTGTCCACTTGTTCCTTAACCTAAAATATCCTAGATATTTTGTAGTATCAATGCTAATAAATATCCCCTCCCAATACTACTTCATAGTTAATAAATCCATTAATAGCTTTTGTAGTGTTATGGCTTGAGAATCTGATGGAAAATGGGATTTGGAGCAAATATTTATGACTTTTATAAACATAATGTGTAAAAGGATAAAGTACCAGGAGGCAGAGTTTTTCTATTTTGTATTATGAACTTATGGCATAATATATCATTACTATTGTAAATTTATATGGGGATTAAAGATTCTTTAAAAGGTAAATATCTGTTTAGAAAATCATTTGTATGCTATATTTTTAATTTGCTAGAAATTTATCAAACATTGGGAAAGTAGTAAAATTGCTGTATTGCCAGATATTTAACAATTAGGTTCTATTTCAGTTTGTTCTTTAAAAAAAAAAGATTTGTACAGTAGTGATTTAAAAATAATTTATACAGTTTAAGCAATGACTGATGTTATCTCCCTGACTATTGTCTACTTACATTAGAAATGAGCATATTCCTTCTTCTCACCCCTTCTGCTTTTTTTTTTTTTATATCATCCTATCAGAGTCAAATTATACCCATACCCTCTATCTATGTCTACTTCTTCCAACTGCCTTAATGGTGGTACAATTCTTAAGAATTTCAAGTATCAGCTTTCCATGTAGGGATGCAAATAGTTTATCTTTATGGAATCCCTTATGTTTTTTTTTTTAATTTCCTGTTTACTTTTTTATGCTTGTCTTGAGTCTTATATTTGGAAATCAGATTTTCTGTTCAGCTCTGATATTTTCATCAGTAATGCTTGAAAGGTCTGTCCATTTTATCTCCTGAAGCATTATGCTAAGTTTCTCTGGGTAGGTGATTCTTGGTTGTAATACTAGCTCCTTTGCCTTCCAGAATATCACATCCCAAGTCCTATGATCTTTTAATGTAGAAGCTGCTAAGTTGGGACAGCTAGGTGGCGCAGTGACTAGAGCATTGGCCCTGGAATCAGGAGGATCTGAGTTCCAATCCAACCTCAGACACTTAACACTTACCATCCGTGTGATCTTGGGCAAGTCACTTAACCCCAACTGCCCTGCATTCCCCCCTCCAAAAAGAAAAAAAAATAATAAAAAAGAAATAAGCTGATAAATTCTGTGTAATCCTGACAGTGACTGCATAATATTTGAATTCTTTATTTCTGGCTGCTTACAGTGTTTTCTCCTTAACCAAGGAGTTTTGGAAATTTGCTGTAGTATTACTGGGAGTTTTCATTTTGGAATCTCTTTCAAGAGGTGGATTCTTTCAATGTCCATTTTATCCTCTGATTCTAAGATATCAAGGCACTTTTCCTTGATAATTTCTTGAAATATGATATCCAGTCTTTTTTTTTTAATTGTGGCTTTCAAGTAGTCTAATAATTCTTAAATCATTTTTCCTGGAAAGGAAAAAAAAAGACAAAAAAAAACCCGTCGATAGAAACATTACTAGATGTAAAATGGACAGTTTTGATTATATTGATTTCTTTAAAAAGTTTTTGCATAGGGCTGGCTAGGTGGCGCAGTGAGTAAGAGTGTTGGCCCCAGAGTCGGGATGACCCGGGAGCACCCACACATAAATAATGACTGGCCGTGTAACCTTGAGTAAGTTACTTAACCCCAATTACTTAAAAAAATGTTTTTTGCATAAATAAAACAATGTGCCCAAGATTGGAAGGAAAGCAGAAAGCTGAGAAACATTTTTTTATAGGAAGTATCTCTGATAAAGCCTCATTTCTCAAATATACAGAGAACTAATTCAAATTTCTAAGAATACAAATGATTCCTCAATTGATCAATGGTGAAAGGATATGAACAAACAGTTTTCAGATGAAGAAATCAAAATAATCAATAGTCATATGGAAAAAAAATGCTCTAAACCACTATTGATTAGAGAATACAAATGAAAACAGTTCTGAGGTACCATATCACACCTATAAGATTGGTTAATATATTAGAAAAGGAAAATAATAAATGTTGCTGGGGATGTGAGAAAGTTGGTGGAGTTGTGAACTTACCAGTGATACCACTACTAGGTCTGTATACCAAAAAGAGAAAAACAGTGGGAAAGGGGAAAGACCTCTGTGTATCAAATTATTTATAGCAACTCTTTTATGTGGTGGCAAAGAATTGGGCATTGAGGGGGATACCATCAAGGAGGGAATGGCTGAACAAGTTGTGGCAAATGATGGTAATAGAATATTCCTATGCTATAAGGAATGATGAGCAGGCTAATTTCAGAAAAACCTGGCAAGATTTATATGAACTGAAGCAAAGTGAAAGGAACAGAAACAGAAGATCATTGTAAACAGTAACAACAATAGTTTATGATAATAAATTGTGAATGACAGCTATTCTCAGCCACACAATCATCCAAGACAATAACAAAGGACTCATGATGAAAAAAAAATGCTATCTATCTTCAAAGAAAAAAACAAGTAGAATCTGATTGCAAATCAAAGCATACCAATTTTTTACTCCTTGTATTTGTGTAGGGGTGTGGGTGTGTGGCGTGTTTTTTTTTCCCTTTGGGTCTGTCTTCTTTGCATACTGGAATATGGAAAATCTATGTCAAATTGCTTACTCTTTGGGGGGGGAGATGTGAGAGGGAGATAAAATTTGGAATTCCATTTTTAATGAATATTAAAAATTATCTTTACATGTAACTGGGGAAAAATAAAATATTATTCAAAACTGTCCTGTATCTATTTTCCAGGTTGATTTTTTCCCAATAAGATATTTCACATTTTCTTCTATGTTTTAATTCTTTTGATTTTGTTTGATTCTTGATGTTTCATAGAGTCATTATATTCCACTTCAAAAAATCTAATTTTTAAGGAATCATTTTCTTCTGTGGCATTTTCTACTTCTTTTTCCATTTTGCTAATTCTACTTTTTAAGGAGTTGTTTCCTTCAGTGGATTTTCACACATTTTTTCCCCATTTTTCTGTTTTCTTTACCAAGATGTTGACTCTTTATTTTCTTCATGATGCTCTTGCATCACTCTCATTTCTTTTCCCAATTTTTCTTTTACTTCTCTTATTTAATTTTCAGCATCCCTTTTTAGTTCCTACAGGAGTTCTTTTTGGGCCTGAGAAAAAATTTACATTTTTCTTCGAAGTTTCACATTTAGATATTTTGACATTGTTGTCCTATTTTGAGTTTGTTTTTTGATCTTCCCTCTCACCATAGTAATTTTCTATGATCATGTTCTTTTGTTTGTTTATTTGTGTTTTTGTTCATCTTCTAGCCTATTTATGACTTTTAAAGTTGAGCTTTGCTCCTGGGGTATAAGGGACATTGTCCCAAACTTCTTGCTCTAGGGTCCGGAAGCCTCGCCACTAGTCTACTGCACTAGATGACTGGGACCTCACAGCTCCCCTGTTGTGCCACTAGCCTGTTGCACAGGGACTTTGGTCACTGACCTGTGTTGGGACTAGAGGTCACTTGCTGGCTTTCCTGGACACTGCTTGCACTGGGCTGCATCTCAAGTAGGGGGAAGGTGAGAGAAGGAGGGGAAAACTTTGGAACTCAAAATTTATTTAAAAATGAAAGTTAAAAATTGTTTCTACATGTAACAAAAAAAGGTATTATTTAATTTTTTTTTTAAAAGAAATTAGTATAAATGGTATGATAATTGTCCTGAGAATACTGGTCTGTCCCTAAGACCTCCAAGCTCCATTCTCTGAGTATAGTCTCAGAGCCCTAGAGTTTGGAATGAAAAAAACAGTAATATCTTCAGCTTTCTAAGTCCAGGACTTTTATCAGGGCCACAAAGTCACTGGGGTAGTTTTTTTCTGACCCTGATGATAAAATGGCATTTGGAAAGGGGAGGGGAGAAGTCCAGTACAAGACTAAGGGATGTGAGTTTTCTGAATGATTCTTACCACTAATGAGTTTTGTGATCTTGGAGAAGTCTTTCACTTTGCTAGCTCTCCATTTCCACATCTATAAAACAAGTTACCCTTAGGGCACCAGAGGTGACATACTGAAGTTATGCTGCTGATAATACTACTCAAAGCAATCAATGAGTTGATAGAAACAGGCATTTTACTTGATTTCTTTGATATTTTTTCCAGCTTTCTGGAATATAGAGATAGGAGTTTTACATATATATTCCCATATATGCACACACACATACATATGTACATGCATATACATATATACACATGTAAACACCATGATATTCTAAGCTAAAAATACATTGTATATGCATGTCTCTGTGTTATATGTGTACGCTGTGTAATAATAATTTTATGTTGTATATATTAAATACTCAGAAAAAAGGGTATATACTGAAGGATCTATGATTATTCCCAATTCCTTCTGTCATTTCTCTCTATCTCAGATCAGAGAGTAATCATCATTATGTATTTCAATTTTTTCCTTAAAAAACGAATGAAATTAGGATACCATTTACCAAGTAATCACATTTACATGGCCCTTTAGGTTTTCTAAAGCACTTAGCTTACAAAGCCTTAAGAGGAACATAGTAAAAAGTATTATCATTCCCATATGAAGAATAAGTTTATGTACTTTGCTCCTGATCACATGACTAATAAGTGTCAGAAGTGGGATTTGAACTAATTTCTCTAGATTCAGAATCAGAGTTCTTTATGGCATAATACATATTCACACTTTGAAAAAAAAATTGAAACTTTATTGGAGCTCCAGATTCAATTTAGATTCAATTCAACCAAAAAAGTTAAAAATAACTTTGAGTGTTTTTCAGGAGTTTTTCTTGTTTTTAATTCTGTTATTTTCCCCTAGTGGGCCCTAAAATAAAATAATTTCAGCCATGGAGCCTAAGTCAAGCAAATCACAGTCACATAAAATCAGGGAAAATCATGAGGATGCCTCGGGGCTAAAATGGCTTTTACCCATTCTGTTATAGAAAGAAAGCCTATTTTTTTTTTTTTTTTGCTTTCTTCTCTTGACATTATGATAACTTTCAAAGTCAATCTCACATAGAGAAGGAAATAAGTACCACTTATGCTTTTACTTAACCTACTTAGTATTGTTTGCAGCTCATTAGGAAAAGAAATATCTTCACCAAATTGGCCAAAAGTATCCTCAAACTTTTTAGCATACTACCTAAAATTCCATCCTTTTGGCTATTACTATACTTTATAAAAATACCACAGGGAGAGTCAACACATGAATCCATCCTACAGTGGAGTTTTATTACTTCTATCACTGTAATAAGACAACCCAACTCATCAAGTGGTAGGAGGGGCTAGTGTTTACATAATTAACCTTTTAATTTTCATATTAAAAATAGTGCTTGAGAAGAGAGATGATAGTGGGAAGGTTATGACTCTTTTGAGATTGTGTTTAAAGACAATTAGATCATTACAGAAATCATTGACTGGAGAAAAAGTTAAAACATGGCAACCAGGCAGACAAGGTAAATCTTTGCAATCTGGGGATTTGAAAATAGGCACTGAAGCTGCCCCTGTTTTCCCTTATGTTGGGATTTCAGGATTTAAATGACTACTGCCTTATAAACTACATGAAAGTAATAGCCATAGCTGGGCTAGTGTCATTCATCTGGTGGTTCAGGGTCAAATCCTGAAAGTTGAAGGGTAGCAAAAATATTTCCCTAGGACATGGATGGTTTTGAGTCTCTGATGTTCATCGCACAATATTCTCTGCCTTTAATTTACTGGGAACACTTTTTCTAAACATCTTGATTCTTCACATGACTTCATGCTTTATTTTTATTAGGTTGTAGTTTCCCCTCCCTCTCTCAGGAGAATGTAAGAGCCTTTGTTCCAGGAGTGTCTTTTTTTTTTAACCTTTGGGTCCTTAGCACCCAATAGAATGTTTGACATACAGTTGACACTTAATACCTATTGAATTGACTTGAAATGAACTACCTATGATCCTCAGGATAGAGAAATCTCCTGGAGACTTCTAAGAAAGACCTCTAAGCCTAGTGTCTGGTTCATTCAGATCATTGACTGGTTGTAACATCTTCCAAGGCTTAAGATAGCACTTTGATTATCAGTCCTTCAGACATTAATGTGAATCTATGAATTAGATTTTTAAAATTATTGATGCCTTTTGTTTTTATATCATCTTCATTTTCAAACATATTCCTTTCCCCTTCTCCATCCAGTGAATTATACAAATGGTAAATACTAATAATGATAAAATAATAAAATCAGTTAAGCAAAACAAACAAAAATTTCATTTAAAAATGACAGGACAGGCTATCATACCTATAGTCTTTCATCTCTGAAAGGAGGTGAAGGAGGTATCTTTTCTCTAGGGTCACATTTCCTCCTTAGAGCATAGCCTTTACCTTCATTTTTTTATAAACTAATTTCCATTTACCATGTGGTAGTGATTATGTGTATCATTTTCCAGCTTTTCCCTACTTTACTATGTATCAGTCAGTAAGTCAACTACAAAACAAACTGCCCCAGTTCTTCAAAGTCTTTCCATGCTTATCTGTTTACATCATATTTATCATTCCTTATAGCACAGCATGTTATATTGGATAATGTGCTCACCTTTAAGAAAGGAAGAATTGAGTTCAAATATGTATGATACTATTTAGCTATATGAACTTGGGCAAGTCACTTAATATCTAATTAGTATTTGCTTCCTCATCTGTAAAATAAGAAGATTTGATTAGTGATCAGCTACATTCATTAAAAATTGCAGTTTGTAATAGGTGCTCTAGTAGGTAGAATACATTGATTAGAATGTAAGGTTCCTTGAAAGTTGGGATTGATTCAGTCTTTGTAATTGTATTTCCTTTGTTTGGATTAGGGTGGCTCAGGTTGAGTGTAAATAGCAATTTTTCTTTTCTGGTTAGAGACTCTGAGGATCTTCCCCTCCCAGACTGATTCGTTTATGAAGGCAAACTAGGCTAATTTTTGCCTCAGTCTTTACCTAGCTTTTAATTACTCAATGAGCATTGCTGCTGACAAACTGAGACCTTGGAAAGACCTTACGTTAAAAAGGTCAAGGTCTCCCACTGCATCCAGGCCATCACCAGTCTTCTTGACCTATGTTTTTTCACTGTACTGAGATGACTCTGGAGGAGATAATGAGGCTGGTGACTTTGAACAGCCCTCCCTCACTTAAATCCAATTCACTTGCAAGTCAAGACATCAGCCTTCTGATGTCATTGGACCTCTTTGGGAATAAAGGATAAGTAATAAACATGTCCAGGTAGCAAAGTATCTAGCACATAGCATTTAATAGGGTACTCAATAAATGTTTCTTGATTTATTAATCAGTCATGAAGAAGAATAAAAATAAATACTACCTGTGACCATTTACCAGTATTTTTTCTAAATTTGTAATCTGTTAGAGTCCCAACAATCAAGTTCAACATAGGTAAACTGAAGGCTCAAGGACAAAGCCTCAATGAAATAAAGGGGAAGGGATCCACAACTGTAATGAATCTATAAAGTGATGGGGGTATGATGGGGGGATAGGAGGGGAACAAGGTTTTGACTGGGACATGAGCAGCAGTCAGAGTTGAGGACAGGGCATACTAAACTTATATTATAGGTCCTATATATTTTTTTCATTTTCTTTAAATTCTCCTCTGGGTTTCAAAAGCATCTTCCTTGTTTATACCTTTACTGGCACAAACCCCAAATGTGAGGAATGTTTTATTGTATCCTTCTATCTTCTATATAGAGTCACTCTGGAAACCAGACATAGAACCAATATGCCTTGGTTAGAAAGTTTTTTTCATGAGTTTATAATTCAAAGCCTGCTAAGGAGAAATAATGGCAAGTGTCAGCAACATAGACATATGACTTTCATCAGTTCACCTGACCCATCTGAACTGTATCAAGTATAAAAAAAAGACAAGATGATATTTTGAGACTTTAGGATGAACTGAATAGAATCCAATGGACCTTTTCAAAACAAACTCATAAAGCAAAGACTTGCTGAGATGGATTTACAGACTCGAAAATCCACTTATGAATGAATGAATGGTAAATGAATGAATGGTAAAGTTTAACTTGATTCCCGACCATAACAAAAGAATTAAGTACACAAACATTATTGTAATAGTTTCATAATAAAAAACATAACATGATGGATTTATAACTAGTAGTAGCCCAAGAGGTTATCTATTCCAATGATCTTATTTTATAGATGAGAAAATTTAGATTCTGAAAGGTTAAATGACTTGCCTAAAGAGAAAAAGGATATTAGAGCCAGAATTTGAACTCATAATCACTGAGGTCCCAATCTATCACTCTTCCCACTATGCCTCTTTGAGATACTTTTGTTCAATATTATGAAATAGCTCCAAGGAGGCAGTACAGTACAGTGAAAAGAGCAGTGAATTTGTATTCCAAAGTCTAGGCAATGACTGTTTTTTATTACTACCTCTGACCTTAAGGACTTTTACCTCTGGGACTCAGTTTCTTCATTTTTGAAACAAATGTGTTAGACTAGCTCATTTCTGATTTCTCTCTCACTTATGAAGCTATCATCCTTTGAAAGACTCTTTGATGACTGTGCCCATTGGTCTAGATCCCTTGGACCCCTTGAAGCAAACCCCAAAGTAGAATTCTATTACATACAATTAATGCTAAGCTTCTCAGATTAACTGGGGTCTTGTAACAAGACAGAAAGAAAATATAATTTAACTATATTTACTAGCAATTTTAATTAATAATAAACAATAACTTTTTACTTGGGGCTAAAAATCCAATAAATGAAAAATCAACAGCTGGCCATGTGAGGCATAGTCCTTGTAGACAAAACATAATCAAGTGGTTGAAGAATTCAGGAGATAGAAGTGAAACATTTAAAGATTTTTTTAAAATGTGGTATAATGCTTCAATCACATTACTTCTTTTTACCATCAATTGTGGTAAGGTGAAGTTATAATTTTAAAATAAAAGTAAAAAAAATCCAAAAGTTTATGGTTCCTAGTGTTCTTTTTTTGTTGTTAGAATTTATTTCCAAATCATGTTTTAAACACATCATTTCAACTTCCTCTTAGTTGTCTAAGATCTCTCCCTTAATCATTCTTGTAGGTAGTTTTGAAATTATCCTTTCTCAACAATGACTCTGTATGGTCTCTTAAGCCCTATACAATGATACCCTGATTTTTCTGGCCACACTATGTCCATTCTCACATTCAAGCAGCTACATTTTTCGGTAGATGGTATGCTAGGCTTGAAGTCAGGAAGCTATGAGTTAGAATTCTGTCTCAGATATTTACTAGATGACCTTGACCAAGTTGTAAAACTGCTTAGCATCTCCCTCATTGTTGTGAGGCTCAGATGAAAAAAAAACATTTATCTCTCTCTCTCTATCATCTAGCAACACAGATACATAAAGTTCTATATACATATATAAACATATATACATACATATACACATACAGTACTTTACAAACTTTAAAATGTCAATTCTTGTTATTATTGTTATCTTTATTATTGTTATTATATTTCATTGCTCAGACTTCTCTCATCCTCCCCTATTGCTTACACTCATATTTCCATTTTCCCCTATCTGCCCTTTACAATCTATCTACACTTACTTTCCTCTTAATCTTTTATGCCTCTGTTCATTCCATTCTCTAGAGAAATCCGAATGGCCCATGAGCCAAATTTGATGTATGTTTATGACAAATCTTTGAGCTTCAGATCAGTGTGCAGATTGTGAGTGGGAGTCTTTGGAACCCTAGATATATTCATTTTATGGCATTTGTTTAGGCTGTATTATAGTTCATCTTTCAATAATTTCATCATACATTCAGTGTGCCAATCAAGCTGTGTCCTTGTTTGCAGGCTATGGAAGTAATTGGAGTTATTTTGAATAGAGCCTCATTAGGAAGAAAACCAAAGAAGTATGTTTTAAGAAATTGTCTAATCTGTGAATATTTCCCATTGGTGCTTTATATATAAGCATTCCAAAAGTGATTATTGAATTGAATTTATTTGTCCAAGTTTAAATATGATATCACTTTTGAAAGGGTGAGGAAAAGATCAGGGTCTATTAGTCCGCTTATATTGGGAATTGTTTATTTCCCCTAGGTTGAGAAAAATCCTCAAAGAGAAAGCCATTAACAAGTCAAGAAATGTGAGTTATTGGGTTTTTTTTTGTCTTTTCTAATCTCAGTCAGTTGTCGTACCCTTCCTCTGAGACATTAAGTAACTGACTCAACTTTTCTGAAGCTCAGTTTCCTGACATTTACAAAAGGACAATTTTAACATCTCCCCTCTTTACCTCACAAAAAAAAAATATTTTGAGACTAAGTGGATGAAAATATTTTGGAAAGTATAAAGCACTCTAGGAATCCAGGACATTATTCACTTTAATATAGTGTTTCACAAAAAGCACACTGGAGGCATTGGAGTTTTTGGACTCCATCCTTTTGATCTGGTCACACAGGAAGGACACGGAGACAGCTTCAGAGGAGTTAATAATCTTACTTTATTCTAGTCTAGTCTTCTCAAAGGGAGTTGCTGATAATGGGAACACAAACTCCTACAGCATTCCCTTGTCACCCTTCTCCCAGGGGCCAGTATGAAGGAGGGGCAACTACCACTATGTCTTGATGAGGTCAATCAAGACAGGCACAGCTTGTGCACTCCTTTAAGTCCCCACAAGCCTCAATGGGGGCTGGTTGAGGCAAAAAAAAATGATTCCCCCCAAGTCTTGATGGAGGCTGATCAAGGCCCACACAGCATTCTAATTGGTACATTCAACTCTAAGGGTTCCCCACTCATTTGTTCAGTGCCCACCTGCTTTATAGGGCAATATAAAGAAGGCATATTGTTAACAATAGCCTCAGAATTTTGCATTACCTCATCCATATATCTCATTGTACAGTTGTAGTGGATATTTACAATTTAAATACAAATTTTTATATTATTTATAATTACATAATGCTGAGTAAGCATAGTAGCAATGTTTTTGAACCATGATTGTCAAAACTCATATCCAACACCTGGGAACAAGAGATGGTTATGGCTATGGATCCTGGGAACTAAACTATAAGAAAGAATAACAAAAATCCACCTTACACACACTAAAATCCACCTTACTTGCATATAGTTACCATTTTTAAAGTGTCTACCATGTTCATGGTTTTATTTTGCAATAAAAAATTATTATTTTCCAAAGAAAAGGGGATATTTAAGGTGGGAGAGAGTGTCTACCAATGTTTTCAATCAGCAGAGCCAGGGCCTACTTCCCAAAGCAAAGTTCTCAGAAACAAATTGGGTTGGATTGCCTGAGGCCTGAGGTTTGTCTCCTTATTTGGGAATAACAATCACATGCTCATTATTATACTTCTTAAAGGTATATATTTTTTATTTCCTTTAATTAGTAAAGGAAGCTTCTCACAGAGGTTCAAACTAGCTTCATTTCCTTAAGATGAACATTAACATAACAGAGCCATGTCAGTACAAATTTGTTGGAAATGAGGTCCTTGGTACTTCACTCTCCTTCATTAGAGTGAGTTTGTTGACAGCTTGGACTATCCTATATTACTAGCACTTAGCACAGAGTTTGGCACACAGTAGCTGCTTAAGAAATATTTTTGCTTAATAAATATTTATGAACTGATTCACTAGTTCCTTAAAATTATAATGTAAAATAATATTAAAAGTCTCTCTCTCTCTCTCTCTCTCTCTCTCTCTCTCTCTCTCTCTCTCTCTTTTTTTTTTGAGGCAATGAGATTAAGTGATTTACCCAGGGTTACACATGTAGTGTCACGCAGCTGCCCCTATCTTAAATTACTGCAAGTCCAGAAGTAGAATCTTTTGTACTTTCAGGACCCTCAAGTATTTAGGAAATTTATGAAAGTAAAGGGTAGGCAGTTCATGTTCTCTCCTTTTAACCAATATTTCTCATTGTCTAAGCTCTCTGTCAGCATCATGTCCAACATCAACAATAAAGATATATTATTATGCTATCATCAGTAACTTGGCACTGATTGAAATGATGGCCATCTAGTCACAGGAGACTCAGAGATGATAGAGGACAGTGAACTTGGGATACTGGACCTGGAAAGTGGGACATCATCCTCACCCTTCCCTTATTCAACACAAGAAGTTTTTTCAGCTTGACCTGGATCATACACAAAAGGTGCAGTGCCCCCACATGCTCCAAAGCATTGATAGTTCTTTCTTACTGTGAAACCTGAATACATTAATACAAAGTATTTCAGCTTAGTTATAGAATAAAGTGAAAATTTTTCTGGTGAATGCAAATGCTTTCTTTTTTATTAAACCAATGGAACTAGGATGATTTCTTATACCCTAGGCAGGATAATTAATCTTCAAATCTCACCAATCTAAAATATGGGGAGCAATACTTGTGGACACCTGCATTTTGTCTGCTACTAATGAGTCAGTCCTTTGAGGTAGCATTAATGATATTTTAAAGTACAAATGCCCATTACAAGGAGAAGTGAAAGCAGATAAAAAAAGTAATGGGAGACAGACTAAACAGGAATTCTATTCATTTTATCCCATCTCCTCCAGAAGATTTCCCCCTCTGTCATCCTTACCCTGTAAAATATCTCATGCTCTCCCTTTCTACTGACTCCATCTCTGTTGTTTGGAATCATGTCCATGTCTCCCCTATACTCAACCCCCCCAAAAAAACCCTCATTTCATCCTCCCATCTCTCTGTCACCCTAAGTGTCTATGAGATTTCCTATATCTCTTCTACCCTTCATACTTAAACTCCTTGAAAAGGCAATTTATAATGAGTGCTTCCATTTTCTTTCTTCTCTTTCCCTAACAACTTGCAATCAAGCTTCAGACCTTATTCTAAGGAAAGTACTCTCTCTTAACAATGGTCTTTAGAGATCAATTACCAATAATCACTTAATTGCCATATCCATTAGCCTTTTCTCAATCTTTATTCTCCTTGAAGTCTTTGTAACCTTTGACCCTGTTCATCATCCCCTTCTTTTTAATACTCTTTTTCTCTAGGTTTTCTCAGAGCATTCTTTCTTGGTCTTCTTTGCTGGTTCCTTCTCTAGATCCCATACCTGGTGTGAATATCCTATAGAGGTCTTTCTTAGTCCCCTTCTCTCTCTATACTACTTCACTTGGTAATCTCATCAGATCTCAAGGATTTCATTACAATCTCTTCATTGATGATTTACAGATCTACTTATCTTGCCCTAACCTCACTGCTGACTTCAAATCTCAGACATCCAACTGTCTTTCAGACATCTGGAATTAGTTGTCTAGTAAACATCTTAAATCCAACATGTCCAAAACTAAACTTATAACCTTTCCCCATAAACAGTTTTTTTTTGTTTTGTTTTGTTTTTGTTTGTTTTTTTCCCCTTCTAACTTCCCTATTGCTGTCAAGGGCAATATCATCCTCCCAGTACCTCTGGCTCTGAATTCAACTGCCTAGTAACAAAGCCATGTCTCCCCCATACTAAAAAAAATAAAAAATAAAAACCCTCACTTGATCCTTCTGTACCATCTATCATTCTAAATCTCTTTTATATCTTACGTCTCTTCTAGGCTTTGTAGCTAAACTCTGAAAATGTTATTATAATAGGCACTTCTCTTAATTCTAGTGCCTTCCTGCTGTTGATCATTTCATTTTATTGTATATATAGTTTGTTTGTAAGTACAGTCAGTCCTAAACTTTCTCAGGGGTAACATTCCTACAAAGCAGTAGGAAAGTGAAAAAAAAAGAATGTTGATACATTGAACTTAGGGGAAATAGGGGCTTAGAGTCTTGCAACCAATAAAAATTGTAATTTTTTGCTAGAGATTGCTGAAAATACACTTTTCTGTATATAATTCTTTGTTGTTGTATATAATTCTTTGTTGTTGTTGTTGTTTTTGTTTTTTGGAGGTGGAAGGCAGGACATTTGGGGTCAAGTGACTTGCCCAAGGTCACTCAGATGGTAAGTGGTAAGTGTCTGAGGCCAGATTTGAACTCTGGTCCTCCTAACTCCAGGGCCGGTGCTCTATTCACTGTGCCACCTAGCCATACCCATAAATCTTTATAACAAAACATTAATTCTGATAATATGAACTTTTCCTACCACTTTAACCATATACAATGCAGGAAATAAGAGAGGCCACACCAGAGGAATGGAGAGGGTCAGGGGCGACCATGTCAGAAGAACCATGGGGTAAAACAGGCAAAGGTTTAACCTGTTATCTCAAATCTCTCTTTTGGTTCCAAGGTTGAATTGTTTCCTGATAAAAAACATGGTCACAGAGTGAGGTCCTGACTCTGGTCCTAGCTCAGAACTCCCATCCAGGATAGTTCAGCCTACCCTGGCTGGTCCTGGCAGATTGGGGCTCTCCCTGGCCTGCTCCACGTTGTGCTGATGCTCAAGGCCTTATCTACTGGGATGCTTAGGAGCTTGGTGGCACTGGCAGCAGGCCAGTAACAGGTGTGGTGGGTGGCTAACCACCATTTCATGTACCCACAAACTTAACTGCTTTTCCATTTTTTTTTCAATTCCCTTGTCACATACCTGAAAGGGCACTTAGACTGTTTCTGGAGCAGATTCAGGAACATTTTTTGAATACTTTCCTCCTTTTAGCAGATATAAATATGTGCATTGTACCTCACAAATTTTTTCTCTACTGCACATAGTCCAAAATATGCATGGTTGCTAGCTCAAAAGTGAAAATGAGATTACTAACAAAATCATGCAAAGGATTGATGTTGTGATAGTTAAATGAAGGAATGTGGAGGATTGCATGTTTGCTTCTTGTCTCCCCCATTCATTTAAGAGCTGCTTGAGGTCAGGGTCTGCCTTTTGCCTCTTTTTGTATCCTTTACAAATTGCTGAGCTCATAGTAGAAGCTTACTAAGGGTTTACTGACTGACTGATTATCATAGGTTCTTAAAGTGACCATTATTTGCATCTGTTTTGTTTGTTGTTTTAGGGAATGGATAGCTATAAGGAGGGAGATGCTAAGCCATGGCTGAGTGCCTTGGCATTATAGACTAAATCACTTAAGACCAAATGCCTATAAGTAGCAGATAAGCTGCTATCCAAATTGGCATAAGGGATTTCTTCATTTGGGTGTAATATCGATGAAATCACATATCTATTCCCTATCACCAACCTCTAGAAAAGGGGTAACACTTGGGAAGCCTGGAATTTTTGAAATACATCCTAAGACGTCAAGGGAAATTCACATTGTCAGAAACAGTTTAGTTTTCTAAATGTAGAAACTCATTGGGTGTCTGACCTTGGATAAAAACCAAACAAACAAAGACAAACCTTCACCTCTTAGTGTCTCATATCCCTCATTGATAAGGGGAAGGAAGGAATTGAACTAGATGAGACCAAAATGAACCTGATGTCATTGAACTTGGTTGGGTTCTTTCCACCTACCCCCCCAAAAATGATAAATTTATTTCAAGATAACTTTTTTCCTTTGTATTTTCATGTATTTTATTTTATAAATTTAAAACATTCAGGGGGCAGCTAGGTGGTGCAGTGTGTAGATCGTCAGCCCTGGAGTCAGAAGGACCTGAGTTCGGATCAAGCCTCAGACACTTAACGCACACACAAATAAAAACGTAGCTGTGTGGTCTTGGGCAAGTTACTTAACCCCAATTGCCCTCCAAAAAGCAAAAAAAAAACCAAAAACCAAAAAACCAAAAAACCAAAAAAACATTCAGAGGAGGAGGTCCATCAGCTTGACCAGCTTGCCAAAGGAATACATGATAAAAAAGTTTAAAAACAAACAAGCAAAAACCTTGCGCTAGTTGGTTTCTAAGACCACTTCTCACTCGGTCTATGGCATCTACGGAAAGATACTACATAAGCAAAGACTTACAATAAATTATCTCTGTTGGCAGGTTCATCTTTTGTTGAAGTCTGTAAGAATCCCTCATTTTCTTTCACCCTACTCTCTCCTCTTAGCATTCTGCATATTTGTAGCCTAAGGAGCACATCCATCTGGAGAAAGGAGACTCAGATCTTCCACAAACAAAAATTCTCACTAGAACTTAACAAAGCAGAGGCAAGGTTTAATTGGTTTTCTTTCCTTTGGTTCTGGAACACATCTTTTCCTAGGAAGCCTTGGAGGTGGGAAAAAGCTCTTAGCCCTCCACCCCCCATCCCCTTATCAGCTCTGCTGAAGAATATTTTACCTGTAGTCACTGGTCACCATGGTCAACTAAAGTTTCTTAGCAATACAAGAGTAATCATACAGTTATCAGAACTGGTATGTGGAAACTAGCTTTTTTTTTCTGGGATGAATAATAAAGTCTTGCCCTGCCAGATTTGTCTTGACCTTCTTGTCTCATACTGCTGAATGATCAACAGGCATAAAATAAGGAGAGGATGATTTTCCTTTCTATAGAAGACTGTATAGCAGGTTCTGTGGATTTGGTCAAATTGGCTATATAAAATATAGTTTGTTTGTTTGTTTTCTGGGGTAGGTGATTATGGTAGGGGGAGATACAGGTAGAATAAGAAAGAGACAATGAGACAAGGAAAAAGAAATCATTCTGAAAGTGTCTCAGGCAGTGTCTTAGAATTTCTGTTATTTTTAAGTGATGCTGTTAGACTTAGTATATTTTGGCATCAAAGGATGCTGGCAGGCAGCAGAATATTTTAAGTTCCCTGGACCCATTGAAGGAGATTGGCTGGAAAGAGAGCTTTGAGGGGAGAAATCAAACTGGTTAGTTATATTTGTTGGAGCATAGAACACCAAAAAAAAGTATTTATGATGAAATTAACTGCCTGGGAAAACACAAGTCATGCTCATTGTCACCTTAGTAACTTACATTTACATTATCTTCGGTCTGCTCTGTAAGAATGTACAGTTATTTACATACTATCTCATCCATTAGAAAATGAGCTACCTAAGAAGAGGGATCGATATGGCCTTCCTTCATATCCCTTCTGTTTAGCATAGTTCCTGGCACCTACTAGGTTCATAATAAATGCTTGCTGACCAATTAATATTTATATAGGCTTTAAAGTTGGCATAGTGTACATTATCCTATTCGATCAGTATAACAAACCTCTGAGATGTTTGCTTGTGTTATCTCTGTTTTGGAGGTCAATGAAGTGAGTTTGAGAGTCGTGGAGTGATTTTTCCAGGGTCACCTAAATAGTGAATGTCTGAGACAGAATTTAAAGCCTGGCTTTCCTGACTGCAAGTTATGTCACAGTTATGTCACACTGTCTCTTTATTGTCTTCTGGTTGTGTGTTTTGATCTTCTTTGTAACCAAAGTTAGATTCTATAGTCTGAGTTTTTTAAGCTGTTTTCTCTCTTTGTAACCAAATACTTGATTTTTTAGGTCTTTGTCAAGGTAGGACTCTGTTTCCAGTGGGGGTGGGGTGGGAGTAAGGATGGTATACTGTCCCAGGTCTCAGGGGGTTTGTATCAGATACTTGATCCCCCATTGTCTGTGGGCCCAAAAGTTCTGGAATCAGTAACTGCTGCTGCCACTGCTGCCACAATTACCATAGTAGCACCCCAGGGCTGAGGTCAGACCTCATTCTTCTTTCTCCCAGGTCCCACAGAGTATTCTCACTGACCTTCTATGCTGTCTTTGGTGTTTGTGGGTTGAGAAGTCTGGAAACTGCCACAACTGTAGTGATTAAGTCCCCTGAGGCCTACTCAGCCCACCTATGCTGGTGCAGCCCATGCTGGACTATGTTCTGCTTCCAGGCCTGTGTGATAGATCCTTCCTGTCAACTTTGCAGGCCATGTTGAGCTGGGGATTTGTTTCACTCCATCATTTTGTGGGTTCTGAAGCTCTAGAAATTGTTTAGAGTTATTTTTACAGGTACTTGGAGGCGTTTGTGGAAGAGTTCAAGCAAATTCCTCCTTTTTCTCTGTCCCCCTCCCTATCACCACTGTCTCTTTAAGGAAGAAAAAGAGGGAAAAAAATTATCACAGAGCAGGAATCTGTAGTGAAATTTCAGGGAACTTGCCTTCCTCTTTCTACATTTCCAGTGTTACTCCAGACTAGCCAATACTCTTTCAGTATGTTTTTTTAAATTACACATAATAACTTAACCTTTCCTATTTGGTACTTAGGAATCAAAAGAAAAAACATGGTAATACTACTTCAAAGAAATGAAAATAATCTCTTAACGAATGATATTCTGTCAATTCTATTTATATAAATATTGCTTCATTAGTAAAATGTTTTATACTTCCTTGCCTATGGGTGCTCCCTCTATGTATAAAACACTCAGCCCCCCTCCCCTACCTTCTTGCTTCTGACTAAATAGACTTCTGAAAAAAAAATAGAAAAATCCTGATTTTCTTACTTCTTATGTGAACTTTTGGAATTATAAAGAAAGATAGGTATTCTTTTTACTTCCTTCATCAGCCACAGGATAATATTCTGTTGTTTTTTTGTTTTTTTTTTTGCCTTTTGGTGGGCAATTGGGGTTAAGTAACTTGCCCAAGGTCACATGGCTAGGTTTTTGTTTGTGTGTGCGTTAAGTGTCTGAGGCCGGATCCGAACTCAGGTCCTTCTGACTCCAGGGCCGATGCTCTACTCACTGTGCCACCTAGCCGTCCCTAATATTCTATTTTTTAATAATTCTCTCTTTAATATTGTGTGTGTATATGAATATGTATTTGTGTATATATACACATACATATATGCACACTTGCATGTGCATATATAAACACACATACACACACGTGTGTGTATATGCATATATGTATATTTGAATACATATATATTCACACACATATACATATACACATTCACATACACATACCCCTTATCCTGCCAAGTGATCTTAAGAATCTTCTAAGACAATTCAAATGGAAGTTTCTTGGCATGGCACTAGTAGACTTTCCAGGTTCCACAGGCATACAACAATGTAGTCAGCACAATGGCTTTGTAGATTTTCAGTTTGGTAGTCAGTTTAATAGCTTTTCTCTCCCATACTTTTCCTTTGGAGCCTCCCAAACACTGAGCTAACTATGACAATGTGTGAGTCACCCTCATTATCAATGTGTATGTCCCTGGAAAGTACACTACCAAGTTAAGTGAATTTATCTGCAGCATTCAAAATTTCTTCATTTGCTGTAATCAATGGTTCCACATATGGATGGTGTGGTGGTGACTGATGGAGCACCTCTGTTTTCTTGGTGCTAATCATTAAGCCAAAATTAGCAGAAGCATCAAATAATTAATCCATACTTTATTACATCTCAGCTTCTGAGTACACAATCATCTGCAAACAGAAAATTATGTACTAACACTCCTTGCACTTGGGTCTTGGCTTGTAGGCTTTTCAAGTTAAGAATTTATCATCATTGGGGTAGCTGACCTTGATGCCGTGTTCATCCTCATTGAGGCTAAAACATGGCTGAAATCACCATGCTAAAAAGCATGGAAACAAGCACACAGCCTAGTTTCACTCCATTGGTGACTGGGAAGGCATGAACGCATTGTCCATTATCTAGAACTTGGGAAAGCATGCTATCATGCAATTGACGTATAATGCTGATAAACTTCTCTGGGTAAACAAATTTTGACATAGTTTTTCATAAGCCCTCACAACTAATAGTATCAAAGGCCTTGGTCAGATCTACAAATGTTGTGTACAGACCTCTGTTCTGCTTCTGGCATTTCAGTAACCAGACACAGCAGTCCTTACTTGACCTAAACTGCCAAGCATTCAAACTCTGCTTTAGAGAGCACAACTTCTGTGGGCTGGCCATGTTATTTGAATGCAAAATGTATGCTTGTCAAAAAGACTATTTTATGGAGAACTCACAGAGGTCAAGTGTTCAAATGGAAGTCAAGTTGGCAAAGGTTTATTTTTAGACTTTTCGGCAGGCAAAAGTTGTTAAGGAACCTGCAGTCTTAGAGGAGTACAGTTAAAGTTCACAGATGATAAAGTAAAATGAGTGGCAAATATGTTAACTAGGTGATGTGGGGTGGGATTAGGGACTGGTTGAGGAGTGGTCAGTTCTTAGCGTAACATGCCACGTTTGTATCTACTGCACAGGTGTTTTATCCCCCCCCCCACCCCCTGCCTCCCAAGTTCACCAGAAAAAGCCCAAGTTGGGGCCACAGAGATGCATGGTTTTCTGTCTGCTGCATCACTCTTTTAACTAGCTTTCAGGGCCAACAGAGAATTACTCAGTCTGCCACCAATCAATGTCTTGTTTGACAAGACAGATGTAGGAAGTATACTTGCATCTAAAATCTAGGGTAGACATAATGAGGAATTCAGGATGCATATAATGAGGTATAGGGAGTTGGTAAAGTTAGTCCAGTGGATATAGAGTATCTTTAAGAACCAGTACAAAGCCAGTTCAAGCTAATAATCCCTACAGGTGCAGTTTGTTGCTATACCCTGGAGAGAGATAAGTGTTTTCTTGGGGCCCACTCATAAGCAATTACTAGGCATAGTGTTCTTTGTCTGGGGAAGAATAGTGTTTTCAGCCTAGAGAGAAATGTGATTTTGGATTTGGGGTCCAAGAACAGACAACCAAGCACCCTATCAAAAGGAATGATGAGTAAATTCTTAGGGCAAATAATTGACACAAACTTTTCAGCAGTAGTAGTGCTGATTTTATTACAGTCCCCAGAACAATAATTGAGAAGTGGATGAAGCTATGCCAAGAGAAGGTATTCCAAGGTATGCCAAGAAGTATGGCATGGTGGCTGGAGAAACAGCCTTAGTACATAGCACCTTGCCCAGTTATGTTTGGTTGGGTGTCAGTACCTCTGTGTTCAGCTCCCACCCTGACACTTATTAACTGTGTTACCTTGACTAAGCTTCTTAACTATCCAATGTCCCAGGTAACTTTCAAAGTCCTTAAGCTTCAGCATAGTTGCTAATCTGCAATAGATAAGAACTTTTCTTCAGAATGATTTTCTTACAAAGATGAAATCCCAGGAGCAAATAGCTAAAGGTGTCTTTGATAGAATTTTCATAGCATTTGATTCCAAGGAACTCCTTTTTGTTGTGTGCTTTAGTTGGTTACATCTAAGTTTCATAAGGGAAATTATTTTGTATTGCCTGGAAAGAGATATAAAGAAAGTAGCCACCATTTTAAAGCTGTGCTTATTTATAACTACATAAAATTAGTATCAAATAACATAACTTCATGCTCTCACTCCTAAGACTCAAAAATAACCCACCCCCCCCACACCCCACAATAACAACAAATAAAAGACTTTTTTTTTTTAACTCATCAGTAGAATGGATTAGAACTATAGGGTCCTTTTCAATTCTAGAATTCCATGATTAGATATTATCTCAGAATTTTAATAAATTTTGTGAAGAAGAAGCATAGGTCCACATTGTTTCTTTTTATATTTAAATTTCTTTTAACAAATTCAGTTTCAAAGAAATTTTCAGTATATACAGAATCCTTAGCTACAAAATCTTTTGCAAGAACAAATTCATCCCTGCTGACCCCTCAAGGTTATTTATCATTGCTTCCAGAAAAATGGGAAATAATGAATGTTGGAAGCTTTCCTTGCCCTGTTGTGGTTAAGTACTTTTCACAGTTATTCTATGAGTTGTTTTTGTTCTGACCTGATTGTATTTCTCGGTAGTTGAAATGCTGTCCACTTAGAGTGATATTTTTTTCTTTACCACAATTCAGGCATATCCAATCAATTTATAGCCCATTTTAAAAACATACAAAGTGCAATCCAAAAGAGGTGATGTGTTAAAAATGTCTCTTCGGGCATTTTTAACATAGGAAAAATAATTTCTCTATATAGTCTTGCATTTTTCTCTCCCTGTTTTAGAAGAGCTAAGTAACGATAACTTGGAGTCATCCCTGAAATATTAAAAAGAACAGAGGCAGGGTGATACTGTAGGGGGGGCGGAGCCAAGATGGCGGAGTAGAAACAGCTCCTCCAAGCCTCTCTGCCCCCAGATTCCCCCCAAACTATGTAAAAGGGGACTCTGAACAATTTCTGGAGCCCCAGCACCCACAGAACGACACAGAGAAGCTAACCTCCCGCTGAGGACAGCCCAGCAGCCCTGCAGGAAGGACCAGCGCAGAGGTCTGGGACCTGGCAGCGCTCAGAGCGCAGGAGCCCAGCCAAGCCCAGGTCCACCTGAGCCGAGGTTTTAGCCCCAGGGCGGCAGGGCCAGCAGCCTGCTGGAGGAACCCCAGAACACCAGGAGCCCTGGCGACTTCAGAACTATCAACATAGACATGCCTAGGACAAAGTAAGAGGTTAGTGTCCTATGGACTTTGGGACCAGTATTTGGGGAATGTGTCAGTTCCCTCCCCTGGGGGCTAGAAGCCACTGAGGAGACACTCCATTTTGTAGTTTTCAGAGGCAGCTCCGGCTCCCAGCCTACAAATCGTGGGGAGATCCAGTGATCAGTCTTGGGGGGTAATCGCTGTTGCTTTAACCTCCCTGGATCTGGATTGTGATCTAGGGTGGAAGTTGTGGGTGGGTTTACAGCTTGCCAGAAACGGAAGTTGCCCCCCACACGTTCGGGACGAAAATTCCTCTATCTGGCCTTAAAGCCATAGTGTGGCAACAAGCCCAAAAGTCAAGCAATTAAGTGGCAACATGCCAAGGCAAAGGAAACAGAAAACTGCAACCCTAGACTCCTATTTTGGGGGCATAGAGCGGGAAAAGGACTGTGAGGTCAGAAGTACTGCTCCAAAAGCCCCAGGGGAAAACATGAGCGGGTTGCAGGCCATAGAGGACCTTAAGAAGGACTTTAAAAATCAAATAAGAGAAGTGGAGGAAAAATTGGAAAGAGAAATGAGAAGGATGCAGGAAAAGTATGAAATGAGGGTCAACAGCCTGACTGAGGAAAACAACACCTTAAAAAATAGACTAGCTCAAATGGCAAAGGAGGCCCAAAAGGGCAATGAGGAGAAGAATGCCTTAAAAAGTCGAATTTGCCAGATGGAAAAAGAATCTCAAAAGTTCACTGAGGAGATTCATTCCTTCAGACTTAGACTGGA
This sequence comes from Gymnobelideus leadbeateri, assembly GCA_011680675.1. Taxonomy (NCBI): domain Eukaryota; kingdom Metazoa; phylum Chordata; class Mammalia; order Diprotodontia; family Petauridae; genus Gymnobelideus; species Gymnobelideus leadbeateri. The sequence goes on along the minus strand of WOXC01003007.1, from coordinate 348,718 downwards.
GCAAATGGAAGTGAGTGACTTTATGAGAAATCAAGATGCTGTTAAGCAGATCCAAACAAATGAAAGATTAGAAGGCAATGTCAAATATCTCATGGGAAAAACCACTCACCTGGAGAATAGATCTAGGAGAGATAATTTAAAAATTATTGGACTACCTGAAAGCCATGATCAAGGAAAGAACCTAGAAATCACCCTTCAAGAAATTCTCAAGGAAAACTGCCCTGATGTTTTAGATCCAGAGGGCAAAATAGAGGTTGAAAGAATCCACCAAGATCACCGTCCTAAAAAGATCCCAAAAAGAAAACTCCCAGGAATATTATAGCCAGGTTCCAGAATTCCCAGATCAAGGAGAAAATACTACAAGTGGCCAGGAAGAAACAATTTCAATATTGTGGAAACACAATCAGAATAGCCCAGGACCTGGCAGCTTCTACACTGAGGGATCAAAGGGCATGGGATATGATATTCCAGAGAGCAAAAGAACTGGGAATGAACCCAAGGGTCACCTACCCAGCAAAACTGAGTATTTTGTTTCAGGGGAAAATATGGTCATTCAGTGGAATAGAGGACTTTCAAGCATTCTTGAGAAAAAAACCAGAATTGAATAGAAAATTTGACATACAGACACAGGAAGGAAGAGATGCCTGAGAAGGTAATCGGGGAAGAGAGATCAAGGGGAACTTATCAAATTTGAACTATTTTCATTCCTATATGGAAAAGCAATAACTGTGACTGATGATATCTTTCTCACTATGAAAATAATGGAAGAAGGGTGTGTGGTCATATGAATACATATGTGAATGTGTGTGTATATGGTCACAGTTATATATGGATAGAGGGCATAGGTTGAATTTGTTGGGAAGGGAGAATACTCAAGGGATGAAATTATGAGGTGAGAGAGGAAAGTGGCAAGAGGAGATGGGGAGAGACAGGGTAGGGTAAACTATCCTATGTTGAAGAAGCAAGGGGAAGTGGTTGCAAAGGAGGGGGAGAATAAGGAAGGCTAAAAAGGCAAAACCACATTCACATTGAATTTGGTTCAGGGAGAAAATGACATACATACTAAATGGGATATCTCAACCTGCAGCAGGATAGGGGGAAGGGGGATGAGAGGAGGGATGATGGATGGGAGGGCATCCTTGGGGTGAGGGGAGGTTGGAAGTACCCACTATAGAAGAGGGACAGGATCATGTAGGGAATGGACCAGGTGGGGGGTGGGATGAGAGGGAGGGAATTATAAGCAGCCTTGTACAATATATCTACTATGATAATGTTTTGCATAGCTAGACATGTACAACATATACTGAATTACTTATCTCCCAAGAATGAATGGGTGACAAGGGAGGAAGGAGATGGATCTGAAATTCGAGGTCGTAACATTAAATGTTTCATATATATATAAATACTATTATTAGTACTCTTTTGCTTGTAATAGGGAGATAAGATGCGCAGGCATTGGGACACAAAGATTCACCTTCCTCTAATGGAAAAGTCGATGGGGGTATGGGAGAAGGTATGGGAGAGAGCAGATTGGAGGAAGTGATATCTTGTGGGACTACTATTCTGGAGGTTGGGTAGGGGAATAATGGGGGGAAAATGATTGTAACTCAAAATCTGGCGGAAATGAACGTTATAAAACAGAAGTTAATAAAGCATTTGTTTAAAAAAAAAAGAAAATATATTGTATAGAGAGCTGGACTCAAATCCAAAAAGAACTGGGAGCAAGACCCATTTCTGGCACCTACTGACTGTGTGATGCTGAACAAGTCATTTAACCTCTGTACCTGAGTCAACTCTCTAAGACTATAAATTGCAGAGAAGATAATCTGTCTACAGTAGTTGAGGGCTTTTCCTCACCATGGAATTCCCTGTCTTAATACAATCACAAATACAGTCCTTTCTTCTGCACTCTCTATTCCTTTACATAGTTCTTTACCCTTACAGGAATTTGGGAATAGAAAGGAAAGAAGGAAGAAAGGAGAGAGGGAGGGAGAGAAAGAAGGAAGACAGAAGGAAAGCAAGAAGGCAGGTATGGAAGCAGGAAAGAAGGAAAGTAATAATATAAGAGAAGGAAGGGGGAGGGAGGGAAGACTGAATTGAGGGAAGGAGGGAAAGAAGAGTGGAGGAAACAACGAGAGTAAGAAAGAAGAAAGAGAGAGGGAGAGGAGGAAGGAAGACAGACGAGGAAAGCAAGAAGGAAGGCACACAAGCAGAAAAGAAGGAATATGGAAGAGACAGAAGGGAGGGAATAAGGGAAAAAAGACTGGAGAAGGAAAAGAGGGAGGGAAGGAAGGAAAATGGAAGAAGGAAAGTAGGAGGGAGGGAGGGAGGAAGGAAACTATTTATTAAGCAGTTACTATGTGTGTCAGGCACTATGCTAGGTGCTTTTTCCAAATATCATCTCATTTGATCCTGATAACAACCATGGGAAAAAGGTGTTATTAAAATCCCCATTTTATATTTGAGGAAACTGAGACAGAGGTTAAATGACTTGCCTAAGGTCACACATCTAGTAAATATCTGAGCCCATCTTCTTGACTCCAGGCTCAGTGCTCTTATCTATTGTTCCTCTTAGTAGACTGCTGGGATAGCAGAAAGGGTAGAATTCTTAACTGTGTCTGGTTCTGTTTAGCTTCCCTAAGGCCCTTTAGGTTTTTTTCTTTTTTGTTGTTGTTGTTGTTCATCCTTTACTCCAGGAAAACTGTCACCCATCCAAAGAATATATCTGTATAAAGTGCTCTGTACTCTCAAAAAGTAAAGCAACTCTGCTAAGCTTATGGGCTTTTGTCAGTTTTCTTCATGAATTATAGTTATTTCTTCAACTAGTTATCCTTTTTACATAGATTCTGACTAGAGTATGAGATGTAGCAGTAATCTTTGCACAATGCCATTTGTAAACTAAATTTATGTCATAGATTTGCATGTTAAGTGCCTCACTGGTAAGAGTAGCTCTCAAAGACAGCATGTTTATGCCGCCATTTGTGTTTAAATGGGAACGCTAAAGCAGGCCGAAGTTAAACACACAGATAATTTTAGATCTGTGTCTTAAGTCAAATATGGATCACGCCTTTTACTTGCCATTGGGGCTGTCTTCTGGCACTTGGTGGCTATTAGTGGGATGATCTGACAACACTCTCAATCAATCCCAATTTGCCCTCTCCACAGCTTGCCAATTAGTTCCTGTTATTTTACTAGAGGAAATTCATCCCTAGAGAAAAAGAAAAAGTTACAGGGTTGGAAGGGACCTTAAAAAGCCACCAGGACAAAGCCCATGATATATCTATCTATATTTAAGCATATTATACCGTTGTCTGTACCACAGTATATCCCTTTTACCTGTGTTCAAATGAGAACATTGCAAAAAATAAGGGAAAATCCAGCATATATTGGAAAGAAAATAGTACTAGGAGTCATTACACCTGTATTCTTGTCCACAGTCTTTTACTTCCTAGCCAAGTAACCTTGGACAAATCATTTAATCTCTTGGGCCTCATTTTTTTCATCTGCAAAATGAAGATAGTAATGCCCACTCCATTGAATAAGGTTGTTTAAATATTTTGGATCTAATGTGAAATTTACAAGATATAAATATAAAATCTGAAACTGAACCGAGGAAATAAATCCCCTATTCAAATATAGGATGTGATAGGCATGGCTAGATGAGAGTGCAAAAAAAAAAAAAAAACATTTGGAGCTTTTAGCAAACTACAAATAGGACTTAGTGAATATATAGATTTAGCAGTGTGAGGATCATAGAATCAGAGAAACCCAGAGTCTCAGAGGTCATTTATTTTGTTTCCCTCCTAGTTCTTCTGCTATTTACTTTATCCATGAACTTAGGTAGATGAAATGACTTACCTAGGCAATGTGTATGGATTTCAGTTTCCTCATTTAAAAAAAAAAAAAAAGATGGGTGGCGGCTAGGTGAAACAGTGAGTGTTAGCTCCAGCTCCGGAGTCCGGAGTTGGAACAACCGGGATGGGTCCTGGCCTCAGATACTTAGCACCTACACATAAATAACTAGCTGTGCAACCTTGAGCAAGTTACTCAACACCAATTGCTTTAAAAAAAACAAAAGATGGGGGAAACAGAAGGGACCTTCCCCCACCTCTTTACAGATATTAAATATTGTATATAATGTCAGACTTTTAAAATGTTGATGAGTTTTATTGAACTAACTCTCCTCTTTCCCCTCCCTGCACCCCTACCTCCCACCCCCCATCTCTTTTCCCCTTCCTCTTCCTCTCTCCCTCTCCCTCTTTCTTTGTTTCTGTCTCCTCTCCCTTGTTATATAAAGATGATTCTTCAAGAGGGGTGGGGGAGGAGGATGTGTAGGAGTGGAAAATGTAGGTGATATAAAAACAAAATCTATCAAAATGCATTTTAAAAGACAAAAATTGAATGAGGAAGGGTGGATTATATGACCTCACTTAGAGTGTCTTCTTGTTCAGTATACTTAGCATGATGCTCTGATCATAGAGAAACAAGTATGAAAGCATAAATCTCATTACACTATCCTTAACAGGTCAACCAATATTAACCTGAAGAATTTCATTGATACGAAACTCAGTGCCTCCTAGGGAAGTCTCTTCCATCTTTGACAACCTCTAGTCATTAAGAAGTTTAACCTTATATGAAGGTGTATTCCTCTCACTAATAACCATATCTCCCATATCTATAACTTCCTTCCCCCAAGAAATTTAAAGCAAAGCCCTTTTCCCTCAGATTCTTCATTTGTTAGGCAAAAACATCAAGATGGGTGCTTTGCTTAGCAAAATTAACTGATGATTTATTACCCAAAGACCCTTATTTTCTGACCTCTGGTTTATGTCTTTAATTTCTTCAATCTCTTTCTTACTCCCCAAATTTTATAAGGGATACTTGGATGTTAGCTATGCCTATAAATTTAATATCTTTTTCTATATAAAAACTGTTTTTATGTCTTAATGTCTCATTCTCTCCTCTAGGTGTCAGTTGTTGCTGACTTCAAATAGTTTCATATGTCAACTCTACCAATAAGGTTAGAAAATTTCAGGTAGCATACCCCTTCTGGCCCTCCTCTTCCAACCTCCATTCCCACTGACTGACCACATACGTGAATTTCTGTACTGTTGCTCTCAACGACCCATACAGCATGCTCCCAATCACTGATTATCAATTAGCATGTAAGAGTTAGTTAATTCATAAGAGAGGTATTTACTAATGAGATATAGTAAAAACATTTGTAAAAATATTTTCCCCCAACTCTAGGGCATACTCCCTTTGTGGAGTTCTCATACACTTCCCTTTATGATTATAGACTTCTTCTGAGCTATAAGAGTTGTAGGGCCCTGAAGCTGCTTTTCCTTGGTGAGTCTTATTTGTTCTTAACACATCTTTCAGGTCCCCATGTAAATGTTGCCTTTGGCTACAAATTGTGGTTACTCTGCTAAAAATTCCAGTAAGAAGTCAAAATGTTTTACCTTTTTGAAGGTTATAAAGTTTTTCTCTCATCAGATGAATATGGTGAAGATACAGCTCCCTTCTCTTTCTCCTCTCCTTTAAGCAATTCCCTCTCAGAATTTTGCCTGGAGCCGTTTTATCACTAGGCTAGTGTGCTATAAAAATTCCAGATTCCACACTAATGCATTGTTGGTGCAGTTGTGAACTTATCCAACCATTCTGGAGATAATTTTGAACTCCATCCAAAGGATTGTATCACTGTGTGTACCTTTTGATACAGCAATATCATTTCTAGGTCTCCATCACAAAGAGATTATAAAAAGGGAAGAAAAAACACATGTACAAAATATTTATAGTAGCTGTTTTTCTGTTGGCAGAAAGTTGGAAATTGAAGGGATGCCCATCAACTGGAAAATGGCTGAACAAATTGTGATATATGAGTGCAATGGAATACTATTATTCTATAAGGAATGATGAGTAGGCAGATTTCAGGAATACCTTGAAAGACTCACATGAACTAATGCAGAGTGAAGTGAGCAGAATGAGAACATTGTACACAGTAACAGTAACATTTTGTGATGACCAGCTTTGATAGACTTAGCTCTTTTCAGCAAAGCAATGATCCAAGACAATTCCAAAAGGCTTACGATAGACAATACTAACCACACTCAGAGAAATAACTATATAGTTTAAATGCAGATTGAGGATTACTATTTACATTTTTTTTCTTTTTTGTCTTTTCTTTCTCATGTTTTTTTTTCCTTTTGTTCTGATTCTTCTTTCACAACATGACTAACATGGAAACATGTTTAACATAATTGTACATTTATAACTGCTTGCTGTCTTGGGGAATTTAGAGGGAAGGGAGGGAGAAAAATTTGGAACTCAAAATTTTACAAAAATGAATGTTCAAAACTATTTCATCATGTAATTGGAAAAAAATAAAACGCATTAAGGAAAAATAAAATACAATGCCAGATTCCATACTGTCTTGTTTTATCTAAGCTCCCCAAATTGTGACAGATTCCCTTCAACAACTCATGCTACATTTCCTTTATAGCATCATGTTTTTTCTATTCAGTTTATACCTAGTTTACTTTGGTTGATTTCTGCAATCAGTCTCCCCTGATAAAGATATCATGGCATAGAGTATCTTTTAAATTTTATTATCTGGAATTCAGGGGTGTTGGTCATCCCTCATATATAAGGATTTGAGGTAAAATTCTGACAAGAAGTTGATTGATAATTGGGTTTACTGATAAAATGCAAAACAATTTAATGGACAAACTTGGACAAAAAAAGGCAGAAGAAGTATGCTTTGTCTCTTCTATCTTAATGATCAGTTTGGCTTTACTGAAGCCTAATGAGTGGACATGGTCATAACATAAGTGGCTAATACTAAAAGAGTTCCTTCTGGCAGTTTGCTGCTTCTAGATGGTTCTCTAATGTTGGAGAGTCATGGGGTTTCATATGAGTTAGAAAATAGGAGCTGGTATCTTTTCTTTCCTTCCTTCCTTCCTTCCTTCCTTCCTTCCTTCCTTCCTTCCTTCCTTCCTTCCTTCCTTCCTTTCTTTCTTCCTCCCTTCCTCCCTCCCTCCCTCCCTCCCTCCCTATCCCATCTTAGGGTATGAAGATCAGGTCAAGCTTAGGGAAAGGCAGAGTTCTTTCCAAGCACAGATTAAACAGATGAATATTTCTCTCTGTGTGTCTCTCTCTGTTTCTCTGTCTCCATCTGTCTCTCTCTCTCTCTCTCTCTCTCTCTCTCTCTCTCTCTCTCTCTATCTCTCTCTGTCTCTCTCTCTCTCTCAGTCTCTGTCTGCCTCTCTCTCTGTCTGTCTCTGTCTCTTTCTCTCTGTCTCTCTGTGTCTCTCCAGATCCCTTTCCCTCATCTTGCTAAAAGGGCCTGATGTGAAAGCCCTTTAGCACATAGTATTTACAGTAAAATAGAAAAGGGGGGGAGTGGCTAGGTGGCACAGTGAATAGAGCACCGGACCTGGAGTTAGAAGGACCTGAGTTCAAATCTGACTTCAGACACGCAACACAGAAAACTAGCTGTGTGACCTTGGGCAAGTCACTTAACCCCTATTGCCCTGCCTTCCCCCCTCCAAAAACAAACAAACAAACAAAAAAGACAAAAAAAAAATAGAAAAAAGAATGAAGACTGACTATAACATTAACTACATAGAACAAGATTTTAAAACTCCTTAGCCTATTAAGGTCTCAGTATTTTTGTATGTAACACATAGTAGTTGAACTAAATGATCTCTAAGGTCCTTTCAGCTTAAAAACTATATGACTCCTTGATTCTAAGTGGGTTTCATGGTAGTTCTCTTAGTCTGGAAGTCTTTCCCAGTAGTGTAAAGGTCTTATCAAATAATTACACACTGATTCCATGAGGGTCTCTCTCTAATCCATCAGTTTCAGCTCTAGGGAATTGAGTTATGAGATAATAAAAGAAAAAAAATAAGAAAAATCTAATAGTTGTAATTTCAATAAAAGTCATTAATGTTTAAAATAACCCCCATGCACAGCAATTGCCACAGTATACACAAATGCATGTTTTAAAAAGCCTTTTGACAAACAATTGTAGAAGAAAAAATAGTAGTAGGGAGGATCTGTCAGTTAAAAGAAATTTGTGGACTTAACTGGGCTTGCCAAAAACAACAATAAATCTTCTGTTAACATCAGAGCACTATTCCTTCTAAAAGCTTAGAGGTGGACTCAAAAATAGTTTAATTTTAATTGAGAGCTAACATATGTAGTTAACCAGTTTATAGGTGATTGAGACTTATGATTTTTCAGGCAAATGTTCACGTAGGTTCACTAAAAAGGTTCCAACATTCAAATATTGAATTAAAAGGATGTGTTAACTCTAAATGTACTGGACAACAGAGAGCTTAGCATTTTTCTCTTTTAAGATCTCTAACTTTTCCATTTCCCTTTTATACATGTTAAACACTTACCTATATTAGAATATTAACCATTTGGATTTACCCCCAAATTATAGTCTAGGACTAACTCCCAGAAACTCTTAGTTGCTGGATTCCTGAGTTTTAAGTTTCCTTTATTTCTCTGTGGGAGACAGAATGATTTATTGGCTCGAGTGTAGGACCAGAGGAAGATGAGGCTGCAAATTCTAACACTGCCATTGACTAGTTAAATGACTATGAAGATATGACTATAAAATGATAGTTGGATGCATAGGGTGTTCAGGGAGGACTAGCACCTATGGGATGAGGGCTTGCAGATTCCTTTTCAAGGCTGCTCATCCATCTTTGGTGTCCACCTTTCACCCAACTCTCACCTGTGGCTCCAAGAAGCACTGAATGCCACACCCTGGTAAGACTAACTTGGAAGACTGGCTAAGCCAGGGTAATGGTAACCAACAAGCCTCAAGCCCAACAGTGAGTTAGGGGAATATCTATTCCAATCATGTGAAGATATCTCTCAGTAGAGTGGATGAGAACAATTTGTTCTAATAGCCATGAAGGTAGCTGAAGCAGGAGATAGGGAGAGCTGAGAGCTTCTTCAGACATCAAGGATGCTAGAATCATCCACTGCATCCCAGGACATTTCCAGTTGTCTGGACATTAGTACAATTGCCAGTTGTCTAGACTTTTGTATAATTTTGCCTCTGATGTCATTGGTCCTCTTTGAAAAATGAAGGGAAGGGACAGGTAGGTAGCGTAGTGAAGAGAGCATTGGCCCTGGAGTCAGGAAGACCTGAATTCAAATTTGGCATCAGACACTTAACACTTACTAGCTGTGTGACCTCGGGAAAGTCACTTAACCCCAATTACCCTGCCTTTCCCCCCAAAAAAGATAAAAAAATTAAGAAAAAAGAAAAATGAAGGATGAACAATGTAAAATTAAAAATATATAGCTGTTTTGTAGTGAGGCTTTAATAAGATAGCATATGTAGAGTGCTTTGAAACTTCTAAATGGTATCAGGTGGCACAGGGAATAGAGAGCTGGGCCTGGAGTCAGGAAGACCTGAGTTCAAATCATGCCTCAGACACTTACAAGCTATGTGATCATGGGCAAATCATCTAACCTCTTTCTGCCTCAGTTTCCTTATTTATAAAATGGAGGAAATTTTAACACCTTCCCCTCAGGGTTGATGTGAATATCAAATGAAATAATATTTTAAAGTGCTTCACAAAATTTAAAGTTCTATAAAAATGCAAGACATCATTTTTTTTTGTTATTGTTAACTCTTGACTGCTTTTGTACTAATTTAAGGGAATCTCTATTGTACAAAAAGTGATCCATACAATTTCCTGAAGATTCCTGCTTTACAATCTCTTCTCCCTTTCCTCATGGGGAGATTGGAAGATTTTAGAGATCAAAGATGTACATAAGACTGGAAACTGTAAATTCTACCCACATGCCAGTGTTTCGCTGGGAGGATGCTGTATTTCCCATTCCAGAATCTCACTGGAATTTTCTATTTATAGTAGAGAAAAAAGATAAGAGCAGCTCACTTCCCATTTTTATTTGGCTTACTCTTCTATGTAAGGATTGAGGGCACAGCAAATAATCTCTTGTGTGAGATAGCCAAGTCTATTTAGCAATTGGATATAGCTCTGTATAATGTTAATTTTTGGTATCTAATTATTTCAGTTGTGTCTGACCCTCTTTGGGTTTGGAAGATAGATACTGGAGTGGTTTGCCATTTTTTTCTCCAATTTATTTTTACAGATAAGGAAACTGAGGCAAATTGGGTTAAGTGATTTGTCCAGAGTTACACAGCTAGTGTCTGAATCTGGATTTAAATTCAGCAAGATGACTCTTAATGACTCCAGGCTAGTCACTAGCCACTGAGCCTCCTAGCTACCCTGGTATAGTATTATAGTCAGTTTATAAATGGCATTATATATTATAAAAGAATGGCTTATTAAATAGAAAATAAATTAGTTTAATTGCCTTCCATGCATTTAGACCGGTATTCCATTTTTTGCATGCAATAATTGTTGGTGTATAATATCAGAATATTGTTAATATGAGGGGATATGGGTGAACCACAATAGTAGTAGAGTCTAAGTATAATCAGAATATAAAGGTGTGAACTCATGAATGGGGTAGAAGGGTTCTTTACCCTTCAAAAATAAAAATAAAATTTTGTCTGTTTCTTCTATAAAATCAAAGTTATCAAAAACATAGATTGTAACAAATATTTAACAAATGATTGTTAATTCATTTGATTGATTGATTCAGTGCATTATAATGACTGAATTTGAACCTTGCAAAAAATAGGGAGGAGCCAAGATGGCGCATAGAAACAGCATTTCCAATGTGCTCTGCCCCACACAAATTTCAAACAATGTGAAGGGGAGCTCCAAACAACTTCTGGAGCCACAGCACCCACAGAACGGCACAGAGAAGCTAACCTCCTGCTAAGGAAAGCCCAGCAGCCCTGCAGGGAGCAGCCAGCTCAGCGCTCTGAGAGCAGGCAGCACAGCACACTGGGAGCCTACAGCACAGCATGAAGAGCCGAGCCCAGGTCTGCGGTTTTAGCCCCAGGGCGGCCAGGCCTTCAGCCAGCTGGTGGAACCCCAGAACACCAGCAATTGTGGCGATTCCAGAATTATCAGCACAGATATGCCTAGGACAAAGTGAGAGGTTAGTGCCCTATGGACTTTGGGACCAGTATTTGGGGAACATGTGGCTTCCTCCCCTGGGGGCAAAAAGCTGCTGAAGAAACAGCTGCACAGAAGCCATTTTGCAGCTTCAGTAGTGGCTCTAGCTCCTGGTCTTCGAACTGTAGGAAGATCCAGCAATCAGTCTGGGGGTTAATCGCTTTTGCTTTAAACTGCCTGGATCTGGATTGTCGTCTGGGGGGGGATGTTTGGGGTGGGTATCCAACTTGCCAGAGTGGGTGGAGGCTTTACAGAGGCCACCCAACTGGCAGAAGTTGTGAAGACCCCACGTTTGGGCAGAAGCTCCTCTGTCTGGTGGCAGAGTCCTACTGTGGCAACAAGCCCAAAAATCAAGTAATTAAGTGGCAATATGCCTAGGCAAACGAAACAAAATAAACAGAAAAGTTCAACATTGGACTCCTATTTTAGGGGCAAAGAGGCTCAAAGCATGGAGGAGGACTGTGAGGTCAGAACTCCTGCACCAAAAGCCCCAAATGAAAATAGAAGCTGGCTACAGGCCATAGAGGACCTTTAAGAAGCAGATAAGAGAAGTGGGGGAAAATTTGGGAAGAGAAATGAAAAAGATTCGAGAAAAGTATGAAATGACAGTCAACAGCCTGACTGAGGAAAATAACACCTTAAAAAATAGACGAACTCAAATGGCAAAAGAGGCTCAGAAAGGCAATGAGGAGAAGAATGCCTTAAAAAGTCGAATTTGCCAGATGGAAAAAGAATCTCAAAAGCTCACTGAGGAGATTCATTCCTTCAGAGTTAGACTGCAGCAAATGGAAGCTAGTGACTTTATGAGAAATCAAGATACTTTTAAACAGATCCAAACAAATGAAAGAATAGAAGGCAATGTGAAATATCTCATGGGAAAAACCACTGACCTGGAAAATAGATCCAGGAGAGACAATTTAAAAATTATTGGACTACCTGAAAGCCATGATCAAAGAAAGAACCTAGAAATCACCCTTCAAGAAATTCTCAAGGAAAATTGCCCTGATGTTTTAGACCCAGAGGGCAAAATAGAGGTTGAAAGAATCCACCGATCACCTCCTGAAAAAGATTCCCAAAAGAAAACTCCCAGGAATATTATAGCCAGGTTCCAGAATACCCAGATCAAGGAGAAAATACTACAAGCAGCCAGGAAGAAACAATTTCAATATTGTGGAAACACAATCAGAATAGCACAGGACCTGGCAGCTTCTACATTGAGGGATAGAAGGGCATGGAATATGATATTCCAGAGGGCAAAAGAGCTGGGAATGAACCCAAGGGTCACCTATCCAGCAAAACTGAGTATCTTGTTTCAGGGGAAAATATGGTCATTCAGTGGAATAGAGGACTTTCAAGCATTCTTGATGAAAAAACCAGAGTTGAATAGGAAATTTGACATTCAGACACAAGAAGCAAGAGATGCTTGAGAAGGTAATCAAGGAAAAGAAATCAAAAGGATCTTATCAAAGTTGGACTATTTACAGTCCTACATGGAAAAATAATAACTGTGTTTGATGAAACCTTTCTCATTATGAAAATAATTGAAGAAGGGTACATGGCATATGTTCACAGGTATACATGGATAGAGGGAACAGGTTGAATTTGATGGGAAGGGATGATTATTATTTTTTTTTGGAGGGCAATTGGGGTTGGGTGACTTGCCCAGGTTCACGTGGCTGGGTTTTTGTTTGTGTGTTGGGTGTCTGGGGCCGGATCCAAGCTCGGGTCCTTCTGGCTCCAGGGCTGGCTCTCTGCTCGCTGTGCCACCTAGCCGCCCCAAGGAAGGGATGATTCTTAAGGGATGAAGTCAAGAGGTGAGAGAGGAAAGTGGCAAGAGGAGATGGAGAGAGACAGTGTAGGGCAAACTATCTCATGTAGAAGAGGCAAGGGGAAGTAGTTGCAGGGGAGGGGAAGAACAGGAAGGCAAAAAGGCAAAAGCATATTGTCATTGAAGTTGGCTCAAGGAGAGAATCACATACATACTAAATGGAATATCTTACCCTCAGTCACTCTCCTGAGTAGGGGAAAGGGGGATGAGAGGGGGGATGATGGAGGGGAGGGCATTCTGGGGAGAGGGGAGGTTAGAAGTACCCACTATCAAAGAGGGACAGGATAAAAGTAGGGAATGGACCAGGTGGGAGGTGAGACAGGTGGGAGGGAAATATAAGCAGTCTTTTACAATATATCTATCATGGTAATGTTTTGCATAGATATACATGTATAACACATACTGAATTGCTTATCTTCTCAGAGGGAGTGGGTGACAAGGGAGAAAGGGAATGGATCTGAAAATCGAAGTTTTAAAATTAAATGTTTCATAAGATGTCCAGGCAGTGGGGCTCAGAGATTCACCTTGCCCTAATGGCAAAGTCGAAGGGGGTATGGGAGAAGATAAGGGAGAGAGCAGATTGGATGAGGGGATATCTAGTGGGACTGCTATTCTGGGGTGGTGGGTAGGGAAAAAATGAGGGAAAAATGTAACTCATAATCTGGTGTAAATGAATGATGTAAACCAGAAGTTAATAAAGTATTTGTTTAATTAAAAATAATTTTAAAAAATAGAATTACTAATAACTTCTGTATGTGATCTTTATTTCCTTCTTAAATAGTGGAGGAAGTAACAAGGCAGACTACTCTTTCAGATCCAATTCTACCATGATCTTATAAATTAGTTGTAGAATTAGATTGGATAATAGCACTTCAAAGAAATGTAGCAATCACAAAAAGTCAACCTGGGTTTATTAACGGAAAGTTATGCTGGTTTCTTTTTTTTTCTTTAATAGGGTTATTATTGTGGCATATAAGGGGAAGTTCTTATTTTATGAATGGATCCCTTCTGTCTGTGGCTTTAACCTTGCGAGTATGCTTGCAGTACCCAGAATAATTATGTCAAACTGATTTGGATAATTACAAGGGATGCTCAAACAAATACTTTCGGTAACAGGCTCAACCCATTCCGAATCCAACTGATAGACTTTCTATCCTGAAACTAATTCAAACTCCAGTGCAGAAAGTTTCCTCATCAAGCAATTTTTCTGCAGTTTAAAGTCAGAGTTATTTTGAGGCCCTGAGTGAGAATGACTTGCCAGTGGTCCCTTGGTTAGTATGTGAGAAAAAGAAGGACTTAAACTCAGGTTTTACTAACTTCTTATCTGGTCTCCTATGCACTCTTTTTGGAAACTTCTCTCATAACACAATGCAAATAGAGTTTGAAAACTGTCCAAAGATTAACTATAATAAAATTTTATCTAAATTTATATTCTCTTGTCATATTATTTCCAAAGCCCTTACCTTGATCTCTGCAAATGACCTTCTTTCTAAAACTTTTCCACTTTCAATCTTCCTCTGCATTTGATTTTCAAAAGAGTTTTACTAAATCATTTCATTGTGAACTTTGAAAGGTCCTGATCACTTTGGCCTTCTTATCTCAGGCATCTGCTACTCACTCAATGAAACAGAATGAAATCAACATTTTTATTAACACCTTCAGAGTCTACCTTATGACTTCACCTCAGAATCTATTTAAATCGGTTCAAATGTTCACAGCTCAGTGAAGGTAATTCACATTTCCTCTGTAATTAAATATTCTGTTCCTCTAATACCTTAATCTCAGCCTTGTCCTCTGACCTTTCTTCTCTAGCCTCTTCACTCAAGACCTTTATTCTATTTTAGCTTTTCTCAATGCCACTAATCCTGAGGCATAAACTTAACACCTCCTTCTTCTGTCTTATGGTTGGCTTTCTACAAAGTATTTTTGGTAAGATATCAGAAGGGTAGTGTATAAAAGAAAATTGTGCTGTATTGCATAATAAAAAGCCCATTGGCATGGTTCTTTTTTCCAAGATTGTTGTAGTATGCCCATTTGACAAAGAAATCAGTTTAGTCTTGTCTTAAGCTATCATTTAGAAGGTAATATATCTAAATTAGTAACTTTTTAGTGTGTAATGAAATGCATGGGTTGTAAATCAAGGTCACTTGTACATAACAACTGTAGATAACTCTGAGTACTTTTTATAATATAACTTATAGCAGTGACAGTATAATTTTCTCATTGTACATAGTGCCCATGATGTTAATTGTATAAATCCATTGATTAAACCCTTTAAATGCACTTTTAGTTACCATACCATTTGTCCTTTTTTTTAATCAGTCTAATTACATAAGCTTTTATTTTTATTGTAATTTTCTTCATTCTCTCTCTCGGGCTTTAAGACAAGGATATCTAAATAAAATAATACTATGAGAACTGCTCCTTTAAAAAAAGTAGAATGCTATCCATGTTAATTGCTTTCAGTCAATCTGCACCTCACTCCTCCTTACTTGGAATTTTTTTTTCACTTGTCTTATATACCCAATTTATTTTAGTTGATACATGAGTAATCCAGTTCATCCCTAGAAAAATCTGTGGTCTTGGGTGATGTTATTATCATTCATTTATTCTAGGATTTCAAATACAATGGGTTGTTATAAAGTCACAAGGAGAATTCTCCATGGTTTAAGGAGTAGGAGTGGAGGGGGGCAAAACAGAGAAGATAAAAAGCACTTTTTTATTCCTATTCTTCTTTGAGAAATGTGCAAGTTCATAGCATTTATGTGTTATAAAAGAAAGTAAAATGCATGGTCCCAAAGAGGAAATAGATATTGGTAGGGAAAGGGAGGAACTGAGGAAGATCTTTTCCCTAGACTTGAGGAATATACTCATTGAATGTCCTGTGTATTGTATTTGCACATGCTTTCGATGATTGCTTTTCATATTTACCTATTTGACTTTTTTTTCTGTTCAAATACTTGAATTCACATATGAGTTTGTTAGCAGTGGAGAACCATGAAATGGAGTAAACACTGCCCCTTCCTTCACCTGCCCCATCCATATACTAGGAAACTTTATTGTAATGATTATCAACATGCATTATTCATGAATGATCACTAAGCTTTTTATAGATTTATAATAGGTAAATTTTATCATATTTTCATCTAACTCAAATGATGTGCTCAGGTGAATTAAGTTGCTTATACACAGGAGCAATGAGACATTGTGAGAAAGAATGATGAGAGATTAAAAGCAAAACAACCAATTAGGAAGCTATTACAGTTGTTCAATCAAGAGGTGATGATATCCTATTTCAGGGTGGCAGTTGTGTGATTGGAGATTAAAGGGCAGAAGTGGGAGATTATAGGGATTTAGAAACAAGACTTCCCTAGTACTTGGATATCTTGACTGAGTAAAATGGGAGACAAAAAAACATAGACCTATGAATCTTAATATGAACCTGAGTTTAGCTGTCAGCTCAGATAGGATTGTTCAGAGATGTGTTAGACTTATGATAGTGACCAAAAAAATTGACTTGGAGCACAAATAGAAATCACCCATAAAAAGAAAAAAAGTAATAAAATGAATTAAAGAATACAGCACAGTGATATTCTGTCTACAGAAAATGTACCTAAGACAGTAACATAAAGATAATGAAAAACAGTACAGAATCAAATATAAATTCCCTTTAGCTAACTCCAGAAAATCTGAAATCATATTGACACTATTTAGACCCAGATGAATTTAAATAAGAAAATATTAAGAGATGAACATGACAACCAAATTATATATAATAGTACCATTGATACAGAGAGACTTTCAGTATTAAATAGGTTTGCATTTAGTTCCAATGAAACATAATTTTAAGTTATTAATTGGATTGCTAAAAAAAAGTTTTTTGCAGAAAAGAAAAAATTTCATAGGAGTCCTGAATAGTTCACTAGTAGAATGTGACAAATTAAATAAAGTTTCCAAAGTAAATAAGAGTGTTGAAGAGAATGTTGATCAAAATAAGATTTGATAGCTATGTAGTATGAACTACGTGATAGAAATTTCTTTTATTTTGCAAATGCACATGCAGATTTTGTTCAAAATTATCTAATTTTAGAGCATAAGGAACTTCTAAGCAGTTAGAAAAGGAAAAAATTTGAACATTTAACATTCATGATTTGATTTATTAGCTTTACAGGATATAATGCAATAAAAAATCATCAAGGGAAATATAGTCCTGAGAAAGATTATAAGGGGAACTGTAACCTGAACTTTATCAAGGTTAAAATCAGGTTGAATGGAAAGAAAAGGTCAAAAGACATCAGGGAAACAAAAACTATTATTTTGTTGCTGTATATTTTAATGTATCATCATTTTTTATTTCTTATTTTATTTTGCTTTAACAATGTAAATTATAGAAGTGTAGTATTACATTTACATATTTTTACTTTCATATTTTCCTTTCATTCTGTTTCATGTGTTTGAACACCTCTAAATATTGATACAAGTTAAAATAAAATTTATTTTGGAAAAAAATAAAGCATTTTACAGATTTTCTAAGCCAATGGTCATAATACATGTATTAATAGAAAGAAACTATTTAAAGTTTCCTTTTTTATGCACCATGCCATTATGAACTTTGCTCTGGGTGCTTTCTCTGCCCTTCATCCTTCCTGTGAGTAGGGGAAAGATATTTTGGACCAAATAGCAGCTATGTTTATACTGTATGAATTTAAAAGTTAGGAAATGATAATAGGACCATCTATTCTCAAAAAAAAATGTTTCTGAAGCTTTCTGTGATCTAAGATAGAGAACTTTACAGTCATCTGTGATCTAAAGGTAAAAATATGTCCCCAAATGGTGTGCTTTTGTAAAAGCCATTTCTGAAATCAGTAATGTAGGAATTTTTTGAATTCATTTATATCTTAAATAGAAATAATTACATTCATGTATACCATTTTAGTATATCACTATAGTGATATCCTAGGATAACATTGTGTATTTTACAAAATGATAATGGAGTATGTATACTTGAAATATTATACTGTTGTCTTCCTTGAGAGTAAGTATCATGAGTTCAGATTTGTAGTGTTAGATGCGCTAATCTATACTCTAATATTGCCTACATGTGTGGTCTTTACAAGTCATTTAACTTCTCTTAATCTGAGATTTCTAATTTCAAATAAAGAGTTGAAATAAATGATCTATAAGAGTTGCTTCTGGATCTGAATTCTATATGGTTGAGTGCAGAAAATTCTCTGAAATCTTTCTTTGGGAATTCAGATTTACAAATGCATATCCCATATGGTTGGGTTTTTGGTTTGTTTTTTTTTTTTTTAGGTTACACCTATCATTTCCCAGGTAATATACAGCAAACCCCAAACTTGTTTTGTTAACCTTGTTACTCAGTTTTGAGAATAGTGTCAAAAAGTCTATTAATCCCGACAAAAATCTTTGTCAGCATTTTCTATATCTTTCAATGTCAAGGGAAAGAAAAAAATCTCACACCAGTGAAATCAAATACCATGGAAAAGTGTAATTCGATTGTGGATCTTTTTTCTCTTATCAATATTTATACTGCCAACTAACTATTTTTTTTTTCTTTTTTAAACCTAGTGCACTTTCTTTTATGTTCTGGCGTAAGCGCCATGAAACCCTCCCCTGAACCTTTTGATCTCCAGTTCTTAGAACAGTGTCTAATACAAAACAGGTCTTTAATAATTTCTTATTGACCGAATCACTGATTAAATTCCCCCTGCCTCACCCCTACCTCACCACCCAGATGAAAGTGCTTTGTCCCTTGTTTGGACTTCTGGAATTTTATAACTCCCTTATCTACTTATATTATGAATTGTATTATGTTTGTACCTTTCTCACCTCCTAATTACTAAATTATGAGCTCTTTAAGTTCAGGAACCATAACTTATTGAAGTTTTGGTATCCTTCACTGCTCAGATACTGTATTGCATACACCAGGTGCTTTATAGGTTTGACCATTTTTTAATCCATAAACATTACTCATTCTACTGATATAATATAGTTACTAAAAAGTACTCACTCCCATGGGTGCCTTTTTTGTTTCCTCAGCCTATAGCAGAGTGCCTGACCCATAGTGATTGATTATTAAATGTTTGTCAACTGACTGAGAATACATAACTCCATAACAGATTATAATAAATGCTGTGGGGGTAATCTGATTTTCCTTAGTGATAATTCTATGGCTTGTTGCTCATAATTCCATAATATGTCATACAACTATCAGATCTTAAAACTGGAGAACACTTTCAAAAACATTAGGCTAATGGCCCTCTTGGTATGGGAAAGCCTTCTATAGTATCGTGGATAGATATTTATCCAATTTTTAATTAAATAATTACAGTGAAAATAATCAGTGTCAGAAGGGTTGTTGGAAAATAATTCACTGGAGATGGTAGTGAGTACAAACATTCTGAAAAACTAAACTGGATTTTTACCAGAAAAGTCATCTAGCTTCTTTTAATTAGCAATTCATGCAACTGGAAATATGCCCCATGAATTAAAAAAAAAACAAACAGAAAAGCCCTCTGTCTACTGAAAAATTTATAGTAGCAGTTTTATGGCTGGTAAAAATAGGAAACAAAGTAAGTGTCAGTTGATTGAAGAAAGATGATGGATTGTGGCATATAAAATTATAGAATACAATTTTTCCATAGGAAATGGTGACTCAGGAATTCAGAGAAACACTGAAAAACCTATATGAATTGACACTGAGTGAATCAACAGAACCAGTACAGCAATACACGTGATTACAGTAATGTAAACAAAAGCAAAACTAAAAGGTAGCCAAATCCAGATTAATTGTAATAACCGACCTTGGTTCTAAAGAATAAAAGAGATTAGATGGACTTCTTTCTGATAGACCAGAATGTGGCATAAGCCATCAGGCAGTATAAATTTTTCCATTTGATCTTCAGACCTCTGAATGTAAGAGATGCTTGATCAGTCTCTAGTAAGATAAATATTATCTATGGAGGCAAGGGATCAAAGATTGAAATTTTGGACCTGTCATTTACTGCTAGTTTGACCTTGGTGAATCACCCTCTCTGGACCCAAGTTTCCTTTTTTTTTTTTTTTAATTAAAGGAGTAGGGGATGAATTAAATGACCTTCAAGTACCCATTCAGTTCTAAATCTATTATATTCTAATTCTATATCATGATATCCTTATGGGTAGAAAATATGAATAATCAATGAAACTTTAAAATGAGATAAAAATAAATGCTCTCAAATATATTAATTACTATCTCATTAAGTAACATTTCATTATTTTTCCATTATTACTCCTTTATTTTTACTAGGTTCTGACATAAACTTCACTTGCACCTAGAAAGCTGAACCATTTAAGATGGTGAATTTTTCTTTTTTTTTAAATGCTTTATTAACTTCTGTTTTACTTCATTCATTTCTACCTGTTTTTAAGTTACAAATTTTCTCCCTATTTCCCCCCTACCCACCTCCCTAAAATAGCAGTCCTCCAGGATATCCCCTCCTCTTATTTCCCAATTACATGTAAAATAGAATTAATAATAGTATATATATATTCAGATTCAAAGTTTTAAAACCAAATGTTTAGTATATGTATGTATTATGCATATATATTAAACATTTGGTTTTAAAATTTTGAATTCCAAATTCATTACCTTTCTCCCTTGTCACCCACCCTTACTGGGAAGATGAGCAATTCAATATAGCTTGTACATGTGTAGCTAATGCAAAACATTAACATAGTAGATATATTATAGAAGACTGATTATATTTTGCTCCTTCCCATCCCACCTCCCACTTGTTCTGTTCTCTACTTTGGTCCTGCCTCTTTTCTTTTCTTTTTTTTTTCTGTTAAACAAATGCTTTATTAACTTCTGTTTTACATCATTCATTTCCGCCAGATTTTGAGTTACAATTATTTTTCCCCCCGGTTTTTCCCCTACCCAACCTCCCAGAATAGCAGTTCCACAAAATATCGCTTCCTCCAATCTGCTCTCTCCCATATCTTCTCCCATACCCCCTTCAACTTTTCCATTAGAGGAAGGTGAATCTTTGTGTCCCAATGCCTGCACATCTCATCTCCCAATTACAAGCAAAAGAGTATTAATAATAGTATTTATATATATTTGAAACATTTAGTCTTAAAACCTCGAATTTCAGATCCATTTCCTTCCTCTCTTGTCACCCATTCCCTCTGGGAAGACAAGTAATTCAGTATATGTTGTACATGTCTAGCTATGCTAAACATTACCATAGTAGATATATTGTACAAGACAGCTTATAATTCCCTCCCACTCATCCCACCCCCCACCTGGTCCATTCCCTACTTCATCCTGTCCCTCTTCTACAGTGGGTACTTCCAACCTCCCTTCCCCCCAAGAATGCCCTCCCATCCATCATCCCTCCTCTCATCCCCCTTCCCCCTATTCTGCTGCAGGTTGAGATATCCCATTTAGTATGTATGTCATTCTCTCCCTGAACCAAATTCAATGAGAATGTGGTTTTGCCTTTTTGCCTCTTTTCAAAGGTGTGTGCTTTCTACTTCCCTCCCAGCTTGTCCTCCCTTTTATCATCCCCCTTCTCATCCTCTTCCCCCCAACTCTCCTGTAGGGTAAGATACCCTATTTCATGTGTATGTCATTCCCTCCCTGAGTCAAATTCAGTGATTATAAGGTTGACCCATTCCCTTATGCCTTCCTGTTCTTCCTCTCCACTGTACCCATTTTCCCTTGCCTCTTCTATATGAGATAGTTTACCCCATTCTGTCTCTCCCCATCTCCTCTTATTACATGCCTCTCTTACCTCTTGATTTCACCTTTTAAGTATCATCCCTTCCTATTAAATTGGTCCTGTGCCCTCTATCTATGTATACCTGTAAACATATATACACACATTCACATATGTATTCTTATGCCTATATACACCCTCTGATAAAGACTATCTATCTATCCACACACACACACACACACATACATATACATATATATATATACATACATACATACACACACACATATATATATATACATACATACATACATACATATATATATTCAACTATTTTCACACTGAGAAAGTTTCATTAGTTACAATTATCGTTTTTCCATGTAGGAATGTAAATAGTTCAACTTTGATAAGTTCCTTATGATTTCTTTTCCCTGTTTACCTTCTCATGCTTTTTGTATCTGAATGTCAACTTTTCTTTTCAAGTTTTGTCTTTTCTTCAAGAATGCTTGAAAGTTCTCTAATCTACTGAATGACCATATTTTCCCCTGAAACATGATACTCAGTTTTGCTGGGTAGGTGATTCTTGGTTTTAATCCCAGTTCCTTTGATCTGTGGAATATCGTACTCCATGCCCTTCAATCTCTCAGTGTAGAAGTTGCCAGATCCTGTGTTATCCAAATTGTGTTTTCACAATATTCAAATTGTTTCTTCCTGGCTGCTTGTAATATTCTCTCCTTGATCTGGGAATTCCAGAACCTGGCTATAATATTCCTAGGAGTTTTCTTTTTGGGATCTTTTTCAGGCGGTGATTGGTGGACTCTTTCAAACTCTATTTTGCCTTCTGGTTATAAAACATCAGGGCAGTTTTCCTTGAGAATTTCTTGGAGGATGATTTCTAGGTTCTTTCTTTGATCATGGCTTTCAGGTAGTCCAATAATTTTTAAATTATCTCTCCTAGATCTATTTTCCAGGTCAGTGGTTTTTCCCATGAGATATTTCACGTTGCCTTCTATTCTTTCTTTTGTTTGGATCTGTTTAACAGCATCTTGATTTCTCAAAGAGTCACTAGCTTCCCTTTGGTACATTCTAAATAGAAGGAAAGATTCTCCTCAGTGAGCTTTTGAGATTCTTTTTCCATCTGGCAAATTCGGCTTTGTAATGCATTCCTCTCCTCATTGCCTTTTTGAGCCTCTTTTGCCATTTGAGTTAGTCTATTTTTAGGGCATTATATTCCTCAGTCAGGCTGTTGACTCTCCTTTCATAATTTACTTGCATCATTTTCAGTTCTCTTCCCCATTTTTCTTCCACTTCTCTTATCTGCTTCTTAAGGTCCTCAGTGGCCTGTAACCAGCTCATATTTTCAATTGAAGCTTTTGGTGCAGGAATTCTGGCTTTACTGTCTTCCTCCTGTTCCATGCTTTGATCCTTTTTGCCCCCCAAATAGGAGTCTATTGTTGAATTTTTCTGTTTCTTTTGTTTCCTTTGTTTAGTCATGTTGCCCCTCAATTACTTGACTTTTGGGCTTTTTGCCACAATAGTACTCTGCCACCAGACAGGGGAGCTTCTGTCCCAAACGCTAGGGTTTTCTCATCTGTTGGAGGTATTATTAGTTGGGTGGCCTCTGTGAAGCCTCCACATGCTCTGGCAAGCTGGTCACACACCCCAGGACCTCCACCCCAGACTGCAATCCAGATCCAAGGAGTTTAAAGCAAGAGCACTTACCCCCCCCCCCCCGAGACTGGTTGCCCAGTTCCCCTACAGTCCATAGGCCAGGAGCTGAAGCTGCAGTGTGGCACTGGCTACACCTATCCATCTCAGTGGCTTCTCGCCTTGGGGAAAGTGCCTGATGTGCTCCCAAATACTGGGTCCCAAAGTCCATATTGCACTGACCTCTCACTTTGTCCTTGGCATCTATGTGTTGATAATTCTGGAAATGGCCACAGCTGCTGGTATTTTGGAATCTCTCCAGCTGGTGTTTGGTCAGGTATGCCCTGGGGTAAAACCTCTGGATCACCCAGTGCTGGGGTTGGCTCCCAGAGTGCTGCACTGGCCACTCGCTGCTGGGATGCCCAGCTGTCCTCAGCAGGAGGTTAGCTTCTCTGTGTCATTTTGTGGGTTCTGTAGCTCCAAAGTTTGTTCAGAGTCCTCTTTTACATGGATTGGCATATATGGAAGCTGGAGCCACAGTGAAGTCCTGCCATCTTGGCTCTACCCCTGAGGTTTTCTCTTTATGATTCATTTTTTTCCCATTAGAATTTAATTAAGATAGTATAGGTTAAGAACTTTGTAAACCTTAAAGTGCTAGACAAATATTGGCTATTAGTTTTCTCTAAAGGTCATTTCCACTATTAGAAAATGGAAATCCAAGAAATTGAGGCTTTTCTTTTTTTTTCTATAGCTCCCTTTTCCTTCAAATTTTCAAGAGATCTATATTATATCATATTATAAATTATGTTATATTTTTCATACAGTCCTTGCTAACTATATCAACAAATATATAAAATATTTCAGCAAAATATGTCAACTAAAGGATATATGTATGTATGTGCACACACACACACACACACATATATATACATCTATGTGTCTATGGTACATATGTGCACATACATACATACATGCACATACATGTGTACTGAATACGAAAACCACATCCTATTGAGTTTTGTATCCATTTCTTAGCAGGTGACAATTATGTTCATTTATAATATTTTCACATATTATTCTATGTGATATTCTAGTATATATTTAATTATTGATATATTTTCTTGCTCTTCAACTCATTCTGGTTTCTAATCTTCCTGACAGTAATCTTATGAATTTTCATTGCTTTTTTGGACTCAGCTTTGATTATGTTCCACTCTTTATTGTTTATACTTGTTATTTTAAAATCTGAGCTGATGAGAGAACTCCCCATGTAGCTACATGGTTTTCTTTTTTTTTTTACTCTCTTTTGTTATTGCTTAATTTTTAGAATCACTTCCCTCCTTCCTTCCTTCCTTCCTTCCTTCCTTCCTTCCTTCCTTCCTTCCTTCCTTCCTTCCTTCCTTCTTCCTTACTTTTCTTTCCCTCTCCTCTCCCCCTCCCCCTTTCTTAGCCCCTACCTGGTCTCTCTGACTCTGTCTCTCTTTCTCTGTCTCTCTCCCCTTCTCTTCTTTCTCTACCTTCCCCTTTTCCTCACCTTTTCCCCTCCTTTCTCCTTCCCTCACTCCCTCTTTATTCATTTTCATAGTCCTAGCTATGGAATCATGCCTATTATTTTGTCTGAGCTTTTAAAAATCAGCTTTTTTAATGTTTAGGATACAGTTCTCACTAAGCCTACTGTTTCCTTCCTTTGTCTCTGTGTGCCTCAAGATCACTAGAAATCCACCTAGTCAGGGAACTATAGTAGTTTCTATAGTAGTTTCATGTTAAAGATGACTTTTTCCTTGGAACTGGATGAGCCTAAATAATCAGCAAAAGAAAAGATCAGTATTTTCTTTAATAACAAAAACCCATTAAATATTATTTATGCACTATGTATGTACATATATATAAATTTAAATATAAAAAATATATATATAGACACTCATACATACATATGTAAATATATGTGTGTGTGTGTGTGTGTGTGCGCATATATTTATATGGCAGACTATCTAGACTACCCTATAGTGCTGGTAGAGAAAAAGGGAACAACTTACCATGCAGTGAAGCCTTATATAATTGGAATGTTCAGTTAGTTGTTTTTATTTAATGTATTTTGGGGTTAACTAGGGTTTATGAAGAAAATCTTGGTTTTACTTACTTTTTTTTGTTGATCTGATTTCTATACTCTGTTTATTACTTTATAAAGAATATCTCAGGGGTCTCAGTATAGTTTTAAGCTAATAATATTAAAACCAAGCTAAGATTTTTTTGAAACCCTGTATGATGAATTTCTAAAGCATTAGTCCAGTGGAGTAAGCATGAAGCAGTCTTTCAAGAATCAGTCTTGTGACATATTAAGACCATCTTCTTGGATGTTAATCTTTTAAAATTTATATTATTTTCCCTAATTATGGATAACTTTCAGCATTCATTTTTAACATTTATTTTATAAAACAAGCATTTCAATAACATAGCATAATAAAAAAGATAATTATACATGAAACTGCAAATCAGTTATGTACAACTTTCTATTCCCTTTAAATATATAATAAACATTGAAATTTCTCATTTTTCAGTTCAGCATTAATTTAAAAAAAATTGCGCTCTAAATTCTCTCTGTTTCTCCACTTGCCCTCCCTGAAACAGTAAGCAATCTGATAGAGGCTATGTATGTGCAATCATATAAAACAGCTTCTTTATTAGTTATTTTGTGGAAGAAAACTTTCAAAACAACAAAAAAAGAAAATGAAAAATAGAGTTCTTCAGTCTGCATTCAGACTCTATAAGCTATTTCTTTTGAGGTAATAACATTTTTCCTCATTATTCTTTGGGATTGTTTTGGATCATTGTAGTGCTGAGAATAGCTGAGTCATTCACAATTCATTATACAGTATTGTTGTTATTGTGTACAATATTCTCCTGGTTCTGCTCACATCACTCTTTGTCCCTCCATGTAAATCTTTCCAGGGTTTTCTAACATCATCCTCCTTTCCATTTCTTATACCACGATATTATTCCATTACAATTTTATACCACAAGTTGTTCAGCCATTATCCACTTTATAGGTATCCCCACAATTTCTATTTTTTGCCACCACAAAAAGAGTTGCTATAAATATTTTTTGTACAAATAGGTCCTTCCCCTTTACTCCCCTTTTTTAATCTCTTTGGGATATGGACCTAAAAGTGGTATTGTTGGGTCAAAGAGTATAAACAGTTTTATATCCCTTTGGATGTAGTTCCAAATTGCTTTCCACTATGGCTAGATCATTTCACAACTCCACCAATAGTGCATTAGTTGGACATGAATTTTTATTGGACATTTGCATGAGTTTAAGATATACAGAAGATAGAAGAAACAGATCTATACTCTTTCTGCCCTAGGAATTACCTTGCAACTTAGTTTGGCTGACTTTTTTTTCCTTAAAAATATGTTACAAGAATTTTTATGTAATAGAGCACTATCTTCAGTTAGTTGACAATGAATGTGTGATATTAAGGAAATTTATTTTTCTGGGTCTCATTTTGCTCTTCTAAAATGGAAATCATGGATTCTTATTTATAGGTTTTTCTCTATAATAATAATAATAATAGCTCACATTTCCTTAGGAATTCAGTGTTTATAAAGTGCTTTCTTCTCAATGACCCTCTGAGACAAATATTTTCAACATGTTTTATCACTCTTTCACAGATGAGGAAAATACAACTAGAGAATAACCTGCCTGGGGTCATACAGATAAGAATAAGTATCTGGCTCTCAAATCTTTTTCTTCTGATTCTTATTCAAAATCCGATGTACTTTCTATAACATGTTTTTTTTTTCTGTAATATTTGTGATATTTATTGTATAATTTTTAAGATCCCCCAGCTTAGTAGTCCTATGAAGTAGCTTTTGGACATACATACATACATGTACACATACACATATGTGGTGTGTATCCCCTTTCTTAAAGAAAATGCAAAGGATATGGCCACATATCTTAATTAGGTGGGTTTCACTTAATAGAGAATTTATTAAACAGTACATACAACACCTTTATTTAAAAAGTGATTCAAAAAACCAACTTGGAATTGAATATATTTTATTTGGTGAATGAATTTTAAGGACTGGAATTATAAAATAAGCAATACAATATTATTATTTAAGGTGTATAGTGTATAGTATGGAGAACAGAGTTTAGGTTGACTTGAAGAAAATTCTATTTGGACTTGTTCAGTTCTCCCGCAGAAATTAAAAAACAAAATAAAACAAAAAAAAAATTACATCTTGGAAAGTCATCAGTACACTCTTATAATTGCTTTTGCTCTGACTGCTAACTTTTTGGCAGTATTAGAAAGTATTAGAAAGTAGGGTGATTAATGATCTCAACTTTCCCAGACCTCTCTGATAAATTGGGTCTGGAATGTTTGCAACTAGGATATTCATAGGAAAGGAAACAAATTGAATTAAAAAATTTAAAGGTAATAAAATATAACATAATTCAAACCTTGTTGGTCTTGGATTTAGGCATCTTGATTTTTATTAACTGTATGGTTATGACCTAGGTCTTGCTAATATAGACAAAAACAAGAGTAGTTCCATGCATATGCATATGTGCATGTATGTATAGATATAGGCAAATGCACATATTGACAATGTGTGTATGTATAAATATGCATGTAGAGTTTGTATGCATTATATATATATAAACAAATACATGCATGCATTTTCTATATACATGTATACATACATATGTTCTGGCTAGTCTGGCCTTCTAACTATTCCTCATACATTCCATTCCAACTCCTGTTATCATGAGTTTGCACAGCCCATGTTTCTCATATCTCACATGCAAATTTCAGGGGGAAAGGGAAAGCTTACAATCATCTGAGAAACTTAGGAAGTTTGCCATATAGAAGGTAGCTTTTGAACTGAGATATGCAGAAAAATGGGGGTTCTAAGAGTTGATGGTTATTGTAGATTCCATTCTACATATGAGGAACATGGATGGTATAAAGCCATAATGAAGGGAGATACAATGATGTATATGATAAACAGGTAGAAGGACAGTATAACCAGACTATACAGTGAATAAAGGGGAGAAACAATGTGTAATAAACCTGAAAAGTTAGATGGGAGCCAGGTTATGAAAAGTTTTATATGCAGAGTCTTTTATATTTGACCATAGAGGTAAGAGAACAAGCTGCTTCACCTCTCATAGTCAAACTAACCAGCATTTATTTAGTTCTCCTTACGCTTCAGGTAGTGCTCAGTATTGGAGATACAGAAGTCAGCAAAAAGAAAGACAGTCCCTGGCTTCAAGGAAGCTTACATTCTAACAGTTGTCTTACATTCTAAGATAACATATAAAAAGAAGTTGGTATGATTATTGGGAGTGAAAGGGGTTAGGGGGAGAGAGGAAAGAGAGAAGAATTCCAGAGAGTTAATAGTGATTAAGGAATGAAGGAGTGAACCCACATTCTCAGAGTTATACTTTCCTTACCTCCAATCAAAAATTAAAATACCTAAATTACCTTCATGACAGGCAGTTGCAGCCTTTAAATGCTATTAGAATGTGAATTATCATCATCTGTCTATCTATCTATCTATCTATCTATATTCTAAAGCTGGAAAAACAGAACAGTGGCAGAGGATAAAAGCAAGAGCTCTCTGAGAGTTCAGCTCCTGACATTTCCTAGTTTAACTAAATACATTTACTAACTAAATACTAAGATCAGTAATTTTTGTGCAGCTGGAATAGTATGAATATTGTCTATGCCTTCTAAATTTATGCATCCTAAGACAATGCTCTACTTATCCTACCCTAGTTGTAACTCCAGTTATTATTATATTTTAATATATGAAAACTCATCTGATCATTGCTAAATTGCTTATTGTCATACCCCTACTGCCAATCTGTATATGTTTACAGGTGTGCATGTCTCTTGTGTATTTAATGTCTCAGTAATTACCTTTTGCTGTATGACTTAAGAGTGCTTACTTCACCTGTTTAGACCTGAATCACCTCATTTCTACAATGACAAGCATATTCGATTGATTTCAAATTTCACTTTCAGCTATAAGATTCTGTGTTGCATTGTTTTTAATTTGCAGCAATCCTGCACAAAAGATGCGATCATACTAAATATGGTCTCACTGATGAAAATCAATAACAAACTTAACTGTAGCAAACCACCTTTTAAAAAAATCTTCCCCCCCTTATCCCTTTAGGACTTAATTTGCATTTGTTTTGCTTCAGTGAAAACAGTATTTTTGCCCATTTCAGCTAATGTTCCCATTATGCCAGAAGCATCCTAATCCTGGGTTAATTTTTAGACTTTCTTCACTGAGAAAGCATTTAAGAACAAGGGGGAGCATCTCTTTTTTTGCCAAACAGGATCTGAATTTTACAAATTATACATGAGGATGACTGAATTGTGTTCATTGTAGCATTATACTGCTTTTTTATGGCCAGATACCATTCCAATCTAAATCAGCGGGAGCTATTCACAAAGGAATTATTCTGTGAGGTTATATTTAGATTGGTTCTACTCAATAAAGTGGCATAAAAATCAGAATCCTACCAGTCAATGGGAATTCTAAGAGGTAATCTTATTAGTTTTCTTATTTATTAGTAGTACTACAGCTTAGTATGGTACTTTGGAAGATCTTAGATAATCATGTATGAATGCAATTGAAATGGGTAGCTGTGGCCCAGTGGTCTAATTTAAGCATTAGTTTGGAAAGTCCAGAAATAAGCTCTGATTCCAGAGTCTTCATAAACTCAGTTACCACATTCTGTTTATCTTTGCATGCGGTAGACAATGTGGATTCAATGGCCAGATTATTAAATCAAATCCTGTGAGTAAAATTTCCTGACCTAATAGGGGAGAGGGAGAGGAAGAAGAAAGACTTCTCTAATAGAAACTGAACCAAGTTGCCATTAGAGAAGAAATAAAGGAACTTGAAATAATAGGACAAGAATTGTAAAGTTTATTCTTGATCATCTGCAGCTAAGTAGAGTTAAACACTTCCAGGAATAACTCACATACCAGATACTATGTCCTAGTTATTCTTTTCCATACCTGCCATGACTTCTCCCATCCATAGGCCTTTGCATAAGCCTTTTGGACTGAAATGTTTTTGTTGTTGGTTTTCTCCTCTCCTGTGCTGCTCCGAACCTTTCAGTTGCTTTAAGGTTCAAATGTCATCTCCTATTCTAGGTGTTTTCTATCTTTCTCACAGAAATTTAGTTTGTGTATAATGTTAAAGCGCATAGAATATCGGTCTCGGTATTAGGGAGGGTATGAATCCCCGCAAGTTTGGATCCTGTGTCAGAATATTAACTAGCTATGTGAACCTAGGCAAATAACTTTTTACCTCAGTTTCTTCATATGTAAAATAGCAATAAATTAGCATCCACCTCCCCAAGGTTCCTGTGAAAATCAAATGAGATAATTTAAGTAAAGAATTTTGTAAAGTTTAAAGTACTAAGCAGATATCTGCAGATATGCGTAAAAGAATTTGTATTTACTTGTTTCTTCCTCCTAGTAGACTATAAGCTCTATGAGTAAAGAAACTATTTTTTTTTTTTTATCCCCAGAGTCTGGAGCATAGTCTTAAATTATTTGGAATGCGAATTACCTTTCTAATTCTAGCCTAATATTGAAATGAGTTTGAATGATAAATATATTTTCTGAATTGGAAAACCTCGGTTGGTATGATAAAACCACTCTACAATCATCATAGGACTATTCAGAAAACAATAACATTAAAAACAACTATATAAATTGATGAACTTCATAGAAATGTAGTAAGCATGGAGAGCTAAGAACTTCTTGAATATTTGTCTTACTATTCGCACTTTCATGAATCAGTGTTTCTTAGGCATAATATACATGGCACTTGTACTACATGCTTGAGATTCCAATTGGAAGACTGTCTACATATGTCGATAACTTCCTTTTCAGTACTTTAATACTTTTGATGACATCTGGATGAGACAATCTTTGTTCCATCACCTCATATGAATATGGAAATTTGAGTATTTACTATGTGCAGAAGTCTATAGTACATGTTTTAATCCAGACCAATAAATATCTGTTAAGCAACTATAGGGAGGACACTATGATAAGCCCTAAGAGATGGTCAAAAAGAATGATGTGCAGGAGTAGGAGATTCATACCAAATAAAGTGCAAAATTAGCAAGTACAACAAAAGTTCAAGGAAGGAAAAGACATTACAGGCTGAGGAGGTGTGATGGAAATGCAAATTTAAAGATCTTCCCTGCCCCCAGGCCCTTTGATTGGCTTAAGAGACTCCAAGAACCTTCCTTGATTTGAAAATATACTCTGCCCCCTAATAGGCTGAATGTGGTCACATGGAGCCTGTGGTGGGAGGCTTGATTTTCAGGAATGCCCACACCTTGATGCTGTGTGATTGGGCAGTGGGTCAAGAGGGCTGTGACATTCTCTGAGCCAGGAGAAGACTATATAATCCCTGATTTGAGGCTTTGCTTTGGGGCTCACTTTGAGAAGTGTTGTGTGATTTGATCAGATGAGACTCTGGGCAGCCATTGAGAGGCCTCCCTCTCCCCCTGCCCCGGGCTTAGAAAACCTAGATGTTGATGCTTCCTTCTCTGGTAACTGTGATTTGGTATTGATAATGGTTAGACAGTCTGGAAGCCTGTATGTTTGATCTGTTTGTTTCTCTGTCTTGTAAGTCCTGTCTATATACTTTGAAGTTCGGGGTGCTGACTTTTTTCCCCTGAACTAGGTAAATGATCTATGTTTGATTAAAGTAAGCTTTTTAACCCATTTTGAGTTGCTTTCCTTTAGAAAAGCATATCTAAGAACCCGTGTTGGAAGCCACTCTGGGGATGTTGGGGTGCTTGCTGCTACAGGAAGTAAACTGAATTGGAACCTCAAGGATGGTTATGACTTGGTTAGACCAAGTGGAAGGAACAGGGATTTCTAGGCAGAAGGAATAGTGTCAACAGAGACGCAGATGAGAATATTGTATATGGTAGATAACAAGATTAGCTAAAGAGCTAAAGGATGACCACAATTATGAAAAAGTGGTTCAAAATTATTAAGAAATTATGATGGTGCAAAATTATCAAGAATTTGAACTTCAGGATAAAAGATGATTTGGAGGGAGGGAAAAGAATGGAGATAGAAAAAAACAGCCAATTCAACAAAAACAAATATTTATTGAGTATTGTGGTTATCTGGGCTATATAAGCAGCTGTAGTAAAAAAAAAAGTTATGTTCTGGTGTCCAACTTTTTAAGCATAACTCTCTCCACATTTGCTCAGGTTGGCTTATTTTATAGTCATTCGCTATTTTATTTATGCTTCAGTCCTTTCTGCCAAGGTAGAGTTTACCTACCTTGCATTTTGTTGGGAGGGTTATATTTATACTTTAATGGGACATTGCAACAGGACAGTTCTATAATGGAATATATATACTATTACACAATGCCTATATCTCCAAGTGAGTTAGTCATTGTTTGAATTTTTGAGGTTTTACAAGTTTAACTGTATTGCATATAGTAACAAAACACAAAGAGTGTCTTGTTTTGCTTTGTTTTGGTAGATTACATGCTAAAGAGATAAGTATTTTTGAAGTTGTGCATTGGGTAACTCAAGAAGCTAAAGAACATTCAGAGTTCAAAACAAAAGAGATTCAGTGTGACTTATATGTTTGAACTGGAAGGAGTTAACCTATTGTAGAATCTCAAAAATTTAGTATGGAGAAATACTTCACTAGTCATCTAGTCCACCCCAAAACCCACAAAGAATATTTAATTCAACACATCTGACTCATAGTTATTCAGCCTTCAGCTGAAATCCTTTACTCAAGGGGAATAATTACTGCCTGAAGTAGCCCATTCTTTCTTTGGATACATTAACTGTTGTAATCTTTTGGCACCTTAGTTTTCCCATTTATAAAATGATAGTGTTGAAGTACATATGGTCAATATAAGGACCCTTTTAGCTCTAAAATCATGATCCTAAGTAATTTTCATTTTCTCATATGGTCAGTTAAAACTTACTAAAGTTAGTAAATGCTTATGGAAAAGCAGAAACTTAGCCATTAAGTTTGCACTCAAGAAACTCTTGATCTTTTCTTTCTTCCCTACCAAATTATATTTGACATTCAGTTCAAAATCTAAAGGAAGCAATGAAAGCCCTTCACATAATGACTATGAAATAGGAATACAGTTTGACATTTAATGAAGTAGGCTGATATATCTCTTACATGAACTGAAGATGTGGGACTTCAAGGTAAATAGCATTGGTTATATATTACATCAGTGGATTTTTTTTTCTACTCCAAACTGTCAGGAAACTTCATTCTTATTTTCCAAAACAGTTCCTCAGTGCCAATCTTCTATAAATTTTTCCTTTTTTTGAAGTTTTGTGTTAGTGACAGAACTAATGCTTTTAGATGCATTTTATTATCTCCACCTTTATTACTCCCAAACTTTTAAAATCTTGAAGGGTCTATCTCCCATTGATGAGATTATCAGTGAAGTTAATAGACTGATTTTGTTAAAGTAATTGTTTCTTTTCTATGTTTCTATGGTAGAATTAACTGAATAATCCTAACTATATTCTTTAAATCAGTGAAGCTCTATTGGGAACCAACCATAGTATCGGACACCAGAAGTGATATATCACGGCACATTTTGTAAATAGAGATGGCTTTATTTTTTACTTTCATCTCCTATCCCCATTAGAGAGTCCGGTACATAGGAGGTTCTTAATAAATAATTCCTGGTTGATTTATTGTGGTCAAAACACTGAGCCTGTTTGCAGTAGAGAGGGTACTTTCACAACTACTTTTACCACCCTCCCCCCAAAATGACCTTTTAATTATTGATGAACTGAAGTTAAGGCATCTTCAGTTAAAGTTAAACAATGGAGAGACAGTCAGTTTGGAACAAATTACTCATCATATGCTAAGTAAAGTAGGAGAGACAAGTACTTGGCTTCCCTGTCATCCAATATGTCTTAATTAATCATGAACTCTATCAAAGAGAAAGGCTATCTTTTAAAACTCAAAGCCTGTTTGTTTGTTTTGTTTGTCATTTGATAAAGTTTATTTTTTTTTGTTGTTTATTTTGTGTGAACCATTCAGGGAAATTTTGTTTGGAAAATGTTAAGTATATATATAAAAATGACCCATGTTTTTCACATAATTAACTTTTAAGGTTCAGGATTTGGAATTTGTTACCTGGTATTTTGTTAGTTTCCTTATGGGCACTGCTGAGTCATTCCCAAGCAAAAAGTCCAAAAATTAGGCATTCCATTCTGAGGTGGTTTTGACATCCAGAACCAGATAATCTGTTAGCAACCCAGTAGAGATATTATATTATAAAGCACATTCATGCATAGCTAATTCACCCAAATCATAAATCTCTAATAATAAAAAATGCAAGCCCCCAATAATGCCCTACTTAAGGAAAAGAAAAGAAAATCAGTTGTTGTAGAACCACAAAATCTTAGAAACTGAAGGGATTTTAGAAATCAGTGAAATACTAATATAATAAAAGTGTTCTTATAGCAACTTGTGATAGTTATAGCGATTGTGATAGTCTTTAATTCATGCCGAGTGTTATTTTCTATTGTCAGTTGAGAGGAAAGATAAAGTTTCTCAGTAGATATTAGAAATGAGTAAAGAGAACTGAATGAACAAACTCATTGACAGAGGTTTTCCATAAGAACTGCATGATTTTTCACACCAAACTCATTAGTATTTTCTCTAGACCTTAGGTTTAAAATGCTTGACTACATCTGGCCCAATTCCATTAACATTATTTAGTATAATAAGTATGGGTGTGTAGTTCATAGTTATGTTTGCAATTCTGAGCCTTTAGTTAACTCTGCTATGCTTATGGTGCCAGTTTCTTAGTATTTATCACTAACAATAATGAAGATCTGAAGGTGATATTAGTCTGTTTTGAAAAAACAAAACATAAAAAGGAAGAGTCTCTTCCCTTCCCTAGGGAAAATTTAAGGTTATTTTTCTCTTTTCATAAGAAGCAGAAATCTATAGGAGGTGAAAAAAAAAGTTAATTGAGGACCTACATAAGCAGAAAGCAAATTACAAGTCATTTATTATTTTTAATTTTTAAAATTCCGCTTTCATAATATAATAACAAAAAATAAACTGAAGAGTACAGTTTGCTAATAAATTATTTAAGATCATAGGGTCATAGATATAGAATTGGAAGAGTCCTCTGTGACTGTCTTATATAGCCTTGAATTTTACTGACAAGGAAATTAAGGTTGGGGGAAGCTAAATGAGTTGCCTTATTGGTAGTAAGTATCAGAGTTAGAATTTGAACCCAAGTCTCTTCTCAAACACTTCAGGTTTTTTTAGGGAGGGAAAAGGAATGGAAAAGAAATTAAAAGAATAGAAAAGGGAAGAAAAGAAAAAAAACTAATAGGAAGAATGAGGCAAAGGAAGAGAAATTAAGAGAAAGAAAACACTAAAGTACTAGAAGTGTCAGGGCCTAAGTCATGCCAGTCATTCCCCCCAGAAAATCCAATTTTACAGTGTCCAGTAGTGACACTGAAAAGATAAATTCTTGCTTAGTTTACTCTTATATTTGACCCTTTCTTATCTTCAGCTTTGGTGTTAAAAGTTTCTGCTGATTGTCCTTCTCTAACTCTTCATGTTCCATTGCATTCTAAAAGAAGGGAGAGTATATTTCACAAAGTCTAGTCTAGGTTTAGTCCTCTCCTGATTGAAAAGGAAACTGTTAAGGATACAAAGAAGGAAGGCAGGTTGCTTTGTGCTTTTCTTTGAGTTCGAGCCTAGATCAGATTGAGGAACAGTTTTAAAACAAACAAAACTGATTTACATGGAATTTATGAGCTGGATAGAATCTTTCACTGTCGTTAGTGGAAAGAAACACAATTTGGAATCAAAGCAATTAAATTTTCTTCCTGGCTTAGCCATTGGCTACCCGCATGACTTTGGGTAAATTAGATAACCTCTCTGAATCTCAATTTTTTTCATGTGTGGAATGAAAGGATTGGAATAGGTCTCTGATCCCTTTGAGCTACTATTTTGGACTAGACTGAGAAATAGAGATGTTTTTGTTTTGTTTTGTTTTTAGAAAACTCACCTAGATATGTATAGAATTTCAGAGCTAGAAGGGAAGTTCAACATGGTAGTTTAAGAAAAAGGAGGATGAATTTTGAGTTAGAAGACCTGGATTGATATCCCACCTATACTATTTACAATTATTGCTCTATTCTCTGATAAATCACTTAGTCTTTGTAGGTCTCATTCCAAGGACATCTAAAATAATGAGTCAGGCTAAATAAACTCAAAGGTCTCATCCATTGATCAGTTATGCCTCGTCCCTCCATGTTAGAGATAAATAGAAATTGAGTCTCAGGACATAGATATACCATACAAGTGACTGTCTTAGCCATGTTTTGTCCACTTTTTGAGACTAAAATAACCCCTTTAATTGAGGCAAGGAAGGCTGTGAATCATTATATGTCTTGTGTGCATTCCTTAATTTGCCATAGTAAAGAGGAAATAGAGGTAAAGTAGATGCTCTTGTGGGCCTTCTGAATAAAGAGGATTCCACTTTAAGTCATATCATGACTTCCAGAGAAGATCTGGAGGTGATATGTTAAAAAGCAGGTATCCTTTTTATATAAAACATCAAACAGTATCTCAGTTGAGCATGGGTATCTGTAGTTTCCATTCACTTATAACTAAACTGCTTAGAAATATTGCAGGTCCATCATCTAGTCATAATTCCTTCAAGCTTCAGACACAGCATGCCTGGGATCCAGACTTATACAGACTATTGGACAAGTCAAACACTATCAGGGACAGGCTTCACTTGAATCAGAGCAAGGAGCAATGATGCAGTGGACCCCTAGAGACCTTAGACCAGGAGTTCATAACCATGTTTGTGTCATGAACCATTTTGGTTACTTGGTGAAATCTATGTACCCATTCTCAGAGTAAAATTTTTAAATAATTTAAGGAAACGCAAATTTTCTGTTATTGGTTAATGAAAATAAAGATGCAACTTCGGTCCCATCCAAGCTCACAGACCCCCCCTTAGTACCAATGTTGCCCTCAGTTTTGACAAAATTTATTTACAAGGTTCTTTTGGACTTGACTGAGATATCTCCAGACAATGTCTTTAGCCATTCTTTCATTGAAAATGCATTCTTTAGTTAAAAATTCTTATTTTAAATGCAACAAATGATAAAAATCATTAACTCTGGAGGAAGTATAGAAAGGCAGATATATTAATGCACTGTTGGTTGGTCTGTGAATTGCCCTAATTGCGTAAGAAATTAATGTGGAATTATTCTAAAAAAACTATATGGTCCAGGGATTTTATGTCATAAGAAAAACTAGAAAAGAATAAAATACAGAAAAATGGGAATCCATATACAAACTGATCCTGAGTGAATAAAGCAAAAGTGGGAAAATTATATATATATATATATATGTACAATGCCTACAACAATATAAATGAAAAGGGAATGAGACAATATATATGTCATATATGTATATACATACATATATAAGTATATATGTAAATATATATGTATATTTACAATGCCTAAAACAATATAAATGAAAAGAGAATGAGACTGAATTTAGTATAATTAAAACAAACAGAATTGTCATCAGATAAGTTGAGAAAATGTGCTTACCCCTCTTTGCAAATACCTATATCTATATATAATGTCAGACTCATTTATGCTGAACTGCAATTTTTCTTTCTGTTTTTATTCATTTTTTATATCATGGCTGGCTTTCTGCATAGGAGAGGAAAAATAAAGAACTTAGAATATCTTTTTTTTAATGTTTTGCTCATATTGGGAACCCACCCTGAATATTGACTCAGAAAACTTCCAAAGTGTAATCATAGGCTAATTCTTAAGTCTCATGTGTGAAAATAAGCCCTGAAAAGCTATTGACCTCCATTAACAGTGTGAAATTAGAGTAGAGACAATTGCAGTATTTAAGTTGAGAAAATATTTTATCAGCAGATAACCTATTGCATTTCTTTTTTCTTCTCTTTCTATAGCATACAGATAATTGCACAATTAATGCTATATTTTGCTTTCACTTTGAGGTAGTTATAGGAGTTAAATGCAGGAACCTTGTAAAGAAGTCAAAATTATAGCATGCATTCTTTTCCTATTTCTCTAACAAGAATGCAGCATATTTAACAGTGACTTGACAATATTATCTGAGACATTTTGTGAAATTTGTGCGTACCTTTCTAGATCACTTTTAAAGTTCTCTAAAAAGGACCTCAAGATAATGAAATGTCTTGGTATCGAGACTGACTGACCTGTCTCTTGCTTACTTGTAGGTAGTGAATAACAATAGCATTAAGTCTGAAAAGGAAGAGTAAAATATATCTTTCCTACTAAATTAATTGATCTTGAATATAAATTGAAAAATATTACCAAAGGTAAGCTTGTCACAAGAAATTCAGCTAGAAGTAATAAAGCTCTATAAAAATAAAATGCCTGGGGCGGCTAGGTGGCGCAATGAATAGAGCGCCGGCCCTGGAATCAGAAGGACCTGAGTTTGGAGCCCGCCTCCAACACTTAATCCACACAAACAAAAAAACCTAGCTGTGTAACCTTGGGCAAGTTACTTAACCCCGATTGCCCTAAAGGGGCGGCTAGGTGGCGCAGTGAGTAAGAGCGCTGGCCTGGGAGTTGGGATGACCCGAGATCAGATCCGGCCTCAGAAAATGAGCACCCACGCATCAATAATGACTAGCCGTGTAACCTTGGGCAAGTTACTTAACCCCAATTGCTTAAAAAAAAAAAATAAATAAAATGCCTTCTGTTTCAAAGTTTCAAAGATGAGGTAGAGATTGTTACTTTTTTCTAGTTGTTTAAAAATAATTTATTTACCTATTTATTATTCACAGGATATAGAAAATAAGGATAAGGCATAATACTCAATTTCCTTCAATATTGTTTACCCTTTATTGGTAATCATGCAAAGAGTGACATGATAACTGTATATTTATTTCATCTAAACTGTACTTTTGCTGATATAAAATCCTGGTCTTTTTTATAATAAAATGCATTTAAACAAGGATTATTAGTTTTTCATCAGTATCTAGAGTAAAAATAAAGACATTTTCTTTCAAATTTTAGTCAAAATGTAGGTTTGATAAGATCATAAGTTAGACCTAGGAGGACATTAGGGATCATCTGGTCCAAAACCCCTCTCTTAACAGCTGAGGAAACTGAGGCCTAATGTGTTCAAATTGCTTAAATTTGCACAGATATTATACAGCAGAGTAAGAATGTGAACCCATTTCTTTTCATTCCAAATATGACTTTTTGTGACCCCATTCAGGCTTTTCATGGCAAAGATAATGAAGAGGTTTGCCATTTCTTTCTCCAGTCCATTTTAGAGATAAAAAAAAAAAAAAACAGAAGTAAAGAGGGTTAAGTGACTTGCCCAGAGTCACACATCTGTAAACATACAATACAGACACAAGTGTCTGAGGCTGATTTGAACTCAGATCATCTGACTCCAGGTCTGGGACTCTATTTACTGAGCTAACTAGTTGCCAAATATACAATTTTTCCCCCCACTGTACCACCTTAAAAACGTTTTTTTTGTTTGTTTTGTTTAATAAATTGTTGTAAAGTACTGTACATATACTAGGTTTGCATATGAACATTTTAGATATGATGTTAAACTTTGAATGGGAAGCTGAGGCTGGTTTTCCCATGTAGATGCTATAAAAAGGATCCATTCTTTAGATTGGTTTTGGACTCAATGACCAGAAAGGATCCTTCTGATTTTATCATTCTGTGATTATATTCTGTGAATGTTTTAAAATGATTTCTCTTGATCCAGAGATTAACTGGAGAGTACCAGACATGTATCTCTTTATTTCTTAGACTTCAGTGAACAAATACAATAGTTTTAATCACTCTAAAGAATGGAGTTGCTAATTCTGAGTAAAACCCTATAGTATCATCATGAAATGTAACCTGAGAATGCAAAGGTTTCTTTTCTTTCCATCCAGTGCTATACCCATTTTGAATTGGTGTTTCCCAGAGGCAGTTTGCAGTAACAGGCCCCTCATATATTGGCTGTGGTCTCTAATCTATGAACAAACTAAGTGCTCAGTGCACTGGGCCACTATTCCCACATTGGACCTTTCCAGAAATGACCAAAGATTATTAAATCTATTTAGAAAATAGAGGAGAAAGAATAGTAATTGAAATTTCCGACCTTTATTTCTTTTTTTAAAAAAAAATGCTTTATTAACTTCTGTTTTACATCATTCATTTCCGCCAGATTTTGAGTTACAATCATTTTGCCCCGTTATTCCCCTACCCAACCTCCCAGAATAGCAGTCCCACAAGATATCGCTTCCTCCAATCTGCTCTCTCCCATGCCTTCTCCCATACCCCCTTCGACTTTTCCATTAGAGGAAGGTGAATCTTTGTGTCCCAATGCCTGCACATCTTATCTCCCTATTACAAGCAAAAGAGTATTAATAATAGTATTTATATATATTTGGAACATTTAATGTTGCGACCTCGAATTTCAGATCCATTTCCTTCCTCCCTTGTCACCCATTCCTTCTTGGGAGATAAGTAATTCAGTATATGTTGTACATGTCTAGCTATGCAAAACATTATCATAGTAGATATATTGTACAAGGCTGCTTATAATTCCCTCCCACTCATCCCACCCCCCACCTGGTCCATTCCCTACATGATCCTGTCCCTCTTCTATAGTGGGTACTTCCAACCTCCCCTCACCCCAAGGATTCCCTCCCATCCATCATCCCTCCTCTCATCCCCCTTCCCCCTATCCTGCTGCAGGTTGAGATATCCCATTTAGTATGTATGTCATTTTCTCCCTGAACCAAATTCAATGTGAATGTGGTTTTGCCTTTTTAGCCTTCCTTATTCTCCCCCTCCTTTGCAACCACTTCCCCCTGCTTCTTCTACATGGGATAATTTACCCTACCCTATCTCTCCCCATCTCCTCTTGCTACTTTCCTCTCTCACCTCATAATTTCATCCCTTGAGTATTCTCCCTTCCCAACAAATTCAACCTATGCCCTCTATCCATATATAACTGTAAGCACATACACACACATTCACATATGTATTCATATGACCACACACCCTTCTTCCATTATTTTCATAGTGAGAAAGATATCATCAGTCACAGTTATTGCTTTTCCATATAGGAATGTAAATAGTTCAACTTTGATAAGTTCCTTTTGATTTCTTTTCCCTGATTACCTTCTCAGGCATCTCTTGCTTCTTGTGTCTGGATGTCAAATTTTCTATTCAATTCTGGTTTTTTCCTGAAGAATGCTTGAAAGTCCTCTATTCCACTGAATGACCATATTTTCCCCAGAAACAAAATACTCAGTTTTGCTGGGTAGGTGACCCCTGGGTTCATTCCCAGCTCTTTTGCCCTCTGGAATATCATATTCCATGCCCTTCAATCCCTCAGTGTAGAAGCTGCCAGGTCCTGGGCTATTCTGATTGCGTTTCCACAATATTGAAATTGTTTCTTCCTGGCCGCTTGGAATATTTTCTCCTTGATCTGGGGATTCTGGAACCTGGCTATAATATTCCTGGGAGTTTTCTTTTTGGGATCTTTTTAGGAGGTGCTTGGTCTTTCAACCTCTATTTTTCCCTCTGGATCTAAAACATCAGGGCAATTTTCCTTGAGAATTTCTTGAAGGGTGATTTCTAGGTTCTTTCTTTGATCATGGCTTTCGGGTAGTCCAATAATTTTTAAATTGTCTCTCCTGGATCTATTTTCCAGGTCAGTGGCTTTTCCCATGAGATATTTCACATTGCCTTCTAATCTTTCATTTGTTTGGATCTGCTTAACAGCATCTTGATTTCTCATAAAGTCATTAGCTTCCATTTGCTCCAGTCTAACTATGAAGGAATGAATCTCCTCAGTGAACTTCTGAGATTCTTTTTCCATCTGGCAAATTCGACTTTTTAAGGCATTCTTCTCCTCATTGCCCTTTTGGGCCTCCTTTGCCATTTGAGTTAGTCTGTTTTTTAAGGTGTTGTTTTCCTCAGTCAGGCCGTTGACCCTGATTTCATACTTTTCCTGCATCCTTCTCATTTCTCTTTCCAATTTTTCCTCCACTTCTCTTATTTGATTTTTAAAGTCCTTCTTAAGGTCCTCTATGGCCTGCAACCCGCTCATGTTTTCCCCTGGGGCTTTTGGAGCAGGACTTTTGACCTCACAGTCCTTTTCCTGCTCTATGCCCCCAAAATAGGAGTCTAGCGTTGCATTTTTCTGTTTCCTTTGCCTTGGAATGTTGCCACTTAATTACTTGACTTTTGGGCTTGTTGCCACACCTTGGCTTTAAGGCCAGATAGAGGAATTTTCGCCCCGAACGTGTGGGGGGCAACTTCTGTTTCTGGCAAGCTGTAGACCCACCCATGACTTCCACCCTAGATCACAATCCAGATCCAGGGAGGTTAAAGCAAGAGCGATTACCCCCCAAGACTGATCGCTGGATCTCCCTACAATTTGCAGGCCAGGAGCTGGAGCTGCCTCTGAAAACTACAAAATGGCGTTTGTTCTCAGCGGCTTCTAGCCCCCAGGGGAGGGAGCTGACACATTCCCCAATACTAGTCCCAAAGTCCATAGTACACTAACCTCTTCCTTTGTCC
This sequence comes from Gymnobelideus leadbeateri, assembly GCA_011680675.1. Taxonomy (NCBI): domain Eukaryota; kingdom Metazoa; phylum Chordata; class Mammalia; order Diprotodontia; family Petauridae; genus Gymnobelideus; species Gymnobelideus leadbeateri. The sequence continues at coordinate 305,767 of WOXC01003007.1, read as the reverse complement.
TAGGCATGTCTATGTTGATAATTCTGGAGTCGCCACAGCTGCTGGTGTTGTGGGGTCTCTCAAGCCTGCTGCTGGCCCTCCCGCCCTGGGGCTAAAACCTCAGCTCAAGCAGACCTGGGCTCCGCTCAGCTCGGCTCTCTGTGCTCTGCGCGTTACCTGCTCCCAGACCACTGCGCTGGTCCTTCTTGCTGGGCTGTCCTAAGCGGGAGATTAGCTTCTCTGTGTCGTTCTGTGGGTGCTGGAGCTCCAGAAGTTGTTCAGAGTCCCCTTTTACATAGTTTGGGGGGAATCTGGGGGCAGAGTGGCTTGGATGAGCTGTTTCTACCCTGCCATCTTGGCTCTGCCCTGAAGATTCTTAATCCGACCTTTATTTTTAACAAGTTTTTAAAAAAGTAGCAAAATAACAAAACCTGGTAAATAATAGATTCAAGAATGTATAGCAGTTAATATCATTTCAATTTTACTTTTTAACTACTCAAACACAATTTGAGCTTTTTGTCTAAAAGAAAGTAGAGATTTGAGAACAAGTTGCATTGATGTGCCTAATATCTTTTTATAATAGCAAATATACTGTATTCTTCCAACAAGGAGAATGCAGATTTTGCATATAAAAACAGAAGATCTTCACTCTTCCCAAGGGCCATGTGGCTTCTGGGTCTTAAATAAAAGAGAAAGACCCTTTCCTTTTTTATTGAGTTTGAAATTTTAGTCTCAACTACAGATAATGGAATTAGGGAGTCAATGGCTAATGTGACCAAGGATTGTTTTTACATTATATAAAGTTTCTGGATTATTACTGGGGATGGAACCATTTGAGATATACATAGCATGCGCGCACACACACACACACACACACACACACACACACACACACACATACACATACACACACACATATTTACATACAGAGAGAAGACAAGAAAGATCTATTTATAGAGATATATATTGATACATCTCCATAGATGCATTTATATCTATCTAGTTATAGATTTCTATATAATATTTTAAACTATTTTACTTTTCTCCCTCAGCGAATTCTCAAATCAGTAGTTCCAGGGGTATGTGATAGTAATGTAATTTGAAGTTCCTTTCGTATTGCTAAGCTGAGAGGTACTTAGCACCTAGTTCAAATTAAGCCTGTGTTAAAGAAACAAAAGGTATGAACTCCTTTTGCTGATGTAACAGGAAGGGGCTGAATAGGGAGGAGCAATACTGTATATAAGGAAAAACCCTGGATGGGAAAGACAGACCTTCTTGGAGCAGGCTTTGTGGAGGCAGAAGTTGCTGCCGCTGGGGAAGCTGAAGAGGAAAGGGCCCTGTTAGGGTTCCTGGGTCCTCAAACCTACAAGAACATATTACCTTTTTCCGGCATCAGACGTCTCTGAATTCCAGACCTTCTGGAAGATCTTACCCACGCAGAACACCCTTCTGATTTTTGGATAATTATCTTTATTGACTCAGGACATACACGCGAACTTAGGCAGGTCTCTCCCTGGACTCCTCCCAGAACTCCCCGCCCCGTCAGGCAGCCTCCTTATCTCTAGCCTCCAGTTCCGGGTCATTAGCACCGCCTTCCCCGCCACTGCGAGCCAATCGCGTACTGCCCTGAGAGTGAGGGGTGGTAACCCACTGCCCACATGGACACGTCAGCTCATCTGGCTAAGAGGTTTCAGGTGTAACAGACCAGGAAGTCTCCTAACCAGGAAGTCTCTCTACTGCCACGTCGACACTTAAGATTGTTTTGCTGATGGTCCTTTTGGCCTTCCGGGTTCCTCCTGTAGCCTGTTTCTAATAGGCCAGGGACCCTCCTGCCACTCCCAGGCTGTCGCGTTGCACCCCAGTTGGCTAAGGACTCTTCAGGGCCCCTTCCCCACTCCCATCCCCCAAGGCTGAAGAGAATTATTTTGATTTGGAGAACCTGAATGAAGCGATTTTGATTCTGGGAACCAGTTAAACCTTCTGCTGAGTCTGAGGGTCAGCCAGAGCTGCTGAGGAGGCTGCTGAGGATTTCTGAGGGCCAGCCCAGAGCTGTTGAAGACTGAGAAAGCATGACTGTGATGCTGATACTTTGTTTGAACCTTTTGGTGGCTTTGTTAAGACTTGTCTTCCCAGGAACAGAGACTGAAGGATTTGAGATGGACTGGACACTGTGAGCTCCAGTGTGGAGCAGGAACTGCATGTAGAGCTGGACAAGGACCTGGGAGCTGTCTGCCTTTGAACCCAGGTGACAGTTTGGGAAATCCACGTAGGATCTGGGATTATGGAGGGGGATCCAGGGAATCCAGGAGACCACCCCAAGTCAAGCTGAAAGAAGACTTTACTTGGATACTGTGTTCTGACTGAGAAATTTTAATTTACTATTGACCTCAGGGTGGAGGGTTTATGTATTTTTCTGATGATTTGAATAGTGAATGATGAAGGATGATTGATTGAGTTGATTGAATGATTGATTGACTAAATGATTGTACTTAGTGATTGATGACTGAATAAGTGACTGATTGAGGTAACTTAATGTGCCCAATGAGTGGAGAACTTTGACTATTGTACTTTGTGTTCCATGAAGAGGCAAACTTCTTTAAGGATGGTTGAATGATTGAGTTACTAAATTATTGTTCTTTGTTGAAAATTTTGTGACCACTGTGATGAAAACTATGTGGCCATTTTATGTGATAAGTCGTTGTGAATGCTTTATTTTGACTCTGTGATAAGTTGTAACACTGTGAATGCTGTACCTTGATTTATTGTGAATATTTTGCTCTGATTTATTATGGAATAAATGGAGTGTTCACTGTACTGTGTAATCAGAAGCTTGAAAAGCTGTTTACAGCAGCATTCTTCTGGTGGAAAGCTGCTGATGCTTGGCTTTACAAGGTATCAAGTTATGTTGTGACATTGTGACATACACTTTGATGATCCATTCCATACTTAGGCCAGTACCCCAAATACACAGAGAAAGAATGGTCTAACAAAACAAATCACTGATCTCAGCTTTCATTTTTCATTAATGATATGTGGTATTGTGTCTCTATGGTGTCATGCATTTAGTGTCAAAATCTAACAATCTTTGTGTTCTTTCTTTTGGTAGCTATTAAGCCAACGCGGGTAAAAAAAAAAAAGAAATACACACACACACACTTATACACACATATGAGAGAGAGAGAGAGAGAGAGAGAGAGAGAGAGAGAGAGAGAGAGAGAGAGCTTAATAGGTTAAAGGGATATATGAGAAATGAATATAGTGAATTTGGAGTTACTAATGGTAATAGTTCTATTTTCTATTTGACTATGTACTGACTTCTTTCAAATACTTTACATGCTCTCAAGGTTTTTTACATGCCTGTCAAGAGAACTAGTTAAAATACATCATATAATAACTTCAGTATTTCACTCAACAAACTAATATTTCACTATTATGGTTTTATGTAAAAAAAAAGACCAAGAGACTTTTATTATGGAAATCCTTTATTATATTTTTAATTTTGACTTGGCTCTTGACCTTTTCAGATCATATGAGCTTGGCACCTACATTTTTAAGTTACTCAAAATATGGTAATTCATCCAAGTTGTATTTTATGATAAGCTGTATATAGGACATATTTTTATTTTAAATAGAGTATTGCGTTTGAAGATTCATCTTTGTAAGCAACCTATTTTGAAAACTTGGGCTTATGTAAAAAGAGTTAACTTTTAGTTATGATGAATAAAAATGAATTGATTTGTAAACTTCTCCTAGGAAATACTCCTCATTCTCCACATTCTAAAGGTGTATACTTCTGTTAGATTTATGCTGAATCTGATAGTCTGGGGACAAATGGCTTCATTAACATGACTTTAACAGCTCTCCTAATGCTTCTCAGTTCTTAACTTTCATTGCTTAATTGGAGGTGTACACACCCCTGTGCAATTCTGCCACAAATTTAGTGTTAATGTAGGGGAAAGTATCTTTTAATGCCTCAGTAAAAAACTATATTGTTACTTGATGATGGAGGGAGTGCTCTGCACCTTTGAAGTTTAAACTCTAAAGCAGTGTCTTTCTTTGCCACATTATGCAAAGAAGTTTCAAAGCGTATGATGTTTGAATTTTCCCCAATGTATCCCATCTATTTTAGAGCTGATTTCCCATTCTCAAATAGTCACTGAATTTTTATTAATTTGATAATCCAAGATGGTGCATAAACCAGACCTCAGTGAGACTCTTTTCTTTGGCTTTATCTAAACTTCTTTATCCTATTGTGCTGTCATAAAAAATGAGAGTCTTACACTTGCAGATTATGTTGGAAAAGCTTTCATGCCTCATTAACACCTGTGTTATAAATTCAGCTTTAACAGTTTGACAAAGTAATATTTCAAATTGCAATAATCACAGAAATGTTTATTTTTAATAGTTTCAAATGCCAAACTGAAGACTGCTAGAGTTCATAAACTTTCCCAAATGAATTATTTATAACAGGAAGGATATATCAATATGGCTCACCATTCAACATAGGAATTGCATTTGGAAGATTTTCTACAAGCATTTTTTGGGGTGTAAGGTCCCTGTACTGACTATCTCCTATCTTTTTTTTTTAATCACAGTTTTGAATTTTTAACAGTATTGTTTGCATCTAATCTATTGAGATTATTGATTTGGAATTTTCTGTTATCAATTGAGTCTGCTTGCAAAATCTGACCACAATTAAAAAAAAGAGAGATTTTAGACTATCTAAAAAACACATACATGTAGGGACATTTAGAAAAGGACTTAACTACAGCAAAGTGCTAAGTCACCATTTAGTAAGATAAGGCAGTAATTTACTGAATGTAGATCAAATCCTTAGTAAAGTGTGGAAATAGTTCAGTAGAAATAATGCTCTATCTGGAGTCAAATACAGTTTCTAACTTTGCTTTACTCTTTATCACTGATACAGCCTTGAAAAAAATCACTTGATATCTCAGGCCTCAGTTTCCTAATCTGTAAAATGAGGGGTTTGCAATAGATAAGCCACAATAATTGATAGAAATAGGACCACTGACTGATCCCAGGGAGATATAACATCACCTTCATTTTACACATAAAGAAAGTAAGACTCCAAGGAGTTAAGTAGTGAAGCCCAACATTACACACTGACTAGGTTAGTGTGGCAAAGCAGAAAGTCCATCAGATTAGGACTCCAGAAGCATGAGTTCTGTTCTCAGCTATGCTATGAAACAGTTGGGTAATGTTTAGCCACTCCCTTGGGCCTCACTTGTAAAATAAGATGATGGAATAGAAGGGTGTTTGAGATCTTCTTAAAGGTCAACATTTTGGGACTCCCAATGAATTCAGTATTCTTTCTGCTATCCCATGTATCATTTGCATCTGGGGTGTAGTTTGGATCCTCTGCTTTCAGGGCACTGGATGTTGATGGGCATGACTAAAAGGGATTGGGTGGTCACTAAGAAAAGCTGTGGACATAGCAAAGGCAAACTTTGTAGGCTTCTCCAGTTTGCTTAGTGGCAGGCCCAGGTACTATCTCTTAAGCCTGACAAGTAGTCTCAGTTGGCAATGATGTAAAATCGACCTCATCATAGATTACTATCTCCAGTGATTTATGGCCCTTGCTCCCTTGTCAGTTAGTAGCTATACATATTGTACCTAGACGAATAAAGATTGCATTTGGCAGTGATATACAAACTGCCTTGCTTCTATGTAGCACTGACATACAGTCTGCCTATTTAGAGATTACAGTCAACATTTGTTTTTTTCAAAATCTGGATTTTAGCTGAATGATGGTTCTCCTTACTTTGCATTAGATTTTGAATAAAAATCCTGTGCAAAATGCTTAACAAATACCAGTTTGGATCACATAACTTTTCTAAGAAGTTGCAAAAGATAGATTAAAGTCTGTAGAGATACAGAATCAAGAAAGGTAGGAAAATGCTCTTTGCTTTCTAATCTGGGGCACATCATTTGTTTCCCTACTTTCTTCCTCCTTCTAATCCAAGTTGTGCTCTTAGACCTCTACTTTGGAATGAACATCCTATTGTTTTATTTATTTTTTCGTCCTTTAGCAAAGATGGGAAAAAAGGTGTCCACCTTCTCCACTAACCAATTAGCTTTGAAATGAATCTACCATCGTTTTTAGGATTTCTGCTTCTTGTAATTATAGAGAAACAGGTTTTGTTTTTTTTCCCCTAAAGTAGAAATCTTAAAAATTTGCATATCTTAAAATAAAGAACCAGTGGTCTTCCCTAAAACCTTTGTTTTGTCTGTGCTTTGACCTTTAATTTATCTGTTGTCTTCTTCCTTGACTTTATTTCTGGAGCCAGGCCCACTCAGATTGTAGTTTTCATAGGGTTTTACAAGATTCTGTGGAGGTGTGGGGAGGGATATTCCAATTTCAATTCCACTATTTCTTTCTTAGGAATTGGACCCTATATGTAACCAAGAGGATCCAGAAGACTGAAGATTAGTCATGAGTTTAAACCAAAGACTCAGTGAAAAATAATTTACATATTAGAGAGAACTCCAGACTATCAGACTCCAACCTAAGTATCCTCCCCTTCTACCTTTTAACACAGTAAGGTCATCTGATGTGATTTCTTCAGGGACCTGTTCATTGCATTAATGATTAACAAGCTATATAGTTTTTAATAGCAATTGTGACTATTTTAGAAAAAAAATCCCCTTGTGCATAGCTTCTGACTTTCTTGATAAGAAACATATGTACTCTTTTGACTATGTTCATGCTTTAACTATCTTATAACAGATGTAATTGCTTCTATTGATTAGTTGTGTTATGATTAATTGTTTGAGATATAGTTATAGCAGTGAGGCAGTTTGTTTTTCTCCTACCAGCAAAACAGTCTGCCTGTGATGCTTTAGCTTTCTAAATGATGCATATAGTACCTGATTGCATAGAACCATAGGGTCGAAAGGTGTCTCAGGTCATAATCTCATCTATTTTCCTGTGATCTGGCATGATTTCAGTGAAACTCTCCTCAAAGCAAACTATCTATACTTTCTAACAATGCAAAACAACAATAACACAAATATAATCTATATTGATCATCTTAATTAAACCCAGTAAGCTTATAGTCTTCTGAGGAGAAATGGCACACTCATAAATAGAAAGGAACACATATGGAAAGTTATAGAACATAATTTCAAAAAGGATGGAAGCATGACAGCAAGGTTAAAGTCAAGTAAACATATGCATTTATGAAATGCCTATTGTGTGCCAGTTGTGAGAAGCACTAGGGATAGAAACAAGCAAAAAACCCCTTTACTGATGTCAAGAACTCACAGTCTATTGAAGAATAACAAAGCATACAAACTACTATGTGTGTGTGTGTGTGTGTATGTTTGTTACAGATAAAATAGTATAAGATATATACTTACATATATACATACAAATGCATACACATATATACTAATCTAAGAGCTTCAGGTAAAATACATTGTGTTATTTCATCACATGTCCTTACACTATACCAAAAATCTTAAATTGCTTTATGGTAGTCCTTACAAAAAGCCTCCCCCAGTTTTTATCTGTATCATTTTCCCCTTCTAACTGAATCAGCATGAAATTCTAAGTTTGGCACTGGAATTGACCTTTAAGATCACCCAGTTCTCATTTTCATTGTACAGACAAAGTAGCTGAGAATCAAAGAGGTTACATAACTTATTTGGTTACAAAGCTGTTTAGTGACAAAGGTGAGTCTAGAAGTCAAGTCTCCTAGATACCTCTTTTACCACACAACCTTCCTAATTAATTTGGTCATACTTATATCTACATACTTCAATTTGTTAAGCCTTTTTTGAATTTCAATATCATTTTGGAGTCATTGAATTTAATGGGATATTCTTGTTCATATCATTAAAGTAAAATGTTAATTGTTAAAGAATTGGCCTTAGGACCAATTCCAGCACCATTATATACTGTCTATGTTCCCGCTGAGTGTGCACTGTTGATAATTCCTCACTGAAAATGGGTATCTATTTTTTATCTCCCCAGTGAATAAGAATCATCAATCAATCTATTAAACAATTACATTCTACCTGATCTTAGTAAGTAGTTTGGAGCTTATAACATTCAAACACAGAAACAATGCTTACACACAATAACAAATAAGGATTATTAGAAGGGATGAACTTTTTCTTATGCAATATCAGTGCTAGATATTATTGTTAGTTCATGTAAGAGATACAATGCACTGTATTACAAGTGTTATGTGTTAACACCTTGCAAGAGCTCATAAAAATATTTGCTTCAAATTCAAGAGCAAAGCTAATTATAAAGATCTAGAGACCAAAGCTTTATGAATGAAACTGATCTTATCACCATTCATTCACTTACATATTTATTCACAAACTTAGCAAACATTGATTAACTACCTGCTTTGTAAAAATAAGTGATTTGGTCTAAATGATCTCTCAGATCTCATTTAGCTTTAACATGGGGTATTTTAAGGAATTTTCAAGTAATTATATGCCCTATTCACCATTGCTATGACTGAACCAATAACTCTCCATTTCGATGAACCCCACTAGGAAAATAGTATACACACACACACACACACACACACACACACATTTTTGCTTGGTCGATACAAATATAAATAAAACTAAGGACTTTTTGTTCTAAGAAAATGAAAGACATCTTGATCAAGTAAGACTTTTTAATGTTATTGAATATAAGTTCTATAATATACATTTATATGTTCATGATTCACTTGCAATAGCACTATTTGTTGAATCCCAGAATGTTGGAAGTGAAAGTGACCTAAGCAGCCACTAGTCTAATATGTGCCTTGTCCCTGTTTTAAAATAACCCTTTATAACTTCCTTGACTATGGTCTGACAGTTTTTGCTTGAAGTCTGCTCAGAGAATCCAGTGAGGTGTAATAGAAAGAATGTTGGTTCTAGAATCAGATCCCTGTGTCCACATCCAGTATCTGATGCTTGTTATTTTATGACCATGGGCAAATCACTTACTTTTCCTGGGCTTTAGTTTATACATCTTTAAAATGAATGTGGGATCTATGGGTGTTCAAAGAGCACTAGCTTCTCTCGTGTGAGAGCTTGCTGAACCCTTTTTTTAGGACTGTTCATCTACCTTTGGTGGCCCCCTGGCACTAAACCTTCACCTGTGGCTCTAAGAAACTTTAGCATGTACAGTAGCCACACTCTAGTAAACTATCTCTGCAGATAGGCTAAACCAGGTTGAGGGCAGCCAATGGGTCAGAAACCTATAGTTGAGTTAGGGGGGTGCCTACCCCAAGTACATAAAGACTTCCACTGGTAGAATGGGCAGATGAGAACAATTTGTTTCAGTGACCATGAAAGTGGCCGAAGTAGGAGCTATTGAGTGCTTAGAACTTGCTTACAAACTGAAGACATCAAGGTCATCCACTGTATCCTGAACCGTTGCTTGTCCCCTTGACTTTTGCCACTGGATGTCAATGACTCTAGAAGAGAGAGTGAGGCTGATAACTTTGTGCAACTTAATCTCACTTAAATCCAATTCCTGTACAGTCAAGATATTACCTTATGATGTAATTGATCCTCTTTGAAAATGAAGGACACAACAACAAAAATAAAACTCAAAGGATTGGGGTAGATGGCCTCCGATGTACCATCTAGCTCTAGATCCATGGTCTTATGTCCACTTTCCCATCCCCCTCATCCACCTCCCACACAGGAGGGGATTGTCCTTTTTTGTTGTTGTTCAGTCATTTCAGACATGCCTGACTTTTTGTTACCCCTTTCTTGGAGGTCTCTTGGCAAAGATACTGGAGTGGGTTGCCATTTCCTTCTCCAGTTCATTTTGTAGATGACAAACTGAGGCAAACAAAGTTAAGGGACTTGCCAAGGGTCACACAGCTATTAAGTGTCTGAGGCAAGATATGAACTCCTAAAAATGAATTTTCCTGATACTAAGCCCAGTGCTTTTATGCACTAACCACCTAGCTACCCTTCATATCTAAAATTATCTCTCATTAAGTTCCACTCTTCACACATAGTTCTCCATTTTGGAACTAAACAGAACAAATTCAGTTCTTCCAGTATGGGGGGCAAAAGTATGTGTATTTACACCAAAACTGGTTTTAATTTTAAGAATATTTTCCTCCTTAATCCTTCTGCCCAATATGGATGGCATATGTTTGGGGTTTGTAATAGTCCATTAATCTTTTTGGTTTAATAGCATAGAGGAAAGAACATAAAATTTTATTAATCTATTTTTTGGGGAGAGATTATTTTTAAAAAGGAAAACCCTAACTCCTTATGGAATAAAAAAACCCAAACAAACCTTATCTTGTTCTTATAAATTATTTCCACATTTTAAAAATATGATATAAATATATTCTCCCAAACCATGAATTTAAACCATAAATTCTTATCTTACTCAGACCGATGTCTTCGTGATTTGAGTGTGTAAGAGGACTTTGGTATCAGGTCCAAGTTGTTTGGAATCATCATTTGTCATTTGCTAAATGCAGTGTCAAGACATTATTCTAGATAAATGCATTAAAGACAACTATGTAATTATGAATGTATTTTTAGCAGTGTTGGAATTAGATTCCATATTCTAAGCCATTCCTGTGATCTCTAAAGGAAGTAATGAATGTATTATGGAATGAAAGGAAAGCTTGTTATAATTTCTTTAGAAGTTGGAGTTAAGTGCCATGTTACCAAGGGAGTTAACATGATGAATAAAGCTAATGGCTTGAAAAATTCATCAGTGAGTGAAGATCTTAAAATCTCAAGATTTATAGTAATACCTAGATTTTTGATGCTAGAAATAAATCACAATAATATAATTTATTCACTGTACTCATTTCTAAAAATACTCTAAAAGGAAATTATATTCAAGAAATAACACTATTATGAATATATATGCTACAACTAACATAAAATTAAGGACTTCACTCTTAAATCAGAGGAAGGCATTTTCAAAAGGTCAGAATTTAATGAAAACTTTTTACACCAAACTGGGATAGCTAGGTGGCACAGTGGATGGAGGGCTGAGCCTATAGTCAGGAAGACTCATCTTCCTGAGTTCAAATCTCACCTCAGGTACTTACTATCTGTGTGACCCTGGACAAGTCACTCAACCCTGTTTGCCACAGTTTCCTCATCTGCAAGATGAACAGGAGAAGGAGACAGCAAACAATTTCATTATATTTGCTAAATGGGGTCATGAAGAGTCAGACAACTGAAAAATGACTGATTTAAACCAAAATGTTTTCCCTTCAGGTATGAACTGGTATTCTAGCTTCCAGCCAAAATGAACTACTGGTAGTTCTCAGAACATGATACCAGCATGTCCTTTGTACTTTCATTTATAAAAGCTGTTGCCTAGACAAGGACCAGATGAACATATTTCCTCTTGAAAATGGCTTCTTAGATTCTTTGTCTTCCCTCAAGACTCACCTCTGCTGCTATCTTTTCCCAGAAGCCTTACATTATTCTTTCATTTGTTAGTACCCTATCCAATATCTGTTTTCCATACATTGTATTAATTTATTTACAGATTGTGTGGCTTCCTAGTTGAGGGCAGAAATCATTTCATTTATGTTGTCTTATCCCCAGTGATTAATACAGGGCTTCATGCATGCTAGGTGCTTAATGAATGTTTGTTGAAATTAAATTTTCAATTGCTAGACTTTAAATTCAGAAGTCATTCCGGAAGAGCTGACTGTGGGCAAAGTACAGATCTAGTTATCAAAGAAAGATATGAAATTGTAATAATATCAATAATAATTGAAATATTGTTTTAAGATTGAATTAAGGCTTTATATAATTTATTTCATTTGATTCTCTTTCTTCCCCCATATTCCTAGTCCATTCTCTTCACTAACAAGAGCTACCAGAAGTTCAGAAACTTGCCATTCCTGTATAGAGTTTAATCTATTCCTCTTTCTGATATCAGTAATTCTGTTATTGGTATCACAAGGCAAGTGAGAATGATCAACTGATCAATAAGCATATGTGAAGAACCTAATATATCCAAGGTATTGTGCTAGGCTTTAGAAATAGAAAGAAAGAAATGAAATAGCCCCTGCCCTCAAGGCATTTACAGTGTCCTGATTCCCTTTAAAGAAACAAACAAAATGGAGAAAAAAATTGGGGGGAAAGGGGGAGGGCACTAGTAACTGGGCAATCAAGAAAGGCTTCATGTAGAGCATTTGACTGAAGTTTTGAAGTAGACAGGGAATGCTGAGACACAGGGAAGAAGTAGAAATGCATTCCATGAATGAAGGTGGGTCATTAGCTTTTGAAAATTTTTAGATGCTGCATAAACCAAAGCGAACAACTCTTTTGGGACCTAAAAAAAGGCCTACTTCTAGATAACACAGAGAATTTGTCTGACCTTAACGATTATACAACATGCACATTTCTGTCATTTTAAGATAAACTCTTACCCATTTTGCAAGGAAAAAGTAAGTATAGAAAACTTGGCTTGATCAAGCAGATGTGGACTTATTGCAAAGCAAAGGTGTTTAAATGATTGACCAGAATAGGGGATGGATGTATATATGTGTTTGTATTTAAATGTGGATGAGTGGTCATGGATATTAACTTAGATATTCAAGAATGTATTCAGCTCTTCTTCCTTTTATTCTGGCTCAAGGTATAAAACATCCTGCTCACTAGATCTCATCACTTTATAATCTCCTATGATAAAATAAAGGTTCAGATCAGTCTAGAGATGAAAGTAATAAATATAACAAGCTCACATAGTGCTTTCCTCACAACAACCCTAAGAATGAAATAGTACAAGTACTATGATCACTACTTTATATATGAATCAAAGAAAAGTTAAGTGACTTTCTACTAGATAAGGATTATTAGCTTGGGGTCCATGAACTTAAAAAGAAATAATTCATTAAATATATTTCATTGTATTTGGCTTCCTTTGTAATCCAACATATTTTATGCATTTAAAAACATTATTCTAAGAAGGGATCTATAGGTTTCATCAGAATGTGTCCACAACACACACACACACACACACACACACACACACACACACACAAAATAGTTTTAAGATCCTTTGTCTCAGTGTGTAACCAGCAGAGTTCAGATTCAAATCAATGTCTTCTAACTCCAAATCTTGTGTTGTAAGAAAGCTTTAGGTTGGAACCAGAAGCTAGTGCCTCCATCCCAATAGGGTCTGTTTCCAGCTATCAAAATTGTCCTCCCTATAAACAGAAGAACCCCTTCTGTACTTTGGAACTGACCTGGAAGTAAGGTATATGTTTTGCAACCTTGAAATTCCCACTGTGAGGGATAATTTGCAGTGAAGTTTCCCCATTCTGAAAAATCAAATCTAGAGTGGCTTCAGCATCCACAAGGCCTAAGTTTAGAAGTCACCTGACCTTGCAGAAATCTGGGACTTAGAGCAGTGGAGACCCTCCCCAGTGCCACCTCAGCACAAGATATGCCAAATAAGGACAGAAGTGCTTTCTCAAATGTACAATGGGTGATCTACTGTTTCCTTGTTCCGGTACTTGAGGTAGATTGCTGCACTTAGATTGTACACCTAACTTCCAGCTGATGGAAGAAAAGTGTCAGGAGGGGGGCAGGGGGAGAACTCTGCTTTAGGGCTTTATAACTTCACCATTTCACTTTGTAAATTGCTTCTCCTCCCTGATCATATGTCAGGAGGGTGGCCCTTTCTCGAGATCATAATAAACCATTCTTTTCTGCTTCCTACCTTGAGAAACCTTTGAGTATTATTTGGGTAAGGATTTCTGTTCCACACAGTTTTTGGGGTGCACACACCATCTAAGTAAGCATTCAAAATAGAGTCACCTCATTAAACTTAGATGGGTGGATGTAGAATATAGTTTCTCAAGTTAAATAAAAAAATAAGGTAATGTTTACAGGGGATATAATAACAAATAAAAAATTTAGTCAGACCTCTAGAGATTTTTAAACAAAGTCTCATTGTTGGACCACGGCTGCTACTTCCACAATTCCAGGTTAGATATAATTCCTAGATTATTTTGTGGGTATCTTAGAAACAAAATTCACTATATAGAAGTAAATTCACTGCTACTCATTTAAAATAATTTTGATGCAAAAAGTGTTCATTCAAAGCTGACAGCAAGCTGCATGAAGCATATTAAAATGGAAATAATATGGATTAGGAGTTAGTCAACCTGGTTTTTTGCATGTATCTTTACTCGGTAACTATACCTTTAGTGAATCCACTTAGTCTCTATGTGCCTTAGTTTCCTCATATGTAAAATGCTGATGGACATCTCAAATGTGGGTGATAAGCCTCTACTCCCTACAGCTAACTCACAGAGATATTACCTTGATACTTCAATAAAGCATAATCCTGCCAATGATGCATACTGCAGCCCATTCATCCTTGCACATCCTTTGTGACTCACATTCTATAAATGCTTCATGCTCTGAGTGAGAAGTATCTACTTCCCATGTCCTAGATGTTTTAATATACCATTGATGTCAGTGAAGCGTGAACACCATCCATTGGATTGTTATTCCTTGTTCTTACTACAAGAACACCTAGCACTTTTTCTTCCTTTAGTTCTATACCTCTCTGATGACATCCTTAAATCGCTACTCCTGGGCAAGTGTTAATTGATAACGTGCTGCAGCCTTCATATACATATTATACAATTCTGCATTGCCCTCTGGGTGATCTTCAATTTCAATTTTGGAGAGAATAGTATTCTATGCATAGATGCTTTATAGTTAGATAGCACAATTCATAGTGTGATGGGCTTGGGCTTAGGAAGATGTGAATTCAAATGTGACTTCAGAAATGTTTAAGTTGTGTGAACCTGGGAAAGTAACTTTATCTCCATCATCCTCAGTTTCCTCCAATGTAGAATGAGGATAATGATGATACCTACCTCCCAGAATTGTGCGGATCCAGTGAGATGTAAATATAAAGCATTTTGTAAAGTGCTATGTTGTTATTGTTTGGGGTACTTTTATTATTAATTGTATTATTACCACCACCACCACCACCATCATTAGTACTAGGAGGATAACTTTAAAACAAAGGTTCAGATGAATGTAAGGAATATGTTCACTGCAATTCCTTCTATAAGGGTCATCTATGATTAATACTGTACTATGGGTGGCATGGCGATTTAAAGACAATATATAACATTCCTTTTCTCAGAGTTTTTTTTTTAAGAGTTTAAAGGAGAGCTAATTTATTCTGCTGAAAGCAGACAATATATGGAAGTAGAAAGGGAAGTAGATTTGGAGTGGGAAGCCCTAGATTTGGCAAATACTGCTCTGTCTAGCTATGCCCTTGGCTAAATTACTCTTCTCTTTCCCTCATGAGCTTTCTCATTTGCAAAATGAGAGGGTGGAGCTTAGTGATATCTAAGGTCTCTTCCTTACAAATCCTATGTGTTAGAGATCTTTAACTATGCAGGTAACCAAGTGCTAGATTGTGATATATAGGTAATGCATGTTATAGGAATCCAGACTCAGAGATCACTGTTTTATTACCTATTCTTTAGCCAATGCCATTCATTCATCATGTCTTGGTGGGGGGAGGGGACCACCCCAAAGGTAAACCCCTTCCGTGTTTTCTATGGAGAGATGTTTCTCTCTTTTGTTTTCTGAAGCCATTAATGGCACTTAAATGTTTATTTCCTATGTTCACTTCTGTTAAGATGCTGCTCTTTAGCATATAGCAGGGGAGTAAATCTTTGCTGTGTAGATTCATGGCTTAGAAGGACAAAGCAGCTTCCAAAGAGGCTGCTGAGGCAATTGTTTACACACAGAAAGAATTACACCAAATGTCTTTCCTCTAGACTCATTAATACTTCTCGAGATCTCTTCAACTATTCCCCTTCAGCCTCAACTACAAAGTATCATGTTGTTCAGCAATTCATCAGCTTTCTCTCTCCTTTTTTTAGCTCCTCTTAAATTAATCTTTCCTTTCTTGGAGAAAAGGTTGGAATAAAAGTAAATATTTTAGTTGCACTGATTCATATTCAGAGTCCTGATAAGGAAAGCAAACTATCACTGTCACCCTACCTCACTTTATTCCTTCCCTGTCAACCTTGGGCATAAACCAATACCTCCTATTATCCATAATAATTTCCTTTGCTTTTCACCTTGATGGCAAGGTCAGTTTTCTCGTGTTATAGTATTCCCTATATACTAATCACCAATTAATTTATGCTAGTCTTTCACTTTTATGATAATTCTTTGCATGAGTGAAAAGAATGTGTTTCAATGATGCAATTCTTTGCAATAAAACTTATTCCCCCCAATGTACAAATTTTGTGATATCTTGTGAGATTACAAGAATCTTTATACAGGAATAAAAATGACAATTTTGGGAGTTTGAAGATCAAACATCTAGTATTACCTCTACCACTGCTACCACATATTGTTATAGATAATTTTAAAGGTCTTTTATGATTCAATAATTCTATATAAAAAGAGGAGGGCATAATATAAATTTGAAAGATTAAAAGATAAATTTCTGATCTAGCCTTGTGTTATCATTGATATATTTTTGATAGTAGAAATAACATTAAAGAAGTCATATTTATCATATGCTTCTATTTTGATGCACTTTTAGGGCCATGGGATGTTTTAATGTGGCTTAGAGCTGAAGCCTTGTGTGCCTCCCCCACTGGAATGTGAACTCCTTGAAAGGAGGACTGTCTTCATTTATTCTCTTTCTAGCCCCAACATTTAGCTCAATGATTTGCTCATAGTAAGTTCAATCTTTTTTTTTTTTTAGAACTTTGAAATACAACTTTATTATCATCTAAACGAAAAGGGAATGGGAATGACAGTAACAAACAAGATTCACCACTGAATATTGTGATGGGACTGCAGCAGTCTTATATTTGAAACTCAAGGGGATGTAATTGCAGTCCAAAACAGCTAAATACGCAGGTCCAAAATATGAATATTTTTTAAAATTGCTACATTCACTCCAAAGCCCATTCATTTCCTTCAGCATCCCAAAGATTAAGTTCTGCTCAGCTATATAATAAAGTGGCAAACATGCTACACCACTGACATCACAGGACAGTTGCCTATAAAACTAGACCTCTGACGCTGGGCTCTAGCTTCATTCTCTTACAGGTCATCATCTTCATCAGGGAGCTGCAGTTGTCTGAGCAATCTGTAAGTCCTGCTCATACTGTGCTGCCAGTGCTGGGTCCATGACAACCTCTGGAGGTGCAAGAGCAGGCATGGCAACGAACTCCAAATTAGGGTCTCCAATAAGTTTTCTAGCAAGCCAAAGGAAGGGCTTCTCAAAGTTGTAGTTACTTTTGGCTGAGATGTCATAGTACTGGAGATTCTTCTTCCTGTGGAAGACAGTTGATTTCGCCTTGACTTTTCTGTCCTTAATATCCACTTTGTTGCCACACAACACTATGGGGATATTTTCACATACTTGTACCAGATCTCTATTCCAGTTAGGTACATTCTTGTAAGTAACTCTTGATGTTACATCAAACATTATAATGGCACACTGAGCTTGGATGTAATAACCATCTCTCAGACCACCAAATTTCTCTTGGCCAGCTGTATCCCATACGTTGAATTTAATAGGACCTCTGTTAGTATGGAACACCAGAGGATGGATCTCAACACCCAGGGTGGCTACATACTTCTTCTCAAATTCACCAGTCAAGTGACGTTTTACAAATGTGGTTTTTCCAGTACCTCCATCTCCAACTAACACAAGTTTGAACTGCACTTGGGGTTCTCCTTGGGCGGCCATCGCGATGGTTCTGGGGAGAGACAAGAGCGTAAGGCCTCGGGCTGCGGCCACATGCTGGGGGGGTGGGGGGCTCATGGCCACCTGCCGGGTTGCCCCACAAAGCGCCCCCTCCGCGGCCGACAGGCAGGCCTACTCGGCCCATTCATCCCCGACCCAGGCCGCAACACAGACAGCGGCTCCTCCCCCCACCCTCGTGGGGTGGCGAACGTGAGGAGGAGGGGTATGAATGAAGCGCTAATGGCGGCGCCCCTTATTTTCCCCTCAGAGTTTCGGGTTCATTCAACCGCTGGGGGCCGGAGAGCGTCTCCGCAGAGCGCCAAAAAGGGGCGGCGGAGGCCTGGCTAGGCCCGGGAAAACCACCTGGTCATGAGGCCCAGCGCGGGAGGGGAGGGGAGGGATGGGGGAGAAGGGACTGGAGGTGAGGCCGCCCCCCCCCCCCACCGCACCCACTCACAGACACATCCCCTCGGGCCCTGCCCCGGCTCCCTCACAGCCCGAGGTCTCCACATGGCCAGTGTGGCCCGGGCCTCCTCACACAAAGCGCGCCAAGCCCGGCCCGGCCCGGCCCGGCGCGGGCGCCCCCCCCTCCCCAAGTTCATTCTTTCATTCATTCGTTAATATAGGAAACTCTGGGGGAGTAAACTTTCTATCAATTCGAAGGAGAATTGTTTTGCTACTTAAAACCTTAGAGAACTGACTAAGTATTGTTTCCTGAATTGCATTTTTATTGCTAGGGCTTAGCACAATGTCTGGAACCTAGTAGTTACTTTAATAAGTGGTTATTGATTGAATAATTTTGGGTCACTCAGAGGTTAAGTGGCTTGCCTACGTCACACAGTCAGTATATGTCAGAGACAGGAATCTATATCTTCCTGAATAAAACGCGTATTTAATTCACACAGCACCATTAATGTTTAGTCAACATCTTGTTCCCTTTTTTATACATGCCTCAATAACTGTGTTTGGAATAATAGATCTGATAAATCAAATCATTTTTCCTTCAGGCTAATCAAAATGCTTTATACATATCTTTAGACCCACTAACATTCTTCTACTAGCAACTTACTTTTGTCCACCTTTTTATCATTATTACACTGATTACAGAAGGGTGACTCTGGACTTAGAGTAGTGATTTGACTAATCCATGTTAACATGTTACTTTAGATGACAGAGTTCATGATCCAAATAGTAAAAAAAAAAGTGTTTGCCAAACTGTATGACTACCTGGTTGAAAATTATTATTCGAAAAGAGATAGTTTTTCAGTTATAATGCTCCTGCATTTGGTCAATTGTGACAAAATATCTTTTTATTATTTAATTCTCAGCATTTTCAGATGTCTGTGTTGTTGTTTTTCCCCCCATCATTGAGGAAAAAAAGAGAGAAGGTCCAAGAAAATGTGTGTGAGGGAGTCACTGACATGACTGATTTTGGTGTCTCTAGGTAATTAGTTAAGTTATGCTTGTCTCTTTCATTAAAAGCACTATTACACAGCTCAGTGCAAAAGATGACTATGGTAAATGGGTTTTCAGGTCATTTCTGATAAAGTTAAATGTGGTTGTCATTTCAATTGATCATTCTGCATCTTTTCCACATTATCCATCCATCTCTTTGAACTGCCTGTTCAATATGTTGGACTGGGAATAATTAGAGCATTTTTAAAGAAAGTGCTTCCTTGGTTTAAATAGGTTTGGAATGCATTTTCATTTCCTGTAGATATTGATAGGAAAATATGTTTTATCCTTCTTCATTCCTCCTTGGTTTCTGCTCCTGATTCTCCAAACATATTTTCCATGAAGAGAAGCAGCCTTCTCACCCTGGAAGATCCTTCCATCCCTTTGTTCCCTTCCTCCTGCTGGTGAACCTCTCCTATGGCATCTATTTTGGTATACAACATCAGCCCATCCCGGGACAGCCATATTAATTCTGTCACTTCTCTCTCAGTGACACTGATGACTCTGGAATTCTGTACCATTCCCCACACTTTCCAACTACCCCCTCCCAATTTGCTTTTTATCTCCCTTTTTGTGTTTCATTTCTCCCCTTTAGAATGTAACCTCTTGTAGAAAAAGGATGATTTTTAAAATTTCTCTGCTACATAGCAAAATGATCAGAAAATGGGAAATATGTAATCAATACTTAACATGATTTTTATCTTAATGGTTTTTTTAATAGGAATAATGGGAAAGCCCTAAACCTTTATTCTCTGTCTTACATGAACTTTGAAGTAAAGGTAAATCACCTACTAGTGCTAGTGACAATTCAAGGGAGTAGAGCTTTATGGTGAAAATTATAACACAAATTAAATAGAATTTTAAGGATGGAATAATGATTTAACTACATTATCTCATTTGATCCTCCCAGTACTCTATATCAGGTATATATGTGTGGTTCAGTGAGGTAGATTATATAACGGGCAATCTGAAGTCCAAGGATGTGAAAAGACCTGCCCAGATCTTACTAACTCTGAGACCTAAGACTATCCATAATTGATTATTGCTGAATCTGTAGGGTTTCCTATTACCCTTCATTTCTAAGATTAAGTTTCTTTAAATTGTCACAGATTTAGGAAATCCATCTAATTTCAATTAAAAAACCACAACAACAAACATTAAAGTACTTTTATAAGCACAGGGGCAGAGAAGCATTCCCATGAATGTAGAGAAGGCACTGTCATGCAAAGAAGGATGAAATCAAGGACTACACACAGTTAAAAAAATGCAAGTGGAGTTTTGTTACTGTTCACTTTGTTTAGTTTCACATTTTGAGAGAGGAACACAGGGAGTTCAATACACCCACTTTTAAAAAGAAAACTTTACTAAATGTTAGTAACACAGAGTAGCAACAAATAGATTGGATTTCCATATTATGCCAGGTTAAGAGAAAGGGATACATTTAGTGGAAAGAATGGGAAAGGGAGAGACACCAAGAATAAGCAGTGGAATACAGAGATGAGGAAAGTCAAAGAGAAGAATATGGGAAAGGACCAGAGCCAAAAGTTTAAAAAGACAGAGATATAAAAGCAAAGGGGGAAAACAAGAGGTACAGACATCAAGAGAGAAGAAGAGACCAAGGGAAAAGGAAAGAATAGGCTCTCAATGAGCTAGAACCTTACATTTAAAAGAACTGTATAATTAGAGCTAGAAAGGCACTGATACATCATCTAGCCCAGCCATCTCCTTTTATAGATGAAGCAACTGAAGACTAGTGAGATAAAAAGAAATTAGTCTATTTTGTTAAATGTTCTATTTTCCATAGTACCTTACCCATAGAACTTATTATGTATACCCAAAATGTTGAAAAATAGAAGTTATTAGTGGAAATGGAACAGGTAATTTTTTGACCATGAAATTTTTGGATACAAAAAATTTACAAATTTTCTTCAGTTGTTTTAGTTATTAATGTATATTGATAAAGATCACTACACTAAAAGAGTGTATATTTAGTAAATTTTGGATTTCAAAGTACACTGATTACAGATCTTTGCACAAGTAAAATCAAAACATTCAGAACATGAATTTAAAATGCATATATATATTGCTGTCTATGCATATATGTGTGTACATATGTAGATACAGATAAAGATATTTTAGAACTTGCAACAATTGAACTTATGTATAGCTGCTCAAATATCATGTAGACAACAAGGGGAGGTAGTAGCATAGAGGACAAGAAGGTAGAAAAGAACAAGAATAAAGTAAAATGGATTTGTTTTTTATTATTAGTGAATTTCCCAGCCTCCACAGTTGCTTTAAATGGTCGAGAACTTTTTTTATAGAAGTGACTCTTTCATAAAAGTTTGTAGGCATGTTTTTATAGTTTGAACCTTCTGGTGGAAAAAGAACACATTTCCCATGTTACAAGAAGCACATTGCCTCTTTCATTCAGTTTGAGCCTCTCAATTTAAGGTCACTTTAAGACATAATTATTTATTATGTCTATAAAAAACTATGTAGAACCTAGGGCATTACATGTGCTTCCAGGTCATCTATTGGATGCCTTTGTAAGTACCTCTGGCACTACTTGTAGAACTCAATAGTGGAAAAAGTGGTAGCAGCCACTGTATCTAGCCCTGCTGCCCCTCATTATTCTCCTTACTTTAGCCTGATCTGCTTAGGACTTGTCACCATCTGCACTTTTCTCTGGGGCAAATTATTGAGTAATTAGAAATGAATGGAATCCTCAACTTTAGCTTATTTTTTAAAAAAATAATTTATTTTCTAGGATAATGTAATGCATTGAATCAATAGCTATAATCTAGAAAATAAGGTACATATGCTGCAAGTCAGCTACTCTGCTCCAGTATGTATTGAGAGATTTAAACCTAATCAAGAAGGCTTTAAGTTCCCCCATCCATCTAAAATCTATCACAAATCATTCTCCTTTGGGCACTAAAATCCTTTAAAACTCCTTAGCTCTGGCCTCTTGTACATTTTAAAAATATATCTTGATAACTGAATTTCAGTATTTTTGATTACCTTGGTAGTCTTCTGGATTTTATTTTATTTCATTATTTTATTTTATTTCATTATTTTATTCTGAGACCATAGGCTTCATCAGAATTCCAAGGTGTACCTAATACAAAAAAGGCTACAACCCCCCCCAAACTATTATATCTTTTATCATTGTATCGTTTTCATCAAGTGGATACATCAGTTATCTGCCTTCTTTTTTCTCTTCCCTCCTTTTCCCTTCTCTTCCCTTAATCATATTTAAAGGACCTCTTATTGATTTTGGAGCCACCTTTAGGGAAGTGTATCTTAATTTTCTTTCTGGGAAACTTTTTACCTAATTTGTAGTATTCTTTCACTTTCTCCTAGTTTTTACTTAGCTTGTTGTTGTAAAATGTCATTTCAGTAATGTCCTACTCTTCCTGACCCCATTTGGAGTTTTTCTAGGCAAAGATACTGGAGTGGTTTGCTGTTTCTTCTCCAGCTCATTTTACAGATGAGGAACTAAAACAAAGAGGATTAAATGACTTGCCCAGGGTCACACAGTTAGTATGTGGACAAGGATAGATTTGAACTCAGGAAGATGAGTCCTCCTGACTCCAAACCCAGCTCTACCCACTATATCATCTTATTAGCTAAAGTTAAAACAATTCATGTAATATCTAGGAACCAAACTTCTAATTAGCTGGACAATTAAGAGTCAAGACAACGAGAACTCTCACTTCATCTTACAAATTCACAACTCTAGGAGACAGAAGAAGGAGGACTGGCCTCTCCGTTTTTTGTTTTGTTTTTCTCTAGGACATGATGAGGTAGTCCCACTATATTACAGTTTTTTTTTTTTCCGTATAGATATAGACACATAGATTCAAAACTGGAAGGTAGTTTAGGGGTCATCTATAAAAACTCTATTATTTTATCAATGATGAAAATGAGGCTCAGGGAGAAGTGACTGGTCCAAGATCACCAGTCAGTCATAGCATCACAAGACTTATTGAAAACCAGGTTTTTATTACAAAAGAAATAAACATTCATGTGGAATCCAAAGGGTCCACAGCCCTAACAAAAAGTTTGCATATTTATAACAGTACAACAAAATGGGAGGAGCAAGGTGATGAAAAATGTCACATTATTTTCCCTTGGGGAATGCTAATCTATGAAGATAGGTGGGTCCAATTATCTGCAAAGGACCCAAAGATGCACAGGCATTTTTCCTACCCCAACAGACTGGCTGGTGCCTGTCTTGCCTCCGAAGGATACACAGAGAGGCAATTTGGGGTGCAAACAACAAATGATGTCAGCTGGTGGGGGGGGTGAGGAGCAGCTTTGTCCTTGATATGTTCAGGGCTTCCTGCATGTTCTAGGTCCAGTGTTTCTGGAAAATATGGCAACTCAAAAAGACAAGTTCAGGGTTCCCCCTTAATATCATTTAACAGAAGTCACAGAAAACCACTACAAATTAACTTTTAAGTAGAAGAGTTACTTAGGGGACAGCTAAGTAGCTCAGTGAATAGAGCACTGGCCATGGAGTTAGGAGGCCCTGACTTCCTCCTGTATGACCCTGGGCAAGTCACTTACCCCCTATTGCCTCCAAAAAAGAAAAAAAAAAGTAGAAGAGCTAGTAAACAAACCCAGGTTCTTTAAGTTCATATTCAGGGAATTTTGTATATTTAATCAGTGCAATAGTCATAAAAGGAGGAAAAAGGAGGGAGTAAATTTCTGTTATACACAGTAAAGTTTCTAGACTTTATAACTTATACTCAGAATACATATATAGAGAACAGATGTACATATACAGAGAACTACTTTCTACCATTGGGCTGCGGGAGTTGGGGAGTAGGCATTATCTAAACTAGAACTGTCAGTACCCTGTTGCTCAACACTAA
The DNA here is from genome assembly GCA_011680675.1 of Gymnobelideus leadbeateri. Lineage (NCBI taxonomy): Eukaryota > Metazoa > Chordata > Mammalia > Diprotodontia > Petauridae > Gymnobelideus > Gymnobelideus leadbeateri. The sequence goes on along the minus strand of WOXC01003007.1, from coordinate 281,719 downwards.
AACTATCGTTATTTGAGTTGGAGAGTCCAGCCTCTTACAAGGTAAGGGATTTCAGGACTACATAGTCTCTCTTCTCCTCTTTAAAGGGGCACAATAATGCCACAACTATTTATTCATTATAGATAAAATGTTGTGTTTAAACATATTGCGAACATAATATGGAAAGATCCATTCTTGGGATGCATCAGGAAAGAAAATTATATTTACATTAGGTCGCCAAAGTGTGGCCTAATCTAGCCCCTTATTTGATTAATTAATTTATGAGAAAGTCAATTATGTGAGATGAACAGAGGAAATGTTAGCTAAGGGCTTAAAATTTTTTTTTATTATTTTCCTGTGAGGAAGACGCCATCAAAAAACACTAAGAAAGATCCATTGTGAAATGTTTATATAATCTGTTTGCAAGACTAAGTATTGATTTAAGGTCAAGACATTGATATAGTATTTATATGTGTTTATTCATCTTTTTAATGGATGAGTTGTGAAGGTATTTTTCCCATTCATTATAATGTTTTGATGGTCATAATGAGTTTTGATTCATAATGCATTTTAGATTAATGGTGTACAGATAATCTGCAGCAAAAATCAATTAGAGCTATTATGTTCCATTGGGAGAAAAAGGGTGATGGCTATCCAAGTGAAAAATAAGTGTTTTGCTTTAACTTTTCTACTGCATATTATGCTTGGTTCAGAAATCTGTTATCTACTTAGAAAGCAATTTTCTCCAGTGGAAAAGATGTGATTTTTCTTTAAAACATGGAGCATAATAGTTGTAATTATTTTGGATGCAGGATATACAAAACTGCACTGCAAATGGTGCATGAATGTGGCCTCATTTTTCATTGATTCATGAGCCATGTATAGTACAGCCCTTCACGTCCCCTTCACCAGGTATAAATATATTGATGTGGAACAGTGTGGTCTTATCTGCTCATTGTGAAACAGAATTACCTGAAACAGAGTAGAGAACAGTGGCCCATGAAATGGCACACTTACACAATGAACATAATGTAGGGATGTTAAATTGAGCCATATAAAATCTTTGTAATGTTACCCCAAAACAGGACACCCCTGAGAGCATCCATATAACTTGGGTTGTGTCCATTTTCAACTGCAGTGTCAAGTTTATTGTGGATGTTCTATGAATCCTGAGAAATAGCCACATCCGTTCCTATGTAATTGCTGTTTCAGTTTCAGATTCAGGACATTTCCCTTGGTACACAGCCAAAGTTGGCCAAAACTCCTGATATTCCTTTGGTTCTAATTCCAGATAGTTTGCTATATATTTGTAGTTTCATTAGCAGTGTTAGCCAATGTCTACTCATCCAAGGTGAAGTAGAGAATAGAGACGATTATCTATATAATTAAACAAAAACTTTTTTGAAAAAAAAAATGATCTGTATATTTAATGATAAAAAAAGGTGTTTGGGGCCTAAGAATGTTTTTTTTTTTTGGTTTGTTTTTTGTTTTTTTAAGGCAGATCAAAACATAATATTTCTGGAAAATCATTTATAAATTAGAAGGAAAATTCCATTATTGGGAAGGCAATGGGAAGCCAGTAACAATAAATTTGGCAGAGATATTTGGAATAGATTAACTTGATGCAGAGAGATAAATTAGGACATTAAAGAAATAGTTTAGATGAGAGGTATTAGGGAACCTGAATTGCTGTGTTGATGTTGTTGTGGAATATTCAGGAGAAATGTGTCACTCTAGCCATAGAACCAACAGACTTTAGTAAGCCCAACAACAGTTTTGTATCTGAGTGACTGGGAGAATGGAAGTGTTCTTACCATCAATGAGCTCCCTCAGGAAAAATTGCTTAGAACCTAATGGATTTACAAGCATATTCTACCAAATATTTAAGGAACAATTCCTAATACTATGTAAACTATTTGAAAACAATAGATGGAGTGCTACAAAATTCCTTTTATGACATAAAAACAGAATTGATATCTAAACTAGGGAGAACATAAACAAAGACAAATACAGATCAATTTCCTTAATGAATATTGATGCAAAAAAATTTAAATCAGATGCTAGCTTGGAAATTACAGCAATTTATCACAAGGATCATACAATATGACAGGGTACATTTTATACTAGGATCACAGGGCTGATTCAATATCAAGAAAACATTAGCATAATTGACCATATCAATAATAAAAAATTCATGATTATATCAACAGATGCAGAAAAAGTTTTTGACAAAAATACATTACCCATTCCATTAAAAACACTAGGAAGTACAGGAATATTTGGAGCCTTTCTTAAAATAAGTGATAGCTATCTGAAGAGCAAATGTTGTCTGTAACTGGGATAAGCTAGAAGCCTTCCCAATTAGATCAGGAGTGAAGCAAGGATATTCACTATCACCACTATTATATAGTATCGCATTAGAAATGCTAGCTATGCCAATAAGACAAGAAAAAGTAACTGAAGGAATACACTAGGCAATGAGGAAACAAAACTATTTTTCTTTGCATATGATATGATGGTATACTTAGAAAATGAACTAAAAAGATGTTGCTAAAATAATTAACAGCTTTAGCAGAGTTGCAGGATATAAAACAAACCCAAATAAATCTTCAACATTTCTATAAATTATCAACAAAACATAGGTGGAAAATATAGAAAGAGCAATTCCATTTAAAATAACTGTAGACATTATAAAACTCTTAGGAATCTACTAAGGAAGTTTTCTATTGTTATTTCCCACAATAAAGGGATGAGGGAGGGGCATGTAAAATGAATAGAATTATTTCAGTAAGTTTCTTGTTTCTTTCCTTTGAGATTCCAAAGGTATTCTAATGAAAAAAATGGTTCTGAAACCAAATGGTACTTCAAACCTCACAACTATTTCCAAGTTAGCTGCCTTACACATAGAATACTTCTCATAATAACAAATCACATTTATATAGCACTTGACATTTACAATGGGTTTCTCCCATGATCATCCTTTGAGGTTGAACCAACTGCTTTTAGTCCCATTTTATGGATGAGGAAACTGAAAGATACCAAGTGATATATCCAAGGTCACACAGGACAATATATGCCATTCATTAGGATTCAAACCCAGTTCTTCTGACCCAAATTGTAGGACTACTATTAGCTGTTCTTATTTTCAATAAACTCATCCCTGAAATAAATCAGTGAGGAAGATCTCTATAAGTTAAATTTTGTTTTCCTTTATTAGTAATGGGGAATCAATCCAATCCAGGAACCATTTATTGATTCCATAGATAATCATATAATCTTAGTAACCAAATCAATTTGATTATCAAATCTAAGTCACATCTGAAGCATGGAAGCTTTTTTTTTGGAGGGCAACTGGGGTTAAATAACTTGCCCAAGGTCACACAGCTAGGTTTTTCTTTGTGTGTGTTAAGTGTCTGAGGCCAGATCCAAACTCAGGTCCTTCTGACTCCAGGGCTGGCACTCTACCCACCTAGCCAGCCGCCCCATGAAAGCCTTTTACAATCTTTGTACTCTACCCAGGTCTCTCTCTCTCTCTCCCCTCTCCTCCACTCCCCCCATAGCTACATGAAGTGATAAATAGATACTCTTTTAAATTAAGCAAACAGTATAATTGTAAATGCAAATATTTTCAATAAAGGTTAGGAAATATATAAAGTTTACAAATGGTGGGAAGAATAAGAATCATAACTTTGAACATTTACCCATTGCTTCAAGAGCAGAGTCAGTGTTTCCATAGCTGTAAGTATTCTTATAAATGATTATATGACAGGCATTTTATGAGGCATGAAACTAATGAAGCAGGACAGAAGCTTGACTCCAAGGCCCTGTCCTGGACCCTCTTCCTCTTCCCAAGTTGCTTAAATCTAATATGCCACATAGCCAAATAAGAATTATTCAATGTAGAGTAGAAAAGGAAGAGATATTTAGAATAAAATGCTCCAAGAAATTCAAAAAGGAAATTAATTTGATCTGGGAACAAGAAGGCAGGGCAGGTAAGGGAAGTTATCAAGAAAGGTTTCACAGAACTGGAGATTCTCACTAGAGCTAGACCTGCCTGAAAAGAAAAAAAGAAAAGCAAATAAAGAATAAATCATCAACTTGTATGCCGTGGGTCGATGATTTAGAACTTGGGTATATATAAAACTGTATACAGTTTCAAAAACAATAAATATATAGATATAGTTTTCTGCAAGTAATATCTTTTTTAAAAAGTGGATTTATGTTTGAGATTAAAATGGGAAGCAGAAGAAACCTTCGTTGAACTGGATGGTCTTTTTATCTGTTTCTTAAAATAAGAAATGTATTGATCTAATTGTTCTCAACTGTTTGAATAATACATTACAATTTTATTCATTCTTAACTCAGAAAGAAAGTTATAAATGAGCATGAATTCATCTAAATTTACTTCTGGAGCCACAGTTTAAGGATCTGAATGATTACCAGTGATTTGGTCCTTTTGAAATAAACAAAATATCATTTAAGTATTACAAAGAACAATTCAGTCATCTTTTTTGATTTATAACTAGATATAATTATCCTGCGTTATTAAACAGAAAGCAATCTGAAAAGATCATTTTCCCTTCAACACATGAAATAACTGTTACTAGATATGACCACTGATTCAGCTGTTTCTCACTTGTTCTGTTTATATCAACCATCTTTAAAACTTTTCTTTTGAGGAACCCCAGAACACCAGGAGCTGTGGCGACTCCAGAATTATCAACATAGACTTGCCTGGGACAAAGTAAGAGGTTAGTGTCCTATGGACTTTGGAACTGGTATTAGGGAATGCGTCGGCTCCCTCCCCTGGGGGCTAGAAGCCACTGAGGACAAACGCCATTTTGTAGTTTTCAGAGGCAACTCCCGCTCCCAGCCTGCAAATTTGTAGGGAGATCCAGCGATCAGTCTTGGGGGGTAATCGCTCTTGCTTTAACCTCCCTGGATCTGGATTGTGATCTAGGGTGGAAGTCGTGGGTGGGTTTACAGCTTGCCAGAAACGGAAGTTGCCCCCACACGTTCGGGACGAAAATTCCTCTAGCTGGCCTTAAAGCCATAGTGTGGCAACAAGCCCAAAAGTCAAGCAATTAAGTGGCAACATGCCAAGGCAAAGGAAACAGAAAAATGCAACCCTAGACTCCTATTTTGGGGGCATAGAGCAGGAAAAGGACTGTGAGGTCAGAAGTCCTGCTCCAAAAGCCCCAGGGGAAAACATGAGCGGGTTGCAGGCCATAGAGGACCTTAAGAAGGACTTTAAAAATCAAATAAGAGAAGTGGAGGAAAAATTGGAAAGAGAAATGAGAAGGATGCAGGAAAAGTATGAAATGAGGGTCAACAGCCTGACTGAGGAAAACAACACCTTAAAAAATAGACTAACTCAAATGGCAAAGGAGGCCCAAAAGGGCAATGAGGAGAAGAATGCCTTAAAAACTCGAATTTGCCAGATGGAAAAAGAATCTCAAAAGTTCACTGAGGAGATTCATTCCTTCAGAGTTAGACTGGAGCAAATGGAAGCTAGTGACTTTATGAGAAATCAAGATGCTGTTAAGCAGATCCCAACAAATGAAAGATTAGAAGGCAATGTGAAATATCTCATGGGAAAAACCACTGACCTGGAAAATAGATCCAGGAGAGACAATTTAAAAATTATTGGACTACCTGAAAGCCATGATCAAGGAAAGAACCTAGAAATCACCCTTCAAGAAATTCTCAAGGAAAACTGCCCTGATGTTCTAGATCCAGAGGGCAAAATAGAGGTTGAAAGAATCCACCGAGCACCCCCTGAAAAAGACCCCAAAAAGAAAACTCCCAAGAATATTATAGCCAGGTTCCAGAACCCCCAGATCAAGGAGAAAATACTTCAAGCAGCCAGGAAGAAACAATTTCAATGTTGTGGAAACACAATCGGAATAGCCCAGGACCTGGCGGCTTCTACACTGAGGGATCGAAGGGCATGGAATATGATATTCCAGAGGGCAAAAGAGCTGGTACTGAACCCACGGGTCACCTACCCAGCAAAACTGAGTATATTGTTTCAGGGGAAAATATGGTCATTCAGTGGAATAGAGGACTTTCAAGCATTCTTGAGGAAAAAACCAGAATTGAATAGAAAATTTGACATCCAGACACAAGAATGAAGAGATGCCTGAGAAGGCAATCAGGGAAAAGAAATCAAAAGGAACTTATCAAAGTTGAACTATATACAGTCCTATATGGAAAAGCAATAACTGTGACTGATGATATCTTTCTCACTATGAAAATAATGGAAGAAGGGTGTGTGGTCATATGAATACATATGTGAATGGGTGTGTATATGGTTACAGTTATATATGGATAGAGGGCATAAGTTGAATTTGTTGGGAAGGGAGAATACTCAAGGGATGAAATTATGAGGTGAGAGAGGAAAGTGGCAAGAGGAGATGGGGAGAGACAGGGTAGTGTAAACTATCCCATGTAGAAGAAGCAAGGGGAAGTGGTTGCAAAGGAGGGGGAGAATAAGGAAGGGTAAAAAGGCAAAACCACATTCACATTGAATTTGGTTCAGGGAGAAAATGACATACATACTAAATGGGATATCTCAACCTGCAGCAGGATAGGGGAAGGGGGATGAGAGGAGGGATGATGGATGGGAGGGCATCCTTGGGGGGAGGGGAGGTTGGAAGTACCCACTATAGAAGAGGGACAGGATCATGTAGGGAATGGACTAGGTGGGGGGTGGGATGAGTGGGAGGGAATTATAAGCAGCCTTGTACAATATATCTACTATGATAATGTTTTGCATAGCTAGACATGTACAACATATACTGAATTACTTATCTCCCAGAGGGAATGGGTGACAAGGGAGGAAGGAAATGGATCTGAAATTCGAGGTCTTAACATTAAATGTTTCAAATATATATAAATACTATTATTAATACTCTTTTGCTTGTAATAGGGAGATAAGATGTGCAGGCATTGGGATGCAAAGACTCACCTTCCTGTAATGGAAAAGTCGATGGGGGTATGGGAGAAGGTATGGGAGAGAGCAGATTGGAGGAAGCGATATCTTGTGGGATTACTGTTCTGGGAGGTTGGGTAGGGGAATAATGTGGGGAAAATGATTGTAACTCAAAATCTGGCGGAAATGAATGATGTAAAACAGAAGTTAATAAAGCATTTGTTTAAAAAATAAAAAAGAATAAAAAAAAAAGAATAGCACCTAAAAAAAAAAGGCATCAATAAACCTTTTAAAGAAAAAAAAAACTTTTCTTTTTTTTCAAAATTAACCAGATCAAAAAATTCCATGATCCTGTTCAGGAGCTCTAGTAATAGTTCATTTTGATGAAAATGACTAGTTTGTGCGGTCAAAAATCAATTATTTTATTAAAAATAAATCAATCCAGCTATTAACTTATTTTCCAACATACTGATAGACCAAAGGAAAAGACTGAATCTTTTTCTTTAATATTCCAGTTTTTATACTTGGGCATGTTCTGAATTTCTATGGTAATCAAACGTGTTTGGATAAGAAATAAAACTGTGAATGTATAATAATAAATTGGCAAAGCAATTTGAATACATTATGTCATTATATTCTTACAACAAACCTGTGTGGTAGGTCCTACAAGTGAGTGATAGGCAGTTTCTGTTTGAAACTATTTACTAAAAAAAAATTCTTTAGTTATAATTCATGAGTTGTTGCTTATTGAGACAGTATGCTATCAGAAAGACAGCATTTTTTGCAGGACATCTGTCTACACATAAAAACAGTGCTGACTGCTTTAATATCTCATAATGACATTGAATTTTAGAAAAGTATGATCTCTCATTGTGTTTTCACTGCTGTGTGTGGTTGATAAATTATTCTAAAAATGAAGCAATCTTTAGTTTGAAAATCTCCTTCCTTCCTTCATGTGCTTGGGCTTGAGAAAGGGTGGAGTATGGGTTGTTATGTACATATCTACACATTTCTAGTCCCATGAGGGCCTCCATGTCCCCACAAGTGGCCCTTCTTTGTTTTTAGAAATATCCATTACTTTTGTGGGATTCAGGTACAAAAGTGGGCAATGGCACTCAATCAGAATACAGTCTTCCAGAAGAAGGTGTTGACATGGGGGTATAAAGGTAATCTCAGTGAATGAGATTACCTCTTCAAGTTCTGCCACAATTTGAACTGATAAATCTGGACATTTTTTTCATGATGGGATGAACACAAAGCAGCTATTGATCTGTATAATTAAGAGTTGAAATTTTACATTTTTTGAAGATGCAATCTGAGTCTAAAATGATATTATTAAGTTAGAGGACAGAACAAGAATGTCACCTCCAAACCAGGACTTATGAACTGATTTATATAGTTGAGTAGTGCATATAAGGTCATGGTCAGTGTAAGCACAAAATATACATTTTAATGTAACTGAATAGAAAGTATGAAATAGTATACACACATACACACAGAGAACCACTTCACATAATCATTGAGATTTTTTCGTGTGAGGCAAAAACAACTGGGATTGTACTGGAAAAAGTGGCAGTTCAGGGCCAATTCAAAGGACTTCACAGTGAGATGTGGAGACTTTGGTCACAGTAGGGAAGAAGCATGGAAATACAATTCACCAACTCCACAAATACTGAGGTCATTGGACTTCAATATGGATTCAGTCAAAGAGCCACACTTGAGGACCTAGAGAGTGGCATGTGGTCTTGGGGCCAGAAGTTCCCTACCCTTGACCTTGGATAAAGCCTCCTTTGTATAGTTGTCTATTACCTCATGATTTTCATTCAAATCAAAAGGATGAGAAGAAATGTTAGTTTCTGAATCCCCTCAGCAAATTGAAAGAGCCAAAACTTTGACTTTTTTTTAAAGGCAGACATTTTCTGACCTGCTATAGTGGTGTCCCCGTCCCTGCTTCTACAAGGGACTTATACAATACAAAGTAGGTAATGCTAGTGCCTTCCCTCTAGGATTAACTACACCGAATCTTTTTTTTTTTGTATACAATTGTTTTCATGTTCTCTGACTTACTAGAATGTGAGCTCCCTGAAAGCAGAAAGGAGATAAGATACTGTGACCTTTCCTTGTAAGCACAGAATTTAGCATAGTTCTTGGTATGTAGCAGGTTAGTAGGCACTTAAAAAGAGCTTGTTAGCTAGACTAGGTCTATATTCTATCTGAAAGGGACCCAGAGAATCATTTTTCTTACTAAGCTTTGGAAAAATGCTCCCCATCTCCAAGAAGTTGAGGGAATGCAGCAACAATGAAAAAATGCATAAAATCATAGTCAAATGATTTTTCAGTCACCAGGTTTCTAATGCTGACAGTACTCTGTACTAGAACTGCTACATTTAGAGGAAAGAAACCTGGTTTTGAATCTCATCTATGACACTTATTAGTTGTTGGATACTAGGCATACAGCTTAAAAATTTAAGATTCCCTGTCCCCTGGTTTACAGAACAGGCATTAAAATTCTCATATTACCTACCTCACTATAGTAGAAAGAGTATTTTATGAACCATAAACATATAAATGCAATTACAAAGTTCTTACTTTACACAAATTTTACTTTACACAAAGAATTCTGAAAGAAATCTACATTCAGAAACAAACAAAAACAAACAAAAAACCCCACCCCCACCTATGTTAATTTTACCTCTCTCTCTTTCTGCTCCCTGGCTGAGCAAGGTGTGGTCTCCCATCTCCAAATAGGAGATGAAAAGAAGAGGAGAGAAGAGATCCTGCAAGTGAAAGAAATAATGGAGGTGTCAGAGACCTCCACCAGGATGCAGGGCTTAACTTGAGATCTCCTGCACCAAGTCAGGGCATCTCTGCCCCACTGTGCCCACCCACCCAGCCAGTCTGTCTTCCTATCATGCCTGCGGCTTACGTGTCTGGCCTCAGCCTCCACTTGGCGCCTGTCTGTAATCTGCTCGGGCTCCCTCGGGTCTAGTGCAAGTGTCCTTCCTCTCAGGTAGGGCCAGGACCCCACGAGGCTGGCTTTAGCCCCTGCATGTTCTTCCTCCTGCTCTCCCCAGTCTTTGAACCATGTGCTGGGCCTCTTCTTCCACAAGCCAGGGGACACCTCTTGCCTCCCTCCCTCTCTCTCCCAAATCCACTGTAAATTGGTGGTACTTAAAAATCACTTTAGGGCCTCTTTCAAGAACTGCCTGCAGTAATTTACAATATACTGTATGCAGAGAGGAGGAAAAATATAGAAAATACTCCACTAATTTCTTAAGAGGTGGGAGCAATCCTGTCATACTGGCTAGGGTGTTAATCGGCTCAGTGTTTGATTGGACAGCAGACCTATGTTGATTAGTATTTTTGAGTTCCTTCCAGAGATTTGCTGCTATATCAATAGGGCATACAGAGCCTCCATTGTGTCTTGCTTTATTGATTGATTGATTGATTAATTGATTTTTTAAACCCCGCTTTCCTGACCCCATGATACGAATAAAGATTTGGTAGTAGGTTGCAAGGGAGTTATTATTATCCTTCCTCCTCCTCCAACAACAACAAATACTAATAATAGCAATATAAGTCATTATTTTTGTTGTTGCTCCTCCTACTAATCCAACAACAACTAATAATAATAACAATAACAGATGTAAAAGATATTCATTTCTCCAGTATTTAACAAATGAAAAGAGTTTGAAATCATTCACTGGAACAAAAAAATCTGTTTTCAAAATACATTCATAGTTTTTAGCACAAGAATAAATGGGAAAAAAAGCTTTTGAGCCACCAGTGGTCCCTAGATTAGAGATTGAGAACTAAGAACTGAGAGATAAACACTAGTGCCAATATTCTCCTCAGGGAAGCTTTTGGGGCCAAACATGAATTTGAATTGATTTCAGAACTTTTCTCAGGAACATCCTGAGAGCTGGGGGAATGGTACATTGGAAAGACCAAGTGGGAGTACTTCCCTAGATGGCACTCCATGCCAATCCCCACCGAGTGAAGAGTCTCCTTTCTCATGTTTTTGAAAATTTTCTTGGTTCCCTCAGTGCCTCCTTCCCATGCCAGATCTTCATGTGCATTCCCCTTACCTAGACTGTCAGTATTTCCTCTTGGGAAGTATCATATCTATTCAAGCTGTGCTCTGCACTTCATAGTGTGACTTGAATTTGACAGTAATTTAACTCAAGACAAAAATGGAAGAGAGATTTTCAGATGTTCCTGTCACATAGAACTGAAATGTCCTTACATATTTTTAATTTGCTTATTTATTTGATAAAATATGAGTTCCTATGACCCACATAATCTTTCATTAGTTAAATTTATAAATCTCTATTTTAATCAATACTTATGAAATATTTTAATTGAATCCCTAAATCATTTCTCAAAAATATGAATAGATCATGTACATTATAGTAAAGTTGAATGCAAGTTTCAAATTTTGTCAAGGCATAACAATATATGAGATTTATATTTGTGGCAGAAACAACCTGTCAGCTATTTCAGGCAAGGTAGGTTCTGACTCCTTGAAAGAGCAGATAGCTTCTTATTTTTTATGAGATTTTTAGAAGAGTCTCTAACATCCTAGTTAGAAATCCACAATTAGATTTTTATTTTCTTTGTATTGATAAAAGGTTTTTTTAATGCAAATATTCCCTGAGGGGATTAATGGATCAGGTAGTTTAGTAGTTATTTCCAATTTATGTATTCTTAATTCAGATGCTTTCTTGCTCACTGTTTTCTGAGTAGGATAGGTGTTGGTAATATGACAGATTAGGAATTATAAGTAGTTGGGAACTAGCAGGAGGTCATTAATTTCTCAGGGATGATATGAAGGGATGGATAGGAGATGCCTAAGAAAGACAAACTTTTCCTACTTTAAAACAGCTTGGAGCAAAACCTGCTGTAAAGAATGTGTATTTCCAGCATGTGCACAAACATGTTTTTAATTTACATACTGGCTGGCTTGATTAATCTTCCTCTGTCCTAAAAGAAGCAGTTTTGAAAAATGTGTCCACATAACTCTAATGTCTAAAATTGAAATCAACATCTCCACCTCCTCTTTCACAGCAAAGAAAAAAAGCAATTCCCTTTCCAGACAGCCGTTTCTAGTAAAGGGACCATAATTCTCCAAGGCTCAAAATCTTGGAGTGATTCTTATTCTCGTCTCCTTCTGACAGCATCTTTCACCGGATACCTTCATCACAAAGGCTTCCCTGACTGCCTCAGCCAGAGCTCTGAATCCCATTCAGATCCCCCATAGTACACACATATTGCACATACCACGCATTTAGTCCTTAGGAGCATAATAGGATTGTACATTAAAGACTAGAAAGGACTTAATTGGCCTTATAGTCCATCTCCTCCCCACAAAACCTATTCATTTTACAGGTGAGAAATGTGAAACTCAGGCCAGTTGAGAGACTTGCCCATGCCCACTCCAATAGTAAGTATGAAAAGCTGCATCTGAACCTAGTTCTTCAGGCTGTGATGTCAGCTCTCTTTCCAACACATCTTGATGCCATACTGTCCATGCTGGGTTAGTAGTAGGAGACCTGAATTTGGAGCCAGAAAACTGGAATGGGAATTCCAGTTCAGTAATTTACTGGCCATGTAGCCTAGAACAACGTGTTTCAGCTCTCTTGAGTTTCAGTAGTTTCTAATCTGTAAAAAGGGAAATGATGAGATTTGCAATATCTGTTTTACAGGGTTATGAAGATCAAATAAATGTGAATGTGAAATGTTTTGTTAAATTCAAAGCCCTATATAAACATGTCATTATTATTAATTTTAATGTCATTATTATTAACTAAAAGCAACTTCTGAGCAATTGGAATCACTCTGACCAGACAGTTGTGATTATATTTTATGTAATTCTGCATTTATAAAAATAATAAATTCTAACTTTTCTCTTACTCTCTCTCCTTCTCTATCCCTCCTTCTTTCCTCCTTCCCCATCTCTCTCTTCCTTCCTTCCTTTTTCACTTCCTTCCTTCTTTTCTTCCTTCCTTCCTTTCACTTTTCAGTGTGCAGTCTCTCTATATCCAGCTTGTCATATCCGCTAGTTTTATCAAGTTGCCTGGGGCATTAAGATGCTAAGTGACTTACCATAGCCAAAATTGTCAAAGGCAGGTCCTGGAGCCATTCTGCCTTTGTATACATACAGAATTGCTATTTCAAATCATAGAATAATAGTATAGACTCAGAAGGATCCTCAAAGTTCATTTAGTTCAATCACTCTCATTTTTAAAGTGTTAGGAAACAACAGTTGTACAGAAGTGAAAAGACTTACCCAAGGCCACACAGGTTCCACGTGAGACAGCTGAGATTTGATTCTGCCTTTTTGACTCCAAACCTAGTATTTTTTTCAATCTACTGAGCATTTTTAAAGTACTTTCAATGTACAAAGAACCTTCTTTAGGTACTATAGAGAACTGCAAAGATGAAAAGTGACCCTGTCCCTGACCTTCAGAAATTTATTATGGAACAGAGTTGGGGGAAGGTGTAAAGAAAATGGGCTCCTTGAAGGCAGCCACTTATGTTTTTATTTCTTATTGTATCATTAGAACCTAGAGTAGTCAGTAGTCAATCAGATTTATTAAGGACTTACTGTGTGTCCAGCACTATGTGAAGAATAATACCTGGCACACAATTAGGGCTTTAATAAATACCAGATGAACTTATTTAATTGACAAACACAAAATGAAAATTTGTTTTAAGTTAAAACAGAACTTGATAGAAGTCTAACATAGAGAAGACCAATCTGGAGAGGGAAAGACTGCTTCTAACTAGGGCTAAAGAAAGACTACAGAGGAGATGGCATCCAAGATGAGATTTCATGGTAATAGAAGATTTCAGTCATTATGGTGCAATAGAACCAGCCTCCAGACATAGGGAGGACTGGAGAGTAGTAGATTTGGAGTCAGAAAGACCTGAGTTTAAATCTCTCCTTAAACTTTTATCTGCTTTGTGATACCAGGGCAAATCATTTAAGTTATCTCTGTCTTGGTTTCCTTTTTTGTAAAATGGATCTAATTATAGCTACCTCATAAGATAATTATGAGAATTAAAGATAATGTATATAAAGTTTGAAACTCAAAATCTTGTAAGAATGAATATTGAAAATTAACTTTACATGTAATTGGAAAAAAATAAAATAATATAAGGGGTGAGAAAATGTTCTAACTCATTATTGATTAGAGAAATGAATATTAAAACAATTCTGAACTACCACCTCACATCTCAGATTGGCTAATGAGACAGAAAAGGAGAATGACAGATGTTGGTGAAGATATAGAAAAAATAGGGACACTAATTCATTTTTGGTAGAGTTGTGAACTAATCCAACCATTCTGGAGAGCAGCCTGGAACTATGTCCAAAGGGCTATAAAACTGTACATGCCAACAGTATCACTAATAGGACTGTACTTGAAAGAGATCAAAGAAAAAGAACCTACATATACAAAAATATTTACAGAAGCTCTTTTTTTTTTTTTAAAGCAATTGGGGTTAAGTAACTTGCTCAAGGTTACACGGCTAGTCATTATTTATGTGTGGGTGCTCATTTTCTGATGCCGGATTTGATCTCGGGTCATCCCAACTCCGAGGCCGGCGCTCTTACTCACTGCGCCACCTAGCCGCCCCTAGAAGCTCTTTTTATGGTGGCAAAGAATTGGAAATTGAAGGAACGTGCCCATAAATTAGGGAATAGCAGTTGAATGATTTGTAGTATATTATTGTGGTGGAATATTATTGTGCTCTAAGAAAAGAAGAGCTGAATGGTTTCAGAAAACATGCAAAGACTTACATGAACTGAAAACGAACAGAACCAAAGTGAAATAAGGACATTGTAAAGTTACAGCAAAGTTATTTTATAATCTTGGTTGTGAATGACTTAGCTGTTCTCAGTAAGGCAAAGATCCAAGACAGTTCTAAAGGATTTATGATGAAAAATGCTATCCACCTCCAGAGAAAAAAATGATAGAATCAGAATGCAGATTTTTAAAAAACTTTATTTTTCTATTTTTGCTTTTTTTGGGGGGGGTGAGATGTGGGTGGGGTGGAGGTATCTGCATTACTTTTTTTTTTTTAAGCAATTGGGGTTAAGTAACTTGCTCAAGGTTACACGGCTAGTCATTATTTGTGTGTGGGTGCTCATTTTCTGAGGCCGGATTCGATCTCGGGTCATCCCAACTCCGAGGCCGGCGCCCTTACTCACTGCGCCACCTAGCCGCCCCCTATGCATTACTTTTTTACAACATGGATAGTATGGAAATGCTTTATGTGATTGCACATGTATAATGAAGGTGGGGGAAGGAGGGAGAATCTGTAACAATTTTTTAAATATTAAAAATGTTTGATAACATGTACTTGAGCAAAATAAAATTAAATGTAAATGTAAGAAAATATGCTATTAGTCACATTTCATTTCATAGGCAATGAGGAGCCTCTGATGGTTCTTGAAAAGGGAGATGGTACCTTAAGATCTTAGTTTTTATATGAATTCTCTGTTTGCATGTTGGGCAGCTGGTGGTCCAACGGATAGAGTGCCTGGCCTGAAGTCAGGAATATTCCTCTTTCTGACTTCAAATCCTGCCTCAGACACTTACTAGCTATGTGACCCTGATCCAGTCACTTAGCTCTGTTTCCTTCAGTTTCCTTACTTGTAAAATAAGCTGTAGAATGAAATCACAAACTACTTCATTGTATTTTCCAAAAGAACGACACATAGGGTCACAAAAAGAGTCCAAAATGACTGTAAAATGATTCAGCAACAAGTAAGTTTTGATCTTCTTAAGGAATGCATGACAAGTGTTCTTCTTATCCTCCAGTTTACAAATGATGAAACTGAGGCTTAGGGAAAGCTAATTGCCTTGTTTGGAAATTCATACACTTAGTATGTAATAGAGAAGGAATTTAGGCCCTAGGTTTTTAGCTCTAATTCCAGGTCTCTTTCTCTAGGTCATACTGCCTCATCATATTTGAAAATAAGGAGATGATCTAGTTAAGAGAACATGACTTCTCTTTTCAATTTCTCTATGAATGCCCATTATCAAATGGGAATACAGTTTAGGTTGGTGTCTCACAGAGGACACAATGCAATCAGGCACATACATGCACTGCATTATTTATAAAGAAGAAACTCTGTAATTGCTTTCCCCCTGTAAGTACCAAAATAAATATGCTACAAGTGTGTTGCCATAGGATTTTGAGCTGGAAGGGACCTCACAGATAACTTAACTGCTCATTTTTGGTTGAAGAAACTAAGGGCCAAAAGGGTTAAGTGACATGCAGTCTCTTAATTAGCTCCCTTGTCTTGCACCCCTTGTAGCCATCTTCTACCCAGCTGCTGAAATAATCTTTGTAAAGTACAGGTTTGAGCATTACACCAATCCCTTGCTAAAAATCCTTTGTAGTTCCCTATTGGTTCTAGAATGTAATACAAACTCTTCAACCAGTGATTCAGGCCAGCTACCATCTGGCTTTAATCTCCCTACCTTTTAAATCCTATTTCATACTATTCCTCTTTACATACTTTATGGTAATGATGTCAAATTCAGATAGAAAGGGATCCCTTCAGATCACACATTGACTTTTTGTTCTTGTTCAGTCATTTTCAGTTGTGTTCGACTCTTCATGACACTATTTGGAGTTTTCTTGGTGAAGATATTGGAGTGGCTTAACATTTTCTTCTCCAGCTCATTTTATAGATGAAGAAACTGAGGCAATCAGGGTTAAGTGACTTACCCAAGGTCACACAGCTAAGTGTCTGATGCTAAATATGAATTCACAGAGATGAATCTTCTTGTTGTCAGGGCAAGTACACTATCCATTATGCCACCTAGGTGCCCACCATCTATTGACTGAGAAAACCACAAATGAATATTCTCTGTTGTATTTTTCTTTATTTTACTAAACATTTCCCAATTAGATCAATTACATTTTAATCTGGTTCTGGCTTTACTTGGGAGTTTTGCAGATCACTTTGGAAGGCTGCAAGTTTGACACCTGTGTTACTTTCTACACTAACTGAACTAGTGGGTGATCCTTGAATATTTAGTCTCTGACCAGCTTGCACAATATTGCCATATACCTCATCTTTGTCTTTCAGAATCTTTATCTTCATTCAAAAGTAAGTTAAGGTTCTTCCTCTAGGAAGCCTTCTCTCCCACCCCCAGTTATAAGATTTCTCCTCTGCCACACATTTTCCTAGGCGTACTACGACTGACATCTCCTTTGTACTTTCCACTCCCTACGTGGTATGATATTTATCTTGGTACATATTACATCCTGCATAAAACATAAGCGCCTTCAGGTCAAGTATGATTTCATTTTTATATTTCTATTTTAAATGCTTAGTACAGTACTTTATACTTAATAATTGCTTAATAAATAAGTGTTTGTCAAGTTGCCCAAATCACTGTGATTCAGATCCATGTATTATGGCTATAAATGCAGTATTTTTTTTAAGTATATGAAAACTTTCCAAAAGAGTAGTACTGCTGTTATCCATTGCCCATGTCTTTAGATGAGCCAGTAATACAGTAGTTGCTTATCAGTATTTCTATGTGTAATATCTGCATTGTGAAGATCATATATATTTTTACCCACAGAAGAACAAGTGCTATATGGTTTGCTCACCCATATGCTTTTGTATGTCTCTAACAGATGTTGTTAAAATCTGTATTTTTCACACATATGTGAAATGTGAAGACCATGGATTATCAAGTTGGGGAAAATGATTTCTGAAAAAGGAAGAGATAATTAAGAGAAAACATTGAATTATATACTGAAATCACTTACTAATGCAAGGTAGAGGAATCATCCATAAAGATTGGCAAAAGTCATGAATACAAAGCAGCACATAGTATTTCTAACTAATAGGATCTCAGAGAGAACTTAATATATTAATACTAGACATCTTTTCACATCAAACCATAGTAACATATCTTTAGGGTTTGTTTTGCTAGCCTCCTTTACATTAAAAGGCAATACTGCACTTCGAAGATGTCCATCATTTTTTCCCCTTTCTCTTGGGGAGTTAAAAAAAAGAGTATCCCAAAATAATTGGAAATCACAAGGTGTGCCTTTTTTTCTCTTTAACATCTTTCATTGACTCCTCAAGGGGGGCATTTTTCAATCTTGATTAGCATGTTTTAAAATTCATATCTCTACTTAAGTGCTAACAGTTGAATACCCTAAGGGATAAGGAACAGTGACTAGAGTGATGTATGTGAAAGGCTCATTCAGCTCAGTAATTTGTGGACCCTGCCAGTAAGAAGGCCAAGCACCCTCTAGAGCATTCCTCTCCCTTAGGCTCTGCCACTATTTACCTCTCAGTGAATTCTGAAATGGAAAGGGAAAGGTTACTTCTTATCTGTGCATTAAATGGGAGAAAAGAAGTAATGTTTACTTTTTTTTTTCCCAAATGAGCATTAAAATTTCTGCCATCACATAGTCAGGATTCTCACTGAATAAATATTTCCTAAATTGCTTGAGAAACACATTTGTCCTTTTTCATTATATTTCTATAAGTGACATGCACTATAAAAGGGCATTCTGAATCATACCGCGTTAAAACCTAGAAGACATAACCCCAGAGGCATAAGGATGCAGAATCAATACTGTTAAATAGGAAAATGATGCTACAACTACTGAATTTAATCACACTGTATATGTGTATTTGCCCATGATGCTTCCCTGAACTCATTATGGGAGAATAGCCTTGTCACCAGCAAGAGTAGACATTGAAATAAAAAAATAAAAAGGTCATGGACAGGAAAAAAGAATACAAAGCAAAGCAAAAATAAATATACAATCTGTTGTGTTTGTGGTGTGTGTGTGTGTGTACATGTATATATACATCTATATCTATATCTTTATGTCTATATCATTTGGAGTGTAAGCCTCATGGAGGTATTACTGAATTAAAGGGTGTACAGTTTAGTGACATTTTTGAGTTACTTTTCCAAATTGCTTTCCAAAATATTTTGACCTCTTTACAGTCCCACCAATGGTGTAGTAGTGTGTTTCCTCCTGTTTTCTACACACAGCATTTGTCAGTTTCCTTTCTTGTCATCTGGATCAATCTGATGTCCCTGAAGTGGAAATTCTGCCTTGTTTACTTCTCATTCCTCTTATTTTAATCATTTTTATGTGGTTATTGATAGCTTACATTTCTTTAGAGTACTGCTTCTGAATATCCACTTATGATTTTTCTATTTCTATTTTTTCTTAAATATTGCTATGGTAATAGCAATCTGAAGATCTTCCCTGCCCCTAGGCCCTTTGATAGGCTTAAGTGACTCTGAGAACCTTCCTTGATTTGAAAATATTCTCTGCTAATAGGCTGAATGCGGCCACATGGAGCCTGCAGCAGGAGGCTTGTTTTTCAGAAATGCCCACACCTGGTTGCTTTTTGATTGGGCAATGGGTCTAGAGGACTGTGACATTCTCTGATCCAGGAGAAGGCTATATATACCCTGATGTGAGATTTTTCTTTGGGGCTCACTTTAAGAAGAATTGTGTGATTTGACCAGACGAGACTCTGGGCAGATGTTGAGTCCCCTGGCTTTGAAAACCCAGATGTTGGTGCTTCCCTCTCTGGTCACTGACTAGGTATGGGTGTAATGGTCAGACAGCTGGAAGTCTGTCTGCTGATCTGTTTCTCTGTCTGCTTGTAACTTCTGCTTGTAACTTGTTTGTATTCTCTGAAGTTCGGGGTGCTGACCTTTTTCCCCTAAACTAGGTAAATGACATATGTTTGATTAAAGGAAGATTGTTAACCTATTTTGAGTTGCTTTCCTTTAGAAAAGCAGACCTAAGAATCTGTGTTGGCAGCCACCCTGCAGATGCCAGGGTGCTAGCTGCTACAGATATTTATATCAATCTCCTATGTTTCATGAATATTAGACCTTTATCTAATAAATTTGAGGCAAACGTTTTTACTAGCTAGCTCTTTTCTTTAAAATTCTAATGATATTGATTTATTTTTGGAAAACTTTTTCGGTTTTATATAATAATTATTGTTATCTGTTCATATTATCATCTTTTGTGGATATAGCTCTTCCTCTATCCATAGTTGTGAATTCCATTCATTCCTACTTTATTTGTAATACGATATTTTGATACTTAGATCTTATTTCTATTTGATGTCTATTATGTGAGTGTTAGTTTTAGCCCCCAAACCTTTAATTCTGGATCGTTCTTTCTGATTCAACCTTCAGTTTACCATCTATGTATTTTTTATTTAATTTTTATGACTGGATCCACTACAAATTTGGTTAGTAAAATACTTGTCAGCGTATCATCTTAGCTCTGGGAGTTCAGAGGAAACAAAATATTATCATTGAAATATTTGGCATTATAATATGGTGTAGGTAGATGGTACAGTTCATAAATTCAGAGCTGGAAAATCAGATCATAGAAGGCATCTGGTCCAGTGCCCTGATTTGTAAGTATTTTTTTTTTCTATACAATACCTCTAAGAGTTTAGAAATAAAATTATTAAAATTCTCATTTTACAGGTGAGAAAATCTGGTTTCAGGGAGGGGGAGTCAGTAGCTGGAAGTGGCATAGGAAATTAGTATCAAAGTGAGAACTGGGACCCAGGATTTCTTCAGTTTATCTTATCTGCTTTCTGCTTTATCAGACTGCTTCTCCAGCATTGTGATGGGCCCCTGGTAACTCAGCTGGAACTTTTTCAGAATTTATGCTCCTCCTCATTTGTTTCTGTTACAAGAATGACATCTGTCCATATATACATTTCAGTCTTTATAAAATCATTTCCTCAATTTCTATTTAGATTTTAACTCATTTTAACTCTGCCTTCTCTTTTAAACTGCAGGAAATGTGGAGGTTGATGCAGGTCTCTAGTTCTGGCTTTGATCCATTTCTTCTAAATGCAAATTATGAAACCTTGTCAGACCTTCCATTAGTCTGTTGTGAAACTAATGAGTTGGTAAAGTGTATTGTAAACAGTCACAAGATTGCTAGATATTCATTGCTATCCTTCCATTTGTGTCTGTCTGACTCTCAGCATACATAATGTTCTATGAATATATGCTGGGCCAATAAAGAAAGTTAATGGCTTTCATAGATAGATAAATTAATATGTTAATTATGCCTTTGATTGCATGCCTACTCTCCTGGCTTCTGGGGGTCAGAAAGGCAGGAATTCCAATCCTGCTGCAAATACTAACTAGTATGTGACCCTAGATAAGTCACTTAACCACTTTTTGCCTCAGCTTCCTCATGTGGAAAATTAAGGTTTACAGGGCTTTTGTAAGGATCAAATGAGATAAAATATGTAAAACCCTTTATAAATCTTTTTTGTTTGTTTGTTTTGCTTTTTGGAGGGCAATTGGGGTTAAGTGACTTGCCCAAAGTCCCACCTCTAGTAAGTGTGTAAAGTGTCTGAGGCTGGATTTGAACTCAGGTCCTCCTGACTCTAGGGCCGGTGCTCTATTCACTGCGCCACCTAGCCACCCCAAACATTTACAAATCTTAAAGGGATATAAAAAAGGTTAACTATTATGACAATGATGATAATAATGCTCTTAGCTGCCTGATCAAAGTAGTAAGCCTAACAAGATTTCTTTTAGACCTCTCTCCTATTCAAAATAAATCTTTCAGTATTTACATATGTTATATATAATCTGGAACCTGAATTTAAACAGATTAGGTTCAATATTGGGAATTTTTCATCAATAGCTTTTTTTGGCTCTTGCCAAAATACAAGTTACAATGCAAAGTACAACTTTTCTCCCCAGGATTTTGGCTATCTCCTACTGCTACTTTTGTCCTGTTCCTGCTTGCTCAGGTACTATGTTTTTGTCGGGTTTTTTTGTTTATTTGTTTTAACTAGGAACTTATCATTACCCAAATATTCTTCTTCTGGATCCCAAACACCTAGTTAAGAAATTCCTTCACTTGTCTAGAAACTCCTTGCTATTCTAGGACAACCTCCAACCATTGTCTCTCCTGAAGTCACGTGATTTCTCCACTCCTAGCGTCTCAAGGCTCTTTTAAGTATACAAATGGTTCTCTGAAGAGGCTATGGAGCCATATGATACTCTTGGACTTTTTTCAGAGAAGCAGAATCTATGTGAGTCCATTTGGTTTCCATCTTAATATTTTTTTATTATTTTTTTTTAAAGCAATTGGGGTTAAGTAACTTGCTCAAGGTTACACGGCTAGTCATTATTTATGTGTGGGTGCTCATTTTCTGAGGCCAGATCTGATCTCGAGTCATCCCAACTCTGAGGCCAGCACTCTTACTCACTGCGCCACCTAGCCGCCCCTTTAGGGCAATTGGGGTTAAGTAACTTGCCCAAGGTTACAGGGCTAGGTTTTTGTTTGTGTGGATTAAGTGTCAGAGGCCGGCTCCGAACTCAGGTCCTTCTGACTCCAGGGCCGGTGCTCTATTCACTGCGCCACCTAGCCGCCCCGATCTTAATATTTTTAATCTTAGCTTTTTTTCCCCTTGAATTCTCCTGCTTCCTAGTCTACCTTTTAAAGGCCAAGGCCAAAGTCAATGACATAGCTCATGTTATGACCAGCAAAGACTTAATCAATCATCTTTAAATAGGTGTTGTAACAATGGGCCAATAGATGACAGCTATTTCTCAATTTATTAAGGCCACACAAATGCCAAAACAAAGGACACAGCTGTGTAAATGCTGTTAATGATGAGTTACCCTTCTTAATAAGGGGTCCCAAGCAAGAGGTTGACTTCTGAAAAATAAATTCATGAAAGTTTTAAAAAGGTTTCTTTGGACTCTTAGGCCTAACTGCTAGCTCTTTGGGCAATGCATTATTCATTGACTAAGGACTATAATCAGGGGGAGAAGTTCTTAAATAATGGACCTGGGAATAAAAGTATAAAGGAAAGCTTAATTTAATAAATTGCTAAATATTCTTCCCTTTCATGAAAATTAATTGTAGTCTTATCTTTGGTCAAAATAATCACATATATGTACATGTATGTATATATATATGCTAATATGCACTTTTATATGTAATACATGCATATGTCTAGGTATGTCTGTGAGTGCACATGCCTAACAGTTTATTCTCATGTGTACTCTAATTGAGGAAAGGCAATGTTGCCAGTTAGATTAAGAGCTTCACTCAAAGCCAGGAAGACATGGGTTTAATTCTTGTTACTAATACCTGCTGTCTGTGTGACCCTTAATGATTTACTTAAACTGTCAATTCCATAGATAACTCTCTAAAAATAGAAGTAGCAGAGAAGGTACAGACTTGCATTGGCTGAGAAAGTTATCTCTGCACCAGTGAAATCACAGGTCCAATTCCTATTTGTACCTATATGCTTTAAAAAACAAACAAATCCAACAACCAAGCATTGGATTTTGCTTAGTAATACTATTTCTATATTCTACCTGATGGCGCATAGTCACAGAGCTAAAGTAACATGGATTCAACCATTTCTAGAAGATGAAAAATCCTATGGAACAGATGCAGGTACAAATCCCTACAGCAGTCAATCTCTAAAATGAAGATGCTGTTTGGGTGGTTATATTTGTGTTGTGACTGTATTTAATCATTGGGCATAATTTCCAAAGTAAAATATGACAGGTTTTGAAAATGATTGTCAATGAGTCTCTGTGCATTGTTGTTGTTTTTCTGCCAGAATCTGGAGAAATTTTGCCAAAGAATAGTGAGGATGGTGGGGGGAGAGAAGAAGGAAGAGGCAGGAAGGAACTAGGGGACAGAGATCCAGGTCAGCAGTTAGGGGATATTCAAGGAAAAGTGGAAGCCAAGGGAAGAATAGGTAATGGCAAGGAAAAGCAGCAAGCCTTAGGCTTCCTGAAAATGTCTTTCATCTTTCAGCTGTAAGCATCACCTCTCCTACTCCGCCAATTATCAGATACTAGTCCCCTGCTGACAGGCTCCAAACTCTCTGACTTGGTTATTATTAGAAAAGAAGGGAGACAGTCAGAGAAAATATCCAACCAACCAATAACAACAAAACCTATCATTTTATTTAGAAAAGGTACTATGAATTGACACAAGTATATCATATGGTACAGCAATTTCACTTTTTGCTCCTTTTAGCAATACTATGAATTTACATACATTTCTAATTTGAGCCATTCTGGCATGTTGTTGAGGTCCTTAAATGAAAATTTATAATAAATATATGTATGTATGCATGCAAGTATATATGCATGCAAGTATGTATGTACGTACATATGTATGTATGGTTGTACATACTTATGCATGTCTATGACTTTATGGACTGGATTTATTTTATCTATGTAGGGAACTCCCAGTGTGTCAATTCTACCAATTTACATATCTGTAAATCATCTATAACTTACAGTTTTAAAGAGTTGCTTGATAGTTTTGGTAGATTCTGTGATTTTTACATGATCAAATAGCTGCTTTATGTTACAGGCAGGACCTAAACACAGCTTTTAGCTGTATGACATACTTCCTCTAATAGGTTTGTATAGTATTTATGTATTTATATATATATATATATACACATTTATATCATATATTTTAAATGTATCATTATAATAGATTATGAATATTGTGTTATATGTGTGTGTATGTGTGTGTACACATATGTACTTATACAGTATGGTTTGGTAGATAATGAGCTATCCTCTGTCAGCAAGTCATAGACTTAAGTGCCAGGGAAGCCAATTGTTTAATCTTTTAGTGCTCTAGACAACTCTCTAAGGCTAAGCTGCAGAAGAAAAGATTATTTCCATCAGTAGGGAAGCTACTCATCAGGAGATCCCCACATCAAAGAGATCACTGGTCTGCTTTAAAAAAAAAAAAACATAGACAATCAATTAGCAATCATTTGTCAAGTGCTTGTGCTTGTTAGATGCTGAGAACCATGCTAGAAACAGAGTGCATATACAAATAAAAGTTACTACTGGTAAGAAACTTACATCCCATTGGAGGGAGTAGAGGAATGGCAACTGCAGGTAAAAATAGAGAAAAAATAAATATAGAAAGATTAAATTTCAGAGACCTATACTATAGGTTAACAACAGGTATGCTTGAAGCATATCTTGAAGAAAGATGAATTAGAATAGAAAAAGGATTGTATGAAAGTCTGGGCTGGTGGTTCAATGGTCAGGGCAAAAGTCCAAAGGTAGGAGATGACATATCCTTTGTGAGGAATAGAGAGAAGGCCAGTTTGGATCAGTGACAGAGTTTAGAATAGGAAGTATAATGCTTATTGAGGTCATAAGCAAAAGTTGAGACAAGGTTGTAGGAGAACTTATATTTTATCTGTGAGGTAATTGGGAACCACTGTATTTGATTGGACTTGGTTAAAAAAAAAGATACATGTGGAAAATTTCTACAATATGATTTCTTCATATTGATGAAGTCAAATTTTAGATAAAATAATCCCTATCCAGAGCTAAATCCCCAATTTTGCATATATTATATGTGTACATACATATACAGTTCCTGGCATATAGTAGGTGATTACTAAAACACATACACACATAGATAGAGATAAATATATGCTACAGAGAAATATATGCACAGAGAAATTATATATATATTATTCTAGACAGATATAAAAATAGAAGTATGATGTAGAGATATGTAGTATATATATATTTTATATTGCATGTATGTCTATTTATTCATGTCTATGTTCTATCTATCTATAGTTTTATTCTATCTTTCTAAAGCTATATTGTCATGAATCTCATTTTAAGGATTCCAGTGTATGTTTAACTTAGCCAGATTGATGTTTTAAATGATTAAAGCTAATTGGTGTTAAATGTGCCTACATTTCTGTTGACATTTAAGTGAAATCTTCTCTACAGAAGATCATATTTCAACAGATTTGTTTCTTTTACTCTTTCCCTTTATTTTCTTTCCTTTTTTAAAAAGTCTTCACTTTTCATTCACAGCAAGCTGAGTGATTCATCTTGTGTAGGCTGTAAATTCATAGTTTTAAACTATGTCCAGTATTCAACTTCTTCATATATATCAAGCTGTATCTAACTCCTTCTAGCAGCAAAGGCTAAACAAGATTAGTGCTTTCCAACTACCAGAGGATAAAATCAATTTATAGTCAGTTATAGCCAAAGCCACGGAGTTTTACAAGTGATTAAATTGAAGGCGATGCTCTGGGCTGCCCAGCAATAGAGTGTCACTTGATAAAATTATGATCAAGGTTGTCAAACCTGCAGTACACCTGTAAAGCTGTTAGGCAGGGTCAGCTGCTAGGAGACACTAGTTACTCACAATGACAAGTTCTTTGATAGAGCCTCTCTCTGATTCCCAACCAGTGGGCCAACTCTCTCAGAATGACAATTAACTAGTATCATCTTATTTCCTACAAAGGAATTAAGAAGTAATATAATATTAAGAAACTGACAAAACATTATTTTAAAAGCTGAGGAGTTTTCAATAGTACTACTTTCTGATTCCCAAGTAGTGGGACAGTTCTCTCAGACTGACAATTAACTGGCATCTTGTTTTGTTTCCTTTTTTTTTTTTTTTTTTTTTTTAAGAAACTGACAAAAAAATTTTTAAAGAAGTTCAGTGGGGCAACTAGGTGTCACAGTGAATAGACTACTGGCCCTGGAGTCAGGAGGAACTGAGTTCAAATCTGATCTTAGGCACTTGATAATTACTGGCTGTATGACCAAAGGCAAGTTAGTTAACCCCAATTGCCTTGACTTCTCCACACTCCCATAAAAGTTGAGGAGTTTTCAATGGTACTTCTTTTTTGATTCCTAACCAGCTCTCTCAGAATGACTATTGACTAGCATCTTATTCCCTTTTTTAAAGTTATGAAATGGACAGAAATCTATTTTTAAAAAAGGTGAGGACCTGTAGATGATTTATATTACAAAGTGTTAAGATTAGAGTGCAAATAATCTAGCTAAGAACTTTTATCACATCAGCCTTTGGAGGAGGTGATGTGGGCATTATATCCATATTATAAATGAGGAAACTGACAGTGTTATTTGAGTGACTTTCTGAGAGTTACTTATCTTTCTCAGAGATTAGACTCAAACCTATAGTTTCTGACTTCATGACCATTGCTCTTTCCATTATACCAAAATATATACCTGTTTTTTATTTCTAGGGATAAAAAAATGGCAATGGATAAAACATATATATATATATATATACATATATTTAAAATTTTGAATATTTACAATGAGATCACAGGATTTTCACTTTTCGAATTTTACTAAAATGCATTCTACAAGGGACTCATTTAATGATTTATAAAAAAAGTGGGGTAGGGAGAGGTCAAGGCAATAGAAATAAGTAAGGCATGGGATAACATTCAAGGTAAGTTAATTGAAACAAATTATAATGAAACAGCATTATTCTATAAACCCAAAACGTACATAGAAGCAATGTCAATAGAAGAGAAAAAAATTCTAAAATGCATTGTATAACTTCTTAGTAGAAATGTTGAAAATAAGAATATGTAAATATGTTCTTTGTCAATTGGGAAGCTGCCTTTACATGTTGAATAACACTAATAATATCACATGTATTTTTCTCACTTTGTATGGGCATATACATTAGAATGCTAGAATTATAGTCAGGAAGACATGGCTTGAAATTGGTCATATATGTTGGTCATGAATGTGACACTGAGATTGTTTCCTTGTACATAAAATCAATAGAATAATAATTAGGTATTATTAGTAGTATTCTCCTGCTCCCCTTTATTTCCTTGGCTTCTGACTCTGCACTATCCTATTTTTTTAAATTCCTCCAGTATTTCCTTCAATGACTACTTTTCTTCTGGCTTCTTAACATATGTCTCTCTAGTCTTTACTTTCACCATACCTAATGATCATCTTTATTTAAACAACTCCCCAGTCTTCATGTTCAGCTTCGATTTCTCTTCCGAGTTTCAAACTTTTATCTGGAATAGAATTTTTGTGTTTGGACTTAAAATTCTAAAGATGAGCTCCTCGTAAATTGCCAGTTTCTCATGGATGTCTCAGTTATATTGTAAGCCCAATATGTCTAAAGCTAGTCATTATTTTCCTCTTGAAACCTTTCTGTCTTTCTTGTTTCTGTCAATAGAACTGACCCATTCACCTTGCTGCTAATCTTTTAGTCCCTTAAATTGTTCATTTCTCCCTTCCTAAACGTCTAATCAGTCATATCTCATTGATTCTGCCTTCTTTAATGACTCTTACCTCCTTAATGTCCCTACTTCTACCTACAGTTAAGTCATTTTTACTTCTTATTTCCTTTATTATAATATTATCCTAATATAGTTCTTGGTCTCTAATATTTTTCCCTTCCAATACATTATATATTATCTGCCATATTGCTGTTCATGCTATACAGGCAAATCATATTCTTTAACTCTTCAAAAGCCTTTAGTGCCTTCACATTGCCTACCTGGTTATTTTTGTTCATCCTTTGTTTTCAAAGAAGACCAATGACATCACATTTTGAACGATGTCTTCACTTACACATGAGTTGGATTTAAGTGAGGCAGAATTGTTCAAAGTCATCAGCCTCACTCTCTCTTCAAGAGTCATTGAAGTTCAGTGGCAAGACAAAAGTCCAGATGACTAGTGATGGCCCTGGATGCAGTGGATGACCTTGGCATTTTCCATCTCTTACCAGGATCAAAGCACTTGTCAAAGCCCTCAACATTCAGTAAAGCACCAACTTTGTTTCCAGCTTTATAACATACTACTTCCATTTATATTCTCCACATTCCAGGATAAGTCAATATCTTACAAACACATTCCATATCTTCCATACTCAACACTTTATTCACCATGTCCTTTGAGCCCAGGATACCAGTCCTGTCATACCTACTATTTCAAAGCCTGTCTCTTTGCCACTTCCTAATGAAGTCTTCTGTGAGTCCCCAAACTTGAAGTGATTTCTTTCACATCTGCTCTCTTAGAATCTTATACTTCCTTTAGATTTCAACTGGATCCATGATTTGATTGGCAAAGTTAACTCTCAGTGAAGCAACTTCTAATAAAAGCTAGCAACTACTTTGCAATTTAAAGTTTTAGTATGGGTTAATACTAGGTTATATGACTTGGCAGGGTCACATAGCTTATATGTGTCAAAAGTGACTCTTGAACTCAGCTTTTCCTCAGTGTCCTGAGTGTGGTTGACACTGTCAACAACACCAAAATGCCTCTTTTCATCTCTTCTTATGAACATATACTATTTTAATTATAATTCTATCTAATATTCTACATATAATATATATATATTTGATATTCAATATGAAATATTGATAATTCTTTTGTGTTATATTTACCTGTGTAAATGTTCTATCTTTACTGGATTGTATCTTTGATACAATCTAATATCTAATTAAATGCCCAAAACAGCACTGTACATATTTTGTTTTATCTAGATCTGCAATTTTATCAGTATGGGTTACTCTTTGGTGATGGAATTCCTCCTACCAATGCCAATCACCAACTCCCAAAAGGTTGCATCTTATTTGAGTGAAGGAATGAATAAAAAGTAGCTTTTTGATCATAGAGAGACAAATTCTGTGTGAAATTTGAGTATTTTCTCAGCATGGATTATTACTAGGGCTATGAATGTAGGACTTGCTGACTTTGCAGCTTCACTTTATGAACTCCTTTTTAATCTAAGGTATTCACAAATATTGCTATTAGTTCCTTAGGTTTCTCCCCCCCCCCCAACACATTGTAATAGCTCTTCCTATTCCTGACTTCTTCTCTCTCATTGTCTAGGTCTTTGGCATTTTGTTTATAGATTTTTTATATTAAAATATAGTTTATGGAAGTGTTAATGTAAGAAGTTTGGTGGAATGTACCATATAAGGCAGACTAAATGTAATTCTCCTCTATGTTTCTGAGAGCCATTGCCTCCCTAAACTAGCAATATATATTTAATTTGCCATAATAGAGTAGGTCACTTTATGTAAAGGAATGTCCTATAGATAAGAGTGACAGTCTAGCACTGGGAATACAATGGAGATACAGCATAAAATCTGCTCCCAAGAGAAGAATAAGCCTAGGGTTGGGGATTGCTACATCAGAGCTTGTTTATTGAATCTGGAATTTTTTTCTAAAATCTGGAAGTCCTAAAAATTGAAAATCAAAGGAGACTAATTTACGTATTCTTTGGACCTCATCTCATCCTAGCTGCAACTAAAAGGGGAAAAAATAGATTAATGGGAAACTATGTCTTGGAAGGATTCCTTAGAATAATTCTTCAGTTCCATTTTAAAAGCTACATGATCTTATATCTCTTCAAGATTCCCATAGGCAAAACAGAATAGAGGTACATTTTGACCAAGCTACTAGAAGACATCACATGATACTCAAAATACATTTCCATCATGTCCAGGAATTCAGGTCCTTAGTTTTAAAATCCAATCACTACTGACTTGGGCAGATGCAAGGGGGGAGGGGGTGCAGATTAAATACTTCAGTTTCAGTAAATGTCAGAAAATGAATAATAATATTTCTGACTATCTCAGTTCATGTCTTTGAATCATTTTGGTGTGTCTGACTATACACATGCCATATTCTGATTTGTACCCCAGTTCCATAAATGTTTAGAATCAATTTGATACTTTTCTAAATATTTTATCCTCACATGTATAGTATCAATCACATATATAGTAATTCTGAATATTCCAAATGATGAAAATACCAGTGATTCTGTCAAGGTTTCATCTGTATGGACTGAAAAGACTCCTTTCCTCCACTGGCTATTATCTAATAACTTGACCCAGAGTTTAAAACAGCAGGTGAAAATCACTTATCATTATTTCCATATATTATTAAATTGCAGCCACTGACTTGAATCTAGGGGTAAGTCTACAGTGCCTAAATCTCAGAATTGTTGATTAGCTAATAAGTGCCTTTTTGATTATTTCTAAACATTGAGATGGACATCTCATATTTGGTTTCAACTGTCTATTCTTCTTAAATGCATTTTTCCTACCACTACCTCTGAGTCTGAATCACACTATAAATAGAATGACTAAATTTTAGTGATTAAGTGAGCCCATAAATTCCTGAGCTCTTTTATTGGTATAAGAGTCTGTTAGCTCTTCCTGACATATTTTTGAAGACTTCTTTAATAATATACTGACATATAATAGATATTATGAAACTGGACTTTATATCCCATTCCAGGAAAAAAAAAAATCACAACTGACTGTCCTGTCAGTTTGAAAAGGACTGACAGATCAATAGTCAAATTAATTTCTATACACACATGCATACACAATGACACACATGTATATATGTATGCATATATGTACATATAGACTTTGCATACGTATATACACACAAATAAATTGATAGATATTACCACTAACAAAATGTGAGAGATTTCAGTTAAAATAGTCCAAAGAATAATGTTATATAAATAAGACATTCTACTTAAGAAAATAAATTATTATACACCACAGTGAAGTCTAAAGTTGAGCAATTAATGTATGTTTGGGATAACTGTTATCCATGTTATGACATATCTAGTAGAGATAAACAAAATGTAAATCTCCTCTAAACCATGGATAAACTATGTTGCTAACCCATCGAGTCTTCTAAGAAATATTGCTTGACTCTACAAGCTACCCTGACTTTTTTGTTTTGTTTTTGTTTGAAATTATTTATACAGATCATCTCTCCGTGTATAATTCTTTCAGAATTGATGTGATATAATTAAAGTGGTCTGGATACAAATGCCTTGGGTTTCAGTCTTTGACTTATGGCTCAGGACACAATTTTAAGTTCCTTAAGACACATACAGATTTACGAGACAAGCATTTGTCCAGTTCAGTTCTCCATTGTTAGTACCATCTATAAGCCTGTTAATTGTTTTGTTGTTGAATTGTTTTAGCCATGCCTAATGCTTTGTGACACTATTTGGTATTTGCTTGGCAAAGATGTTTTAGCAGTTTGCCATTTTCTTACCTAGATCATTTTACAAATGAGGAAACTGAAGCAAACAGTGCCCAAGGTCACAGAGTTAGTAAGTGTCTGAGGACAGATTTGAACTCAAAAAGTTGAGTCTTCTCGAGCCCAAGACAGCGTTCTATCCACTGCATCATTTAGGTGCCCACTTGATTATTGTAAGTCTATATTTTTATGAAGGAAAAATTTTAATTTTCATTTATTTATTTATATTCATTTATTTATATGTTCAGACTTCAATTCCTTTGTCACCTTTTTCCTCCAGATCCCCAGATCATATTCATTTACCCTCATTTGCATTGGAGCATACATCAGAAAAAAAATGAGTAAAAGACTTCCACAGAGATTTGATTTCCTTCAAATATGAGCCTTCTGAGCTATATTATCTGCTCCTTGGAAAAAGGAAACTGACTTTATTCCATTAGCGGATTCATATATCAAGTTAGAGAGGGGAAAGGAGTTAGCACAGAAACACATTTCCCACAGCAGCAACCCTGCTGAAAAATCTCAAGACATTAATTTCTTGTCAAAAACAGTAATGTGCTAATCCAGCCAAACAGAAGCTTCTGAAGTACATGATAAGGACAGATGATGTAAGGTGTCACATTGTTCAAGTCTGATTTCTTTTTGAATACAGCGTGTGTTTGCTGCTTCTTTTATGTCAAACTCCAAGTATCACTTCTCCATTCCTACTTCCATACAAATGCTAACAAGCCAACATTGGTCTCCTTAAAGTGTGTATGTCAGTGGTGATTGATTCCATTCATTTATTTCTTCTTGTTTTAGTATCATGCTGTTTCTTAAACAATCCTTTTATGGCTGAATTTTTCACAGATGTGGTGTCTTGGTTAAGAGGAAATGTCATCCATATGATTCTGAAAATGACTTCCTTTCTCTTTCAAAATTCTTTTTTTTTCTAAATTGGTCCTTCTCTTTCTCCCCTCTTCCACTGTTGGCAGAACTAAATGAGCAAATTTGCTTTTTTTTTTCTTTTCTGTGAGAAATAAAGGGATTTCTCTACGTGCTTGTTAGTGCTCTATGCTCATCCCATTTGTATGAAGCTAGGAGAGTAATGTTTTCTTTTAGTCATATCTTCATTTTCATTAAACAGAATCAGTTGACAGAATTGTGTTTTTATACAGAACTAAAGTATACACCTAGCTTTCACAGCTCTCACCCAGGTTCAAGTGTTGTCATGTAGTATAAATAATACAATGCTAGGAGTAGGGAGTCTTAGCTTTTAAGAATGAAATCCTGTCACCGTAAACAGATCCTCCAAATATCCTGGGCATCAGTATCCTCATAAGTTAAAAAAAAGGTGGCTGGCCTGGATGATCTCTGAAGTGCCCACTAATTTTAAAATTATTTTGTATTAAGCCTGGTGTTCTATTTGGCATTAATAGGGGCAAGGTTGTTTGCTTTTTTTTAGTTTCTTTTACATCAGTTTGAAATCCATATACACACATTAGTATATAATCAATAGACACATACATATATGTGTCTATGTATGTATATATAATATATACATAGTATATGTATATATCATATTATATATACATATACGTATCTATATAGTATATATACATATATACTATGCATATATATGTGTGTGTATACATACATACATGTACATAATACATATAGCTAAAATGATTCTATAGTAATATATGGACATACATGTACAAGTAAAGTGTGATATGCACAGGTATGTATGTACACACATGCATATAATAAAATTCAATGCATATATTATATACATATATACATATGTTTATAAATATGTATGTATATACACTTGTATGTATGAAATCTTCTTTCCACTATCAAGAGAGCTATCCTGGGTAGAACAAAAGGAGAAGGAGACAAAAGTGAGGGAGAAGGTTAAGTGTGAAAGAAAGGGAAAAAGATAAGAAGAAAAAGAAAGAAAGGGTTTTTATACTTAACAATCAATGCCTCTTCCCCCTTGTGCCACCCTCCCCAAAGAGGGGAAAGAGCTCTATTTTCTGATTTCTTCTTTGAGATAGAGCTTGATCATTTTAATTTTCAGCTTTCTTTTTATTTTGGTGTTTGTTTTTTCTATATTACATTCTTCTAGTCATTTTAGACTCTAGTCATGTATTTCGTTTTCCTGGTTTTGAGGGAGATTTTTTTTTTTTTTTTTAGTTTTTCTACTACTCAGAAGGCACTAGGGTGGTTCACCCTGGTTGTGAGCAAGGATTAGCAAAGAATACAAGAGTAAAAGATATCATTAAAGGAAAGTATGAGGAAAGAAGGTGGTGTGGGCATGTGGCAAGAGTAAGGGATAAGTGAAGAGCAAAATATAATTTCCGCAGGCTTCTTTGTGATGTCAAAGAAAGGAAGGAAGGCTACCAAAACATTGGGTGGACACATTATGAAAAACTTATAGGAGCATAGGAAATGAAGCATATTGAATGGACAGATACTAATAGTTTGCAGTAGGTGGAGGGATCATCCTCAACGATGAGATCACAGAGCTATATGAATATTTTATATATAAATATTAGAACTTTCATTACCCTAAATTTTCATAGTCATTGGAGTAAAAGAAAGGACATAAACTTTTGATGATGTGAATATGAATAAAAAAAGATTTTACCCAAGACTGGCAGATCAAATCAAATCAACAAATATTTATTGAGCATTTATTATATATTATGAAGATGTAGGTTCTGCATAAAAGTTCACATTAATAGCAAGTCTTTCCTCTGTCATCTCTCCCATGGTATTATGCCTCTGCCACATACTTTTAAAAATCAAGCGGGTTATGGTATAGGCACACATATATTTTTTTCCTGTACCTATGTGTCTTAGGTTTCCCACACTTCTCAGGAGCTAAAAGGTCACCTAAAAGGACAGCTGTTTTTTCATATAATATGTCCAGATATTTTCCAGACGTATATAAAGCTATGCAGGGATTCTTAAAGTAGGGTCCATGAATTTGAGTTTTTCTTTCTGTATTTTGATAATTATTTCAATATGGTAATTTTCCTTTGTAATAATTTTCTTTCTTTTAAAAACAATACTCTGAGAAGTGGCCCATAGGTTTCACCAGTCCCATGATTCAGAAAAAAAAAAGAGTTAAGAACTTATGCTATCAGTGGTTTCCATTCCCCACACTCAAACCCATACTTGCACGCAAACATATATACCTAAACATACATATTGGAAAGAAAGTAAAAGTTAAAATTCAACCAAACAATGAGAAAATGGGTTGTAGCAGAGATGCGTGATAAAAGAAAATGGAGGCATGAATAGAAAATGGTTCATTGTTCTTCTTTTCCTCCAAATCTAGAATCAGGAAATCTTTGAGTTTCCATTTAAGTAATATTAGGGTAACCTATAAGAAAATCTCAAATTAGATCAGAATTATAGACCAGCTTCAGCCTGGCACATCTTTATGAGAAAAATGGTAACCACAGAAGTGCAGTACTTAGTGTCCTAATCCAATTAAAATAGCACACTGTGAACCATGTATCTGATTATGTCTGACATTCTGCACAGCTAGACTTTGAGGCATTTAAATCTGAGTTCTGTCTTTCAGGAAGTCATTCTATGCAGATTTCAAAAGCAAGTTCAGCTTCCCTTTAATTGCTATTTTAGATATTCTTGGAATTCATTCCAGCACTTACCTTAACTTATCCGGGTTCCATATGCTTCCAATAAGTTATGTATTAATATTTAGGACCTACCAGAAAGCATCCTTTAGCAACCTAGTTCTCATTAAGTGGAGAGAGGCCCAAGAGCAAAATAAGTACTTAATGGGTAACTAAATGAGAGACAAATGAAATCTTTGGAGAAGAAAAGTAAATGATGTCAGATTGAACTTTGCTAAATCAGCTGGATATTCAACTTGATTAGTCTTGTCCTAATGCAGCCCAAATTATCTCATTATTGTACATTATAGGAAAATAAGACAGTACCATGTTTTCTCCACCTTTTCTTTATTATTTTTTCACATATTAAAGCCACTGCAATTTAATAGGCTAAGTAACTCATATATAGAATTCACAGCTTTCAAGGACTCATGATCAATATGAGTTTGCATTATTTATATTTTTACATTTGCTATCATAATATGCAGTCTGGCAGTATAGGAATTTCTTCTTATACCAATTCTCAAAAGATAAATAAGAAGGCATAATCTAAATGAAAATGAGGGATTTAGCATTTTAGTAACTTTCTTCAACTGAACCATTGGTTAGACTAATTAATGATAACAGAGAAAAGGATTTGGTTTTGATTAAATCTGAAATTATTTTTCTTCTTGAGAATTGTTCTTGAAGGACACAGCTAATATTTATCAAGATGAAGGTGAAGGATAAAGGGGAAAAAACATAGAAGGGAAAGTAATGCTGAAAGTTAGAAGACTGACATGACAGTTATCCTGTCTCATCACTTACCATAATTTTACTTACAGAATCTAAGAATTAGAAGGTTACTAAAGGACCAAACGTACCTATCTGTTAATAAGCAACAATTTCTGTTCTAGTGATTCTGACAGTCCATCATTCAGTCTCTGCTTGAAAGTATCCTGTGAGGGGGAACCAAATGTCAATTAGGAAAGCCCATTTCATTTTGTGACACCATAGTAGGACCAATATTCTATCACTCCTTCCTCCATGTAAGGTAGTCTAATTTTACTTAAAACATATTGAGACTTATTGGTTCAGAAAACTAAAGGCTCTGACTGTTATCATCACTTCCTCACTGCCTGAGGAACATATAGCCAAGAGGGATTATCTGAGATTTGGCTGTTGGGTCATCTCAAGCAAGGGAACTTCACTCAGCTGAATCAACTTAGGGTTTCCTGAATGCCTCTCTGTGTTGACTATCTTTCTCATGATAAGGCTAAGCAAACCTCCTAGCCCAGAGCAGATAAACTTTTGTTAGATGTATCTTACATCAGGCTTAAATTTCTTTTTCTCTCAACTTTTGTGTGTTGTTTCTAGTTTTGCTTTATGGGGAGATAAAAAGAAGAAAAAGAAAATCTACTATTTCAGAAACACGACAATACTTCATATATGAAAGCAGGAATCCTGTCTCTTTTCTATGGACTAAATATTATTATTTCCTTCTACTTAATGAAATAGAGTATGATCTCAAGGTCCTTCACCACCCTAATAGCCTTCCTCTGATGATTTTCTAGCTCATCAAAATCCTTCCTAAAATTTGGTTTCCTGAACTGAGCACGGCAGTCCAGTTATAATCTGAAAATGGTAGAGTGTAGCAGAACTATCACTTCTCTAATTCTAAATACCATAGCTCTCAAAATAATGTAATATTGTATAGCCCATGTAAGCTCTGAAGTTTCTTATGAAAATTCCCACTGCCGGGCAGCTAGGTGGTGCAGTGAGTAAGAGTGACGTTGGGAGGGCCTGGGATCAGTTCCTGGCCTCAGTACTTAGCACGCACACATAAATAACTAGCTGTGTAACCTTAAGCAAGTTACTTAACCTGAATTGTTTAAAAAAAATAAAATAAAATTCCCACTGTCCCTGGTGAGTCATATATCCAAAGTCTAAGATATTTCTGAGAGGTGAGTGGTAATTCTCTAAAGAAACTGGCTTGATCCCCTACCAGTGTGCTTTGTTGCAAGATTTTCAGTTAAGCCATATTTAGTTAGCCAGTCTTAAGAATCTTTTAGAAAAGCTTGTTTGTTGCAATGGTAACAATTGGCATAAAATATCTCCCAGTCATTGGTTGCAGAATACCCCGTAACAATATTCAGAATCTAGGGGAAAGTGAATTCAAACTTAGAGAAGCCATATTACAAAGGGATAATGTATACATCTTGGTCCTGGTAGAATTTTTCTCCCATTCATGTGATGCTCAAGAATTTCTAGTTAGGTGTGGTATTTTTTTTTTCCATTTCCGAGCTCCTCATAGAACCATGATTCTAGTCTGTCCTGGGCTCCCAATGCAGGCATTGTCCCCTACTAATACAAGGATTTGGCAAGAACAGCTGTGGCAAGATAGAAGGTCCAACATAACTGGAACTTTGAAGCTTGCAAAGTTCTCAAAGTTGTGTGTGGTGGTGCTGGTGAAAGGATACCTCACCAAGACAGTATCTAAGGTTTCTCCCTCACATGTGGTTATTCTTCAGGAATATGTTAGAAAACCATATTTGCTCCAGTTTCCGAAATGAATCCCTTCTAACTGACTTGATAATTGATAGATAATCCCTGGAGTATGACCCAGTTTCCTTAATCCAACCAATATGATGATTATGCAGTGCCATCCTTTATCCTGAGGCCTGTGAATGATTTACTGATTGAAATATGTTTTCTTTTTCTTTTACCTTTCTTTTTTTTTTGGAGGGGTAAAGGCAAGGCAATTGGGGTTAAGTGACTTGCCGAAGGTCACACAGTTAAATGTCAAGTATATGAGATCAGATTTGAACTCAGGTGCTCTTGACTCCAGTGCTGGTGCTCTAGTCATTGTGCCACCTAATTGCCCCAAGATGTGTTTTCAATAAGTTAATGTGTAAAGGATAAACCTTCAAGGAGTTCACATTTAATGGGAAAACAATGCATATAAGGTAGCAAAAAAGTATGTGAGGTAAGTATGAAGAAGGTGGAATCAGAATATTGTCTGAATAGAATCTGAAATGGACTTGGTAGAACAATGAATGTGGCTGGCCTGGAAACTTACCCAGAATGAGGGTTCCAGGAGGAACTCACCAGTTGGCCAAGCTTTATTTACATGACTGACAGACCCTTTCACCTCCCAAATCATTTTGGAATGGGAGTGTAAGAGAATTCAGATAGGCACAATCTCTTTGACAAGCTGCATTATGGTACAGGTTGAATGAATTTGGGCAAAGACTGATAGTTTTCTCTGTGTCCAAATTCCCCATTTTCCCTGTATTTCTAGACAAAAAATAAGACAGCAGTGTTATAGTCTAATATGAAATTTTATCTCCACCCTCCACTTCTTTTTCCTTTCTTATATCTGTATGCTCAGAACAATTTATAAGTACAAATTTTATTTGAGTTAATATCTTACATGATGGGTTTTGTGACTTTTTTTTAAAGGTTCCATCAATGTTGTCATTTTGCCAGGGTTTCTGAAGCAATGCCAAGTTCCATATTTACTTTTGAGGTGTATGGGGAAAACTCTTATCTATCTGCAGAAATTGAATAAATCAATCCTACTTTCTGTTTACTTCAAGACTCACAACACAATAGAATGGGAACTACTTCACCCAATGAAAACTTTGCTGGGTAATTCAGAGCTCAGCTTAAAATGTAATGTCATCTACAGAGCACATTTTTCAAGAGGTTGTTCATTTTTATGCTTATTATTAACTTTCAGTAGATTCATTAAAATGTTAGACTTTATCCTGAATCACTTAAATCTTCCATGAATCTTGCATGTGGAAAATAACCTGGCAGATGCTTAATTTGGGGAAAATGCTTAGTTCTGCATAAAACAACTTTTTCATGAGAAAATGAACTATTAAAAGAAATTATTTATGTGTCTATAAATGCCAACATTTTGGTCATGTGGAGAGGCATAAACAAAATGTTACTTCTTTGAAAACACCTGTGTATAATCTAAGAGTTACAGGTCGAAAAGAGTGTAGCAAATAAGGTTTCTGCTATTTTTTTTTGTAGAACCAATCAATGGGCGTGATTGTGGAGGATGAACTATAGGCAGGGCACTGGGTAAGTGATATCTGAAAGACAATTAAACATAAAAAATAATGTCTCACCATTCTATTTGGTGAGACAAGACAAATACAGGTGGAGAGTCCACAAAAGTAGGAAATATAGAATAAGTGCCAAAGTATTGGTAAAGAAAATCAAGATGAATAAAGGATGAAAAAAGAGATAAAGATCACTGTAGGCTCCAGAGGACAGGGCAAACTCAATGGATTAAAGGATGAGTAAAAGGGAGAAGGGAATATTATTCAGAGGATATGAAAAGTGTGATAAAAGACATGATGAGGGATGATTGGCTGGGGCAAGTGGTAGAAATATACGTGTAATTTTTAGAAGATAATGAAGAGATTAATTTGGATGGAACCTGTGTGGTAGTATTTGGTAATAGCAGGATATAGGTAGATCATGGTCAGATGGTAGAGATGTTTTACTGTCAATCTAAAATGTTAATCCTGAAGATAATAGAGAACTGGTGAAGGATTTATTTGTTTATTTATTGCTTTGCTTTTTAAAATTTTTTTTTAATTTTTTAACTTTTTTTTAAATTTTTTTTTAAACAAATGCTTTATTAACTTCTGTTTTACATCATTCATTTCCGCCAGATTTTGAGTTACAATCATTTTCCCCCTGTTATCCCCCTACCCAACCTCCCAGTATAGCAGTCCCACAAGATATTGCTTCCTCCAACCTGCTCTCTCCCATACCTTCTCCCATACCCCCTTCGACTTTTCCATTAGAGGAAGGTGAATCTTTGTGTCCCAATGTCTGCACATCTGTAATGGAAATGCAGATTTAAAGATCTTCCCTGCCCCTAGGCCCTTTGATTGGCTTAAGAGACTTTGGCTTTAAGAGACTCTGAAAAACCTTCCTTGATTTGAAAATATGCTCTGCCTCCTAATAGGCTGAATGTGGTCACATGGAGCCTGTGGTGGGAGGCTTGGTTTTCAGGAATAACCACACCTTGATGCTGTGTGATTGGGCAGTGGATCAAAAGGGTGGTTACATTCTTTGAGCCAGGAGAAGGCTATATAAACTCTGATGAGGGGCTTTGCTTTGGGGCTCACTTTGAGAAGTGTTGTGTGATTTGACCAGATGAGACTCTGGGAAGCAGTTGTTGAGAGCCCCCTGGCTTTGAAAACCCAGATGTTGATGCTTCCCTCTCTGGTAACTGTGATTTGGTATTGATATAATGGTAGGACAGTTTGGAAGCCTGTCTGTTTGATCTGTAGGTTCTGTAACTCTGAAGTGCGGGGTGCTGACCTTTTTCCCCTGAACTAGGTAATGTATGTTTGTTTGATTAAAGTAAGCTTGTTAACCCATTTTGAGTTGCTTTCCTTTTGAAAAGCAGATCTAAGAACCTGTGTTGGCAGTCACCCTGGGGATATTGGGGTGCTTGCTGCTACAACATCTTATCTCCTAATTATAAGCAAAAGAGTATTAATAATAGTATTTATATATATTTGAAACATTTAATGTTAAGACGTTGAATTTCAGATCCATTTCCTTCCTCCCTTGTCACCCATTCCCTCTGGGGAGATAAGTAATTAAGTATATGTTGTACATGTCTAGCTATGCAAAACATTATCATAGTAGATATATTGTACAAGGCTGCTTATAATTCCCTCCCTCTCATCCCACCCCCCCACCTGGTCCCTTCCCTACATGATCCTGTCCCTCTTCTATAGTGGGTACTTCCAACCTCCCCTCCCCCCAAGGATACCCCCCCCACCCCAATCAATCATCCCTCCTCTCATCCCCCTTCCCCCTATTCCTCTGCAGGTTGAGATATCCCATTTAGTATGTATGTCATTCTCTCCCTGAACAAAATTCAATGAGAATGTGGATTTGCCTTTTTTTTCCCTTCCTATTCTCCCCCTCCCTTGCAACCA
This sequence comes from Gymnobelideus leadbeateri, assembly GCA_011680675.1. Classification (NCBI taxonomy): domain Eukaryota; kingdom Metazoa; phylum Chordata; class Mammalia; order Diprotodontia; family Petauridae; genus Gymnobelideus; species Gymnobelideus leadbeateri. The sequence continues at coordinate 240,309 of WOXC01003007.1, read as the reverse complement.
CTTCCCCTTGATTGTTCTACATGAGATAGTTTACCCTACCCTGTCTTTCCCCATCTCCTCTTGCCACTTTCCTCTCTCACCTCATAATTTCATCCCTTGAGTATTCTCCCTTCCCAACAAATTCAACCTATGCCCTCTATCCATATACACACACATTCACATATGTATTCATATGACCACACACCCTTCTTCCATTATTTTCATAGTGAGAAAAATATCATCACTCACAGTTATTGCTTTTCCATATAGGAATGTAAATAGTTCAACTTTGATAAGTTCCTTTTGATTTCTTTTCCCTGATTACCTTCTCAGGCATCTCTTGCTTCTTGTGTCTGGATGTCAAATTTTCTATTCAATTCTGGTTTTTTCCTCAAGAATGCTTGAAAGTCCTCTATTCCACTGAATGACCATATTTTCCCCTGAAACAAAATACTCAGTTTTGCTGGGTAGGTGACCCTTGGGTTCATTCCCAGTTCTTTTGCCCTCTGGAATATCATATTCCATGCCCTTCGATCCCTCAGTGTAGAAGCTGCCAGGTCCTGGGCTATTCTGATTGTGTTCCCACAATATTGAAATTGTTTCTTCCTGGCTGCTTGTAGTATTTTCTCCTTGATCTGGGGATTCTGGAACCTGGCTATAATATTCCTGGGAGTTTTCTTTTTGGGATCTTTTTCAGGAGGTGATCAGTGGATTCTTTCAACCTCTATTTTGCCCTCTGGATCTAGAACATCAGGGCAGTTTTCCTTGAGAATTTCTTGAAGGGTGATTTCTAGGTTCTTTCCTTGATCATGGCTTTCAGGTAGTCCAACAATTTTTAAATTGTCTCTCCTGGATCTATTTTCCAGGTCACTGGTTTTTCCCATGAGATATTTCACATTGCCTTCTAATCTTTCATTTGTTGGGATCTGCTTAACAGCATCTTGATTTCTCATAAAGTCATTAGCTTCCATTTGCTCCAGTCTAACTCTGAAGGAATGAATCTCCTCAGTGAACTTTTGAGATTCTTTTTCCATCTGGCAAATTCGACTTTTTAAGGCATTCTTCTCCTCATTGCCCTTTTGGGCCTCCTTTGCCATTTGAGTTAGTCTATTTTTTAAGGTGTTGTTTTCCTCAGTCAGGCTGTTGACCCTCATTTCATACTTTTCCTGCATCCTTCTCATTTCTCTTTCCAATTTTTCCTCCACTTCTCTTATTTGATTTTTAAAGTCCTTCTTAAGGTCCTCTATGGCCTGCAACCCACTCATGGTTTCCCCTGGGGCTTTTGGAGCAGGACTTCTGACCTCACAGTCCTTTTCCTGCTCTATGCCCCCAAAATAGGAGTCTAGGGTTGCATTTTTCTGTTTCCTTTGCCTTGGCATGTTGCCACTTAATTACTTGACTTTTGGGCTTGTTGCCACACTATGGCTTTAAGGCCAGATAGAGGAATTTTCGTCCTGAACGTGTGGGGGGCAACTTCCGTTTCTGGCAAGCTGTAAACCCACCCACGACTTCCACCCTAGATCACAATCCAGATCCAGGGAGGTTAAAGCAAGAGCGATTACCCGCCCAAGACTGATCGCTGCATCTCCCTACAATTAATTGCAGGCCAAGAGCTGGAGCTGCCTCTGAAAACTACAAAATGGCGTGTCTCCTCAGTGGCTTCTAGCCCCCAGGGGAGGAAGCCGACGCATTCCCCCAGATACAAGTCCCAAAGTCCATAGGACACTAACCTCTTACTTTGTCCTAGGCATGTCTATGTTGATAATTCTGGAGTCGCCACAGCTGCTGGTGTTCTGGGGTTCCTCCAGCCAGCTGCTGGCCCTGCCACCCTGGGGCTAAAACCTCGGCTCAGCTTTTTTAAAATTTTTAATCAAAAGAGTGCTATGATTGAAATCTGCATTTTTGCAGGATCCATTCAGTAGTGGTATGCATGAGACAAAACAAAATGGAGATAAGGAGACATTAAATGCTCTAAGCACGCTATAATAATGATGATAAATTCAAAGTGTATTACTTCTGAAATAGATTGGCACCAATGGCATTAAGGAAAACCTTACAACTTTACAATATAATTTTAGGGTAATAGCTCCAAAGGTTTTATGCATGGACATATAGCTAAAGAAACGTTTCTAAAAAAAGATTCCTTTGGAGACATCTAGATAGGGGAGGAATCTAAAGAGTATGCCTGGTTATTTCACTTGTCCCTAAATAAATTTAGAAGATTATATATCTGTATCTATATGTGTGTGTATATGTGTTTTTTGTGTATGTATATGTGTGTGTGTATTTGTGTGTATGTATGTGTGTGTATTTGTGTGTATGTATATGTGTGTGTGTATTTGAAACTGTAGACATCTTTGCAAACAGGATGAATGAATTTGTTTTATCTAACAGTAGTCTTTTGAAGTAGACAAAATATTTATTTTTTAGCCTGTGGTTAAGCTTTAAGGCAGACAGGATGGAGGACCAATCTAGTTTTATGGAAGTGAATATGATGTGTCACATCCATTGATGTCGAGGTTAGTTCTAAAATGGAGTCTCTCATGTAAAGAGAAAATATAGAACTCCTCTCTCTTTGCCTCCACATCAATTCCTTAAAGGAGATACCAGTTTAAAAGATGATTAGTTGATCAGAGTTAATACCTACTTGAGTAGAACTAGAGAAAATCATATAACCATGGTGACCGAATGTATTTCATATTTATGTTATCTAACTTTAACCAGGCTCCCATGGATGATAGGCAGTTCTTTTATTCCTCTCTAATTGATTTCCAATCTCATGTCCCATAGAAGTTTCTTTCTTTTGCCATCTATACTGCCCTACCCTTTCAGCTGTGGACCTTAATCTCTTTTTTTTTTGAAGATATTTTTTTAACAAATGCTTTATTAACTTCTGGTTTACATCATTCATTTCCACCAGGTTTTGAGTTACTCAATCTCTTTTTAATAACAAAATTGTCCTCATAATGCCAAGGCTCCTTTCCCTCTACCCATTTCTCTTTATCTCAAAACGTCATACCCTACAGTCTCCTTCTTTCTTCTAGTATCTAATAAGATTCACCTTTTTTTTCTAAGACCAAGTCTTCTGTGTAGATTCTTAATTATATTTCTTGTCATCTACTCAACAAACTGATCTCTCTCTCTCTGTCTCTGTCTCTGTCTCTGTCTCTGTCTCTGTCTCTCTCTCTCTCTCTCTCTCTCTCTCTTTCTCTCTCTCTGTCTCTCTCTGTCTCTTTCTCCATCCCTCCCTCCTGTATTTGTATCTTTTCACTGACCACTGCCTCATCAGTTCCTGGAGTCTTCATCTCATTGATTCTCTCATGTCCTTCAAGATGTAACTCAAGCATCTTTTACATACTATCTTTATTTCTACGAGTGCTAGGGCCTTTCCTGTCTCACTGATTCTTATTTAACCATAATGTATTTATTCTTTATATATGTATATTTGCTATTATTTTTATATGTTTGTGATAGAACATTAATTCCTTAAAAATAAGAATTGTTTTATTTTTTTTTTAATTTGTGTCCTCATCCTCATATAGCAGTGTTTTTGTTCAGTCAGTTTTTTAGTCATATCTAACTCTTTGTGACCCCCATTTAGAATTTTTTTGGCAAAGATACTTAAATGATGTGCTATTTACTTTTCTAGCTCATTGTACAGATGAAGAAACTAAGGCAAATCAGATTAAATGACTTGCCCAGGGTCATACAAGTAAGTGTCTGAGGCCAGATTTTAACTCATGAAGATGAGTCTTCCTGACTTCAGGCCAGGTACTCTATTCTACTAGAATAGCTGTTCATATATAGTAATAGTTGTTCATAATAAACACATAGTAGATATTCAATATTCATTTGATTGGAGGCCAAATTGTGGCCATGAAGAAAGAAGTATAGTAGAATTAGTAGGACCAGAAGGCATATTACAGATCATCTAGCTGTAATCTCTTATTTTATTGATAAGGAAACTTAGACCAACAATGGTTAAGTGACTTACCTAAGGTCACATAGAGAGAAAATGGCTAAACTGAGGTTTTAAACTCAAGACTTGAAATACAATGTCTACTGTTCTATACAAAGTTAACATAGGGTTTAAATGCCTGGAAGAATGGCTTTGAGGGAAAATAGGAAGTCACTGAGAGAAGTTCTTCTTTCATAATAATGATTTCCCTTTAGACTTGTGTTTGAAGTAATCATTCAGCATGATATTTACTAGGTAGCTTGAGATGTGGACCCTTACTGAGAAAAGAGAAGTTTGGGCTTGAGATTCAATTCATTTGGAATTATTTTCAGTTTAAGAGACAAATGTGGGTTCAAAAAGTTGTCTCCAAAATGGATTTATTAAATTTTTATACTGAATATTCATTTTTACCTAATTCATTACAAAATTGTACATTTGTTCCAGTGCTGCTGCGGCTGCTGCTGATTGCAGCAACAATAACATTACCTGCAAGTTATGGGGAACTTTAAGGTTCCTAATATACTCTGTATGACCTTAGGCAAGTTACTGAATTACACTGGACTTCTTCCTCAGTTTCCTCTTTAGTAAAATGAGGAATAGGTCAAGATAACCTCTCACATCCCTTCCATCTTTAGCCTATTATCTGATAATCTCATGAGTTTCACAGAAATCTAGATAAATACTATTATTATACCTATTTTACATATGAGGAAATTTTGACTCAGAGGGGTTGAGACAACCTGTTGTAACCCACTTGAGTGGTTCCTTCTTAGGAATTCCTATTGCAATTCTTTCACATAACAGTATCTTGTTGCATCACTGTATTTATGTCATCAACTTTCCCCCCACAACACCTAACAATATCAGCAACAGTAACCATTTATATCGCTCTTTAAGGTTTCTAAAATACTTTACAAATATCATCTCATTTTTTATCTTCACAACTTGGGGAGGTAGATTTTTTATGCCCCCATTTTTTAAATGTGGAAACTGAGTTAAACAGTTTAAGTGACTTGTCTAGGGTCTCATAGCTACTATCTGACATCATATTTGAATTCAAGTCTTCTTGACTCTAGGACTAACAACAAAATTAACAAAAATGATTGATAGAATCAATGAATCTGATAAGGATACAAAATATTTTCATGGTAGTTGTACCTGAAAGATATGGAAGTTTAGAAGTAGAATCAGATTACTGAAAACAGTGATGTTAGCTAAGAGATTCAGAGGACAGATTCAAATTTGTATTTTTATTACTAACTCTGAAGGCATCTATTCTCTGTCTAAAAACATAGCAACAGAGATTAGATTTGAGATTTCTTTGTCAGAAAGAACTTCCATATGGGGAAATTCTCTCTGACATAGTAGGTTATAAAATTCTTTGCAATTTATGGTCTAAGAAAATTTTCCAGGGGCAACTAAGACATTAAGGGACTTGCCCAGAGTCATAGAACCAATATATGTCAGAGATGGAACTTGAAACAAAGTTTCCTGGCTTGCAGTAGCTCTTGATAGAGAACATCAGTGCTCTCTAGAGAAGTATATTTCATTACCTGTTCTACATGATAAGTATGAATAATACTACAAATAATATTTCTACCATTACTAATAACGACTAATATTTTGTAGCAAAGTTGTTCAAAGCAGTAAATATGATTGTATTTGATTACTGCTACTCAGAGTTCATCTTCATTTTAATATTCCTTTCTTTAACATAATTGTAATGATTGTTTCAGGTTTTTCTTAGAATTACTTCTCTGATTGTTTGTGGTAATTCATTTGTTGGACACTATTCCACTTATGGTGTAATTCCTATTTAACCTAACCACAACCCCCTAGATGTTAAAGTATTTTTTTTTTACTTTGTGGATGTCTCTAATTTCCTCCTACTTCATCTTTTGTGAAGGATATAATTAACTTTTGTGAAGTTATTCCAATTGGATGCTAAGCCATTTTCCTTTTCTGTAAAAGTTGACTCAGTCAACGTTCTTTACACATCCTAAGTTTTCACTTCTCTAGGGAAGTAGTCACCCTCCAAGGCTTCCTTTTCATACAGCTTCTGAATTCATAGTTTATTAATGATCTCTGACTTTTATTTGCATAGATATTGTTTTTTCCAAAATATTAATGCATACATTTATGTATTGAACACACATACACACATACACAAAGAAAATATCTAAATTAAGGATAATGTTTGTATATGGACAGAAAGAACTATTTATATAATTTGCTCTTTTTTTCTTTACTCATTCAGTCAAGCAGCCACATATTGAGTTACTTTTAAAAGTACATAAAACATGTATTATTTACCCTTTTGTACCCTAGGGCTATCTCCTTTTAATGGTAGACCTACATCTGTCTAGTCAACTGATTGAAGTTCATTCTTCTTCAGTAACCATGACCTCATATGCTACATAAATGATTTCTGTTGCTTTGTTTGAGTCATTTATCCATCATGTCTGACTTTTATATGACTCCATTTGGGGTTTTCTTGGCAAAGATACTGTGGTGGTTTGCCATTTCCTATGCCAGCTCATTTTACACATGAGGGAACTGAGGTAAATAGGGTCAAGTGACTTGCCCAGGGTCACACAGCTAGAAAGTATCTAAGGTCATATTTGAACTCAGGTCTCTTCAGTTCCTAACCTGGTGCTTTATACACTGCATCACCTAGCCAACCTCATAAATGAAAGTGATTTATATTACTCTATATATTGTGGTATCAATGGGAATTCTTATAATACTTTTAAATGAATCCTATAAAATGTTTAGTTTCCATTTGCATAGGGTTTTAAGATTTTCACAGCATTTTTTTTTTTTTTGCCTTTTGGAGGGCAGTTGGGGTTAAGTAACTTGCCCAAGGTCACACGGCTAGGTTTTTGTTTGTGTGTGTTAAGTGTGTGAGGCCGGATCCGAACTCAGGACCTTCTGACTCCAGGGCTGACGCTCTACTCACTGCGCCACCTAGCCGCCCCCCACAGCATTTTTAATATAACATTACAGGGTAGACAGTGCAAGTATTATACCTCTAAATTCAAGACAAAGATATTGAGACTGAGACATTGTGATTTTACAAGATTTAGTCAGATAGTAGGAATCAGTAAGATCATGAACCTAAACTTTCTGATTCTTGATTAGTACCTTTTTGTTTTTAAACCATGTCAAGTTGTTTTTCAATAAGTAGAGCAAATATACTCTCCTACCCAAATATTCTTTTTGGGAGATTTAATAGTTCATCCTTCCTCTTACTATATTCTGCTTAGGAAGCTAAAATTGCTATGAGATTCCTCTAGTAGATAAACTTGCCAAACATAATATTTCAGTATTTTCTTGAGCTCTGACATGAAAAAAAATTGTAAGGTTATACATTCCTATGCAGACAGATTATCAGAATACTTGCTTTGTTCATGCAATGTCTTGTCATGCTGGAGACAAAACCATCAATTATTATTAACATTTATTTATCTCGAGTCAGACTCAAGATTTCCAGTAGATATTGTGAGTTGCAAGGTGTCAGAACTCTAATTTTCATTACTAAAGCAGGTGTCAAGTTCTGGCATTCAGTGGTAGTGTTGGTGATAGCTATATTATATGAATCTGAGGGGAGTAGCAGAAATATGCAGTTAAAATAGTAGCTTGATCTTAAGATAATTACATTTTTGAGGACTTCAACCTCAAAAAGAAAATAACAGCCAGTCAAATCTTGGGGTCAGTTTAGATATGAATTTCATCTTCATTTTCCTGAGAAGGAAGAGCTTCTGCTAGCTCTTCCCTGATTCTTTGGATTTGACCCTCTCCAGATATCTTGGTCTGCCCAGAACCTGTCCAGAGGGTCAGGTGAGAAGAGCAACATGATTACTAATAGCATTTAAGTAACTTGGGACTGAATAACTAAAATTCTCCTGGTTAGTTGGAGGATCCCCAGGCTTTAGAATCTGCTTTGTTTCAAACTTCTAAAGTTGTCAGACATAACCATTTGTCCAATTGACTCACTTTCCATATTCTTGGAACTGCCACATGATCTGCCAATATATCCTAAAGGTTACTTGAACTTGCCTTCTTTTCTGATATTGAACACTTTGTTCTTCTCAACTTTTCCATCCACTTTGAAGCTGAATTCTGTTATATATGATATCTCCTCCAATTAGAATGTGAACTCCTTGAGAGAAAGAACTAGCTTACTTTTTCTCTCTATATCCTCTTACAAGTACAGAATGGTGGCAAAAAAAAGCATTTAAGAAAATTTTTCGTTCATTAACATTCACAGAAATAACTTTAATGCCATTAGAGAAAAAGAAAATAGACACAAAATACAAGGGAAATGAGGAAAGAATACCAGCCAGAAATTTTGCAACCTGTTTAGGAGCCAAAAAACTATCTCATTAAAAAGAAATTCTTTTATTTTTTGTAATGACATATAGATTAATGTAGAATTCTATATAGGATTTCTTTGCAGTTTTTTATAATATGCTGCAGCCTGTATATTCACTATGAATCTCTTTATTAAACGTTTGATGTGCTATGATGTTGATGCTGAACTTACAGTATTCTGTGACTTGCAGTTATATGCCATGTTAGAAATATGGAGTTTGTTCTGAGGAGAAGTTTATGGTAATAAAAAGAACTAAAATATGCCACATACATGCCAAAAATACTTTCTCCTTCCTTTTCATTTTTAAGTTCCATACACTCTCAATCTGTAATATCTTTTTTTTTTTTTGCTTTTTTTTGGAGGGCAGTTGGGGTTAAGTGACTTGCCTGAGGTCACATGGCTAGTTTTTGTGTTTAAGAGTCAGAGGCCAATTGGATCCCAGGTCCTTCTGACTCCAGGGCTGGTGCTCTATTCACTGCACCACCTAGCTGCCCTAATATGTAATATCTTACCAAGGTGTATGAATGTATGTATTTTGTTTATGCATATTTATAGGAGATCAATGGCTCATCTATCCAACTGCCTACCACCATCTGTGCAATAGGCATCCCTCATCTACTTTTAATTTTCTTCCATAGAGAGCTGATTTAGAAATGACTCCAATTACTAGTTACCAAAGTAATGAATCATTTCTTATTAAAATTTCTGTGTTAATTGAAATGTCAATTTCACTCTTTTGTGATGTTATTCAGTGTTAACTGTGTCTTACTCTTATCTTGTATAAAGTATTAATGGTATAGATGTGTAGAGTTTATAAATGTTACGTGTATTGGGCCTCTTTTGTTTCTTTATCTTCAGTCATATGTTACAATAACCTTCAAAAACCTTTCTCATGTTCAGTTGTACATCAAAGTCACTAGGTGCTAAAGTTTATGTTGATTTAATTTGACAATTCTTATCAAGTTCTTCATAGAATTTAGAATGAACACTGCAATGCAAGATGATCTTATCTACAAAATTATGTTTCTTGTTGTCTTTGTAGCTTCAGAGCAGCCACCCCCATCCACCTCTTCATTCAGCTTCCTAAAAATTCCCTATGAACTACCATTCCCTTTATATTACCTGGCATCATTTATTCCATGAATGTCAACAAAATTATTCAGTTCCTCCAATGGTATGTTGACTCATAGTTTTGAGCAATGATCTTACATTTAGAGTACTATAACTTAAGTTCATACTTATAGCTAGTCTACAAATTATATGATTCTTAGTACTCTTCCCAACATTTTCGAGCATTCTGTCATCATCCCTGCAGAATTTAAAGGCACCACATAGGACCATGACCCATTTTGTATATTTTCTTCCATAAGGGTTTCGACAGCAAAAGACTTTATTATCTAGGGGACAGCCTAATAGTAATGTACCTTTCATCACATAGCTAGACAGATTAAAATAAAATTGACACATCTTATCACTAGAACTGTACTTGATGCCTTTCCATTATAGTAGCACATGTCGGAGTGTGTGACCTGCTGATGTAACCTTTGAGAACCCAGGGTCACCTTCATTCCATAGTGGAGCATATGAATGAAGTTTTTGTGGAAGAATAGTAATAGATAACAGACAATTTGCCAATATGAAGTTATACTATGTGACTCTCCTGTTATCTGTATATATAACCAGTTTAGGACATGAAAAATATCACTTTGCTCTTCTGCCTCCTTTTTGTTGTTGTTGTTGTTGTTGGCAAAATAACAGGGTCATTGTTATTAACCATGATATACTTAGAATTGCTTTAAAATAACTGATAAACCTAAACCAACCAAATATTTGGTTGACTCCAAGGTTGTTTGATTTTGCCTAACCTTTTCCTCCTTTTTATTTCTCTTAACAGTTCCCTCTTCTAAGGGATGATAGCCGAATCTCTAGGGGCCCTTCTCTTTTCCCAATGGAGTAGCTATTTCTCTTTTCACTTCCATGTCCCTTTGAAACTTAACAGAGACCTCAGGGAGTCATTAGTGTACTTAATATTTTATGCCCTGTAAACAAAAGGGAGCCATAAAAATATAAAAAATATGAAGAGAAAAGTGAAGGGATGTATTTTACATGGTCAACCATAACAATTTTTAGACTAACTGCTGAGGAATTTGTGAAATGTAATTTTCTAGATAGAAATGGACAGTTTCTCCAATAAAAAATAATCTATGAAGATGCAATGCTTTCAAAAACTATCATTCTCTCTGGGTTTGCATTTGAAAGGCCTGTAAAATTGACACTATTTAAATAAACTGCTATAGCCGAGTCCCTACAGATTGTAACCTCTCCTCCTTGTAATGGTGAAGCTTTTATACAAAGAGCTGAACAACTTAGAGCAAAACAATTGAAATGCCATTATTCTGGAGGAACCAAGTGTGCAGGGCTGGTGGACACTGGTTATTCTTTTGCTGAAATAAAATTGATAGAGAAAGTTGATCATGTGTAAGTAGATTATAATTTGATTGTCATTCAGTAAAAATTGAATTGCTGATGGGTATCAGAGCTAATCCTACATTATTAATGCACACAGTTTAATGCTGTGAGTTCTCACTTCAATAATCTTCAAATCCACTAGATTTCAAACAAAGAAGTTAAAGGTTTGGTGCTGGTTGTCTAAAAGATTTAATGACAGAGTAAGTTCAAAATTTTGTTACCCCTATTTGTGGGTGTAAACTAAAGGGTTAAATAAAAGGAGTTAATTAATATGTCCAGAGATTAAAGGATTAAATAAAATAAAAAGCACAACCAGTGGAACTGTTTATCATTGGCTTGGGGTGTAGGAATCAAAATACTGAGCCAGAATTCAGTATTAGTTCCTATCATAGTTTGTACCTGGAACAAGATATCTCTAACCTTGGTGACTCTGCTGAGCTCAGGTTAGAGTAATGCCTGGTTTGTTTTCTTCTGGGACAAAACACAAGCCTGACACCTGAAGGTACAGCAAATAATACAAATATCACCTTTCAGTTAATTTTGTAATTACCTCTCTCCCCCTTAACCAAACACACGAACATAGTCCTAAGCACATAAAAGGCAATTAATAAATACTTATCAGATTTAGAAAGAAAATATTTAAGGTCAGTCACTTTCACTGAATCAAGTCAATTATTTGCTATCTAGATCAAGAAAATATACATCTGTCTCAAACGAGAGTCCTAGTGACCACAAGGAAGAGATGGCAATGTTTGAATATATTTTCTTCTTCTCTTTTATACTGGTTGTATGACTATGACCAAGTCACTTAACCTTAAGTAGTTTTGTAAGAATGTAAGTTACTAATGACTGATCTGTATTTATGGAAGATATTTCAATATTGGAAACTCCCCACATCATTGAAATCCTAGACATGGACCACTTTCTCCTGAGGGAAAAAGGAAGAAAGGAAGGAAGGAAGGGAGGAAGGAAGGAAGGAAGGAAAGCATATGAAATAGGTATACCAATCAGACATTTACTGATAATAAATCATAAAGGAATTTATTTTAAAACAGTTGGTATACATACAATTTTGCCATTTATTAAAGACAAAAGCAATTTTGTGTATCAATGAGATGGATGTGCTGGTTTATTTTTACATAAAGAATTATATCTTGGAAGAATATTTGATACTGATATTTTGGTTGTTGCCTGTTCAGAAACTTTGTATTGTTGCCAAATTTTCCTGACCCCCACATTCAATTACATTACCCCATATGGAGTCATGACCCACAGTTTAAGAAGTGCTGATCTAGCGTATGGTTGTTAAACTTTTTGCCAAACCAGATTAAAATGTCATTGGCAAATGTTTAATATCAGTATGTGGCTTGCGTGGATATGTTTTTCTTTGAGTTTGAAACTCCTGCTCTAGTAGGTTATAATATATTTATGCTCTAGTAGGTTATATATGATTGTGGTATATTGTTTATATATATATATATGTAACATTGTGGTATATTAGAAATATATATATATATATATGTAAAACATTGTGGTATATTATCTATCTGTCTGTCTGTCTGTCTATCTAGAATGGACCTGGGATTTTGTTGGAATAGGAAAACACCAGAGGTGAAAATTTCCTTTGCCTATTTAGATCATACCTTCTCTGCAACTTAAGAATTTTAGAGAGGAAGCTGGAGAACTGCATCTTGTTTATCTTTGCATCTTTCCCAAAGCCTAGAAGAATGTTTACCTATAGTAGAGATTTAATAAATGTACATTGAATGAATGATAGAATAAATGAATTTAGTTTTAAAAAATAGGCTGATGACAAGAGAACAAATAAAAGACTAGAAAGCCAATGTAATGGATTATGTACATGCATCTAAATATGTGTGTATAAACACTACTGTTTTTAGTTTGCACCTTTGATTCCATTGGTGTAGGTAGTTGCATACTTTTATAAAGGGAGGAGAGAAAGAACTCTTTGGCAAGTTAAAGTTACAGTTGCTTGGAGCATTGAGAGGTTTAGTAACTGGCCTATGGTTCTATAGTCATTCTGAATCAGAAGGAGAACTGGCACCAAATTTGTCCTAACCTCAGGGCTCTGTTGGACTGCCTTTCATGTATGACATTATGAAACATATACCGAAACAAAAATGTAAGAAGAATGTCTATATACATTAACCCAAAGTAGGAAAAAAAACTAGCCAATTGGCCACTTTATATACACTGACAACAGCCCTGAGGCATAGGAAATAGCACTGAATTTGAAACCAAAGGCCTGGGTTTGAATTTGGTCTCTGTTCTTAAGAAAAATAATCTATCTATGAAGAGTTCTTATTATAATTCGAAATTTTTGCTATATGGATTGTGTGGTTTACTTTTTTTTTTTTTTTGCCTTTTGGAGGGGTTAAGTAACTTGCCCAAGGTCACACAGCTAGTTTTTTGTTAAGTGTCTGAAGCCAGATTTGAACTCAGGTCCTCCTGACTCCAGGGCTGGTGATCTACTCACTGTGCCACCTAGCTGCCCCTGTGGTTTACTTTTAATTATATAATTAATTGAAAAGGAAATGTAAATCTGAAGGTTAAAAAAAAGAAATCTCAGGTATAGCTCCTTATTCTGAAGCTTAGAAATTTCAAAAAGAATCAGAACTGTCAGAGGTTGAGGAAGAGACAGGGGATTGCTTTGTCAAAAATGTAGAGAAATTGAGGTGGCTAGGTGGCGCAGTGAATAGAGCACCGGCCCTGAAGTCAGGAGGACCTGAGTTCAAATCTGGCCTCAGACACTTAACACAAAAATTAGCCATGTGACCCTGGGCAAGTCACTTAACTACAATTGCCCTCCAAAAAGCAAAAAAAAAAATGTAGAGAAACTTAAGAGTAGCAAAGTGTGTGGCTCCATCTCTCATGTCCATGAGATGTTGTACCTTCTTTTGTCCTTGAAAAATCCTTCCCACCTCTCTACCAAGCCCCCATCCCACACCTGTATGGTTAATATAAGGCTTTTTCCTCCTTCAAGCTTTCTGTTCTACCCAGTTGTTAGCACTGTCACTCTCCTTAGTTTTCCTTGAACTATTACTAATTGTATACTTATTGTGCCCATCAGTAGACTCTAAGCCCCTGGGGGTTACAGATTGCTAAGATTTGGTCATTATAGATCTAGCTCTTTGCCCACTGTATGACATGTGTTGGATGCCTATTCGTTGAATTGCTTCAGATTCAGTTTATGTGTCATCAGAGGGCATGCAGGTTCTGACTTCTATCAGAGATGCACTGAAGTGATGTGACAGGGAATATTTACACCTTGGAAATCAGCAAACACCATAAATCAGGGCTTGGTTTTTTTTTTTGTATGTTGTCCAGGCTTAAGTGAGTGATGGAGAAAATGGTAATCATGCAGATTAAATCTAAATGTGTCCTTCATCAAATTTCTTTTCCCAGAGAGCTAGTTGTTAAATATTTCCTAGAACAGATCTGGTTGAAAGTCTGATGTTAGTACCTATATAATCTTGGACTAGTCCCTTCATTTTCCTTACCCTCACTTTCTATGACTGTGAATCAGGGTATTTAGGAAGTTCTTAATCTTTCTTGTTTTACGTACCTCTTTCAGTATGTTGCTCTTGAGACATTTCAGTCATACCCATCTCTCCAAGAGCCAATTAGAGTTTCCTTGGCAAAAATACTGGAATGATTTGCTCTTTCCTTTTCCAGCTCATTTTACAAATGAAGAACTGAGGCAAACAGGATTATGTGAGTTGCTCAGGGTCACACAGAGGCCATATTTGAACTCAGGTCCTCCTGACTCCAGAGTCAGTATCCTATTCTCTGTGTACCACTTCGCTGCCCTCCTCAGTGTGGTGAAGCCAATTGGCAACTTTTCAGAGTAATAGTTTTAAATGCATAAAATAAACACATAGAATTGCAAATGAAACTAATTCTATTTAAATATAGTTTTCTAAATATTTCTTAAAAAAAAAGTTTACATACTCCCAGGTTAAGCGACCCTCAGTAAATTCTTTTCCTTAGCCTAAAATCCAGGGATGTATGTATATAAACATATATGTGTGTATTTATGTATACCTATGCAGATATGTATAAATACATATACATTTTGATGCTATTGATTATTATGTATGTAACTGTTAGTATTGGATTTGATCATATAGGTGAGAAGTCTTTGAAAAGGTGAAAGTAGCATAAAATAGAATGTTGTAAATGTCATAAAACATGTTAGAAGGCTCTAAAATGAACCTTAAAGAGGAAGTTATTTTTCCTACCAGAGAACAGTAATTTATTGTAATCTATACATCCTGAGAACTGCTACCTCTTTCTTCCTGAAGGATAGTGTGACTTCACTTTTCTCATCCTCTGTTATTATTATGAATGCGACGATAGTTAGGATCTGGAAACATTTGAAGGATGTTACTGTTCATCTTCAGCTTTTCCCAATTGTCATTTCAGTGATCATCTCTTTCTTCTCTTTTCTCTCCTTCCTGAGGTGTCCCCCCTTATCTTGCTGTGCCCCATCTCCCTCTTCAGAACATGTTCTGTACTTCTAGAGCCCATTCCTTACCCTGCCCTGGTATAGAGGCTTACCAGTGATGTATTAGAGCTGATATTTATTTAAGTACTTAAAATGTATAGCCCCACTATAGTAGGAACTGATTAAGAAATGAGGAAGAGAAGGCAAGGAAAAAGGGCGGGGGTTGAAAATGATATAACTTACTCTTCAAAGAGTTTACAGTCTTATCTGTGAGGCAAGACTTACTTTGTAGGAGAAGTAAGGCACACTCTTGTCTTATGATTAAGATTGATGTAGGACTTCCTTAGCAACAACCTTGCAAGGTAGGTTATAAAATTATTGTGATCCTCATTTCACAGATGAGGAAACAGAGACCCCAGATGATGAAATGAGTAACACTTAGTTTTAAATCTAAAACCAGGTTCTTTCTGCTTCTTGATGTTGCCTTGCTGGGTGGAAAGGGAGCCAGGCATGGCAATGTACATTCGTATCCGAGAAGCTGAGAAATGCTATCTAGAGCAAGGAAGTTGTAGTCTGCAAGGTGCAAAGGCTATGGGATATCTGTATTTAGTTCTGTATGAAATCTTTGTCGAGCTTCCTAGACCTGTGGGCCACTAGGGTGCCTAGGGAGAGGGGCACTAAAAGTGCTGGAAATGCAACTGCTTAAAGATTCCAGTTTAATAACTAGTGGGATTGGACCCATAATCAGCCCCTGTACTCCATCCTGGGCAAGATTGGAGACACACAAAAAAAATAAAATAAAATAAAAATAAGAAAAAGAATTAATGAATGGAAAGGGCATTCACTTTGGAATTAGAAAACTTGAATTTGAGTCCCTGCGCTCTTTTGTCACTTTGACTGTAGTAACGGCTGACATGCATGTAGTACTTTATGGCAGAAGTGTAAACACATGTGGGCATCCAGCATTCTCTAACTCGGCTCCAACCATATTAAAATGTAATTGATAAGTATTTGACAAAATAATTAAAATGCAATGAAATATAGATAGTTATATTTCTGAGCTGTTAGTTTACAGCCAGCAAGAATCCATATCTATGAGTAAGTGGTCCCATTTATTTATGAATTTGAAACCATGACTTTAAAGTTTGCAAAGTATTCTACAAAACCTGTCTAGTTTCAGCCTTGCAAGGTGGTTGAGGATAGGGGGAATAAATATTTAAATAGCACCTACTACTGCTAGTCAACTATGCTAAGCACTTTACAAATATCTAATTTGATCTTCATCATAACCATGAAAGGTAGGTGCTGTTATCCTCATTTCAAAGTCTAGGAAACTAAAGTGACTTTCCCAGGGTCATATAATTAGTAAGTCCTATAGCTAGTAGTTGTGGGAAAGAATTTAGGTTTCCTGACCCTAGGCCCATTGCTCTTTCCACTTCACCACCTAGCTACCTGTTTGGTAAGTACAAGAGATAACGAGTGTACATGGGAGATAGTATTAGTAAAAATTTAGTCTTCTGGATTTGGAGTCATGATTAGCTGGGTTAAAATATCACCTGAGGAGAGGATTCTGGGAAGTTGGCAGAGTAGGTCAGAAAATTTCAAGCTCTCCAGATTTCCTCAACAAGTAAGACAAAATAGTCCCTCAGGGTGAACGCAGAATTGTAAAAATAAATAACAGTTGGGGAAAAGCAATATCCTTCTGAGACAAGCAGAGAAGAGTGGAAGAAAAGTCTTAGGACTGAGGTTTGGTCCTTGTGAAACATAAACTCCTCCAGGCTAAAACAGCAGGTGGTAAGCCCTGGGGATAGCTGGTTTGGGAGATAACCTCAGCCCCAGTAACATGAGCTTTTTCACCTCCCAGACAGTATAGGGAGTCGAGTTTTTGAACAGGGAAGATTGAGGGGACCTCTGCTGATAAGGGATGCTAGGAATGGGTTAAAGAGGTGGCACTGGATATATATATATATATATATATATATATATATATATATATATATATATATATATATATATATAGGTGTAAAAGTTTTCTAAATTTAGAAAGAAATAAAAGGCTAAGAGGATAGGGAGAGGGGAGGGATTTTTATAGGGAACTCTACTCAAATCCAATCTGGGTTAAAAAGAAAACAATATATACATTTAGAAGGGAATAAAAGTTTTATAAATTTATAAAGAAATAAGAGGGTGAGGTAATAGCATAAGTGACAGTATAGAAGGGTGTTTAGATTAATGGGAATGGGATAAAGAAGGAACAACAGTTATATTTGGAAGACGATAGAAACCTTCTAAATGCAGGTGGAAACCAGAGGGAAGGGGAAAAGATGGGGGGGGGGAGGATAAGGAAGGGTTCCTTAGAGAGTGGGATGAGTTAAGTAATAGGAGACCAAGGTAGTGGGTAGAAGTAAAGGAGAGGAGTCAGGAGGAACAGGAAATAAGAGATAACGTGAAAACATAAAATGAATGTCAGAAGTAGAATTTATTATGGGAAAAAAGCAAGAGTAGTAATCATGTTCTCAGACAAAGTTAAAGCTACAATAAATTTAATCAATATATCATTTTAGACTATTTAAAATAACTATTAGTATAAATACTGCTGTGGTATAGGAAGTGATGAGTTCGTAGATATAGAAGAATATGGAAATACTTGGACTTATAGGAATGTGTATGTAGATGCGTACATACACATACATATATATACACACACACATGCATTCATATGCAATGCACATATATGCATATATGTGTTAGATAGATCTATCTCCATGTTTAATTGTAGCCTTCTTGTGGGAGGGATTGGAGAAAAAAAGAACAAAGTAAAAAGTGCACAGCAGAGAATAAAAGAAAATATACAAGGAAACAAAGAAAACATGGCCATCTCTGAACATAATCCTTTATGTTTATATTCATTATACATAATTTATTATTATATTATTATAACTAATAATATAATATAATTATAATTATATCATTAGGTATAATTTATTATATAGGCTTTCTTGAAATGGAAATTTATTGCTTTGTATTATGAATCCTCTCATGTTCTGCTGTGCACATGCCAGTGTTTTTCTTTTATTATTTTATATTCAGGCTTTAATATTGAAGTTTATAATGCATTTCTTTATCTTATTGTATATTTAAGTTAAAAATTAATTAACTTTAAACAAATAAGCAATAAATAAATAAAATACCATCTGAGATGCTTCATAGCTATATGGCCCTGGGCAAGTTGTTTAACCTCTTAGGACCCCATTTTCCTCATTTGTGGGGATTCGATTAACTCACAGATCTCAATCACCTCTAAATCTATGA
Source organism: Gymnobelideus leadbeateri (assembly GCA_011680675.1). Taxonomy (NCBI): domain Eukaryota; kingdom Metazoa; phylum Chordata; class Mammalia; order Diprotodontia; family Petauridae; genus Gymnobelideus; species Gymnobelideus leadbeateri. The sequence goes on along the minus strand of WOXC01003007.1, from coordinate 221,748 downwards.
TCCTATGGTTTTTATTTAGAGAAGAAACAGAAACTAGTAAAAAAAAAGTTAAATAACTTGCCCATAATCATATAGAAAATTATTGGAATTAGGATTAAAATCTTAGATTATCTTTCCTCTAACTAACTGCAGCATTCTTCTCAATATACTCTGGTAATAATAATAATGCAAGTACTGCATATATCAGGGTTGCTCAGTAGATACAATACCAGCCCTGGAATCAGGAGGGCCTTCTTTCAAAGTCTCAGACACTTACTAACTGTGTGACCCTGGGCAAGTCACTTAACTCTGGTTGCTTTAGTTTCCTCATCTGTAAAATTATCTGGGGAAGGAAATTGCCAATCATTCCAGTATCTTTGCCAAGAAAATCCCAAATAAGGTCACAAAGAATTGGACAAGACTGAATAACAACAACCAAAACAACATATATCAGACAGTTGGTGTGATGAAAGTTCTTTTGTTAGTTGAAGAGCCCTATCCAAATGAGTTATCATTGTAGTACAGATAAAGTCTGTGATCTCATCTATTTATTAACTTTCAAATGTTCTAAATAAATTCATGACAAGATATTAATGATTGATTATTAATCAGTATCACATGTGGAAATTTACAAACGATGGTGATATAGCCAAAAGAATTAATCTGTAATATGGAATTCTTAGGATTGTGGAGGCACAGAGGAAATAAGTTGGACATAGTGTTGTCTTTTTGTAATACCATAAACCCTCCAGTGTGTCTATGCACATGTCTGTCTTTCAATGCTTCTGAGGGATATCACTTGGGCTTTTGGCATTTCTTCTGAAATATGGTTACACTCAGTAAAATATGTAAGCTGACAGAAAGCAGAAACAGTAACTTCTTCTACCTCTGAGGCTTTAAGAACACTTGTCATCGAAGTGTGGTTGTCTGACATAATAATAACAGTAATGTGATATGAGTGCTTTTCATTTTATGACAGTCTGTATACTTATCAATTGCAAATGTACTGTATATGCAGTCAGCAATCTCTCTAGAGATGTAGCAGAAATGTGTTTGACCCAGATAACAGGACTAATAACAGTAGTGTTATAGATAGAAAAGTTACTGTATGTCTAAAATGTATGGTCAGTAATCACAAGGGCAAATGGAAGCGATGTGTGGTCTAATCTGGCCTGAAAACTCAGATAGTTGTCATGGAAACGGAAGCTTTATGGATGGAAAGGGTACATATATGCACCATCCAAACCAGTGATAAGACATTCAGGTTTAGTTGCACTATTCAGAAAAGATGGGAAATTCCATACCATCTACATGTACTCTATCTTGCAAAATTCACTAGTACCTTTCATTCTACTTGTGGTTGCCCAATTTTTCTGAGTACCTGCCTTCTAGGATAGACTATCACTATCACAGAGTAACAGAATCTAAGGGTTGGAAGGGACCTCAAAGGCCATTTAGTCCAACTGCTAGTGCCCTCCCTCGGTAACTGCCTTATATTTTAAAATTTTATTCTCTTTAGAAGTATTTTGTGCATGTGTATACACACATATATACATAACATTCGTATAAATATTCACACACATCTATTTGCATATATGTACATATATGCATATATGTACTAATCTCCTTATTACAGTTAAGGTGCTTGAGATTAAGGATTGTTCCATACACTGTACTTGTATCCCTAGTACCTAACACAATGCCTGAAACATGGTTGATACTTAATAAATGCTTCTTGATTGGTTGATTAACTCTAAAACCCGTTAGTGTCAGCTAGGTAGTGCAGTGGATAGAGTTCCTGGCCTGGAGTCAGGAAGACCTAACTTTAAATTGAGAGGTAGACAGTCACTAATTGTGACCCTGGGCAAGTCACTTAACCTCTGCCGGTTTCCTCATCTCCAAAATGAGGATAATAATAATAGCACCTGCTTCCCAGCATTGTTGTGAAGATCAAATGAGATAATAATTATAAAGAGCTTAGCACCAGGTCTGGCACATAGTAAGCACTGTATCAGTATTAATTGTTGTTTTCAGAAAAAAATATCTGGCACTTAATAAGTGATAGATTGAGTGACTCAAAAACTCTTGTAAACTATACCAGACATATGTTTATCTAGCTTATTGCCTCTAATGAAAGGAAGCCTTGTACCCTACATCTAGTTGGAAGGAGAACTATTAATCATCTACTGTGTTTCAGATACTGTGCTAAGTATTTTTTTTAAACAATCCGATGAGGTAGATGCTATTATTTTAGGTAAGTGATATACAAATGTTAGCTCTTATTGTCATTGGTAGCATTATTATTGTTATTATGATGATTATGATGATGATGGTATCTACTCTGTTAACCTGACAGTTTTATTCTTAAACACAAGAAATGAGTGAAGAGGAATAATTGAAAAAATTCTATTCTTGAATGAAGACATGATATTCAAGTGTCATTTTCTTTGTAATTGATAAATCTTTAGCCTTTTTTTATTTCACAATGACTTGAATTCCTATAATCCTAGTTTGGAGAACAGTTATTTATCTGTTATTTGCCATTTTGCTTCCTCTCAGTCATATATGACTACATGTGGTAGACTCCAAGAGTATCTGAAGAACTGAAATATAAAAAGTCAGGAGAATTGTAATACAACAGAAAACAAACAAGATTCAAATAGGATCATAACATTTCAGATATTTAGTGATCTGTAGTGATAGAGTTTGGTAAAGATAATAACAATAATAAATCACAGACCAATTGATGTATCAACATGTATATTTATCTTTCATAATATTACATGACAAACTAACAGAAGAGGAAGTTACATAGATTTTAAACCTCAAGTAAGATTAAAGTATGGTTTCTTCTAAAAAGAAAAAAAAAGAAGGGGCCAGAGGGCAAAATTATTGCTGTCTCTAAAAGACTGATTCCACAAAGGGCATTGAGTTGGTAAAACCTTATAAGACATTGGACCAGTTTACTATGGTGAAACAAAAATGCGTGACATAATTGACTTTAGGATTCAGCATATCATGTTTTGATAGACGGGTAAAACTATTACATTTCACAAATATTTGCTTTTCTCTTTGCAGTTGGATCCAGTTCTTAGGATAATCTAGCTTAGTTGGGTCTCACACAAAATTTTCTGTAAGCTCATTTTCGCTTTTGTTTCTTTTTTTTTTTTTTGTTAGCTCACAGTGCTTATTATCTTCCATGTTTTATAATGCTTTGTAAATGAACATTTACACTAAACTAGTCTTGCTTTTGGCTGCCATTCCAGTCATCCTAGTGAGGAGATCAAATGGTTGTAGACTAAGGTGGTTTCTGAACTCTTTTAGCTTCTGTATAGAAACTCTATTATATCCAACACATTTCTTTAAGAAATGTAAATAGCTAGTGTCAATACAATTACTTTTATAGATTCCCCACTTATAGGCAGATAGCAAATTCTGAAATCATGTTAGTAATTTCCTGAATGTTAAGGTATAATGCCCTTCCTTCCTTCCTTCCTTCCCTCCCTCCTTCCCTCTTTTCTGCCTTTCCCCTTCCCTTTCCCTCACCTCCATTCTCCTTTCTTCTTTTGCTATTTCTCCCCTTCTTAAGTACACATAATTTGCAGGATCATCCAAGCTTATTCTTTTTTTTTTTTTTTTGCCTTTTTGGAGGGCAAATGGGGTTAAGTCACTTGCCTAAGGTCACACAGCTAGGTTTTTGTTTGTGTGTGTTAAGTGTCTGAGGCCGAATCTGAACTCAGGTCCTTCTGACTCCAGGGCCGACGCTCTACTCACTGTGCCACCTAGCCGCCCCCAAGCTTATTCTTAAATGTATTCATGGTATTCATGTATCATTTTTCTGGGTAATATATAAATCTGTAGACTCACACAATCTAGAAAAAATATTTCCAATATTTTCACTCTTTTCTTTTCAATGCTCCTTCACCCTGACATAATTGAATATCCAATATATAGTAATAAGATCTGTAAGATATCATTAAGTGTTAAGAATTTATCTCCTGCATTCTCTGCAAAAGATGTTGATATAGAAACTGTTGTTATCCTCCTGGTGGTCTTTTAGCTTATGATTATCAGGGTACTACAAAATCAAGTTCCTAATGAAAGGATATATTTGTTGTTGTTGTTGACTTGGACCCACGTGTGTGTGTGTGTGTGTGTGTGTGTGTGTGTGTGTGTGTGTGTGATCAAGGAAATGGATAATTGGAAGGAAATGTACACTGGTCATTTAATGAGAGATAATTCCAGATGGACAGTCTGAATGCTGCATTGAAATGCAGGAAATGTACATAGGGAAAGGCAGTGATCAAATATCTAGGACATTGGGTAGATTCTCTAAGGAGGACTTACAGGAAGACTTCTTTATTTTTTAAAAAAAAAAATGCTTTATTAACTTCTGTTTTACATCATTCATTTCCTCCAGATTTTGAGTTACAATCATTTTCCCCCCATTATTCCCCTACCCAACCTCCCAGAACAGTAATCCCACAAGATATCGCTTCCTCCAATCTGCTCTCTCCCATACCTTCTCCCATACCCCCTTCAACTTTTACATTAGAGGAAGGTGAGTCTTTGCATCCCAATGCCTGCACATCTTATCTCCCTATTACAAGCAAAAGAGTATTAATAATAGTATTTATATATATTTGAAACATTTAATGTTATGACTTCAAATTTCAGATCCATTTCCTTCCTCCCTTGTCACCCATTCCCTCTTGGGAGATAAGTAATTCAGTATATGTTGTACATGTCTAGCTATGCAAAACGTTATCATAGTAGATATATTGTACAAGGCTGCTTATAATTCCCTCCCACTCATCCCACCCCCCACCTGGTCCATTCCCTACATGATCCTGTTCCTCTTTTATAGTGGGTACTTCCAACCTCCCCTCACCCCAAGGATGCCCTCCCATCCATCATCCCTCCTCCCATCCCCCTTCCCCCTCTCCTGCTGCAGGTTGAGATATCCCATTTAGTTTGTATGTCATTTTCTCCCTGAACCAAATTCAATGTGAATGTGGTTTTGCCTTTTTTGCCTTCCTATTCTCCCCCTCCTTTGCAACCACTTCCCCTTGCTTCTTCTACATGGGATAGTTTACCCTGCCCTGTCTCTCCCCATCTCCTCTTGCCACTTTCCTCTCTCACCTCATAATTTCATCCCTTGAGTATTCTCCCTTCCCAACAAATTCAACTTATGCCCTCTATCCATATATAACTGTAACCATATACACACACATTCACATGTGTATTCATATGACCACACCCCCTTCTTCCATTATTTTCATAGTGAGAAAGATATCATCAGTCACAGTTATTGCTTTTCCATATAGGAATGTAAATAGTGCAACTTTGATAAGTTCCTTTTGATTTCTTTTCCCTGATTACCTTCTCAGGCATCTCTTCCTTCTTGTGTCTGGGTGTCAAATTTTCTATTCAATTCTGGTTTTTTCCTCAAGAATGCTTGAAAGTCCTCTATTCCACTGAATGACCATATTTTCCCCTGAAACAAAATACTCAGTTTTGCTGGCTAGGTGACCTGTGGGTTCATTCCCAGTTCTTTTGCCCTCTGGAATATTATATTCCATGCCCTTCGATCCCTCAGTGTAGAAGCCACCAGGTCCTGGGCTATTCTGATTGTGTTTCCACAATATTGAAATTGTTTCTTCCTGGCTGCTTGAAGTATTTTCTCCTTGATCTGGGGATTCTGGAACCTGGCTATAATATTCCTGGGAGTTTTCTTTTTGGGATCTTTTTCAGGAGGTGATAGGTGGATTCTTTCAACCTCTATTTTGCCCTCTGGATCTAAAACATCAGGGCAATTTTCCTTGAGAATTTCTTGAAGGGTGATTTCTAGGTTCTTTCTTTGATCATGGCTTTCAGGTAGTCCAATAATTTTTAAATTGTCTCTCCTGGATCTATTTTCCAGGTCAGTGGTTTTTTCCATGAGATATTTCACATTGCCTTCTAATCTTTCATTTGTTTGGATCTGCTTAACAGCATCTTGATTTCTCATAAAGTCATTAGCTTCCATTTGCTCCAGTCTAACTCTGAAGGAATGAATCTCCTCAGTGAACTTTTGAGATTCTTTTTCCATCTGGCAAATTCGACTTTTTAAGGCATTCTTCTCCTCATTGCCCTTTTGGGCCTCCTTTGCCATTTGAGTTAGTCTATTTTTTAAGGTGTTGTTTTCCTCAGTCAGGCTGTTGACCCTCAATTCATACTTTTCCTGCATCCTTCTCATTTCTCTTTCCAATTTTTCCTCCACTTCTCTTATTTGATTTTTAAAGTCCTTCTTAAGGTCCTCTATGGCCTGCAACCCGCTCATGTTTTCCCCTGGGGCTTTTGGAGCAGGACTTCTGACCTCACAGTCCTTTTCCTGCTCTATGCCCCCAAAATAGGAGTCTAGGGTTGCATTTTTCTGTTTCCTTTGCCTTGGCATGTTGCCACTTAATTACTTGACTTTTGGGCTTGTTGCCACACTATGGCTTTAAGGCCAGATAGAGGAATTTTCGTCCCGAACGTGTGGGGGCAACTTCCGTTTCTGGCAAGCTGTAAACCCACCCACAACTTCCACCCTAGATCACAATCCAGATCCAGGGAGGTTAAAGCAAGAGCGATTACCCCCCAAGACTGATCGCTGGATCTCCCTACAAATTTGCAGGCTGGGAGCGGGAGCTGCCTCTGAAAACTACAAAATGGCGTGTCTCCTCAGTGGCTTCTAGCCCCCAGGGGAGGGAGCCGACGCATTCCCTAATACCAGTCCCAAAGTCCATAGGACACTAACCTCTTACTTTGTCCTAGGCAAGTCTATGTTGATAATTCTGGAATCGCCACAGCTCCTGGTGTTCTGGGGTTCCTCCAGCCGGCTGCTGGCCCTGCCACCCTGAGGCTAAAACCTCGGCTCACGCGGACCTGGGCTCGGCTTGGCTGGGCTCGGCTCGGCTGGGCTCGGCTCCTGCGCTCTGGGCTCTGTGCGCTGCTGGCTCCCAGACCGCTGCGCTGGTCCTTCCTGCAGGGTGCTGGACTGTCCTCAGCGGGAGGTTAGCTTCTCTGTGTCGTTCTGTGGGTGCTGGGGCTCCAGAAGTTTTTCAGAGTCCTTTTTTACATAGTTTGTGGAGAATCTGGGGGCAGAGAGGCTTGGATGAGCTGTTTCTACTCCACCATCTTGGCTCCGCCCCCCTCCATCTCATTTTTTTCCCCTGTGAGGATGATTAGATCAGTCTCTTCTGACTGACTTTTCTAAAGTTTGATATAATCAACATTTGACAGGAAAGACATTATACAAAGAAATATCTGGACAATAACAATATTTACAAGGAATTTTTATTCTATTTGGACTTTATAGAATACTATTATCATACCATTGAAAAATACCCCCAATAAACCTATATCTACTTTGATTCCTCACTGAATGTTCATGTAGAAAGGACCACTGAATGAAATTATTTCTATGATCACATACTACATGTTTTATCATCTTTATGGAAGACTTCAATATACCTTAAGGGAGAGTACAGTAAAACAGAATATTTTATTATTCTAATTGCAATGCTTTTCATTTTTGTGATACTACATCACACAGAAGTCTATATTCATGACTTTTCTTAGTCATGTATGTGACTGAAAATGGCACACCCCTAGAAAAAAAATGACGGAGAAAACTTTCCATGAAGCCCACGTGTTGCTTTTCCATGCTTTTGTGAAGTATAGCATTAATGTATTACATTAAAATTCTTATAACAATTTAATAAGAATAACAATTAAGTTATGGAAACAGTTTGTTTCTCATTCTTTTTAATTTTTTTTTTTTTACATTTCTTGGAAAATGACCCCACCTTAATCTTATATCCACCACATTTATCCAGTCTTCTCAAATTTATCTCTTTAAGTTCAGTTGAACACATAAGTATCTCATAAGGGATTACATCACTGATAATCACTTCTTAATAACATAGTGGCTAATAATTCTGTAATCTTTTACAGAATTTTAGTTGTTCTATTTATTGTATAATTATGATTCCCTCTCATTTTCTTTTTCTTCTGTTTGTTAACTGGTTTTCTAATTTTAAAATACACATCGAAAATTCTCCTTTTTTCACATTTTGTTCATGTATGTTCTGAGGAATATCACTATTTTTTCCCCTCTGCAGATGGCTTTAGCTATCTCACAGTCTTGTTTTATTAAAATCTATCTCATCATTATTCTGTATTACATAATTATTGTTTTTATATTTTTTTCTTAATCTACTCATGTTTAAATCTCTACTGAGGTCTGTATCTTTTGTTTATATACTTTGTATTAATAATTCTCTTTTACATTATGGTTTGTTAAGAATATTTTTAGTCGTTCATTCTTACATTTGTCTCATTTTCTCCGATAATATTACCTACCACATGGTCTATTTTTGGAGAACTACTATGTTGTTCTGTGGGATATGTATGTTTTGTAATCTTCTCATTTATTTTATACCATAAGTCCTTCTGCACTACATTCTCAAGAAGTTGTTCAGTTCCCCATTTTATTGTTGTTTTTTTCTTTATGCTTGATTTATCCAAGAGAATTGTGTTTTAAAAAAATCAAAGGTGAACCCTAAATTGAAAAGAAACTATATGAAGAATAATAGGGTAATAACTTCATAATCTCCTGCATTGCAATACCATGTAAAAAAAAAAGCCTTCAGTGATATTTATAGCTTAAAATCTACAGTAAGACTGTCATTTAAGAAGCAACATTTTATTTAATTATTAATAACACATAATAATTCATTAATGAGGATCCACTAAACAGAAACATTAAATTATTGTGATTATCAACTTCTCATGTGGTCAAATTAATTATATCATTAACATAAGCTAATGGAAATTGCCATATCATTATTGTTGTTTGATTCTAAATGACACCACAGTCTCACTCAGTTAATTTTCATACCATCAGGAGTACCAGTATGTTTTGTTGATTAATTTGCTGGAGGTAGAATGCCCAGTTATTTGTCTCAATGTGACAGTGATATTCAAGTTAAATGATATTTCAGATCTCCATATTTCATAAAGATTTTATTGAGTTATCAAATATATTGACTCTATATATCATTGTCATTAACCATCTTTATCTTTAAGATATGAGCCAACTGTTTATTTACCATGTGACAAAGTAAGTGCACAACTATAAGCCAGGGTTCCCCTCCGAATACCCTACCTCAAGTCATCTAAACCTTCTGGTACCTTTGTTTTTGAAGAATCATGGTGGTACTAATAAGTTTTTGGCAATATACTATAAAATCTGTAAGCATTTTACTTCTCCATTAAGGATTATTTGAGAGAGACAGACAGACAGACAGACAGAGAGAGAGGAAGAGAGAGGGAGAGAGAGAGAGTTAGTTGAAACTACAGGACCAAAACAACCCAGCCAAAGAGAACATTGAAAAAGATCTACAAGTTGCATGAAATGCAACATCTGTCAGGCTGATAGAATGGTTAAAATATTCATACATAATTACTCAGAGACACAGATGCTATAAGAGGCATAGGGAAAGAAATTCAAAAATCTACTAAAGGAATTTTAAAAGAGAGAGAAGTAAATAGAATGGGGTTCAATTGGGCATGCTTTAAAGAATGGACTCAGGTGTCAGTTAGTCAGTCAGCTCCAGCCCACATTTGTTGGGAACTTATTATTCTCAGCTATGTGTTGAACACTTGGAAGCCACACTGTGTATTCCAAAGAACAGATCATTTGTGCTAAACAAACACAGGTCTCTTCATTAATGATCTTTCCTGAAAAGGAAGATTCCAATGGTGGTTTTCTCTATGGTGTACAGCACAGCCAGACAAATTCTTGCTGACTGAAATTCAAATTGTATTGTAAGGATTAAAATACCCAAACAGAAATACCTTTAATGAAGCAAACTCACTCTCCCTTAGGATATAAGAAAAGTGTTTTTTGACAGTGGACACTAATCTCGTCTGTGGTTTCCCTGACCCTGTGTCCTCTCTTCTGACCAAATTTAGGCCATACTTGTTAGCCCTCCTACCCGGGCTCCCACGAGACAGACATAGCTATTTCTGCTCAAAAACTAGCATAGATATCTCACCGGCAGTTGTTAAGAACCCAAAAAGGGAAAATTGCCTCCACCTTCCTTGCTACTAATTTCCTCCCAGAACAGAACCCCTTTGAAGACTGAGAGGAATAAAGATAAAAATAAGGAATGTGCTGTGGGTGAAGTGAAACATGAGTGGCATAATGATAATAGTAGCAATAATAACACTTTTTATTTATGAAATTTATTTGACAGTTTGATATTTAGAAGCGATTTATGTATATTGATTCACTTAATCCTGAAAACAGCCCTGAGAGGTAGGTGCTATAATCATCCCCACTTTATAGAGGCTAAGAAAAGTTAAGTGATTTGCTCATGGTCAGTATGTCTTGATTTTGAAGCCCTCTTCAAACACCTCCTAACTCTGACTCTTTAGATCCTTAAGCAGTATTGGAATTTCAGTCTTTCTGGCTCAAAGTTTAGCTTTCTCTATTCTGTACAAAATAGGTCATATAGTATGGTGGAACGACTGCTGGTCTTGGAATCAGAAAGTCTTGGTTTTGAAGTTCCCTTCAGACACTTACTAACCTTGATTCTCAGCAAATTATTTAATAGTGGTACAATGTGTAATCCCAGAACTTGGCTCAAATTCTACTCCTGATACTTACTACCTTTGTGACCTACCTGACCAACTCAACCTACTGCAGTTTTCTCATATGTAAAATAAAGGGATTAGGTAGCATGGCCTCAGAGTTCCCTCTGAGGTAGGCAAAATTTATAATCCTATGACACTCCCTAAAGATCTTAATTTTTTTTTTATTTTTGTTTTTTTATTTTATTTTTTTGAACAAATGCTGTATTAACTTCTGTTTTACATCATTCATTTCCTCCAGATTTTGAGTTACAATTTTTTACCCCGTTTTTCCCCTATCCGCCCTCCGAGAATAGTAGTCCCACAAGATATCGCTTCCTCCAATCTGCTCTCTCCCATATCTTCTCCCATACCCCCTTCGACTTTTCCATTACAGGAAGGTAAATCTCTGTGCCCCAATGCCTGCACATCTTATCTCCCCATTACAAGCAAAAGAGTATTAATAATAGTATTTATAGATATTTGAAACATTTGATTTTAAGACCTCGAATTTCAGATCCATTCCCTTCCTCCCTTGTCACCCATTCCCTCTTGCAAGATAAGTAATTTAGTATATGTTGTACATGTCTAGCTATGCAAAATTTTACCATAGTAGATATATTGTACAATGCTGCTTATAATTCCCTCCCACCCATCCCACCCTCCACCTGGTCCATTCCCTACATGATCCTGTCCCTCTTCTATAGCAGGTACTTCCAACCTCCCCTCCCCCCAAAAATGCCCTCCCATCCATCATCCCTCCTCTCATCCCCCTTCCCCCTATTCTGCTGCAGGTTGAGATATCCCATTTAGTATGTATGTCATTCTCTCCCTGAACCAAATTCAATGAGAATGTGGTTTTGCCTTTTTGTCTTCCTATTCTTCCCCTCCCTTGCAACCACTTCCCCTTGCTTCTTCTACATGAGATATTTTACCCTATCCTGGCTCTCCCCATCTCCTCTTGCCACTTTACTCTCTCATCTCATAATTTCACCCCTTGAGTATCCTCCCTTCCTGACAAATTCAACCTATGCCCTCTATACATATAGAACTGTAAACATATACACACATTCACATATGTATTCATATGGCCATACACCCTTCTTCCATTGTTTTCATACTGAGAAAGGTTTCATCAGTCACAGTTATTGTTTTTCCATATAGGAATGTAAATAGCTCAACTTTGATAAGTTCCTTTTGATTTCTTTTCCCTGATTACCTTCTCAGGCATTTCTTGCTTCTTGTGTCTAGATGTCAAATTTTCTATTCAACTCTGGTTTTTTCCTCAAGAATGCTTGAAATTCCTCTATTCCTCTGAATGACCATATTTTCCCCTGAAACAAAATACTCAGTTTTGCTGGGTAGGTGACCCTTGGGTTCATTCCCAGCTCTTTTGCCCTCTGGAATATCATATTCTATGCCCTTTGATCCCTCAGTGTAGAAGCTGGAGGTCCTGGGCTATTCTGATTGTGTTTCCACAATATTGAAACTGTTTCTTCCTGGCTGCTTGTAGTATTTTCTCCTTGACCTGGGGATTCTGGAACCTGGCTATAATATTCCTGGGAGTTTTCTTTTTGGGATCTTTTTCAGGAGGTGCTCGGTGGATTCTTTCAACCTCTATTTTGCCCTCTGGATCTAAAACATCAGGGCAGTTTTCCTTGAGAATTTCTTGAAGGGTGATTTCTAGGTTCTTTCTTTGATCATGGCTTTCAGGTAGTCCAATAATTTTTAAATTGTCTCTCCTGGATCTATTTTCCAGGTCAGTGGTTTTTCCCATGAGATATTTCACATTGCCTTCTAATCTTTCATTTGTTTGGATCTGCTTAACAGCATCTTGATTTCTCATAAAGTCATTAGCTTCCATTTGCTCCAGTCTAACTCTGAAGGAATGAATCTCCTCAGTGAACTTTTGAGATTCTTTTTCCATCTGGCAAATTCGACTTTTTAAGGCATTCTTCTCCTCATTGCCCTTTTGGGCTTCCTTTGCCATTTGAGTTAGTCTGTTTTGTAAGGTGTTGTTTTCCTTAGTCAGGCTGTTGACCCTCATTTCATACTTTTCCTGCATCCTTCTCATTTCTCTTTCCACTTTTTCTTCCACTTCTCTTATTTGATTTTTAAAGTCCTTTTTAAGGTCCTCTATGGCCTGTGACCTGCTCATATTTTCCTTTGGGGCTTTTGGAGCAGGATTTCTGACCTCACAGTCCTACCCCTGTTCTATGCTTCGTTACTCTTTGCCCCCAAAATAGGAGTCTAAGGTTGCATTTTTCTGTTTAATTTGTTTCCTTTGCCTTGGCATGTTGCCACTTAATTACTTGACTTTTGGGCTTGTTGCCACAGTATGGCTGGGCTGCCAGACAGGTGAACTCTTGTCCCAAACATGTGGGGGGACAATTTCCATTTCTGGCAAGCTGGAAACCCACCCACGACCTCCACCCCAGATCACAATCCAGATCCAGGGAGGTTAAAGCAAGAGCGATTACCCCCCCAAGACTGATCGCTGGATCTCCCTACAGTTCACAGGCCAGGAGCTAGAGCTGCCTCTGACAACTACAAAATGGTGTGTCTCCTCAGTGGCTTCTAGCCCCCAGGGGAGGAAGCCGACACGTTCCCCAAATACTGGTCCCAAAGTCCATAGGGCACTAACCTCTCACTTTGTCCTAGGCATGTCTATTTTGATAATTCTGGAATCGCCACAGCTGCTGGTGTTCTGGGGTCCCCTCCAGCCGGCTGCTGGCCCTGCTGCCCTGGGCTAAAACCGTGATTCAGGTGGACCTGTGCTTGGCTCCCCATGCACTGTTTGCTGTGCTGCCAGCTCCCAGAGCACTGAGCTGGTCCTTCCTGAAGGGCTGCTGGGCTGTCCTCAGTGGGAGGTAAGCTTCTCTGTGTTGTTCTGTGGGTGCTGGGGCTCTAGAAGTTGTACAGAGTCCCCTATTACATAGTTTGGAGGTAATCTGGGGGGAGAGTGCCTTGGACGTGCTGTTTCTACTCCGCCATCTTCCAAAGTTGTCCTAAAGATCTTAATTTTTTATGTAAGGATAAGACCACACTTAATTATATAATTTATGTAAAGATAAGACCACACATAATTCACAGGAAGTTCAAAGGATTAAATGATACAATACATATAGAACAGTTTGCCCACTTTAAAGCATTATATAAATGTGAATTTATGTTGTTAACTTAGTCTGTCTCCCCAAGAATACTTGCATACTTTTATTTTCTCTTGCTTAAGGCTATATTTCCCAACATCATTCTCTTGTAGCTTGACTTTTAATAAAAGAATTGGCTCCAATGAATTACAAAGCACTGATTCCAAGTTGCCATGGAATGGGAATTGATTTGATGAATATCCTAAACTTTCAGAATGACTCCAAGTATGCTTTATGAATGAAACTTCACAAACTAACTAAATATAAATGTTATCCAGGGGCTCTCAGTGACAAAACCTGCAGCTTTTGGCAGACAAACAAGTATAAACTATGGGAAGATGTTTCTATTCTTAATCCTACTTGTTCGCCTGATGCTTTAGCATCTGTAGAAATAGCCTGTCACTTAGACCTTTTACACTTCTTTAACATCCTCATCTTACATGCTAAACTGTTGAAGAATGAATATAACATTGCTAATGTCAGGAATATCATACAGAAAAAATTCCATCAATTAGACCAACATAGCATCTGAGTAAAGGAAATATTCATATGAGATTTTCTGGCCTAGTAAATGTATTCTGAGGGACATACATTAGTGTTTTGTTTTGTTTTTTTATATGCTTGTGCCAGGTAAGTGTATAGGTAGTTCAAAATGTACTCTCTGTGTGTGCGTGTGTGTGTGCATATGCGTGTGTGAATGTATATTTAAAGTCTATCAAGAAGACCAGAATGCAAATATGACATCAGACACTTACTAGCTATGTAACCTTGGGCGAGTTACTTACCTTTGCTTCAATATCTCCATTTCTAAAATTGGGAGAATAACACCTAATTCAAGGTTGTTGTGAGGATCAAATGAGGTAATATTTGTAAAGTGCTTGGCACAGTGCCTTGTACATAGTAAAGCTATATGGATGCTAGCTTTTATTAAAATTATTATTATATTGTGGTCTTTTGTCACCAGCATGTTTTAAAAGACTTCTTCACAATAGCTACAAAGAAATGTTCCTTGTTGCTACCGATCTGAGTATCTCCTATTTTCTTTTGTCCTGATTCAGAACCCAATATTTAGTACACCTGAAAGTTCTGTTACCAACTGAAAAGTATGCCTAGCTGGCAGCACATGGAATGATGGACATCCATAAAAGATAAATATCAAGAAGATTCTCGTGCTAGTATAAGCAGCTATAGATGCCAATTTAGCCTCTATGACACTGACAAGTGATAAGTGATGAATAATGTCTGCTGAAGAGGATTTTTCAATAACTTGAGATGGAATCCTTCAAATAACTTTAGCACCAGTGAGGTACCCTGAGTTGACTGTCTAAGGGCATAGTTCCATGAATCACATACTGCCAGGGTAGTAATGAAAAAAAGAGTTGCCTATATATTTCTTTTCTTCAGTCTCCATTCCCATGCTAATTTAATGCTCACAGTATAGGGATTTAGGGCAAACAAATTATAAAAAAACATAAGTAATGGAAAGTTATACTTAACAGAACAGAAATTATAATTTTAAACTAAACATAATGATAACTGACATCTATAAAGGGCTTTAAGTTCTTTTAGCAGATAATCTCATTTAGGTCTTATAACATACTTTTGAGAAAGTTATGATAGTGTTTTTATCCCCATTTTAAAGTTAAGTAACAAGGCTCAGAGAAATTGAGTGATTTACTATAGTCATACAGCTAGTAAGTGTCAGAGCCAAGACATGAACTCATAATCTTCGTGACCCCAGATGTCACACTTTATCCACTGCACCATTCTATCTATCATGACCCAGGAAAATAAGTATTCAGTGAGAGACTTAAAGATTTTAGGGAAGAAGTATTACAGAAAATCCAGATTCCAACCAATAAAATCAAATTCTGTTACTAAATAAAATTAAATAAATAATGCTTCAATTCCCCTAGGTTGGCTATGGTGGTGAAGGAGTTGTCGTGGGAATCAGTTTTGTTTACAATATCGAATGAGTTTGTTTCAGGCAGATAAGTATATTCCAAATTAATATTAGAGCTTAGGGAAGAAAGGGAATATCTATGAAAATAGGATATATGAGTGAAGATAATCAAATTGTTTTAACTAAATCAGTTAAAAATTTTTATCTGTTTTAATATTCATATATGATGTTATTAGCAGTGGAAGGCTGAATATACCTAACCAAAAAAACATGAATTAAATCTGGTGGTTTGAAAAGAAAATGACTATATGATTTCCATATCCAGAATATAGTTTGACTCATAAAATTCCATTTCTGCCACTACTTCCCGTCCTCTGTATTATTTGCTTACAACAGCATTTCTCAGTTAGGCAAAAGTATGTGAAAGCATTTTGTGAATTATAAAGCAGTATACATATTTAAGGTGGTATTACTGATGGTGATAATGAGACTCTTATCATAGGAGAAAAGTAAGAAGGATTTTTAAGATTAGAGCTGAACCAATATCATGAACACAGCTTTGTCTTAATACTATTGCTATAAGCATTACCAATTCTTTCTATCCATCATCTCTTTCCTTCATCCAGACGATTCCATTCTCCTCACCCTGCTGTATTTATGGCTTGTTTAATGTTTAACATTGGTTACATTCCTAAATAGATGCTGATCTCATCTTGAAAAAAAATATTTTTATACTTTTATTTCCAGTATTTGAGAATCTTTGCAATGGACTGAACCTTTTTCCAGAGTGAATGAGGCTAACAGTAGGAAGATCACGAAAGGGTCACAAAGAGTTTTAGGAAAGTGGGATCCATGCTAAGGATGTTTCAGAATATTTTGTCTATGTGGAACTAAACAAATCATTGAAAATAAGGTCAAGAAACTGACCTTAGACTCATCGATCTAGAGCTGGAAGGGACCCTCCAGACGAGAGGCTATATTGTTCAACATTCCTTGTATAGATCAAGAAACCGAGCTCCAATGAGATTAAAGTAACTTGCCCAGAGTCACACATGTGGCAAATGGTCTAAGGTAAAACTTACAGACAAATTCTCTATGGTTCCATTCTGTTTCCCTGACCAGATGCATTAACTGACACCTGCTCAGATGTTTTGTTTTAAAAATATTACCAAAGGAAAATGTTTTGGTAGTTTTGAAATATTCATAAAATTAACACTTCATTAACCCTTCATTAACCTCCAAAATATTTGATCATATTTTTAACACAAGGACTCTCCTAGTTTTGCTGAAGACATATGGCTATAATTCATGGAATGTTATAGTTTTTGAAAAATTGAATCGGTGCATTGCTCAGAGGGAGACAAAGACCATAGAGGAAGTGAACATTCAGGAAATGTAGTGCAAGAGTTATACAGAAGAAACAGTTTGTGAAACACAACACCAAAAGAGACATAACCATAACTTGAGGACCACAGGAGTCAGGCACATAGTGAGAGTAAAGGATAACCAACAGACAGCATGGCCTGTTGGCATCCTTAAAAATGTTGGGTGGACCTTTTTTGCAGAATTTATTGGAAGTCAAAAATAATAATTGCAAAGGTTAGAGAAGGATGGTATGTAATATGCATCATTGAAGGAAGTACCCACATCACTGAGATCACAGATCCAGTGGGGCACTGTAATATTAGAATTAATTATATGAGATCATATATGATTTTGAGGAGAGAATTAAGTATTGGATATAAACACAAACTACATTTTTTTCAAACTGGAACTACTCTATCTTCTAGTTTACATCTTAAAACAAATGCCAGTTTTCTAAAATTTATCTTGAGAAGTAAAGGGGAGTGATATTTTCACAAATAGAATGCCACTTAAAAAAAAAACCCTCACATTGACCAATTATAGATAAAGGCATTTAATTATGTGTTTAGACTCACTCTGTACAGCTATGGTGACTGGCATTTTGATTTTATTTTTAATTGTTTGAGGACTTTAAAGTGATCAAAATAAATAGAATAGGTTTAAAATAAACATACACAAATAAGCCCACATAAATCCTTGGCATTCCTATATTTTTCTAATGAAACCCAACAGTAAGAAATAGAAGGAAAAATTCCATTTAAAGTAACTGTATATATTAATAAATATTTGGGAGTCTACCTGACAAAATAAATCCAAGAACTATATGAACACAATTACAAAACACTTTTCAAACAAAGTCAGATCTAAATAACTGGAAAAGCACCAGTTGCTCATGGTTAGGCAGAGCTAATATAATAAAAATGATAATTTTGCCTAAATTAATTTACCTATTTAGTGCCATACCAATCTACCAAAAATATTTTATAGAGCTAGAAAAAATAAAACAAAATTTATCTGGAAGTACAAAGGGTCCAGAATATTAAGGGAATTAATGAAAAGAAATGGCTAGGGAAGGTGGCCTAGCCATACCAGGTTTTAAACTGTATTATAAAGCAGCAGTCATCAAAACTACTTAGTACTGGATAAGAAATAGAGTGGTGGATCAATGGGATAGATTAGGTACACAAGATACAATAGTCAATGACTATAGTAATCTACACTTTGACAAACCCACACACTCTAGCTTCTGGGATAAGAACTCACTATCTGACAAAAACTGCTGGGAAAACTAAAAAGTATTATGGCAGAAACTGGCATAGAACAATATCTTATACCATATACAAAAAGTATAGTAAAAATGGCACTATAAACAAATTAGGGGAGCAAGGAATAGTTTATCTGTCAGATTCATGAAAAAAATGGAAGAAGTTATGAGCAAACAATAGAGAGCATTGCAAAATGCAAAGTGGATAATTTGATTATGTTAAATTGAAAAGTTTTTTGTACAAGCAAAGCCAATGCAGCCAAGATGAGGAGGGAAGCAGAAAATTGGGAAAGAAGTTTTACAACCACTGTCTCTGATAAAGGCCTCATTTCTAAAATATATAGAGAACTGAACTAAATTTATAAGAATATAAGTCATTCTCCAATTGATAAATAGTCAAATGATTTGAACAGGCAGTTTTCAAAGGAACAAATTAAAGATACCTTTTATCATATAAAAAATCTCTAAATCACTATTGATTAGAGAAATACAAATCAAAATAACTCTTAAGTCCTACATCTCACCTGTAAGATTGGCTAACATGACAAGACAAGAAAATGATAAATGCTGGAGAAGATGTGGGAAAACTGGAAGATTAATGCAATTTTAGTGGAGTTGTGAACTGATCCAACGATTCTGGAGAACAGTTTGGAACTATGCCCAAAGGGCTATAAATTTTGTATACTCTTTGACCTAGTGATACCACTTCTAGGGCTGTATCCCAAAGAGATCATACAAATGGGAAAAGGACTCATGTGCAAAAATATTTATAGCAGCTTTTTGTGTTCGCAAAGAATTGGAAATCAAGGGAATGCCCATCAATTGGGGAATGGCTAAACAAGTTGTGGTATATGAACATAACAGAATACTATTGAGCTATAAGAAATGAGGAGCAGATGAACTTCATAATAACCTGGAGAGACTTACATAAACTGAGGCTGAGTGAGGGGAGCAGAACCAGGAAAGCATTGTACACAATTACAGACATATTGTATCTATGATGAGTAATTTTGATAGACCAGTCTCTTCTCAGTAATTTGAGGTTGTAAGATAACCCCAAAGAAGACACACGATGGAAATGGCTATCCACATCCAGAGAAAGAATTATGGAGTCTGAATGCAGATTGAAGCAAACTACTTGTTCTCTCTCTCTTTTTCTCTCTTTCTGGTTTTGTTTTTTCATTCTTGTTGTTCATTCCATTGTTTATAATTCTTCTTTACAACTTTAATAATGTTTATGGTGAAGGTATATGTAGAACCTATATCAGATTGCATGCTGCCTTGTGGCGGGGGGGCGGAGGCTGAGGAGGAGACAGAGGAAGAGAAAAGTTGGAACTCCAAAACTTGTGAAACTGAATGTTGTAAGCTAAAATTAAATGAATTTAAAAGAAAAAAAGGAAAATATATGTCCTTATTCATCATTTTAAACAGCAATTTTTAGAAATTATTATTTTATATTCTATTTGTGTCCTCAGCAATTAATACAGCCTTTAGTAAATGCTTTATTCCTTAAATATTCTGGGGTGGGGGGTGGGTAGGGGAAAATGGGGAAAAATTGTAACTCAAAATCTGATGGAAATGAATGATGTAAACCAGAAGTTAATAAAGCATTTGGAAAAAAAATAAGCCTACAATGATTTCTATAAAGAGGTATTGTGAAAAGAAAATGGTACCTCTTTTGTGTCTGGAGAAGAACTGCCTAAGTCTTTCCTCATTCTCCTTGTCCTCTAGTCAAGAATTCATTATGTAGGGATAAAATGAAAGATAATGAGCATTTATTAAATGTCTCTTATATGTCAGGAGCTGTGTTAAGCACTTTAGTTATCTCATTTGGTCTCACAACAATTAACACTTAGTTGGGAAGCAGCTGTTATTATTTACATTTTAAAGTGGAAGAAATTGAGGTAGAGGTACAGTGACTTCCCGAGGGTCACACAGGTAATAAGTATCTGAGGCCAGATTTGAACTATCTGTGACTTCAACCCTTGCACTGTATGAAATGCACCACCTAGCTTTTAGGTACACATTCTAGGTTGTATAGACAAAAATACCTCATAATCCTTGCTCCCAGAGAGTGAACATACTGCAGGTTGTGCTTAATGCCAAGGATAATGCAAAGAAGTAAGGGATGTGGTTCATGCCTTTAGGGAATTTCCTTTTTTTTCCCCCAAAATTATTTATTTATTTTTAGTTTTCAACATTCCACAAGATTTTGAGTTACAAATTATTTCTCCCCGTCTTTCCCCTACATCCCCATCCCAAAATAGTGAGCTTACTTAATACCCCATCCCCTAATCTGTTCTCTCTTATATCCTCCTCCGTCCCCTGCCCCCCGAACACTTTCTAGTAGGGCAAGATGAATTTCTATACCCCAGTGCCTGTATGTCTTATTTCCCAGTTGCATGCAAAAAATAACAACAACAAACAATCGTTTGTTTTTTTTTTTTTAACATTTGTTTTTGAAACTTTGAGTTCCACATTTTTTTCCTTTCTCCCCTCCTCTCCCACCCACACTGGGAAGACAAGCAATTCAACATAGGCTGTACATGTGTAGTTACGCAAAACATTTCCATAGTAGTGATATTATGAAAGACTATATTTCCCTCCATCTTATCCTGTGCCCCACTTATCCTATTTTCTACTTTGACCCTATCCCTCTTCAAAAATGATGGCTTCTAACTACCCTTTCCCCCAATCTGCCCTCCCCTCTACCCTACCCCCTCTTATCCCCTTCCCCCTTTGCTTTCCTGTAGGCTAAGATACCCAATTGAATTTGTATGTTATTCCCTCCTTAAGCCAAATTCAATGACAGTAAGGTTGACCCATTCCCTTTCACCTTCCTGCTCTTCCCCTCCGTTGTAACAGTGTTCTCTTACCTTTTATATAACATAATTTACTGTAGTATATCTCCCCCTTCTCCTCCCGATAAATTACTCTCTCACCTCTTAATTTTATTTTTTAGATATCACACCTTCATATTCAACTCATTCTGTGCCTTCTGTCTATGTATACATGTACATATATGCCCACACTCACATATATATTTATATACACATATACTCCTTTATACATACATATATACACACATATATATACACATACATACATACATACATATATATACATATATACGTGTGTGTGTGTGTGTGTGTGTGTGTATATTCCCTTCAACTATCCTCATATTGAGAAAGTCTCATGAATTGCTCTCTGATTCTAGAATATCAGGGCAATTTTCCTTGATAATTTCTTGAAAGATGGTGTCTAGGCTGTTTTTTTGATCAGGGCTTTCAGATACTCCAATAATTTTAAAAATTTCACTCCTAAATCTATTTTCTAGGTCAATGTTCTTTCCAATGAGATATTTCACATATTTCACATTTATATTCCCTTCAACTCTCCTCATACTGAGAATAGTTTCATCAGTTACAATTATCGTTTTTCCATGTAGGAATGTAAGTAGTTCAACTTTGATAAATTCCCTGATTTCTTTTTCCTGTTTACTGTCTCATGCTTCTCTTGCTTCTTGTATCTGAATGTCAAATTATCTATTCAATTTTTTTTTCATCAAGAATGTTTGAAAGTCCTCTATTTCACTGAATGACCATATTTTCCCCTGAAACATTATACTCAGTTTTGCTGGGTAGGTGACTTTTGGTTTTAATCCTAGCTCCTTTGAACTGCAGAATATCATATTCCAATCCCTTTGACCCCTTAATGTAGAAGCTGCTAGATCTTGTGTTATCCTGATTGTGTTTCCACAATATTAAAATTGTTTCTTCTTGGTTGCTTGTAATATTTTCTCCTTGAACTGGGCATTTTGGATCCTGGCTATAATATTCCTGGGACTTTTCTTTTGGGGATCTTTTTCAAGTGGTGATTGGTGAATTCTTTGAATGTCTATTTTACCCTCTGGTTCTAAAACATCAGGGCAATTTTCCTTGATAATTTCTTGAAGGATGATTGCTAGGTTCTTTTTTTGATCATGGCTCTCAGGTAGTACAACGATTTTTAAATTCTCTCTCCTGGATCTATTTTCCAGGTCAGTATTTTTGTTTGTTTGTTTTTTTGTTTTTTTGTTTGTTTTTCCATTTTCACTTTGCCTTCTATTTTTTCATTTGTTTGGGTCTGTTTAATAGTATCTGGATTTCTCATAAAGTCATTAGCTTCCATTTGCTCCAATCTAATTCTGAAGAAATTATTCTCTTCAATGGAAATCCTTTTCCATCTGGAAACTTTGGCTTTTTAAGGCATTCTTCTCATTGGGTTTTTGGGCCTCTTTTCCCTTTGAGTTAGTCTATTTTTTAAGCTGTTATTTTCCTCTGTATTTTTTGGGGGGTCTCCTTTAGCAGTCTGTTGCCTTGCTTTTCATGATTTTCTTGTATCATTCTCATTTCTCTTCCCAGTTTTTCCTTTACTTCTCTTACTTGACTTTCAAAATCCTTCTTGAACTCCTCCATGGCCTGTGACCATATTTTTCTCGGAAGCTTTTGTTGCAGGATTTCTGACTTCATTGTCCTTCTCCAGTTCCATGCTTTGATCCTTTTTGCCCTCAAAGAAGGGTTGTATGGTCTGATTGTGCTTCCTTTGCTTATTCATATTGCCAGCCAATTACTTGACTTTTGAGCTCTTTGCCACAGTAGAACTATGCTTACAGAATGGAGAGAGCTTTGTCCCAAATTGCTGGGGGGTTTTTGCAGCTGCTGAAGCTATTAGTTTGGTGCCCTCTCTTCAGGCCCCACAAGCTCTGGCACAGTGGCCACACCACCAAGAACCTCCACCCAAGACTTTGATCCAGATCTAAGCAGGTTAAAGTGAGAGCAATTACCCTCTGAATAGTTGCTTGGTCCCCCTACAATTTGCAGGCCAGTAATTTTGGAAGCAGCCACACAGCCGTGCTGCTGCACCTCCAACACTTCTCACCCTGGGGGTAGGGGCTGGACCACACTCTTTATCCCCCTTTTTCCAACATAGCTCCCCAATGACCTTTTACTCTGACTTTGGCATTTAAGGGATTAGAAGACTGGAAACCACCATAGCTGCTGGTGATTCACTCTCCTGAAGTCTGCTCTGTCTGTGGCTGGTCAGAACCACCCTGGGGCTGGAACCAAGGTTCATAAGGGACTGTACTTGGCTCCCAGCACACTGTGATAGACCTTTCCTGTCAACCTGCCAGGCTGCCTTCAGTGGGAGTTTTGTTTCTCTCTCTCTCTTTGTGGGTTCTGTAGGTATAAATTATAATAATTTAATAATATAATAATAATAATTATAAATGACTATAAAAAATAGTCATTTTTTACAGGTATTGAAAATGTTTGGAGCCAGAGCTGATGACAAGTTTGTAATTTTACTCTGCCATCTTGGCTTCCCCACCCCGCTAGGAATTTTCAACCCAATCAAAGTTGTCATAGTAAAATCTACACACACACACACACACACACACTACACCATTTATCAAGGACTAGAATTTTTTTGCTTCAGGGTCTACAGGGGAGGGTTATTCTGACAGGAAAGAAATTCTTCTGGGTAAGAGTAGTCAGGATTGACTTCTTGGGGGGGAGAGGAGATGCTGAGGTGGATCTTGAAGGAAACAAAAGAACTGAATTTGTGGAAATAAAAGAGCAGCTGAGTATTCTATGAGAGCAGCTTGAGAGAGTTTATAGTCTTCCTATATTAGGGAGCCAATAAAATTGATAAAATGGAGTGGAGATCATGTGTTTGAAAGGTAAGGTGGCCTTACTGATAGAAGACCATTAGTGCCAAACTGAGCACTTGTTCAACTAGAAAGTCACTGTACATTTTCAGACAGAGGGATGATTATGTAATGAACATGATATTTGTGAGAAATGTTCTCTTGACAGGAAGCAAGATTAGTTGAAAAAGGGAGAGTCTGGTACTAAAGAGACTGGATGGAAAGCTTATAAAATAATCTGAATATAAATTAGGAGATTCTGGTCAGTAGGCAGTAAATGGTGAAGAATGGGAAGAAATGGATCTAATTGTTATTTTGAAGGAATAGGAATTGGTGACTTTGGATAAAGGAATTAAAAGTTAGCAAGGAGTTAAAATTAATAATAGGCTTCAAGAGACAATTTGCAGTCAGACTTAGATCTAACTTATACTTTCTTCTGGGAGAGGGTAAGGGATTTTACTTCATAAATTACAGAGGTATGAATTCTTTTCTGTCTATCTGTTTTTCAGTCAGTCAATAAGTATTTATTAAGCATTTACTGTGTGCCAAACACTCTACTCAATGCCATTGTCAGGAATGCTATAATGAAACTAAACAAACAAAAATACCTTGTGATTTGATCCTTGCTCTCAAAAATTATACATTTGAATGCAGCACACAATATGGAAATATCTATGTATTTAGGTATGTGCAAGATAGACATTTGTCAGTAAGTAATGGGTTGGACACATACCGAGTGTATTTAGAGATATTAAGGAAATTCATAAAAGTATTTGCACAAGGTTTTAGCACCCTGAGAATTAGAAATGTGTTTCATTTTCATTGTCATGTATGGTTTTGAAACTTGTTTGAATGGCTAAGTGCTCATCTTGTTAAAGAATGATTTTCTTTCATAAATACTGAATACTAATACATCTATTTTATTTCTTCTGATTTTAATTATTTCACTGGGCATATAATTTACAAAGACTCAGTTTTTTAAATGTAAATTCATATGACCCCAAACTTGTCTTCTGCTCTGATCTAAACATTAATCTTTCTTAATGTTAATTCATTTATATCAAGGAATTTCTAATGAATAATCATAACACAACAGATTTTATTAGCAAAGCAAATACAAAGTAGGAGCAGTTAAAATCACTAACATAACATCACATGCTAGACTAAATTGTATTGTAAAATTTCATCTTTATTAGTAATACGTTAATATTTTACTAGATTGTAGATTTAAAGTGCATTTCATTTTTATTTAAACCTATATGGGAAAGGAGGACAAATGAAATCTTATTTATGTTAAATTACATTAATATTATCAAGTCATTGCACATAAAGTAATATTACTTCATCTTTGGATTTGACAAAGCTGATTTTTAAAAAACAGAATCAGAATCATTAAAAGTCTAAAAAATGATCAAGAAACATTGGTCTCCAAACATTAGCTTTTCCAGTAACTTGTGGAATAATCTTATAGAAGTCATTTATTTTTTTATTTTTTTTTTGCCTTTTGGAGGGCAATTGGAGTTAAGTAACTTGCCCAAGGTCACACAGCTAGGTTTTTTTTGTTTGTGTGTGTTAAGTGTCTGAGGCCGGATCTGAACTCAGGTCCTTCTGACTCCAGGGCCGACGCACTACTCACTGCGCCACCTAGCCGCCCTAGAAATCATTTATTAATTCTCTGGGGTTTTTTGTTTGTTTATTTTCATTCAATTATAAGGACATTTTAATTTTTGTGAACTACTCACCTCAAGATAACTAAATAGAAATATTGTCTATCTTCAAATCCTTAAATGAGATTATTGTCTGCCAAACTGTCAAGATGTCTATAAACATTAGCTATTGTTTCAAACATCTGTGATCTCAGAGGTGTGTTCCTTTTTCCATCATTACATATTTTAATCCCCTTGTGCTTTAATAAATGATCCTCATTAAATGCTATAGTTAATAATTATCATCCTCATTATTACCTGGCGGCCAGATTTCTGAAAACAAGGCACTGGCAGCTTAGCTCAGCTTATTCATAAATGGCCTGCATACACACACACACACACACACACACACTGAGTTCATTTCCAGGTCCATTTTTAATATAATTCTAACTTAGTAGGACTATCAATGACATATGATCTTTTAGTATAACCTTTGAGAACTCAAGTTATCTCACATTGCAAGGAGGGACTAGAATTGGGCCTTACATAAGGACATGTTAATATGATTGTTAATAAAACACTTCCAGAAGAGAGCTGTTATTGTCTTGCTATTTTATGTATATATGATGTTAGAACATATTAATAAGGATAAAGGACAGTGTCTAAAATAAGAAAAAGGAGAGACATAAGCACTGGGATAGTGATGTCTATTTGCTAAAATTGGGAGTCTTTAACCTCAGACATCTATCTAGTTCCAGTAGAGCCAAACTGCCAACACAGTGTCATAGGATTAGATACAGTCTATCAAAATTCTTGGTAGCCTTTAGCACTTTAAAATCATCTTATGTCCTTGGGATTCCTACAGTGAACAGTGACAGAGTCAGTTTCTAGACTGGCATAGATCTCTAGTCTAGACAACCTTGGGTAAGAATTAAGCACCTCTTGGGGCAGGAGAAAAAGAAAGAGCTTTGTGAAGAAAGGACTCTATTATTTTCATTCTCAAGGTGTAACAGAGGGGTGTTTTGTGGAGAGTTAGCCAAAACTTTTAGTAAAAGAGGAATTAGCATTTTCATAGAGGGATGCCTCAATGTTTTGGGTTGGTGAATACTAATGCATGGCAAATACTACTGAATGCAAATCCTTCTTCCCACCTTCCTATCCACAAAAAAGCACCACTCACATTATATTCATTAGCAAGTACACCAACACTCTAATAAATCACCAGCAAGAAGACAGACACCTCCAAGTAACTGGTACAACAAGGAGTCTCAAAGAATGAACTAAAACCTATGTGATAAAAGGCTAGCTATGAAAAAGGATTTGCCTTAAGCTTTCAAGCAAAAAGAAAAAAAATCATTTCACAATTTACTTTGGAAGATTGCACTTCTATTTCAATCGAGGTTCAGTGATTGACCACACAGCCTAGAAGATTTGGGTTCAAGTCCTGCTTCTTATACCTACTAGTTACACTACCCTGACTTCATCAATTTACCTCTCAGTGTTCAATATTTCAAGCAACTGTCTCTGTTTCAGAGAAGGTGATGTCCTCCATTAGTGGAGGATACTCTCCACCAGGAACTCTCAATACCAATAAAATCATGGGTCTCCTCTGTTTCTATTCCAAGATTCATAACAAACGGAGACTACAAGTGGAAAACAAATTAGTAGAAAACTAGTTGTGACTGTTGTGATTAACCACATACTTCATGAATCCTTTAAAAACATGAACTAATTTATTAGCTCCTTTAATTTCATATAGGCCCCTTAGACATCTTCCATGTTTCTTCAACACTATAATCAACTGTACTCATGTCTAGAGACTGCAACTAGAGACTTGATCTGTGAATTCCTTGCAATAGGGAAGTCCTAGGTGAGACAACTACCAGTGTAGGCCCCTGTACATCTGTGACTTAGAAAATCACCTTAATCTCTGAGAAGTTAAATGACTTGCTTAGTGTCATAAACCTTAAGTTCTAGAGGTGGTATTTAAACCTAAATTTTCCTGGCTGTAAGGACAGATTACTCTCTAAAATGCCATGATACCTCTCATAATTATATAAGCAAATTTGGTTTTTGTTTTGTTTTGTTTTGCTTTTTTGGAGGGGGGAAGGCAGGACAATTGGGGTTAAGTGACTTGCCCAAGGTCACATGGCTAGTAAGTATTAAGTGTCTGAAGCCGGATTTGAACTCAGGTCTTCCTGACTCCAGGGCAGGTGCTCTATTCACTGTACCACCAAACCCCCATCCTCCTCCCCCCTGTAAAGGCAGGGGCATGGAAAGGAAGACAACATAACAAGCAAAGGATAGGACAGTGGTTGATCATAAACTTCACCTCCCACCTCCAATTAGTGTAGAAGTCACACCAGCAAAGTAATCTGGGGAAAGGTAAGGAGAGGCTAAAATGTGAGATATTATTCATATGTGTTGGCCTTCAGGCCACACTAGGAGAAAACATTCCATGATGATCCTAAGATGGGTAGGCTTTTGGGTATGGTTCATTATTAAATCAAGTTCTTGAGTTTTGTTTTTTTTTCTGGATCTTTATAAATTTGTTTGTTTACTTTTAGTTTACAAGATTCAATTCCATAATTCCTTGAGCTTCAAATTTTCCTTCCCTCCCTCCCCCCCCTCACCCCATGACAACATACAATACAGTATAGGACCTGCAAATACATTCACATTAGATATTAGTCAGGTTACAAAGACATATTGTACTAGATGGAATGAAAAATGTTAAAGAGGAAATAAAACCAAACAATAAAAAGAAAAAGATCAAGTAGTTTGCTTCAATCAGGATTAAAACTCAGTTCTTTCTAGTTCTTTCTCTGGATGTAGACATCTCTCTCCATCAGGAGTCTTTTGGGATTGACTTATATCACTGCATTGCTGAGAAGAGTCCAGTCTGTCATAGTTGGTCATAACACATACATTGTATCTGTGATTGTATACAAATTTCTCCTGGTTCTACTCTTCTCACTCAGCATCAGTTTGTACAAGCCTCTCCAGGTAAATATGAAGTGCGTCTGCTCCTCGTTTCTTATAGCACAATAGTATTCCATTACATGCATATACCACAACTTGTTCAGCCATTCCCCAATTGATGGGCACCCCCTTAATTTCCAATTCTTTGCAACCACAAAAAGAGCTGCAATAAATATTTTTGTACACATGGGTCTTCCTCCCTCTGCTATGATCTCTTTGGGATATAACCCTAGAAGTGGTATTGCTGGGTCAAACGGAATGAAATTATTTACAGCCCTTTGGGCATAATTCCAGATTGCTCTCCAGAATGGTTGGATCAGTTCACAACTCCAATAGCAATGCATTAGTGTTCCAAATTGCCCACATCCTCTCCAGCATTTGTCATTTTCCTGTTTTGTCATCTTAGCCCAATCTGACTGGTCAGATATGATACCTCAGAGTTGTTTTGATGTGCATTTCTCTAATTGTAGCAGCAAGCACCCCAGCATCCCCAGGGTGGCTGCCAACACAGGTTTTTAGATCTGCTTTTCTAAAGGAAAGCAACTCAAAATGGGTTAACAAGCTTACTTTAATCAATCAAACATATATCGTTTACTTAGTTCAGGGGAAAAAGGTCAGCACCCCGAACTTCAGAGAATACAGACAGTAGTTTCAAAACAGAGAAACAGACAGATCAAGCAGACAGGCTTCCAAAATGCCCAAACATTACATCAATACCAAATCACAATTACCAGAGAGGGAAGCATCAACATCAGGGTTTTCAAAGCCAGGGGGCTCTCAATGGCTGCCCAGAGTCTCATCTGGTCAAATCACACAACACTTAAGCCTCCCATCAGGGTTAATATAGCCTTCTCTGGGCTCAAAGAACTTGACCCACTGCCCAATCACAAAGTATCAAGGTGTGGGTGTTCCTGAAAAACAAGCCTCCAGCTACAAGCTCCAGGTGCACTTAACCTAGGGGCAGGGAAGATCTTTAAATTTGCATTTCCATTACACTAATCAATAGTGATTTAGAGCATTTCTTCATATGCTTATAGATATCTTCAATTTCTTTCTCTGAAAACTGCCTGTTCATATCCTTTGACCATTTGTCAATTGGGAAATGACTTGTATTCAAGTTCTTAACTTCTCCATTTATTTTCATGGGTGAGGCTGATGAAACCATCTTTTCCTATGCCTCAAGGTAGCACATGGATGTAGAGAGCTAAGGGTGAAGTCCCACCTACTTAATTTTTTTTGCCTGGAAGATTCCAGGCAGAGTTGATTTCACGGGAAAAAAAAATTGACAGTGTACAGCAGGAGAAATGATCATAGACTAGAAACAGACCATGCAAGGGGAGCCAGGATGAGAAAAAGTGCTGTTTTTTTTTTTCATTGAAATAGTATATATGCATTTAAACAAATACATATTTACAGTAATACTTCCTTTATATTTTCATTTGGAACTAGCATATGTTTTTTTTTTTTTGTTTGTTTGTTTCTTTGTTGTTTTGTTTTGTTTTTTACTTTTTGGAGGACAATTGGGGTTAAGTAGCTTGCCCAATGTCACAGGACTAGGGTTTTTTGTTGTTGTTGTTGTTGTTGTTGTTTGCATTAAGTGTCTGAGGCCAGATCCAAGCTCAGGTCTTTCTGACTCCAGGGCTGACACTCTACTCACTGCACCACCTACCCGCCCCAAGCATATGGTTTTAAAAAGCTAAAACCGCTATTTCATTTTTTTTTTAAAGCAATTGGAGTTAAGTGACTTGCTCAAGGTTACATGGCTAGTCATGATTTATGTGTGGGTGCTCATTTTCTGAGGCCGGTTTCAATCCTGGGTCATCCCAGCTCTGAGGCCAGCGTTCTTACTCACTGCACCACCTAGCCACCCCTGCTATTTCATTTTTGGTTAAATGAATAAATCATCTCTTTGTTCTCTGCTATGCTTTTACTGCCCTCCCCTATTCTATCTATTCTTATCTAGCTCTTTTTAATAATGTGTTTTCAATTAAAAGTAAGAAAATATTACTTGTTCAGACTATCTTCACTACTGGAAAAGTAATATAAGGCCATCTTTACATATAATTTTTAAACATTTTATTTATAAAAAATATGCATGGCTCACAAGGACTGATTTTTTTTAAATTCAGCTTTCCTGTTTACATGATAATATATGTATTATATTATTTACCTCCTCATTACAAAAAGCCCAAAACATGATGTTACCCTTGTCTTCCAATGCCAGAATTATGACTCAGTTCTATCCAACCATATCTGTTGTACTTCTGTTCTGATCTAGACTTATGATACTAGAATTCCTAAATTCAGACTCATGATATGATTATATATAACTTGCCAGACTTCTTTGTTATCTTTTTTCCTCTATCCAAAGTGAAGAGACTACAGATTTATTTTTCTCTCACATGTATAAGTAGGCTTGTTTTGACCAACATGCATTTCCAAACACGTATTAAATGTGGATTTATTTCAGGGTGGTTCTCAGTGTAATGAGTGAAGTCTTTCTAATTAAGAACATTAATATTACACTTTAATATTTCATAATTAGGAGATATTTAATTAGCTACCTCAATATTTTCCTCAATATTTTCAGGAACCAAAATCCAATTTACATTTTACCTTAAGGAAAGCTCAGAAAATGGAATTAGCTGGAAAGTCAAAGATGTTTTTATCAAATATAGAAATGAAATTTCAGTTAGTCTAACTTAAGAAGGACTTGACTAATAAGAACACTTACACAATGGGATAGTTTCCAGGTGAGATGTGCAGTGGAATATGCTGATGGAATCTAATTCAAAGCAATATATTTTAATTTTCTCTGCAACCTGCCCTAAAATGAAATACACTGTGGGTGTTCTGAATATAAGCACTTATGCCATCTCATCTATGATGTAAATGAAAGTATGTTGATGCTTCATAGGCTGATATTCAAGACAAATGGACAGAATGAAATGACATAGTTCACTACATAGAAAAACAAAACAAACTTGAGAAGGCAAGGGCAAATTCCCTAGCTCTCCATTACTGTGGGGTCTGTTGATCATAAAAACCAAAACAAAACTAAGGCAGTCAAGTATGTGTCCTTTTAGGCACATAGTAAAGCTATATGGATACAGATATAGGAAACTATTACAGTGAATAAGTAAATTAATTATATCTTATTATTATTCTTATCATATCAGCTCAGCCTACCCATGAGCAATTAATATTTCTCCAGTTGTTTAGAACTGCCATTACTTATGTGAAAAGTGTTTTAAGAGTGTTCATATATATAAGTTATATATATATATATATATATATATGTATATATATATATATATACATATATATATATATATATATATATACATATATATATATATATATATATATATATATATAAAGTGTTCTTTAGTATATTTTGGCAAATAGATTCCCAAGTATTTTCTACTGTCTGTAGTTATTTCAAATATAATTTATCTTCCTAACTTCCTGCTGTGTTTTGTTGGTCATATATAGAGATACTAATCATTTATGTAGGCTTATCTTATATTCTGCACTTTGCTAAAGTTGTCATTTTTTTTTTTACTAGATTTTTGGTTGACTCTCTAGTGTTCTCTAAGAATATCATCATATCATCAGCAAAATGTAACAGTCTTGTTTCATCATTGCCTATAGTTAATCCTTTACTATCTCTTTCTTCTCTTATTGCTTTAACTAGTATTACCAGTAAAATGGTGATAATGGATATTCTTGTTTTGCCACTAATGTTACTGGAATGGCTTCGAGTTTATCTTCATTACCAATAATGCTTACTCTTGGATTTGGATAAATATTTATTTTAGGAAATATAAATTTCTTTTGAAATTAATTTAGTTTTTTATTTTTTTCTGAAAACAAGCATTTATTTTTCTTTCTCCCTCCCATTGAGCAATTTAAAATGACAACTAAAACTCTCATAAGAAATATACATATTAAAATGTAACAAATATCTACATTGGTCAGGTCCAAATATATATTCACATTTATATCTATATTTATATTTCACATACTTCATTTTAAGTCTATCACCTCTTTGTGAGGAGGTGAGTAGCAAACTTCATCGTTGGTCCTCTGCTGCCCCAATAAATATTTCTTTCTTTCTTTTTTTTTTTTTTTTTTTTTTGCTTTTTGGAGGGCAGTTGGGGTTAAGTGACTTGCCCAAGGTCACATGGCTATTTTTTGTGTTAAGTGTGTCTGAGGCCAGATCCAAACCTAGGTCCTCCTGACTCTAGGGCCAGCGCTCTATTCACTGCGCCACCTAGCCACCCCCCAGTAAATATTTCTAATGAAGAATATGATCAGTTTTGGATTATGTTCATGTTGTATTTAGAGATTTGTCTTGGAAAATCCTAACCCAGTGTTTATTTTTGCCCTTAGGCAAAAACTAGAACTGCATGTAGCAGGTCTCTGACAATAAATAAATAAATATATAAATAAAAAGTGTAGGGCATATGAGCATTTCCAATTTGAGCATTCTGTAGAGAATAGACAGGGTTCTAGGAAATTCTAATCATGTTTCTGGAAATACTATTTACTTGAAAGAAACACCATCCATAAACCCAGCCTGCAAGATTTATTTTAGGGAAGAAAGTAGAACATTTATGGAGGCAGGCAGGGCAGTATTGGAATGAAGGGACATAGTAAAATGTGACCTTTGATGAGCTTGTACTATTTAACAAGATTCACTCCCCTCAGCCAGAGTGATCTGTTTCTATAGCAATTAATTCAACATGGAAGAAAATACAAGAGGTTAGTCCTAGAGGAAACTTACTTAAATGACCTGGCTCACTTAAGGTGATTTTGTTCAATAAAACAAAAAAGGGGAAATAAAACAAAATCATTTTTATAAGTCCTAAGTATAGGACTTATAACTCCTAAGGAGTTGATGAGTTACTATGTAGAGAATATTTTAATTTGTTTTTCTTAGGCTGCAATTTCAAATATAATAAAACAATAACTATAACAAACATAAGTTTCCTTTTAATCCTGCTATGAAGACATTTCCTAGCTAATGTGAGATAGATGGTTTTTGAGTTGCTGGTGAATTTTGAGGTAAGATGAACTTTGAGAAAAGAGGACCTCTGCTTAAAGCATGACTCAAATACTTATAAGTTATGTCACTCTTAGAAAGTCATTAAATCTCGCAGGGCCTCAGTTTCATCATCAATAAGATGAATTGTTCGTATTCAATGACCTCAAAGATGTCTTTAATCTGTGATATTTTGGTCTTTGCATGTGTAAGTCTTTAATATCTTATTTCCATTAATAATCCTTCTATTTAGATCACTTTTTATACCATCCTTAACTTTATTTTACATTCTCCATTAAAGGTCTGAATTTGGGGGGGCTAGTACATCCTGCCAAACTGAGGGAATTTCTGCAGCCAAACAGCATTCTAGAGTCACAGGTGCACACACATGAACAGTTAATTCTAAAGGAATTGAAATGAGTTCAGCTGCAAAACTATTAGTTTCATCTAATTTTAACTTGTCAAGTGATCATTTTCAGAAAAGCAGATTAGCTTAATTTATTATTTTGTGAAAATGTGGGTCTATAATTTGCTCAAACACACTGGATTTTTTTTTCTTAGTTGAGTGGAATGTGATGATTAATCATTCTAATCATCAGGTGAAATTAGGGGGAATCAGAGTTTATTGAGCCTATGTGGATATTCAATTATGTTTGTGTGTATGCTTTTGTTACCCCTGCTAGTGAGATTTTTTTTTAAAGAGATGTAAGCACTCTTGATATGAGAGACAAATTGGGAAACAAAAGCTTTAAAAAGGAAGTATAAATATAGTCAATATAGACATATAGCCGATTATTGACCCCTAGTGGGTATTTTCCTTTATTCCCTGCAGGACTTTAGAAAGTTGCTATTTTAATAATTATATTTATCCTCAGTTTCCTCATCTGAAAGCTAATAAGGATGATTATTTTGTTCCCAAGGAGGTTTATAATTTCATTTTTATTGAGAATCTGCTATATGAAAACATCCCTCACTAAGCAAAACGTCATTAACATATAATCTTAGAGAATGGCATGGAGAGGGATTAGTGCTGACAGACTAGGTGGGTTTCCTAGGGTCACAGGGCTAATATTTATCACAGAAAAGACTTGACTCTAGGTCAAGGTTGTAAGCTCTCTACTACACCACAGTATCTCTATTAGTAATAATGATGACATTTGTATAGTGGTCTTCTAAGGTTTGCAAAATGTTAATGAGGACTAAATAATCCCTAAGCACCCTTCCATTTCTGAATTGTTATGAATATACAATTATAAGTGAATTTCTGTAACAACAAGCACCCTAGCATATTCAGGATGGCTGTTAGCACAGGTTCTTTGATCTGCTTTACCAAAGGACAGCAACTTTAAAGGGGTCAACAATCTTTAATTAAATATACATATATATATATGTACATATATATACACACATATGCAGATGTGTATATATAATATATACATATATATGTATACATACACACATATATAGATATAGCTATAGATATATCATTCACTTAGTTCAGGGGGAAAAGTCAGCACCCTGAACTTCAGAAAATACAAACAGAAATCATAAGCAGATAAAAAATAGAGACAGAGAAGATAACAGAAATAGACCAACAGACAGTGATTCTAGCTGTCTGATGATTACATACATACACAGTTAGTTACCAGAGAGAGAAGCACCAACATCTGGGTTTTCAAAGCCAGAGGGGCTCAATGGCTACCCAGAGTCTCATCTGACCAAATTACACAACTCTTCACATAAGTGAGTCCCAAACCAAAACCTCACTTCATAGTATGTATACCCTTCTTCAGGGTCAGAGGGGATCACAACCTTCCTGACCAACTGCCTAATTACAAAGTAAGAAAAGGTGTGGACCTTCCTGAAAAAACAAGTCTTCTCCCTACCCCCAATTGAACTCCTCTGGTTGGGTTCCACTTGAGACCAATTAAGGGGCAGAGAAGATCTTCAAATTCCCTTGTCATTACAATTTCTTGTGGCAAGCAATAATTGTGACATATTTTCATTTTGTGAAATGATCACAAGTCTTGTAATTATGCTTCTGATGATATTAAGCTGACCCAGAACATCTGATATTGACAAAATAAAACTGGTTTCCACCTCTCTACATAATTTTTTATCTAATGAGTACTAGAATTCATGCCATGCATACATGTTTCATTGCTTTCTTCTGTTGACTTTTAGTTTTTGAAGAAGAGTTATTACTCCAAAGAAACACATAAGACTTGTAGCTCTTAAAAAGAACATTCAGTGATTATTAGATCATGTTATTACAGAGCCTGTTGGTGTAAGGGAATCAATTATTTGAAGTATCACTCTAACCTATAATGAAATAGCATCAGTTGTACTGTAGCACAAAGGAAAATATAATGAGAAATATAAAAAAATCAAAGTCAAGAGCTGATGAACTATTTTCTGGGGAAAAAAAAAACCAATCCTCAGAAAACAGAGATTGACAAGTAGAGGAGTTGTTACTAATTGTTCTCCACAATATCTTAGGCTTCTTGAAGTTTGAAGAATCTGAAGAGCATTTTAAAATAGATGCAAATCATTTTTATGGAAGAGATATGCTTTCTACAAGTAAAAATGATTAAAGATTAGAGTACATGAGATTTGAAGAAAAATACTCTTTTTATTAATTAAATTCATTTTCTCACATTCAAGGATCTATTAAAATCATTGCCAGAAATATGGGGAAGAGGTTTAAGATCTGGGCATCTTTTTCAGAATATGAAGTAAGAAATGTTTGGACCCAGGTTATATTCCTCTTAATATGTCTAGAGGAATGTACCTAATGATATATATGATCTCATTTGATCCTCTTAATAACATGAAAATGTTACTATTTTTAACTTCATTTTATAGATGAGAGAAATGAAGCTAAGAACATGACTTTTCCAGTGACATAACACTATCTTTTTTTTTTTCTAGTTCAACAAGCATTTATTAAAAAACCTCAGCAACATTCTAAGCACTGGGTATACAAAGAATATAATGAAACAATGCCCTACGTAACATAGCTTACATTCTATGGGGGTCAAGAGAAAACATATACAAAAAACGAAATAGAAAAAGTTGTCTGTAGTAGGGCAAGTACGTACAACAATTATTTTCATATAACAGAGACTCAGGAATTGGGGCAACAGGGCCTGAAGTTCATTTGGCCAATAAGTATATATTTCTTGATTTCTCTCAATTAGGGGCAGGTTATGAGAAAGCAATCATTTTCTAAAAATTCTAAAGCAAAATTTTTATAAAATTTTAAAGCAAGACATTTTTTAGAAAGACAGAAGAAGAGCATGAGAGGCCCTGAGAATGAAGTAATAGGAAAAGTACAAATTCAATATCTATTTTCACATGAGAAAATAATCTCTCCATGTTCACAGTCAAGGAAAATCCCCCCCTTTAATTTGGGCACACTGACCTGGTGATATTTTATATGAACTTTGGAATAAGGATTATGCTGGGTGAGGCATAAAGATAATAGGAATTGTGTATCTGTGCAGTCCCAAGTACAAAGAAGTCCTGAGATTCTTTTGATTTTTTTACAGATGCCAACACACGAAATAGCATTATGTGGCACCTCCACCTCCTGATAATATCTCCCTGAAGTGAAGGACTGAGTACCAAAAACTTGTGCAAAATCTATTAATCTCCAACTGTTGTCAGGTGCTTCTGTCTGGACGCCTCCATATCTCACACTCTTCAAATCCTCAGATATGGGAGACCTGGATCAGCTGTGTTGCAATCCAGAGTGATGTTCAATTTAATATTGAAAATCTGTTCCATAACTCCAGGGATGGGAGGGATAGCCACGCATATTTGGAAAGTTTCAATTTCCCTTGCAGCACAAATACATTCCTGTTCAACTTTCATATTCTGGAGCAAATCCAGATCTGTTTTTGTTTTGTTTTTTGTTTTTACATTCTTCCTCTTACTCTGTGATCCTCTTCCTTAATTCTTGATGCTGGTGGGATAATCCACTACTTCTCTTGTTCGGGCTTTCTAAATTGGCCATCCCTTGTGCTTGCACATATGATAGATATGTATCCTTCTCTTCATTTAGGACTTGTTTCATTTTTTCGAATTCAGACAAAATACTCTTCTTTTGAATTTCTATTTCCTCCTCCATCAATACAAATTTAATCTTCTCACTGGACATTAGTTGAACAGTGTTCTCAGTTTTCCTCCACAAATTGTTTATAGTTTCCTGGTGTTTCCCTCTGAAGTTCTCAGCAGCCTTATCTATTCAATAGAACTTGTGAGTCTCAGACTCCTGGGACTGAGAACAGGACACACAGATTGGGCTCTGGTCATCCTCACAGAAGAGCGTGTGCATTTTCTGATGTATCTCACACTTGCCTGGTTCTTCATGGTACTGCAAAAAATGAGGTCTCAGTTTTTGGTAATGTCTGCCAGTTTCCCAAGTTGCACATTGGCTTTGAAATCCCTTAGCTGAGAGACCCTCCTGCACTCTGGACAAGAGAAAGGAACAGAGGCTTCTTGCCAGCTCCTGAAGAGGCAACTATTAGAAAAACTGTGACCACACTCAATGGACATTGGGTTTATGAAGTATTCCATGCAGATGGAGCAGGCAAGCTCTTTCTGGAGGTCTTGAATTCTCTCTGGGGAAGAGGCCATGTTTCCTTTCTTCTTCTGAGATGATTTCTTCAACCTCAGACTCTACCTTCTTCTCCATTTACAGCACACAAGGGGTATCTCTGAGTCTGTCTTATCCCCGTCCCTTCTTCCTTCAAGGTATGAATTCCTGGTTATTTCCTTGTCCTGAGGCTTTTCACATTTCAGTAACTGCTCCCCAGGAAAAAAAAAATTAATTACTGGTAAAAGGGACAGTCATATTGTTGAGGTCAGGGAACCATAAAATGTAGAGGTTAGGGATGTTCTAGACCCCAAAATACCAACACACTATCCTGCTGAATGAATTCGGCTCGTCTTCTCTCAGCCAAAGAAAAGCAAAGTTTATTAAAGGTTCACCATAATGGGTAGACTCTTAAGGAGCCTTGGTATCTGGATGCTTACATTGGACAAGTGGGCCAGAATCATCTGACATGGAGTGAGTCTGTGCTAGGTAATTCTCCAGCCGACATAACACTATCTTAAGAAGAATTTGAAGTCAAGATTTTCTGATTCCTAAGGCAATGGATCAACTGCCTTATCACACTCTCTATTTATTTTTTTTCTTTTCTTCTTTAAAGCTCTGTTTTTACTTGGTAAATAGCCTGCAGAAAACCCAAGTTTAGACTGGAAGAAAAACAATGAGAAAAATTGTACAATGTTAAAGTAAGAAGGAACATCAAAATTCATTTGCAGAAAATTCTTGTAAAATTATTTAAAATACTATATTATTAAGATTATTATTATTTGTAGTAGTAGCAACAGTAATAGCAGCAGCAGTAGTGATGGTGGTAGTAGGATTTAGTAGGATTGGTGGTGATGGTGGTGGTGGTAGTAGTAGTAGTAGTAGTAGTAGTAGTAGTAGTAGTGGTAGTAGTAGTGGTAGTAGTAGTGATATTTGTCATTGTTATTGTTGTTCAACTTCCTCATTTTTGAGATGAGGAAATTAAGAACTTTATATGAATGGCCTATGTTTAAATAGATAATTAGTCATTCACTTGGGAAAAGAAACTCAGACTTTATGACTGAATTCAATACTATCACTATTACTTCAAGATTTCTCAAAATATCGTTTTAGAAAAATTTTAATCTTCTCTATTTCATAAGTTTAAATTTTCACATACTGAATTTGCTTAATATTTTTTTAAAGTACATTAATCCTGTGTTTGGTAGCATTGACTTAATCCAACAAAATCCATCTTCCAAATTACTATTAAAGAGATGACTTGTTGCTTGCCACAAATTGTGTGTCCTTTATCTAATAACTATAGCCTTGTTTTTGGAAAGGATATCTGATATCTCAGTCAAAATGTTACTTTTATGCCATGCTCTTTCTCTCAGACATTTCCCTTGTGTTCACCATGTTTCATCTTTCTTTGTGCTAACATATAAATAGCTAGAACCATAGGAAGGTAGAACTGGAGGAAACTTTAGAGATTATTGAATAAGGACCTTCAGAGACTGTCTAATCTAAACCTTTTCTTCTCAAATGACTTTTCTAAGGTGTCCAGGTAGCAAGAACTAAAGGTAGATTTTGAGTTTATGTCCCCTAATTTCAGAAACAGTGCTTTTGTAGCATATAGGATGATATCACCTAATCTCTATATTTATAGAGGAGAAAAAATGATCCTATTTTTGTTGTTGGGTCATTTCAGTCATGTCTGACACTTTGTGGCCCAATTTAGGGCTTTTGTGGCAAAGATACTAGAGTAGTTTGCCATTTGCTTCTCCAGCTCATTTTACAAATGGAAAAAAAAATGAATGCAACCAGGATTAAGTAATTTTCTCCAGGGTCACAAAGCTAATAAGTGTCTGAGGCCAGATTTAAACTCGGGAAGAAGAGTCTTCATGACCCTAAA
The DNA here is from genome assembly GCA_011680675.1 of Gymnobelideus leadbeateri. Classification (NCBI taxonomy): domain Eukaryota; kingdom Metazoa; phylum Chordata; class Mammalia; order Diprotodontia; family Petauridae; genus Gymnobelideus; species Gymnobelideus leadbeateri. The sequence continues at coordinate 181,568 of WOXC01003007.1, read as the reverse complement.
CCTAGCACTCTATCCACTGAACCACTTTGTTGCCCCTTGGTGAGCTATAATGATATATACATTATTAGTAGTTGAGCTAGAAATAGAATCAGGTCTCCTGAATTCCAGGTCAATACTTTTGCTACCACACCACATCTGCCTCTGCCAATAATCCTGATGCTTTTCTGATTTTTGATTGAATGAGAAAACTCCATATTGGATGTGCTGCTCTATGTTATGCTACTTTAATTCTTCCTAAATCAGATCCTTGTCTCCTTTTCAGGCTTTCAATGAGCATTTGTTAGCTTCTGTTAATATAACCTAATAAATACACCTTATCTGTTAAAATTCTTTTGTTCATGTGAAAAGATACTGTTTTTTAGTGCTACATAAAGATATATTACAGTCAATTCCAGCTGTTTTTTCCACTGTTATTTTAATCTTATTGCCAATCTATAGAATCACTTTGAAGAGAAATTAGGTTGTTATATGGATTTCTCTGGTCTCTTCTGAGTCAAGATGTACATGGGTTGTAAAATGCATTAAGCTCTCATTCTTCTCTTCAGGACCAAATGACATTCTACATTAAAACACTTGATAATATGTACTCTTTCTTAAGGAATAAGTATTTGAAAATGTAGATTATGTTAATATACTTAAATGTAAGTACAATAAATATGCATACAGGTATATATATATGTGTGTCATATATGCATATATTTGCATAACACATATATACACACACATAACATATATATATACATATAGAGGTATATCAATAAGTAGTAGATCTGTAGAGTGACATGATTAGATCTGTTTTATGAATATCAGTTTGCCAGTTATATCGAGGATAGATTGATTGGAGGGGCAAAAAAGGGAGGCAGGGAGGCCAGTGGGGAAGTTATTGTAAAAATTGAAGCAAGAGGTAATGAGGACCAACCTCCTCAAAATTCACCTGAAAGAATTGAGACCCAGAATGGTCCAGTAACTTCCCAAATTTACTGAGTAAATTAATGACAGAACAAGATCTAGAAACCAAGTCTCTAGACTCCTTGGAGGCCCTGAACCCCCAGTTTGTGAAACTGTAAGGTTGATGGATAGCAGGGCATATTTCAGGAGTCCCTTCTGTTATAGAAAAGTGAAAAACATACATGATTTGCCCTTCTGGTTACCAGGCAGTAGCAGAATATTAAGTATTTTCCCTTCTTTACAGCAGTCTTAATCTGTACTGATGTGCTAATAGGAAAAGACTAAAGGAGACCACCTTTCAGCTCAGGGTCCTCCATCTTGTCCTTACTAAACAATTTAATAGCTCTGGAGGCAATTCCCTTCCTCGATACTCTTTAACGGTGGGATCTCAAGGCTACTTATCAGGTAAGGGAAACATTTCAACAGGCCAAGAGAGAGAGATATTTTAGTATAGTGTTGATCTTCTTTCTAACTTCTCTGAACTCATTGCACACAAGTGGTTACCTTCTCCTCCCATTTGGAACCAGCCCTGACTATAGGCTACCAGTACCTTGGAGCAAAGGGCAATAGTTTCACAGCTCTGTTGTACACAGTGAAATAAAGAAGGTGTTCTCAGAAATCAATTACTTTACTGTTCTGCATTGTCAGCTTGCTGAACATTTTGCTAGAGGTGACAGTGATTGATGTGCAAATCCCAGAAACTTCTTTTAAAAGAAGAGTTCTTTGCAATGCATTTTTCTCTTTAATTCCAAATCTCATTGACTTATTTTATTATTTTTTCCTCTTGTTAAGGCAACTTCATACTTGAAAAGTGTCTCTTGAAAAAGTGGAAAACTATCAACAGAATATAAATGTTTCCTAAAAAATCAAGAAAGTATAATGAGAAAATAATTTTGATTTTAGCAATATTATTAGGAGTCATAATGTTAAAGAATTTTTTTTTTCTTGAGTACAGCTTTGAATTACTTCTCTTTTATGGAAAGCTAAGGTTTTAAAGTAAAAGTCAAGGTTTGTTTTTTTTTTTTTAATTAAAAGGTTTTTGAGGGGTGGCTATGTGGCACATTGAATAGAACACTGGCCCTGGAGTCAGGAGGACCTGAGTTCAAATCCAGCCTCAGACCCTTAACACAAAAACTAGCCGTGTGACCTTGGGAAGTCACTTAACCCCAACTGCCCTCCAAAAAGCAAAAAAAAAAAGTTTTCTGAGGGCAGTAAAGATGCTAGCCTTTCAATTTTCTTTCACAGATTAAATTTCATTCAATAATTTTGAAAGGTGTTTCATTATTTAATTTTATTTTTGAATTAAAAGTTAATTTATTATATGAAAATTAAATATCATCAGTGGTGAAAATTTGGTAAATATTCAAATCCAAGGTAGAATTTTAGAGCATGCTAAAATGTTACCATGAAATAGACATGTTTCATTTTTATCTTATTTATTTAAAAAATTGAACTATATTGTGACCCCCCTGCTCTAGGAGGTTATCCCATATCCACCATTGGTAGACTTCGACTGGATTTGGAGAGAACATCATTTTTAGACTTCTTTCTTATTTGGCAAGTTCTTACTTTACACACTAAACACTCACTTCTAGTCCCTAAATACAACTTTTATATCTATTTCTTTTCTTCAATAATTACCAGCAAACTTCATGTTTAACGAGCCCATTTTTATCCCTACCTAACCACCCACTTTTAGTTACATCATCCTTTTATATGGGGGTAGGGAGAAGCAGGGAATCAGTCAGAATGTCATATGAAGCCATTGCTAAAGAACAGACAGTGTTAAGAAGCAGTCTTTTGTATTAAAAGGCAGTGTCCTGATTAATGTACTCCTTACTTTGCTGTGTTATATTTCATTCATTTCTTCATTCATTTATCTATTTATTTTTGTTAAGAACAGATTTCTCTCTATGTCACAGAGGGTGGAAATGCAGAGGTTATTCATGGGCCAAATCCCAATCCTAATTGGCAGGGAAATTTTAACCTGCCCTGTTTTTCAGCCTGGGCTGGTTTACCCTTCCTAAGAAAAGGCTGGTAATTCTTGACTCCTGCCTGTGGTCTCACCATATTGGTGGGGAGACCAATTCCAGACACCTGACTCAGTTTAGTCCTACTGCACAGACTTTATGGATGTACCAAACTCACCCTCCACAGCAATTGGGTCATGCACCACAATGCCTAGCATGAATAATACTTTAAAAGCATAGCTAAGGATTTACTTTTCATTTTCCCTCTCATGGGATATACATAATTGTGTTGTAATGTTTGTCTACCTACACAAGCTGGTGGAGTAGTATGTTAATCATTCCGTGCTTGAGACCATTGTTTGACTGATACCAAAAATGATGTTTGTGTCAGAAAAATCAGCAAATTCTGCAGACTATGATTTTCTTCAATTTCAGTGGTTAAGAAACAAAATGTCCCAGATTTAGAATTATATGTGGTTTTGAATCCTGGTTCTGATACTTCATATTTGTGTGATTCTTGGTTAGTCACTATCCCTTTCCAAAGTTCATTTTCTAAAATAAATAAATGAATGAATGAATGAATAAATAAATAAATTAACAAATAAATACATAAACAAACAAATAAATAAATTGAAGATATTTAATTAGAAAGTTCCTGCCAGGTATAGAGTCTATTTTCCTAATGGTGCAGTTCATAATAATGAATTGAGTGCCTGAAAGGCAAATACAATTGGAGAAAAAAAGAACCATGTTCAAATTCTGCCTTTGACACTAGTTGTGTGACTATGGGCAAGACAGTTATCTTGATTAGCATCAATTTCTTCATCTTGAAAATGAAGATAATAAAATGAATAGGATTTACCTTATACATTTACAAAACTCAAATGAAACAATGCATCTAAGGAGTTTGGAAAATCAAAGTTCTTTTGAATACTAATGATTTCAGAAGTTCAAATTTATTTTTAGTCCCTTTAAACAAAATTCAAACAACTGGTCTATTCTGAAAATTGGAAGAGAATATCATGTAAGTGCATTTTTCTGATTACATAAACATCACTTAATGAGCTATTTGTTTCTTAATTGGCTGTTCACTGGCACTTCATTATACTAGTATCTAACATAGAATTACAGATAAATCTTGACATGGAAGGACCTCCCCTAGACCATCCCTCCCATCTAGTGTCCTACCGGCTTTGCAGATGGGAAGAGGAGAGCTCAGAGAGCCTCCAAAGTGACACAGGTTATAAGATCCTGAACGCTTTACCACCAAACATTCTAATTTCATTACAATTTTTCATTCTAACTTCTAAATTTTTCATCATTTTATCTCTTTTGATCCTCATGACAACCCTAGGATATAGGTACTATTATTACTATAATTTTACAGATGAAGAAGCTGAAGTAAAGAGAGGTTACATGGCTTCCCCACACTTAGACAACTGAAGTGTGTTGGAGAGTGATTTTCAGTTCAGGTCTTTGTGACTCTCTAGGTGAAGTGCTATATTCTCTGTGCTCCTAGCTGCCTAAGAAATTCCATTCAAATGGGGGAGACAACTCATACAGTAAAGGCGTAGGAAGGGAAGGGTGTTTTGGTTTGAGAATTCACAGGGATGATGAGTGGAGTCATAGGACAGTCCACTGATACATACTTTCCAAAAGCAGTTGTAACAATGATTTGATAATGTTCCCCAAAATAAGAGGTAGTGTTGTGTGGTAGATAAAGATCTGGCCTCAGAGCCAGGGAAACATTATTCAAGACCCTCCACCCTGTGTCCCTGAGAAAGACACAGCTTCTCAGTGCTCTAGAAATATCTCTAAGAATATCAGTTGCAGGGAAGTTGCCATTTTATATTGATAGAGGGAATTCATCTGGTAATTCCCTCACTAAACCATTAAAATCATATGTACAATCCTATTCTGTATTGTATCTCAGAGCCAGAGGAAGAAAGGGGAGAAATCAAGGAGTGTGCTTATAGTACTATAGTAGATGGAAAGAAGATGATTCAAATGAATGCTGGGATATTCTAGATCAAGCAAACTGGAAAAAGAGCTGGTTGTTAAAATTTCATCATGAACTTTTACAATATAGGAAAAACCCTATAAATCAGGGCTTAATTTATTGTTTTGTTGATTGTCTAAACTTATGAAAGTTGCTGGAGAAAGTATTAATAAAACAGATTAAATTTTAAAATGTTGAATGTTCATTTTTATTTTGGAGAGCCAACTTCTAAAGCTGTTTGTTAAATATTTGTGACACTCACTTGATGAATGTCTGGATGGGATGCAAAGTATGGCCTAATTTGAGACTTACTAGAGATAGTGTGATTTCTTAATTTGAGTATAGGGACTTATCAATTATCAAAGTTTTGTCAAAAGTTGAGAGTTCTAAAGCTGATTGTACTAATTCCCCCAGTATAGTCTGGAGGATAGGCCTGCATGGATTGTAGAACTGAATATATTTTTACTGGCTAGAATGACTTCATTGATTCCTTTCTCCCTATGTAAAACTTATACATTTTCCCATATTTGGTACAAGTTCCTTCTATTTCATTAACCTTCCCAGACCATTCCAGATTCAATTGCTTTATTATCAACAACACTCATTCTGTCCCTTAGTCATAGGATGGTAATACTTAAATCTCCCCTATATACAAGTGTGATGGAAATGCAAATTTAAAGATCTTCCCTGCCCCTAGGCCCTTTAATAGGCTTAAGAGATTCTGAGAACCTTCCTTGATTTGAAAGTATACTCTGCCCCCTAATAGGCTGAATATGGTCACATGGAGCATGGGACAGGAGGCTTGGTTTTCAGGAATGCCCACACCTTGATGCTGTGTGATTGGGCAGTGGGTCAAGAGGGTGGTTACATTCTCTGACCCAGGAGAAGGCTATATAATCCCTGATGTGAGACTTTGCTTTGGGGCTCACTTTTTTTTTTTAACTTTTTTTTTTTTTGCCTTTTGGAGGGCAATTGGGGTTAAGTAACTTGCCCAAGGTCACACGGCTAGGTTTTTGTTTGTGTTTGCATTAAGTGTCTGAGGCCGGATCCGAACTCAGGTCCTTCTGACTCCAGGACCGATGCTCTACTCACTGCGCCACCTAGCCGCCCCTGCTTTGGGGCTCACTTTGAGAAGTGTTGTGTGATTTGACCAGATGAGACTCTGGGTAGCCATTGAGAGCCGCCCCCCACCTCTTCCCCAGCTTTGAAAACCCAGATGTTGATGCTTCCCTCTCCGATAACTGTGATTTGGTATAGATAGAATGGTTGGACAGTTTGGAAGCCTGTCTGCTTGATCTGTTTCTCTGTCTTGTAACTTCTGTCTGTATACTCTGAAGTTCAGGGTGCTGACCTTTTTCCCCTGAACTAGGTAACTGATATATGTTTGATTGATTAAGATAAGCTTGTTAACCCATTTTGAGTTTCTTTCCTTTAGAAAAGCAGATCTGAGAACCTGTGTTGACAACCACCCTGGGAATGCTGGGGTGCTTGCTGCTACAACATGCCATATTTTTCTAACTAGATTTTAAAGTTCCTCATGAATCATAGTAGTCAGTGATATGGCTATGATCTTAGGAAATTGTTCAAAAACAATTAAAGAGGTAGACTCAAGGTTTCTATGCAACCAATTAAAGTGCATATTTTTGTCTTTATTATTTTCAATTGGAGGGTAGATTTGCTTTTGATTTTAGAAAACTAGGCAGAAAATTTTGGTAGATTCTGCATCAATTTGAGAGCTGAAAGAAGTATACTTCGTGGTTTAGTTGAACAAATACCATGAGACAGAAATAGATGAAACCTTTGATTTCATTGGCATATGAATTCCCAGATTTTTATTATTATTTTTTAAAGCAATTGGGGTTAATTAATTTGCTCAGGGTTACACGGCCAGTCATTATTTGTGTGTGGGTGCTCATTTTATGAGGCCGGTTCCGATCCCTGGTCATCCCAAATCTGGGGCCTGCGCTCTTACTCACTGTGCCACCTACCCGCCCCTCCCAGATCATTTTAATAATATTTTTCCAATTATATGTAAAGACAATTTTAGCATTTTTAAACAAAATTTTGAGTTCCAAATTTTTCCCTCTCCCTCCCCCTCTTCAGCCTTTTAAAAACAGTAGACAATTTGATATAGGTTATATAAGTGAAATCATGGAAAACATGAGTTCCTGGATTGAATACAAAACAAAAACAAACAAAAACACTCTCTCTAACAATGTAGGCCATCAACTGTTCTGAAATGTGTAGTCTTAGTCATTGAGAGTATTTAAAATTTCATTGCCTTGCCCAGGGTTACATAGCCAGTATGTGGGTCAGAAGCCAGATTTGAACCCAGTGAGTCAGTAAATATTTATTTAGCATTGACTATGGATCAGATATTGTGCTAAATACCGGGGACACCAAGAAAAGCAAATGATAGTCCTTGTTCTCCCAGAGCTCACAGTATATTATTGGGAGAGACAATAGGCAAACAACTATGTCCAAATAAATCTTACTTAAGAGAAACTGGAGGTAAACAACATAAGAAAGAAACTAACAGTGAGGGGGATAGCAAAAAACATTTAAAAAAAGACTTCCTTGGCAAGTGTTCTGTGCACAATGCCATACTACCTCTCAGTCATGCTACTATAGGATATTGAAGAATTATTAATAATTTGTAGGATGCAAAGTTATAGTCTTTGCTTTTAAAAAATATCACTATTGGGGCGGCTAGGTGGCGCAGTGAATAGAGCGCCGGCCCTGGAATCAGAAGGACCTGAGTTCGGAGCCGGCCTCCGACACTTAATCCGCACAAACAAAAACCTAGCCGTGTAACTTTGGGCAAGTTACTTAACCCCAATTGCCCTAAAGGGGCGGCTAGGTGGCGCAGTGAGTAAGAGTGCTGGCCTCGGAGTTTGGATGACCCGAGATCAGATCCGGCCTCAGAAAATGAGCACCCACGCATAAATCAAATGACTAGCCGTATAACCTTGAGCAAGTTACTTAACCCCAATTGCTTTTAAAAAAAAAAATATCACTATCTCTATTTGTCTGTCAATGTTGTTATGATAAAAAAATACACAAGTTTGGGATTTTATTCCCTGGAAATTTCTTACAAGATGGCTAAGGAGACTGTGCTGATTCCCTTCAGCTTCAAGGGTTCTCTGACTTTTGTCAATGAGTATGATAGTATTGTATAGCAGAAATCTAATAGAATTATTAACTGGTTTTGACCTTAAACCATTCACAGATTGATTAATCAGTTCAAATGTCACCAATTTACCTGTAACACTAGATTCACTTTGGTTTCTGTTTAAGGACCTTGGGCTGGCAAATCCATTGTACACAGACGTTGGGACCACTGAATAGCATTACCATGTTATTACTCCTACATTATCCTGATGTATCTTGATGCTTTTTGTTTGTTTTAGAGATCAATCAATAAATCAATAAGTGTTTATTAAGCACCTGATGCTTAGGCTAGAGAACTTTATCTTCTGGGAAACCTTGCTTTCTCCCTCCCCAACCTCATAATATTGGATTTTCAGTAAGGACATTTGATTTTACACATTTAATAAAGTGGCTTCACTCACTTTTATCAAAATGTAATAAAAGATAATCAGTATGGATTAGAAAAAAGTACACTGGTTTTGCAGTCAGATCAGACATATATTCATATATCAGTTCTTTTACTTATTGCCTGAGAGATAAGTCACTACCACTCTCTGGACCCTGTCAGTTTCCTCACAAGTAAATTGTGAGGGGGAGTAGTTGATAGTCAAAAGATTTGATCAGACAATTATTGAGAAGAAATGTAAGCTATTATAATCTCTCAAATTATTAATGATTACAAAATGCAAACTGAAAAAACTCTGAATTTTGACCCCACACTCATTAGATTTGGCAAAATTTTCAAAAAAAGAAGAAAGTGACTAATTTCATGAGGTTCTGGAAAAATGGGAATATTTATATACTGTTGGAGGTAGAGCTGTAAAATGATCCAGGCATTCTGTAAAACAAATTGAAACTATGCTCCCCAAATCATTAAACTATGTATACCTGAAAGAGATATAAAATGAAGAAAATAATTCATATTTATAATAAAAAAGTATTTCCAAAATCTCTTTTTGTAGTGGAAAAGAAGCTGATACCAAGAGAGAAAGGCTAATATGAATATAATGAAATACTATTGTACCATGTAAAGTTTTGAAATGGAAGAAAAACATGTAAACTTGTATGGACTGAAGCCAAGTGAAATGAGCAGACCAAACCAGCAGAAAAAAAAATGTATACAATAACAATAGTCTTGTAAAGAAAAAAAAAATTGAAATACTATAGAACTCTGATAATTGAAATGACCAGTTATGTTTCTAGAGGACCAAAGAAGAATTCTGCTCCACTCTTGACAAAGAGGTTATATGCTAAATAAATATGAGAAACACATTTTTTCGACATGGCAAGTGGGTGAATTTATTTTGCTTGCCCATGGGTATTTCTGGAAGTTTTGTTGTGGTTGTTTGTTGTTGCTGTTGTTGTTGCTTACTAACTTTATATAAATGATAGATTTTTAACAGGAAGGGACAAATTGTTAAGGTCCCTTCAGGTCTAGGTCATATGATTTCTAGAAGAATCAAGGGTGATGGAGACCTCATATTAGACTGCACTGTGTGCAAATAACTCATTTTCTTTGGAAGGCAAATAGTAAAAAATAAGTGTCAGGAAAGTTTAGGAACATAGTTGAAATTAAATCTTTAAATAAAAAAAGAGTAAGAATAATATCCACATAACAAATTGAGGCAAGGCGTAGACAAATGATTTTCAAAGCAGTTTTTCTTTACAAGGCTGTAGTTATTATGTAATGTTCCGCCCCCCCCCCACCCCGGTTTTGCTCATGTTACTTGACTTCAGTTTATACAAATATTCCAGAATTTCTCTGAAATAACCCATTTCAGTTTCTTATGTGACTAGAGTGGAGACAGAAAAATAACATTGAGGAAATTATGTAAGATAGTGAGCCAATGATCATGAAACAGAAATGTTAATGACTGTTTCTACTAAACTACTAGCTCCATGAGAGGAAAGGGGTTTTTACTCTTCTTCTCTCTCATGGTGCTTAGTAGAGTCTGGTACTTAGTTTATGCTCAAAAATATTTGAATCAATCATACAGTTATTGCTTAGAATTTTTAAGATAACATTTCTTGGGTTTTTCCACCTCAGTCCTGTCCTCTGGGTTCTATCCTCCCTTTGCCCCAGCCTGCATTTATCTTTCTACTGAATTTAACATCTATTTTCTGTATCTGTCTGATGTGACCTTTTACTGATTCAACTTTTATACTCTGTCATGAAGTATAATACACTGGGAAGAACACTAGCTCTGGAGGCAAAAGAAATGTTTTCAAATACTGCTTCTACCACTTATGTGGTATATGAAATTGGGCAATTCATTTAATCTGCCTTTGCCTCCCTGGCTACATCTGTAAAATCAGAGAATTTAACTAGATGGCCTCTGAGTTAGCTTCAAGCTTATCCACATTTGATTTTTATTTATAAAAATAGGCAATATGCTGTAGTAGTGGATTGGTAGCTGGCCTTGGACTTTATGAAAAACTGTGTTCAAATGCCACCTCTGACATTTACTAGTTATTTGGTGAATGAATGTTTGAATGAATGAATGTTCCTTCTGGTTTTCATTATGACCCTCCACATGGCTTAGGCCATTAAAAATCAGTGACAAAAAAATTAAAAATGTATCTCTTGTGTATGCAATTTCTTCATGCCTCAAGCAACTTTCTAGGGCCCATCTGTGAAGCCATAGATGATCTGTTTGGGTGGAGTATGGATTTATATTTCCTTTGTGTACATAAGTTTATTGGAAGACCACTATCATGAGATAGCTCTATCCAGGCACTTTCTCATGTGACACAGTTTGTGCCACCTTCTCTACCTTAGTATATGGTCTTTATGAGTCATAGTGAAAATATCATCTTTGGAAAAGCCCTTTTGGAATGAGTCGACAAATTTATCTATTACAAATTTTGTCCTTGGATGACAAACAGGGAGGTCTATGTTCACAATTTTTTTAACTTCATAGTATTTGCCACCACTTGGCTTTTCAAGAGTCAATTCGGTACCAGAGAATAACTGTAAAGAAGAATTAAAATTTATTATTCTTTTATATTCATATGTAGCTTTCTAAAACAACTAAGAGAAATGAATAATTACACAGCCCAAACCATCTCCTTTCCTTAGCCCCAAATCAATACTCTTAGTGTGTCAACCACTTGTGATTTAAAATATCATCTGGAGTACATCCATCCCTCTAATTTGAAATTCCAGTGCATATTCACAATGAGTATTACATAATAACATTATTTGGGGGAATGGGTGTATTTGTTTATTTGCTCATAATTGAATACTGAATGATGAGACAAAATTGTGCAATTGAGAAAACTTTTTTCATCTTGTGAATCAGAAGGGAGGTCATTCTATTCATACAAAAGCCCATTAACAGTATTTTCCTTCCTTGATGAAGATAACTGCTTTCTTCCCAGCAGAAAAGTTCATAAGTTATCTTCTATGTTCTATCTAATTAAATATTACTTAGAATTTCAGAGATAATAGCAATATTGAAAATAGATATACATTATTCTGTGTGCTGTCAGTTTCAAATGTGCTTTGCTTTAGATTTGGGTCTAAATCATGTATTTAAAGCTGGTGAAGAAGCTTGATTAGATGTAGAAAAAATACTTAAATTTTCTATAAGAAAATTATAAGGTTTGTTTCTAAACAAAAAAATGCTGAGGGAAGAAAAACTGAAACCTCACAAAGTAATGGCCCAGAGAAATTACTTTCAATGCCACTACAGGAAATGTGCAACTGAACTTTTTATTTTCAATTTAGAATAAAATGTGAATCATTTTGATTCATCTTTTGCAGTGGCCCACATCAGACTTAAAATATGCGAGGAAATAGGTCTGCAAGCTTTAAGGAAAATGATAAAATCTGAGCTCATGCTACTCTTACATAGTAATCATGTATTTTGTTATATTTATCCTTTCCCCCACAAATCTGTTCTACTTTTGTTACTTCAGAATTCCTCATTAGAACACATATTTTTAGTCAACATTTGCAAAGGAGCTTCCTATACATTGCCCCAATAAATTCATCATTCTATGGTTTCCTAATAGCTGCAACTTCTCATTCTTCCTAGGTATACTGGGTGAGCTGAACTCCAACAAGGAGTTCCCATCGGGCAATGTCTGTCATCATATACAGAGTCTGAATCAGCCAATTGTCAGATTCCCCTGGTAACATAATACACATCACCTTGAAGGGAAGGTGAAACTGACTAAAACCTGCTGCCAAAGTGCTTAGACAGGCACTTCATTAATCTTCCTTAGTATACTACAGTATTCATCACACAAGTGGGCATATAGAAAACTTTTCTGCCCAGCTCAATGATGAGGACTGATTTATGGGGAAATGACCTTCTAAAAATATATATATGAAACATGAATCTACTGCATATTCCAAGATTCTGTTGTGTGGTGTCTGATTTTTTCCTTTAAAAATGTATAAATATGATAGTGCTATCATTGAATCATAGCATTATAGGATCTCAGAGTTGTTAGGACCTTATGGATCAGTAGTCCAACCTCTACCTAAATCATGAACCTTTTTTATATGGTAAGTTACACAAGTTCTACTTGAAAATCTCGAGTTATGAGGAACTCACTACCTTTCAAGATAGTTCTCCAAGTGGAAAGCTTTTATTTTCCTTCTATTGAACTAAAATCTTCCTTTTAAGTGTTCCCTATAATTCCTAGTTCTATTTTCAAGATCCAAACAGGAGTTGGGTGATTACCACGTCAATACTCTTACAATATTTAAAAATTATTATCATATACTTTCCCGCTCATCTCTCAACCTCTAGATATCTAAGGTGGCAGTTTATTTCTGGGAGGAAGCCAAATATAAGAATGCTTATAACAAATAATATTTATATAACACTTTGAGATTTGAGAATCACTTCCCTTTTCTCTGCTTTTAATTTGTGTTAGAAGTCTAGTCAACTGCACTGTAATTGCATTATGATTAGTTATGCTGGTCTTAACCACGTGGAGGTTCAAATGAGAATTTGAAGCAATATTCATTCTCTTTCTCTCTCTGTTTCCTTCTCTACCCCTACCTCCCCAAAGTTATAGGACTTAAGATTTCAAAATAACAGAGAAGTTACATGGTGTGTGTATTGAATTTGGAAATAGGAGAACTAACTTCAAATCTTTATTCTGCTATTAGAAACAACTTGAACAAATCACTTAATTTTGTGAGAACCAGTTTTCTGTAAAATGGGGGTGTGGTCATCTGTAAAATTCCTTCAGGTTCTAAGCCTATGATCTAAGCATCAAAAGGAATTTGGAAGGTCTTCTTGTCCAAAACATGCCCTCTAATCAAAACTTCTTTGTATGAAATCCAAGTAAGAGTAGGCAGTCCTTTGCCCCTTTCCCATCCTTCTAAGTCTATCTTTTTGAACTCAGAAAAACTAATAAGTGTATCAGCAGCTAAGGCCGTTACTATATATATATATTTCCAAATATATGTGTATATATGTATATATATGTATATATATACATATATATATATATATATTTCTGATCTTTGCTGCATTACAGTGGACAATTTTTAGTAAATAAATTAGTGTTCATACTGAAATTTTCTTAATATTTCATTTATGAAAATTAACATATAGAATGCTAATTCTTACTGTGTTTGAGATTTCTGTTGCTTATTGTATGAAGAATTTAAATTTGGAAATTATTTGGACAAAGTTTGTTTTCTCAAAATCTTGTGTCTTCATGAGGTCTTGGTCCTCAGCCCTGCTGTCCTGAAGATGTTCTTGCCTCTTGTGCTCCCACACTGACCGCTGACCCTGCATGTGCTCATTCCTCCCCCTCCTCCTCCTTACCCCCAGCCTTAGCCCTGGATATTTCCAATCAGCACAGCTAGGCCTGCCTTCAGACAAGAGGGGAAAGGTCTTAACTGTTCCCTGGCTCAGATCTCTGTCATTCCTTAGATGAAAGCTTGTCAGGTAAGAGTTTGTGAGATGAAGGATCCTAAGGCCCTGAAGCAAATGTTTGTGAGATAAAGTTTCTTGAGGCCATGAGTACAGTGAAAGTTGAAGTGAAATTTTTGAGGCCTAAGTGGCTTCCCCAAGGAGCTGCCCTAAAGGCCTACTGTGTGTTAATCCAGCAGCATGGTCCTGGAGGCGTCTACACTTTACTCAGGCCAAACCTCAGCCCCTGGATTCTTCTTTGATGTTCTCTCAAGATGGCATAGGTGCTTAGCCCCTTTATTTTTGCATTTTGTGGTGATTTCCTGAGGAGAATATCTGGAGAGCCTCGAAATTTCCTACCCCCTCCTCCATTTTCCTAGAATACCCCTCCCTATTAACTTTATTCCTTCTAAACATATCAATAACTTCATTTTTTCACTGTCAGGGATAAAATGTACACTTTTGTTCTTTAGTTGTTTCTGACTCCTCATGATCTCATTTGGGGTTTTCTTGGCAAAGATACTAGAGTGGTTGGCTATTTCCTTCTCCACTTCACTTTATAGAAGAGGAAACTGAGGCCAACAGTGTTAAGTGACTTTCCCAGGGCCACATAGCTAAGTAAGTGTCTGAGATGGGATTTGAATTCCTGTCTTCTTGACTCCAGGCCTGCATCTGAACCACTTAGCTGCCAAGTTAGTTAATAAATATTTATTAGGTTCCTACTATGTTTCAAGTACAGTCCTAATGCTGGGGATAGAATAGAAGGCAAAAACAAACAAAACAAACCTGTCCCCATCTCAAAGAACCCACAGTCTAATGAGAGACAACATGCAAACAATTATACTTTGTCATGCTATACTTTGTCATACAGGATAAAAACAATTCTCAGAGGGAGGGTACTAGAATCAAGGATGATATGGAAAGATTGCTTGTAGAATATAAACATTTAGCTGGGCCTTGAAGGCATGAGTCTGTTAAAGATCTGGATTCAGTTCCCAGCTCTTCCACTAACAGGCTGTGTGGCCTGAAACAAATCCTTCATCCCTCTGCTTTCACATCAATGTAATAATCTTTAAAATAAAAATGCAATTTAATTCAATGCATAAATCACTTATTAAGCCCCTGGCATATGCCAGGTACTCTCCCACATATTGGTGATAAAATGAGAAAAAAATTAAATAACCCCTACCCTTAAGGAACTTAGTCTTTCTAACAGTTTAACTTATCCAATGGCTGACAATGCAAAGACTTTTACAACCTATTGAAATAATAATTCTCTTTCCTCCCTCTCCCCACCCCCACTTGCATTGTTATGTAAACTTTTGCAAAATATACATATGAGCTGTTTCTCTTCCTATAGCTGGTTAATTCTTTCAATAGTCTTGTTAACACCTAAATGATGGTTTCCTTATCTTTAAGATTTAATTTATAAAAAAGTCTTCATGACACATGATAGATTTGACATGACTTTTAAAAAATGTATATACCATAATTAAATTAATGATGTTGTTTGAACCAACCAATCAACTAGGTCAGACACATGGCCAAATCAGGCTACTAAGTAGTAGATTGAGTTAAGAAACTGGCTTAAGTGATTTAGGAAATTAGTTTGTTAGAGTCAACATTTTGTGGTAATAAAGGTCTTCAAATGGAGTTTGAATGATCACTTGTTGAAGGTTTTATAGACAGGTTTCATGAATCTACAGGTTGGACTAAGTCAAAATAATACCTTTTTTTTCTTTTGGAGGGCAGTTGGGGTTAAGTGACTTGCCCAAGGTCACAAGGCTAGGAAGAGTTAAGTATCTGAGGCTGGATTTGAACTCAAGTCCTCCTGACTCCAGGGCTGGTGCTCTATTCACTGTGCTACCTAGCCATCCTAAAATAATACTTTCTAACTTAAGATTTTATAAGACTATACTTTCAATCCATGCTTATACCAACAAGATAAATTGGTTTATGAGTTTAATTGATCTTTTTATGTAATTAAGTAATTCTTTTATTTTATAGTGACAATGTGGTATAGTGGAGAGTTTACTGAACTTAAAAGTCAGCAAATTCTTAGCTCAAAACTTTCTTCTGTCATTTACTAGTTATGTGACCTTGGGTAAATAACCTTTATGTGTATTTAGGCAACTCCCTGGATTTTATAGACTAAGTTATAGATGGCTTGCTATCTGTACAAGGAGTACTCTCTTCATGAGATCCCCATGCGAAAATCACAAATACTGCAGGGTATCACAAAATATCTTTGTCATATTTACCAAATATACTCTATCTAAAAATTATTTACACTTCCCCTCCCCCAAAACAGTGCTCCTTATGGGGCTTTTTCTCAACTCATCTGAAGGTTGTATTTTGGGAATTTGGGAGTATCTACCAGGTTCAAAGGAACTGTGTGTGTTCTCATGTTAATGAAACATAAGGGCACCATCTCAGTCCTATGGACTGTTCATCTGGGATCCTTAGGGCTTCTTTTCCCCACAGCTCAACTCCCAATTGCCATAGCTAATTTTCCTTTGAATCCATTGCTAGCCTTTTTTCTTTTCTGCCAAGATTCATGTTCCTTGAACATGTTTCTTGCATGATCTTTCTGTCTGTCTGTGCTATTTGCTAAATAAGATATCTCCTAGTGATTTTGTGTTGTTCAGTCATTTTTTAGTTATGTCTAAGTTTTCGTGACATTGTTTGAGTTTTCTTGGTAATAATACTGGAGTGGTCTGTCATTTCCTTCTCCAGCTCATTTTACAGAGGAGGAAGTGAGGCAAATAAAGTTAAGTGACTTTCCCAGGGCTGCACAGCTAGTAAGTGTCAGAGGTCAGATTTGACCCCCCAAAGAGAAGTCATCCTCACTCTGGGCACAGCACTCTATCCACTGAACCATCTAGATACCCAAAAGTAGTTCTATAGTTCTGTTGTAAAATACCATATATCATAGATATGCCATAATGATACTTCCTGCCTCAAGTGATTCTTGGGCTGGCAAGCTTACCTACTTAAACATCACTGCAGTAGGGCCAATTTTTGGCCCAGCAGTGGCAATCTGCATTTCCCGTTTCATTGCTGTAGCTTCTTCACATGTGGTAAAGAGCTAAAAAGGGTATAGAAATATCTTAGCATGTTAACATATTAACATCTCATTTCCTGTTATCAGCTTTTTATTTTCTTTGATTATATAAAACAGACTACTCCTCACTACACCATGATATTAACATTAATTCACTTAAAAAAGACAAAAAAAAACCAAACCCTCAAAACCCTACAGCTTCTTAGTGCTACATTTATTGGGGATATTGTGGATAAGTAGAAACTATAGAAAAGATTTTTTGCCAAGGTCAGTATTAGAACTGGGGGAGGAGCGGAGGGTGTACTTAATAGATTTTTTTGCAGGATTTTTTAGGAATTTAAATTTTTTGTTCCTATACTACTGGCTATTTCATCAGAAAAATTCTGGTATCATAGCTACTCTTGAAAACAACTGTGGAAAAGTTCAGTAAATTGATTAGTTTCTACTGGGAATAAAAATAGAATTTTCTGGGCCAGTGTGAAGCAGAAATCATTGCCTCTGTTTTAAACTCAGGTACATGAAAGAATGCAAATGTGCAGTCACAATTCTCACTGATAGCTATAAAGATGCAAAGAAAAAGAGAAGGGACCCAGGTAGGGAGATAGGTCAAACTCTTTTCCTGCAAGGTAGTGTCATGTGTCATCTCATCCTCGTTGCTATAACTCCTACATGACAATACAGTGTCAAGATATGTTACCTAGATGGCCTCATGAGTGTATATTTGAATATTTTATGAAAAGCCATTTTAGCCTTCTATGGATCTGACAGTAATTAAATGCATGAACTCTTAAGGCCCCTTTCAGAGGCTACAAGTGTTTTCTTTTTCTCCAAAGACATGTCAGGGAATACAAGTCACCTAACTGACTTTGAGGTAGAAGTAAGACCCCTCACACAATCTCCTTAGTCTTACATTAATCTTGCCATCCTAGTTCTGACATTATTGGGGGAATTTTTGATTGAGAATCTGACTTTTGACTTCATAGAGTACTTCAATAGTAATATATTTGGGCTTTATAACTATGTCTTTTCTCTAAATTTTTTGTTACTAAAGAACAATGAAATAAATATTCAAGAGTCCTGAATATATTATTAAGTGTTTTACAGGAATCCTGAATCCAACCTGTAAAAAAACAAAAACAAAAAAACTGTTACATTTGCATCTAGAATTTATGGATTAATTTCTCTAAATATTTTAATCTATTCATTCACTTAACATTTATTGAGGACTAAATTTATGCAAGGCATCTTCTTGAGAGTATTGTGGGATATATGGAAAAAAAATGACTTCTACCTGCAAAAACGCTTAGTCCTAGTAAGAGTTCAAATGTGGTTACAAATAATTATAATGGGAGTGATGACTGGACAACCCCATGACCTGATCAATTGGTTTATAGACCATGGAGTAGGGAGAATACGTTTTTGCTCAGGAGGAAGGTATATATACTTGATAGATCTAAGTATTTCCTTGATCACTGTGCTTACAAATTTGATCTTCACAGGTTTAAAAAGAAATAATTCAGAAATTTATTATTATTATGAAGTTATAGAGTTAATAATTGTTCTTAACACTGTAGACAAGCCAGTTAGTGTGCAGATTCAAATTAAAAGACACATGGAATGACTACATGAAATACTTTAAATTATAGGTTGAATGGAAGTTTATTGGAAAGATATACAGGAATGGCTGCCTTCAGCATCCCCTGTCGTATATAGCATAAGAGCTATATCCAGTCAGCCATACAATATATTTATAGGAAATGCTGGGCCTTATAGATGAAAACATGTGAATACATAGGCAGCAATTGTGCAGAGAGGATTTTATATCTCAAATGCAGTCCATAAGGGGAATATATACACACACATACTCAAACATATGTGTATATGTATATGTGTGTACATATGTACATATGAATATTCATATATGTATGCATGCATGTGTGTGTGTGTGTGTGTGTCAGTTTCCTTATAACATCATCCTGGACAGTTGGATAAGGCCCATCAAAAGAAAGTAAGATACAAGGAAGAAATTATAACCAGTCATGATATCTTGTGATAATAATAATGATAATAATAGCATTTTTATGTTATACTTAAAGGTTTGCAAAGGACTTAACATATATCATCGCATTTGATCCCCCAAATGACTCCTGGAATCAGATGCCCTATTTTGCAAATAAGACAAGTAAGGACGAAAGAAGTTAAGTGATTGGCATGATTTGAAATCAAGTCTTCTAATTCCCAGTCTGGTGTACTATCTCCTATGCCCACATAGCTATTTCATCATATCTCTGAGAGTGAGCTGCAGGTGTTGAGGGGAGCCAATTCTTGGAAAGCATAACTACACATAGCGTTAGTACATATATGCCTATTTTATATATTTATACATATTACATATAGAACTACATATAAACACACATATAAATGCATACATGTGTATATGTATATATGTACATAGATATATAGTGTATGTGTATACAGGCTTTGAACAGATATAAAAGTATGCTTCATTTTAATTTCATGAGCTGAAGAAGAAAGAATTACTAAAAGAAACTTAGCCTTATAACACTTGATAAATATTTGCTCTCCAGGCATCTCAGAATTAGCAAATGTTTAAGAATCATTCCAATAAGTTTTGATAATTTATTCTTGGAATCTTTGCAATTTGAGTGCCTCAGGTTGTCTAAGCTGTACAGTGAAGAGCAGAAAAATTCTTATTTATAGTATTCTGTGTTGACTAATCAATACTTATAAAGGGATTAACACAAATAATAACTGATCTTGGAAATCTGTAGCAGACAGGTATTGCCATTTCAATAACACATTCTTCTTCCATATAACTTGAGGTATAGGGAGTAAAAATAGTAAACATACTATGGAAAGAAAAATGAGACACAACAAAATTGGAACAACTAGTGAAGAAAGTGCATTGAGTAAATATCCTGGGAATTTGCTAAGAAATTTCAAGAATTTATTTTGCTGGGGAGGTGATTCTTGGTTTTAATCTCAGCTCCTTTGCCCACCGGAATATCATATTCCAAGCCTTTTGATCCCTCAGTGTAGAAGCTGTCAGGTCCTGTGCTATCCTGATTGTGTTTCCACAATATTAAAATTGTTTTTCCTGTCTGCTTGCAATATTCTCTCCTTGATCTGGGAATTTTGGAACCTGGCTATAATATTCCTAGGAGTTTTCTTTTGGGGATTTTTTTCAGGAGGTGATTGGTAGATTCTTTCAACCTCTACTCTGCCCTCTGGTTCTAAAACATTGGGGCAGTTTTCCTTGAGAATTTCTTGGAGGATGATTTCTAGGTTCTTTCTTTGATCATGACTTTCAGGTAGTCCAATAATTTTTAAATTATCCCTCCTGGACCTATTTTCCAGGTCAGTGGTTTTTCCCATGAGCTATTTCACATTGCCTCCTTTTCTTTCATTTGTTTGCATCTGTTTAACAGCATCTTCAGCTCCAATCTAATTCTGAAGGAATGATTCTCCTCAGAGAGCTTTTGAGATTCTTTTTCCATCTGGCAAATTCGGCTTTTTAAGGCGTTCCTCTCCTCGTTGCCTTTTTGAGCCTCTTTTGCCATTTGAGTTAGTCCATTTTTTTTTTTTAAAGCAATTGGGGTTAAGTAACTTGCTCAAGGTTACACGGCTAGTCATTTGATTTATGCGTGGGTGCTCATTTTCTGAGGCCGGATCTGATCTCAGGTCATCCAAACTCCGAGGCCGGCACTCTTACTCACTGCGCCACCTAGCCGCCCCTTTAGGGCAGTTGGGGTTAAGTAACTTGCCCAAGGTTACACGGCTAGGTTTTTGTTTGTGCGGATTATGTGTCAGAGGCCAGCTCCGAACTCAGGTCCTTCTGATTCCAGGGCTGGCACTCTATTCACTGCGCCACCTAGCCGCCCCGAGTTAGTCCATTTTTAAAGGTGTTTTTTCCTCAGTCAGGTTGTTGACTCTCATTTCATAATTTTCTTGCATTGTTTTCATTTCTCTCCCCAATTTTTCCTCCACTTCTGTTCTTTGCTTCTTCAGGTCCTCTATGGGCTGTAACCAGCTCATATTTTTCTTGGAAGCTTTTGGTACAGGAGTCCTGACTTCATTGTCTTCCTCCTGTTATATGTGTTGATCCTTTTTTCACCAAAGTAGGAGTGTAACATTGGGGTACGCTGTTTATTTTGCTTCCTTTGCTTACTCATGTCTCCACTCAGTCACTTGACCACTCAGTCACTTGACCCCTGGGCTTTTTGCCACAGTAGGACTGCCACCTTCCAGGGAAGCTTCCATCCCAAACACTAGGGTTTTCTCAGCTGCTGGAGGTATTAGTTGGGTGCCCTCTCTGTAGCCTCTAGACACTCTGGCAAGCTGGTCACAAACCCCAGAACCTCCACCCTAGACCACAATCCAGATCCTAGCAGGTTAAAGCAAGAGTGATTAACCCCCCAGACTGGTCGCTTTGTCCCCCTGCAGTCCACAGGCCATGAGCCAAAGCTGCAACATGGAGCTGGCTGAGCCTAAGCGTCTCAGCAGCTTCTCACCCTTGGGGGCAAAAGCCAGTGTGCTCTCCCCACTACTGGTCCCAGAGTCTGCAGTGCACTGATCTCTCACTTTGTCCTTATCATCTATATGTTGATAATTCTGGAAATGCCACAGCTGCTGGTGTTCTGGAGTCCCTCCTTCTAACTGCTGGTCAGGCTGCCCTGGGGCTAAAACGTCACCTCTGGATTATACAATCCTCCAAGAATTTTTTTTTTTTAACAGGGTCATCATCATTTGTCAAATAATAGGAGAGTGTTAGATTTGTAGTGACTTACCCTCTGATCTAAGTAGTTTCTAGCCATTGCATGGTGTTGGTAGCATAGAAATTTTGTGATTGGTCAATAGTTTCCTTCTTTGAGTGCAGAATCAAATATAAAGGGAAAAAATGAAATTTTCGACAGAAACAGGAAAATAAGAAACCAACTTCTGCATTTGTTCCAGTTGAATAACAGAAACCTGTTTGGAATATTTTCTCTTGATTTAGCCTAGAGTGAAACACTCCTAGAGTGAAACACAGCAAAGCTGTAAAAATACTTGACTAGTTCAGTGTTTGGTGTCAGGTATTTCAGCCTTTGGGGAAGCTAAATGGCAAAGTGTATAAAGCACTGGGTGTGTAATCAGGAAGCCTTATACTCAGATATGGTCTCAGACACTTACTAACTGTTTGACTCTGGTTAAATCACTTAACCCTGTTTGCTTCATTTTCTTCATTTGTAAAATGAGCCAGAGAAGAAATTCATGAACCACTCTACTATCTTTGCCAAGAAACCCTAAAAAGGGGTTCGTGAAGACATATCTGATAATAATTAAACAACATTTGAGCCATGGAAAGAATTTTTAGCTATTTAGCGAAGGATATTCCAAATTAATTAAGATTTTAGTGTGTGCTTTAAAACTCTTCAAGACAGAGATGATCTCTTGTAGGCCTCAGTGTTCCTTAAAGTACCTGAGACAATATTTTATTTTTGTTTTTGTTGTTGTAGTTGATTTGTTTCATTCATGTCCAACCCTTTATGACTGCATTTGGGGTTTTCTTGCCAAAAATGTTAAAATGGTTTATCATTTCTTCTCCAACTTATTTTACAGATGAGTAAACTGAGGCAAACAGGGTTAAGTGACTTACGCAGAGTCACACAGCTAATAAGTATGATGAGTCTTCCTGACTCTAGGCCTGCAGTGCCACCTCCCTGCCTTTGTTTTTACTAGGTATTCATTAAATATTTTTGAATGAATAATAATAACTAAAATTTATATAGCATTTTGAAGTTTATACAATATTTCAAATAGATCATCTTATTCCATCTGAACAATAATCATATGAGTTAAATTCTTTTATTATCTTCATTTTACAGATGTTAAAATAAGGGATATAAGATTTAATGCCTTGCTTAAAGTCACATGACTAATCTCTGTTGCAAGAATAAAACTCAAATCTTCCTGTCTCCAAAGTACAATACTCTACCCAGTGTACTGTCTTACTAAATCTAGGTTTGTTTAGCATCAATACAGTGTCATGCATTCATAGGTATTCATGTAGACATTTTACACTCAAATTTTCTTTTTAAAAAATAAGGTTTTGGGGTGGTTAGGTGGCACAGTGAATAGAGCACTGGCCCTAGAGTCAGGAGGACCTGAGTTCAAATCTGGCCTTATGTACTTAACACAAAAACAAGCCATGTGACCTTGGGCAAGTCACTTAATACCAATTGCTTTACCTCCCTCCCTCCATAAAGAAAAAAATATATAGGTTTTTATGAGAGTATACTTTGAGTAAACGGTCAGAATTTAATCCAACCCAACAAACATCTATTGAGTAATTGTTATAAGCAAGACACATTGGTAGATGTTAGAGACTGAAAAGCAGAAATGAAACAGATCCTATTTTCAGAAACAAACAAAAAAGAGCAATATTTTGAATGGAAAAAAATGCTTTTTGATTCTATACCTATCAGAGAACTGGAATTTATTTCTGTTTATTTGTTTGTTTCAGTATTTTGAGAATATTTTTTTTTTGTTTTATGCAGACTATTTATGAGATATTTTAATGAATCGGATACAACTTTTCTCCCCCTTGGGATATTATGTTTAATATCTGCAGTTGTTGTTTAGTTATTTTCTCAATAATGCCCAGCACTTTGTGACCCTAATTGGGGTTTTCTTGGCAGAGATACTGTAGAGATTTGCCATTTCCTTCTCTACCTCATTTTACAGATGATGAACTGAGGCAAACAGTATTAAGTGACTTGCCTAGCATCACACAATTAGTAAGTATCTGATGCTGGATTTGAACTCAGGAAGAGTTTTCTTCATTCCAGGCACTGTGATCTCTCCTCTGCACTACCTATGTTCATTTCACACATTAAAAATCTCCTTTACCAGTAAAAGTGAGTTTGTATTAAAATGATTTGAGATATTCACCTAATCTGTCCATGAATTTAAGTCTAAAATTAGCCAGTCCTATTTATACATTCAAACTTGTAGGTTTGTTTGTTTCAGGGTGTTTTTCTGTTTTGCTTTGTTTTTCTGTGTATTCTAGAAAGATTTCTAAGATCTAAGATTCCAGGACTAGAATTAAGCATTGTTGCAGAACAAATCACTTCCAAATGGCCAAGTAAAGGTTGCCTAAAGGAAAGAGACTCCCATTTGAGTGAATTTCTCCCTGCTATTTAAGAGCCAGTACCTAAGGACCCAAGTACAGATCAACAAATAACTGAGGTTTGAGGAGCATTTTTTTTTAATCCTGGGTGCCAGGGTAGAACTGGATGGGTTATGGGAAGGGTATACTTCTTGCTCAGCAGAATGAGCTTCCAAATTTCCTTTGTCCTGTTATTGTTGTAATATCCAACCTCTGCCATCTCACTACCCTACAGAAGTTCTGGACATAGCACATGAAGAATTGGCTTCCCATTCTGGGAATGACAGTTCCCACAGTGAGACTGCTCACTGCACTACTCACTTCTACCTACCCTGTTGGATTACCTTTTGTGCATTTCTCATACCCAGTTCTTATTTGAATTTATCCTGCGGGAAGGTTCAGTAGAGAAGAGAACTGAAGCATGAGGAGTCCCAAAGGAAATGGAAGAAGGCTAGACTCTCCTGCTTTATCCAGTTCTGCCCTATTTCTTACAAAAGGTAGGATATTTATCTCCACTAATGAGGAGAGAACCCTGTATCAAAGGGCTTTAGGACCAGAGTTAAATTCATAAATCCTCTGTGAATCAGAGATAATTTCCCCTGCAGTCCCACCCTCAAAATAGCTAGAGGAGTGGACAAGAGCTATGCAAATGACACCAGTTGTAAAATATAACTGAATGTCAGTAATTCTTGAATAAAGAAATAAACTCTTACCGTGGGCTTTAAACCAGATTGGCACACTTATTTACAAGTTATTATCCTCTCCCTAACTCTTTCCCTTTCTCTTTAGCTTCATGGTCTTTTGTTTCAGAGTGTGGTGGCTTCTGACAGGAGACCAGCTGCCTAGGACCAGAAGGTGAAACCAGTACTGTCTCAGCCAATTTTGGATGTCTGTTAGTATTAAATTGGATGATAAAATCCTCAGCCTTAGAAATCCATCAAAATAGCTTTACTTTTGAATTAAATTTATTAGGTGTCAGAAATTTATGAGAATAAAGATTTTAATGATTTTATCATCAATAAATCATCCTATTTGAATACTTAAAATTTTGATTTCTCAATTGATTAAAAAAATGGAGCTCAGTCACAAGACCTAAGATATTATTTATCTTGAAAGATAAATTTTACTGCTAGTGAAATGTGCTAGATTGTCATCTCCTGAAGTTAAAATATTCCATCCATAGGACAGAAAGATGAAAAGGAAAGGGAGCAAAATATCGATGTCAAATTTCCTAAGGGAATAAAAACTCTAGGCCTTTCGTAGAAAAATATTGGGCTGCAACTTCCTAGGAACCCCTTATACTTCTAGCATTTTGATTTGAATCACATTTACCATAAAAATGAATCATTACTTAAAGCCCCAAACCCTTTCTACTCTATCTCTTATTGAGGAGCAAAAAGGTATATATGTTAGAAGTGGAAGGTGGGGAAAGACTTCATTATTATTCACTGAAGTAATATATTCAGGGTACAAATAAATAGGTTTCAACACCTGCAGATAAGCTGACATCTGGTTTAGAATCAACCAACATCTGTTTGTAATTTTCATGAGATGCCATGACAATGAAGAACTATCTTCTGTCACTGAACATGTAACCTTGTTAAGTTACTAAAAGAATCCTAAGATGAGATGATAAAGGGAGAATTGGAAATGGGTTGATTCCTATATAATAGAATTGGTAGATATAAAACAACCACATTCTCAAAATCTGAAATTGGGATTTTTGTTCTATTATTGGCATAGTAGACAGAACAACATCCTTGGACTCAAGAAGACTTGGGTTCAAGTCTTGCTTCTGATCTTTTGTGACCATGGATAAGTCACTTAACTTCTCAGTACTCCAAGCAAAACTGTTAGTGACACATGAATCTATATACATTGGATGGAAGATGTTTCCTCTACAAATAGTTTCTCCAACTAGTGAATTTACAAATTTGACCAAAATATAACATATACATATATATGTATATATATACATATATACATATATGTAAGTTTGTATAATTTAAGAAAATTGAAATGATTGTGCAACAAAATACCCCTTGAACCAAACTATGATAATTCTAAACTGAACATTATTAGCAGAGTTTCAATGCTTGGGAGGAAAAAAGAAAAAAAAAACAATTACAAAAATGAAGCTTCCTAATGAGTTAAAATGTATATGAGTATACATATGTGTGAATTGGAAGGGACCTTAGACCACCAAGTCCAGCCTCATCATTTGGTATATGAGGAAACTGACACATAGAGGAGTGAAATGAGTTACTCAGTATTCAAAATTAATAAGTATCTGATGACAAATTTGAACCCAGATTTTCCTGATTCCAAATTCAATCATCATAGGTATATACATTCAGATTCTTTAGAAAAGTGTTAAGTATTATAACTTTCTTAAATAATATATACACATATATTCTGTATTCCATGCATTGTACATGAATCACGTATTAAGTATATTCTAGATGAAAACTCTAGTTTCATTAGTTTGTAAACTACATAGTGAGAAAACTCTAGCCACCACTGCTTATCAACAATTCATGTGTCAATCACAGGCATAAAAAGTTTCCTGGAACATTGAGAAGTTAAGTGCCTGGCATGGGCACAAAGCTAGTATATTTTAGGGGCAGGACTTCATCTGGTCTTCCTGACTGTTAGGCTATCACTTTGTGATTCACTAGGTCAATTATAAGAACAAAATTCACATCTTAGATTTTAATATTTTTTAATTGCTCTATAGCTTATGATAGCTTCAACAGTAAAGAATTTCTTGCTCTTCAAATTTGATTGAATTGTACCCATTGCATGCACTCATTCACTAAATGGAATAAGAAAATTCTTCCAATACTTTATGTTCAAAATAATCTGAGTAATCACACTCTGAGATGACTGACAAGTAAAGCTTTCTCCTCCTGGAGGAACACAGCCTCTTCTAATCTGCAACTTGGTGGCACAATGAGTAGAGTGCTGGACCTGCGATAAGAAAGACTTAAATCTTGCCTCAGATACTTACTAGCTGTGTGACCAGAAGCAAATCATTTAATCAATTTGTTTGCCTTAGTTTCTTCAACTACAGAATGAGGATAATAATAGCACCTGCTATGAAGGGTCATTATGAGGATCAAATAAGATAATATTTGTCAAAAATACTTAGCACAGGACCTGACACATAGTAGGTACTCATAACACTCACAACCAATGTTACAGCCATTAGCCTTGGTAGCAGATGAGATTATGTGTTAATGAAGTATTCAGGAAACCAAAGGCAAAAAGGTTATCTCAGAAGGATAAAGGACAGTGGCACAGTCTTTGTGAGGCATAAAGCAAACTAAGAATGACATTTATTCTATCAACTCTGATGTATTTGAAAATGTGGTTCCATGGACTCCAGGGTGGTTACTTTCTCACTTCCTTATTTTGTTTCCTTTTGATTCAAATGTTTACTTAGTGCTAAACAATACTTAAGACTCATAGGCTTTGTAATGAACCTTAGTGTTTCACTATTACATCTGCCTCATTTTGAAGATGAAACTGAGGAACAGAGAGACCGACTGACTTAAACAAGACTGTACAAGTAGTAAACAATAGACCTACGAAGTGAAAATCAGTCCTTTGCCTCTCATTCATTGGCTCTAAGTCATATTTCTTCTTATTTCTAGATCTTGGCCTTCTCACTGGTTTCTATTCTTCCACCTTCCAAAATTCTTGTCAGCTGATGGCAACTAATGTTTAGACCTCTTCCTCAATTTGCCTCAGTAACACATAATGGAGAGTATTATACCATAGACTCTAATCTTAATCTGGAGAAGGCCTAGGGAGATCAGTGCAAAAATACTGAAAATAAGTGCAAAAAAGATAAACTGCCACAAATTTTGCTGCTTATTTTATTCTTCATTCTATTTGATGGTTTCAGCTATAACCCAGTTGCCTTTCTACCCATATCTTTTGGCAGAGGCTATAGCTAAAAATCTAAAACCCAGAGCAGACAGAATGCGTGGCCTGAAGTAAGAAAAATCTTCCTGAGTTCAAATCTGACTTCAGACACTTACTAGCTGTATGACCTTGGGCAAGTCACTGAACCCTGTTTGTCTCAGTTTCCTCATCTGCAAAGTGAGCTGGAGAAGGAAGTGGCAAACCACTCCAGTATCTCTCCCAAGAAAATCCCCAAATAGGATCACTAAAAGTTGATCACAATTGAAACTACTGAAGTCACAATGACAAATCATTAAATTGATTAATCTTTTAGCAAGGAAACTAATGTTTAAATACTAGAAGGTAAATTGAACTTTCTAAATTCCTTCATGACTAGCCATTAATTTTATCCAATCAGAGCCTAAAGTATTCTTACTCAATAAATTTTACTCATTATAGTTTTTGTTTTGCATAAAAGTACAATTTACCAAGAATTAAGAGCCTGTGATTTGATGGTTGTTTCTGTAGTTAAATGTTTTTTACATAAATGGCAAAGACTCAATTTTCTACCGCCCAAACAAAATTTGCTTAATTTCAGAAGCCTAGATGCTCATATTTTTATACAGAATTTCAAAATTGCTTGTCCACATTGAATATGGAATATTGTGACAGTAGTAATTATGAAAATGCTTAATTTATAGTTTGGTCATGTTATAGCTCTCAGCTAATTAGATTTCTTGATTAACATTCTGTTGATTAGATTTATTTTAAAATGTTTTTTTTTTCCCCAGTTGCATATCAAGACAATTTTAGCATGCATTTTTACAAGATTTTGAATTCCAATTTTTTCTCCCTTCTTCCATTCCCTCCCCTTTTTTTGAAAATGGTAGCAAGTTTGATATAGGTTATATATCTGTTATCATGTGCAAACATGAAAAAGAATAAAGTAAAAAAAATATGTTTTGATTTATATTCAGAGTCCATCAGTTTTTTATCTGGATATGGATAGCATTTTCTTTCATAAGTCTTTGTTCTTGTCTTGGATTATTGTGTTGTTGAAAAGAGCTGAATCAGTCATAGTCGATCATCATAGAAAGTTGTTGATACTGTGTATAATGTTTTTCTGGTTCTGCTCATTTGCCTTTGCATCAGTCCACATACAAGTCTTTCCAGGCTTTTCTGAAATTTGCCTGTTCATAATTTCTTAATGGACAATAAGAATAATTACATTTATACACCCCAACTTGTTTAGCCATTCCCCAACTCATAGGCATCCCTCAATTTCCAATATTTTGCCTTCACAAAAAGGACAACTATGAATATTTTTGCACATGTAGGTCCTTTCCCCTTTTTTATTATCTCTTATGGATACAAACCTAGTAGGGTTAATGCTAGATGAAAGAATAGGTACAAATTGGTTGTACATAATTTGGACATAATTCCAATTTGCTCACCAGAATATTTGGATCAGTTCACAACTCTACCAACGAGGCCTTAATGTCCCAATTTTACCACATCCTCTCCAACATTTATTATTTTCCTTTTTTTTTTTTTGTCACATTAGTACATCTGATAGGTAAGAGGTAGTATTTCAAAGTAATTTTAATTTGCATTTCTCTAATCAAAAGTGATTTAGAGTACTTCTTCATATGCCTATAAATAGCTTTGATTTCTTCATCTGAAAACTACCTGTTCATAACCTTTGATCACTTATCAACTGAGGAGTGACTTATATTCTTATAAATTTGACTACGTATTTGAGAAATGAAGCCTTTATCAGAGATACTTGCTGTAAAAACATGTTTCCCACCTTTATCCTTTCTTTCTAAGCTTGGTTACATTGGGTTTGTTTGTCCACAATCTTTTTAATTTAAGATAAACAAAATTATCTATTTTACATTTCCATAATGCTCTCTATCTCTTGTTTGGTCATGAACGTGTGAATCACTTAGCTTTTCCTTTAAGAATTTGAATGCTACACCACTTGGTGCATATATGTTTATCATTAATATTACTTCATTGTACATGTTTCCTTCCTTATCTCTTTTAATTAAGTCTGTTTTTGCTTTTCTTTTGTCTGAGATCAGGATTGCTACCTCTGCTTTTTTTTTTTTTTTGGGGTTCATTTCAGCTGAAGCATAACAGATTCTGTTCTAGCCTTTTACCTTTTCTCTGTTTGTCTCTCTGCTTCAAGTATGTTTTTTTTTTCATAAACAACATTTTGTAGGATTATGTTATTTGATACATACTATCTTCTTCCATTTTATGGGAGAGTTCATCCCATTCACATTCACAGTTATTATTACTAACATTGCATTTCCCTACATCCTACTTTTCCTTATTTGTCCTCTCTCCTCTCACCTTTTCCCTCCTCAATAGTGTTTTACACCTGCCTACCACTTCACCTGGTCTGCCCTCTCTTCTGTCATTCCCTCTAACCTACCCTTTACTTAATCTCCTTCCCTCCTTCTTTCCTGTTGGGTGAGATAGATTTCAATATTCAACTGATTGTGCATGTATTCCTTCTTTAATTCAACACTGATGAGAAAAAGGTTCAAACAATGCCTATCACTCACCCTCCCATCCTTCTCTCCATTATAACAGGTTTTTTGCAATTCTTCATGTGAAATAATTTACCCTATTCTTCCTCTCCTTTCCTTCAGCACCCAATATACTCCCCTTTCTCATCCCTTAATTGTTTTTATATCATTTCCTCAATTTCACCTTAAACCCATACCCTCCATTTATGTATGTCTACTAGCTGTACTTTTAGTAGTAAAGTTTTAAAAAATTACAAGCACCATTTTCCTATGTAGAGATGTAAATGGTTCAGCTCCATTGATTTCCTTATTTCTTATTTTTCTTATTTCCCTTTTTAGGCTTCTCTTGTATATTGATATTGGAGATCATTTTTGTTGTTGCTGTTGTTATTGTTCAATTCTGATTTTCTCCTTATGAAAATTTGAAATCCTTCTATTTTATTGGATGACCATTTTTTAATCTTTAAATATTATGCTTAATTTTACCAGGTAGGTGATTTTTTGGTTCTAGTCCTAGCTCTCTTGCCTTTCAGAATATCTTGTTCCATGACCTCTGATCTTTTAATGGAGCAACTGCTAAATTCTATGTAATTCTGATTGTGGCTCTTTGATACCTGAATTGTTTTTGTTTTTTTGGTTTTGTTTTGTTTTTTCCAGGCCACTTTTGATTTTTTTTCCCTTGACCTAATAGTTCTGTAATTTGGCTATAATTTCCCTTGGGCTTTTATTTTGGGATCTCTTTCCTGAGGTGATTTGGTGAGTTCTTTCAATGCCTATTTTACCTTCTGATTCCAGAATATCTGGGCAGTTTTCCTTGATAATTTCTTGAAAGATGCTTTTGATTATGGCTGGGATATGCTTTGCCTACACTATGTATTTTACATTTCTTTATGGCTTCTTTATTTTTTACCATAAAAAATAATTATGTGGGGCGGCTAGGTGGTGCAGTGAGTAGAGCACTGGCCCTGGAGTCAGAAGGACCTGAGTTTGGCCGGCCTCAGACACTTAACATACACAAACAAAAACCTAGCCGTGTGACCTTGGGCAAGTTACTTAACCCCGATTGCCCTCCAAAAAGCAAAAAAAAAAAAAAATGTTCATTAAGTAAAATTACTACTATATGCTCTTATTTTTTCAGATAGAACTAGTAAAGGCCTACAATTTGGCATTTAGCTATGTAATCTTAGTTAAATGATAATTGATTTTTAAAAATTCTCAATATTAATGAATATTAAAATTTATTAAGATATATATGTACATGAATAAACACAAACATACAGACATATATGTATATTTCTATATATACATATATACAATCTGTTCTCATTATTACCCATATGTATCTGTGATTTTTAAAAAATAAATGCATCCTTAAGATAGATTAAAAGGTTGTATACTTTATTTTTTCAAAACAGGCAATTTAAAAACTTTTTTCATTAAATTTTGTAATTTTAGAAAGATAACTTTTAATAATGTCACGAACACATATGATACAATAATATATATATTTTTTAAAGCAATTGGGGTTAAGTAACTTGCTCAAGGTTACACGGCCAGTCATTATTTATGTGTGGGTGCTCATTTTCTGAGGCCGGATCTGATCTCGGGTCATCCCAACTCCGAGGCCAGCGCTCTTACTCACTGCGCCACCTAGCCGCCCCTTTAGGGCAATTGGGGTTAAGTAACTTGCCCAAGGTTACAAGGCTAGGGTTTTTTTTGTTTGTATGGATTAAGTGTCGGAGGCCGGCTCCGAACTCAGGTCCTTCTGATTCCAGGGCCGGCGCTCTATTCACTGCGCCACCTAGCCGCCCCAATACATTAATATTATTACAACTATATTACCTGTATTTACAATTGTGTAGATAAGTTATATCCTCATTAGGTGATATAGAGATATTATGAGAGATTTCAGAAAGAGGTTTTTTTTTTTTCTTTCTTCACATTGATATATTTAATTACTCCATTTTTATTTCCAGGGGCTCAGAAGAATAGTTTACTTCTGATGATAGAACAGAGACACCTTAAAATAGCTGTCAACTAAATTGATTCCTCAGTCAAGTAATAGGCATTTAAATCCTTACTAAGTGCCATAGTGTTAGGTGCTAAGTTTCAAAGAGAAAAACAAAATAGTTCCTCCCCTCAAGGAGTTTATATTCTATCACGATAAAACATATGAATACAGATAAGTACATAGAAAATGCATGTGCAAATACAGATTAAAGGAGGTGATTTTTTGATGGGGGACACAGGGGAGAGAGAAACAAGTAGGGGGAGGTCAGGAATGTCTCACTTAGGAAAGAAGGTGGAGTTTTAATCCCTCTCAAAGCTTTTGTTTGCTTTTGTTTATGGGTAAGTTCAGGATATTCATAATGTCAAAATGAGAAATCATTGTTTCAGGTCTGGGAACTCTTTGCCCAGCCAGGCTTTTTGGAAGGAAGCTATTGTAGAGATTTTGAAAGTAAATAAATACACATCTCCAAGGATCCTTAATGAGCTCCCGCATCAATAATAATGGCATCCTGCTTGAACTATTTCCCTTAGTTAATGAGAATGCCATATACCAGCACACCTCAGCCTTCCCTATCTGCCACAAATGTCAGCTCAATGAGAAGGTAGCATTATGTTAAACATCGTTTCCACCCCTCCAAAAATCTCTGCTGCTTGAACAGACTGTTAACCTTCAATAAAGCTTTCAAATCAATTAAATTGGAGTTATGTTTGCTGATGACTGTACACTGGAGACTCACATGTGGGAGGATATGCAGTTAGTCATTGATCATTTCACAAATTTGGCACAAGGAAAGGACTGGAAATTAGTCTGACAAAAATGGTTGAATGCCAACCTGCCTTAGATGAAACTAACAAGCATCCAAGAAGTAAGAATGGCATGAAGGGAGTGATGTTGCCCAATCGTGTGACCTAGTTATTACATTATCCAGAGATAAATTACGAGGCATGACAGTAACAGTCGCCATTAAGGAAAGCTAGTGCCCATTTTGAAAGGCTGATGGCCTATCTGGCCTTAAGTGAAACTGGAAAAGAGACAAAATTTATCTTAGGTTCCCTTCTACATTCCTGGAACATTTTTGTTGTTGTTGCCTCAGGGACCAGCTCTTCTGTTTCCAACCACCACGGGTTCTGTTGCCTTCACTAACTCCTTGAGCTTAGAGAATGGTTTCACCTTTTTTCAGATGCCTTATAAAATATACTCTCCACATTACTAACCTGGGTATTTCATTGTATTACATCTCACAGGAATCTCAAAGTCTATCTAGTCTAACTGATTCCAGTATAGCAAGCACCTCTTCAATATCTCCAGCTTAGGGGTCTATGGTTGACTATTGAGATAGCTTTCTGGGGTCTTCAGGCAATATTTTGATGACTGAATTCTGGATCACCTAAGGGCATAAAGGAGCTGAAGTCATGTCCCTTCATGTCTGGCAGAGATGTACCAATTCCATAAGATACTACCAGAGTTAGGGGTAGATAGTAAAGAGATTGGTCACTTGTAGCTGGTGGCACAGGGGATAGAGTACCAGACTTGCAGTCAGAAAGACTCATCTTCCTGAACTGAAATCTGGCCTTAGACAATTACTCTCTACATGACCCTGGGCAAGACACTTAACCCTGTTTTCATCAGTTTCCTCATCTATAAAACGAACTGGAGAAGGAAATGGCAAACCACTCCATATCTCTGTCAAGGAGACCTTAAATGGAGTCACAAACAGTTGGACATAACTGACAAACCACTGAAGGATAAAAGCTAAGCTAAATATTGAATCCTTGTTATGACTAAGTAAACCTCTTTTTTATTAACTGTTTAATGACCCATGATGGTTCCATTTCATTTTAATTCAGTACCTGAAATGCCAGACTAGACTCAGTCAGACCCAGCATATATCACCTCTTCCTACTTATAAAAAATTTTGTGAATTTTAAAAATATAAGTAGGGTATTTTATATTTAGCTATATTATATTTCATATTATTAGATTTTGCCTAATATGCTCACCTGATATTTGCAATCTGATTTTTCACACACACAGTATCAACTATCCCTGCTAGCTTTATTTCATCTTCAAATTTCCTAAGTTTGTCAATTCATCCTTCATCTAAGGTATAGATAATAATTCTCTATAGCAGAGAAGCAAGGACAGGTCATATAAATACCACAAGGTCTTGGAAATAAAAGAATCCTGAAGGATTAACAAATATTAGTTTACTTTGGTTTTTTTTTTGTTTGTTTTGTTTTGTTTTTAATAAGCAATTGGGGTTAAGTAACTTGCTCAAGGTTACACGGCTAGTCATTATTTATGTGTGGGTGCTCATTTTATGAGGCCGGATCTGATCTTGGGTCATCCCAACTCTGAGGCCCGCTCTTACTCACTGTGCCACCTAGCTGCCCCAGTTTACTTTGTTTTTAATTATTTTATGCATGTAAATCTAACCGCTTTGATTCAATTAGAGAATCCTGTCAATTTCTTGAGGAATTTTGTTCATTTCTCCTATTTTTTAAATCTCTCTGTACTTAGAATAGTGTGCTACACACAGAGTAGATGCAAAATAAACACATTATAGAACAGAATTAGCATATAGTCATTACATTTAGAAGCAGAAAGGATCTCAGAAATAATTTATTGCAGTCTCTTAATTTTCCATTGAGAAAGTTCAGATTCGCAAAGGGGATGAAGCTCCTCCATGGCAGACTGCCATTGTTCCATGGAACAATGGATTAGGAACCATGAGGTTCTAATAGTAACTGGCAGTCTGCCATGGAGGAACTTCATCCCCTTTGCGAATCTGAACTTTCTCAATGGAAAATTAAGAGACTGCAATAAATTATTTCTGAGATCCTTTCTGCTTCTAAATGTAATGACTATATGCTAATTCTGTTCTATAATGTGTTTATTTTGCATCTACTCTGTGTGTAGCACACTATTCTAAGTACAGAGAGATTTAAAAAATAGGAGAAATGAACAAAATTCCTCAAGAAATTGACAGGATTCTCTAATTGAATCAAAGCGGTTAGATTTACATGCATAAAATAATTAAAAACAAAGTAAACTGGGGCAGCTAGGTGGCTTATTGAATAAGAGGCAGATTGGTATAGCAGATAGGGTGCTGTCAGAAAGATTGTTTCAAATTTCACTTCTCATGATAAAGTCATAGATTCTCAGTTTCCCCACCTCTTAAAAAGGGAACAAAATACATGCACTTACCTCAAAATATTATTGAAAAAGTTACATGAAATAATGTGTGTCAAGTGCTTTAAAAGCTTTAATATAATATTTTGATAATGGATAAAATTTAAAAAAAATTTTGTAGGCTCTGGTAGCAGACAACATCTGCATGGCTCTAAGATCTAGACTTGTTACTAACATCTTGATAAACTTTGTAATTTTATCAGTTCTATCCATCCTACATGTCTTGTTTTAGCATTTGCTATCTATCATCCCAATGCTTGCAAGTGCCCCTTATGCTTAGAGATTGAAGTTGTAATTAGGGAGTCAGACTTGTTGGGCAGGCTGTGTGAGGATACTGGATGACTACCCCAAACACTGATTTAATAGAAGATAGGTATATCCATCATAGTAAGGTGAGGCACTCAAAGGATGCACAGAAAATCATCCAGAAGAAATGTAACATCATTATAGGAAATAGGCAAATTATTTCAGTTGATGGAATCACCTGTTACAGTGCTGTCAAAAACAAGGTGGTTCAGTGAGTACAAAATCAGTGTGTCATGTTTGAAGCCAGCAGCTTGAGCCAAAAGCACTATAACATCTTCCAGGAGCAGGTTGCAGATGACAGTAACCCATTGTTTTTTCTGTATCCAGTCCTGGATGCAAAATGTATAACTGAATCCCTTGATTATAAGAATCACCACACTGCCCTGTCATAATAAAGGGCAATCATATTTGTTGAAGGTTAATATTGCCTAAGTGATTGTTGGTGGATCTATACATGGTTCAGGCATCCTGAAAAGTATAATTATGTATACCTTCTGACCCAGTGATACCACTACTAGGATTACATCCCAATTAGATTTTTTTTTTTTTTGCCTTTTGGAGGGCAATTGGGGTTAAGTAACTTGCCCAAGGTCACATGGCTAGGTTTTTGTTTTGTGTGTGCGTTAAGTGTCTGAGGCCTGATCCGAACCCAGGTCCTTCTGACTCCAGGGCCAGTGCTCTACTCACTGTGCCACCTAGCCACCCCCCAATTAGATTTTTTAAAATATATACAAAAGTAAGTATGATGACTGTTTTATTAAGTGAAAAAGAACCTGAAACTAAAGAGGTGCCCAAGAATTGGGGAATGATATATGGCAAAATTATGGTATATGAATGTAATAAAATACTTTGTATCATAAGAACAAGGGATGATTTCCAGAGAAACCTGAGTAGATTTAAATAAATGGATGCAAAATGAAAGGAAATTGAATTATAACTATGATTTCAACTATGATTATTCACAATAGATTTTAGATGTAACATACCTCTTGACACAGAAGCAATGGGCTGGAGGTGCAGAATGAGTCAGTTTTTTATATGGCAAATACAGGAATTTGTTTTCTTTGCCAAGTATTCCTACATTGACTGTGCCAAAAATTTAAGAATTGCTCTACACTCCAAGGATGTTACTTGTTACAACAGTTTAAAAAAAAAAAAACAATCAGTAAAGTGAGAGGGAAAAAAGAAAATAGTAGTTCTTTCTTATTAGTTAAATATATTTAAAATATTTGACTAAGTAATTATAGGGCATATAGGCAGATAGAGAGCTGATCCTGTAGTCAGGATGACCTCAGTCCAATTCTGGCCTCAGACACTTAATAGTTGTGTGGTACAGGGTAATTCACTTATTTTCCCTCAGTCTCTTTATCTGTAAAATTGAGCTAGAGGAGGCAGAGCCAAGATGGCGGAGTAGAAACAGCTAGTCCAAGCCTCTCTGCCCCCAGATTCTCCACAAACTATGTAAAAAAGGACTCTGAAAAACTTCTGGAGCCCCAGCACCCACAGAACGACACAGAGAAGCTAACCTCCTGCTGAGGACAGCCCAGCACCCTGCAGGAAGGACCAGCACAGCGGTCTGGGAGCCAGCAGAGCGCAGAGCGCAGGAGCCCAGCCGAGCCGAGCCCAGGTCCATGTGAGCTGAGGTTTTAGCCCCAGGGCGGCAGGGCCAGCAGCCGGCTGGAGGAACCCCAGAACACCAGGAACTGTGGCGACCCCAGAATTATCAACATAGACTTGCCTAGGACAAAGTAAGAGGTTAGTGTCCTATGGACTTTGGGACCTGTATTTGGGGAATGCGTCAGCTCCCTCCCCTGGGGACTAGAAGCCGCTGAGGAGACACGCCATTGTGTAGTTTTCATAGGCATTTCCGGCTCCCAGCCTACAAATCGTGGGGAGATCCAGCGATCAGTCTTGGGGGGTAATCGCTCTTGCTTTAACCTCCCTGGATCTGGATTGTGATCTAGGGTGGAAGTTGTGGGTGGGTTTACTGCTTGCCAGAAACGGAAGTTGCCCCCCACACGTTCGGGACGAAAATTCCTCTATCTGGCCTTAAAGCCATAGTGTGGCAACAAGCCCAAAGTCAAGTAATTAAGTGGCAACATGCCAAGGCAAAGGAAACAGAAAAATGCAACCCTAGACTCCTATTTTGGGGGCATAGAGCAGGAAAGGACTGTGAGGTCAGAAGTCCTGCTCCAAAAGCCCCAGGGGAAAACATGAGCGGGTTGCAGGCCATAGAGGACCTTAAGAAGGACTTTAAAAATCAAATAAGAGAAGTGGAGGAAAAATTGGAAAGAGAAATGAGAAGGATGCAGGAAAAGTATGAAATGAGGGTCAACAGCCTGACTGAGAAAACAACACCTTAAAAAATAGACTAACTCAAATGGCAAAGGAGGCCCAAAAGGACAATGAGGAGAAGAATGCCTTAAAAAGTCGAATTTGCCAGATGGAAAAAGAATCTCAAAGTTCACTGAGGAGATTCATTCCTTCAGAGTTAGACTGGAGCAAATGGAAGCTAGTGACTTTTTGAGAAATCAAGATGCTGTTAAGCAGATCCAAAGAAATGAAAGATTA
The DNA here is from genome assembly GCA_011680675.1 of Gymnobelideus leadbeateri. NCBI lineage: Eukaryota > Metazoa > Chordata > Mammalia > Diprotodontia > Petauridae > Gymnobelideus > Gymnobelideus leadbeateri. The sequence continues at coordinate 142,858 of WOXC01003007.1, read as the reverse complement.
GAAGGCAATGTGAAATATCTCATGGGAAAAACCACTGACCTGGAGAATAGATCCAGGAGAGACAATTTAAAAATTATTGGACTACCTGAAAGCCATGATCAAGAAAAGAACCTAGAAATCACCCTTCAAGAAATTCTCAGGGAAAACTGCCCTGATGTTTTAGATCCAGAGGGCAAAATAGAGGTTGAAAGAATCCACTGATCACCTCCTGAAAAAGATCCCAAAAAGAAAACTCCCAGAAATATTATAGCCAGGTTCCAGAATCCCCAGATCAAGGAGAAAATACTACAAGCGGCCAGGAAGAAACAATTTCAATATTGTGGAAACACAATCAGAATAGCCCAGGACCTGGGATCAAAGGGCATGGAATATGATATTCCAGAGGGCAAAAGAACTGGGAATGAACCCAAGGGTCACCTACCCAGCAAAACTGAGTATTTTGTTTCAGGGGAAAATATGGTCATTCAGTGGAATAGAGGACTTTCGAGCATTCTTGAGGAAAAAACCAGAGTTGAATAGAAAATTTGACAGCCAGACGCAAGAAGTAAGAGATGCCTGAGAAGGTAATCAGGGAAAAGAAATCAAAAGGAACTTATCAAAGTTGAACTATTTACATTCCTATATGGAAAAGCAATATCTGTGACTGATGATATCTTTCTCACTATGAAAATAATGGAAGAAGGGGTGTGGTCATATGAATACATATGTGAATGTGTGTGTATATGGTTACAGTTATATATGGATAGTGGGCATAGGTTGATTTTGTTGGGAAGGGAGAGTACTCAAGGGATGAAATTATGAGGTGAGAGAGGAAAGTGGCAAGAGGAGATGGGGAGAGACATGGTAGGGTAAACTATCTCATGTAGGGAAGTGGGTGCAAAGGAGGGGGAGAATAAGGAAGGCTAAAAAGGCAAAACCACATTCACATTGAATTTGGTTCAGGGAAAAAATGACATACATACTAAATGGGATATCTCAACCTGCAGCAGGATAGGGGGAAGGGGGATGAGAGGAGGGATGATGGATGGGAGGGCATCCTTGGGGTGAGGGAGGTTGGAAGTACCCACTATAGAAGAGGGACAGGATCATGTAGGGAATGGACCAGGTGGGGGGTGGGATGAGTGGGAGGGAATTATAAGCAGCCTTGTACAATATATCTACTATGATAATGTTTTTGCATAGCTAGACATGTACAACATATACTGAATTACTTATCTCCCAAGAGGGAATGGGTGACAAGGGAGGAAGGAAATGGATCTGAAATTTGAGGTCGTAACATTAAATGTTTCAAATATATATAAATACTATTATTAATACTCTTTTGCTTGTAATAGGGAGATAAGATGTGCAGGCATTGGGATACAAAGACTCACCTTCCTCTAATGGAAAAGTCGATGGGGGTATGGGAGAAAGTATGGGAGAGAGCAGATTGGAGGAAGCGATATCTTGTGGGACTGCTATTCTGGGAGGTTGGGCAGGGGAATAATGGGGGGAAAATGATTGTAACTAAAAATCTGGCGGAAATGAATGATGTAAAACAGAAGTTAGTAAAGTAAAAAAAAAATAAGAGTAACACTCATAAAAAAAAAAAAATTGAGCTAGAGAAGGAAATGGCAAGCCACTCAAGTATCTTTGCCAAGAAAACCCAAATGGGGCCATGAAAAGTAAGACAATGGAGCAACAGCAAGGAGAAATTGATTATGATCTTAGTTCCTAAAGAGAGTTAAAATGTCTCTTGAGATGGTGTTCCATGGTGGTGAGGGGAAGAAAAAAAGTGAAACCAAAATACTTTTTTGTTATTATCAATTAGATGATAGCAAAGCCAGAGATGACAACTTCTATGGCTTGAGAGAAGATTTATTTTGGAATATGTTAATATTATGTCATGGCACAATATTGTACAAAGAATACATATTAACCTGAGTTAGAATGGACATACTCAAGCTTTAGCAAGATTGTATAAATGTGATTTCAACTTGGTTTTTGTGAAAGCCATAACTGATAATAGAATACTGAAAATATTCTATCATTGTGAGGAAAGAAATTTCCTTTCAGTGGAAGTTCAGGGGACATTAAACAAGTGGCACTCAATTTAGTTCAGGAAAAGAAATTTCAAGGGAAAGGAAGCAATTTTCCTTCCAACAATCAACAGAAATAAAAATTGGGATGAACACATTCAGAAAAAACCACAACTTTCATTGGTAAAGTGATAATTATTCATGATGTCATGAATAATACTACCATTTTAGTTTTGCTTACAGTGGGCAAAGCCATTTTCTCACATTTGATCTTATTTTGTTCCTTATACAAACATTCATAGTGGGTGATTTTATTTCTTCTGAAATGAACATAGGGTTTCCTATTTAGAATTTTTTCATTTTGAGGTCTCAGAATTCATTTCTGTAATTATAGAGCTTAGGAGGCTCTATATTTTGTATTCTGTGTTTTGATACAATCAGCAAAATATTATAAGCAGGAACATCTTTAGGGACTATCATTAGGAAATCCACTTTTCATTTGGACACTGTGCTGGACCATCCTTCATGCCAGTTGCAAATATTTTTGTCCAGCAGCATACAAACATGCATTCACACACCCACACCCACATATATCTTTTTGGAGGGCGAGGGTAGGGCAATTGGGGTTAAGTGACTTGCCCAAGGTCACACTCACATGGCTAATAAGTGTTAAGTGTCTGAGGCTGGATTTGAACTTAGGTCCTCCTGACTCCAGGGTTGGTGCTCTCTATTCACTGAACCACCTAGCCACCCCATGCAAATATCATCATTTTTATACCTACCTACATACTAGTCATAAAAGGATTGTCAAACAAAATTATCTCCATTTAAAAAAATAATTTTGTCTTATATTGATTTATGTATGAAAATTCTCTTCTTGGAAGTGTAGCTTTAGTGAGATATGTTGCTTTACAAATTCCAGTGCTTTTAAGAGTTAATAAATAGTCTTCTACTTCTGGTGAACACCAAATGGCAGACGACGCCGGTGCTGCAGGAGGTGCGGGAGGCCCCGGGGGCCCCGGTGTCGGAGGCCGGGGAGGCTTTCGCAGTGGCTTCGGCAGTGGGGGCCGTGGTCGAGGCCGGGGCCGTGGTCGAGGCCGTGGTCGAGGCCGAGGCCGCGGATGCAGGGCCCGGGGAGGAAAGGCTGAAGACAAGGAGTGGGTTCCTGTCACTAAGCTGGGCCGGTTAGTCAAGGACATGAAGATCAAGTCCTTGGAAGAGAGCTATCTTTTCTCGCTTCCTATCAAGGAGTCTGAGATCATAGATTTTTTCCTGGGGTCTTCATTGAAAGATGAGGTTTTGAAGATCATGCCTGTTCAGAAACAAACTAGAGCTGGACAACGTACCAGGTTCAAGGCTTTTGTGGCCATTGGTGACTACAATGGCCATGTTGGTCTGGGTGTCAAGCGCTCCAAGTAAGTGGCCACAGCTATTCGTGGTGCTATCATTCTGGCCAAGCTGTCCATCGTTCCCGTGAGACGTGGCTACTGGGGGAACAAAATTGGCAAGCCTCACACAGTACCCTGCAAGGTCACTGGGCGATGTGGGTCGGTTTTGGTGCGCCTGATCCCAGCCCCTAGAGGAACTGGCATTGTCTCAGCTCCTGTGCCTAAAAAGTTCCTGATGATGGCTGGAATTGATGATTGCTACACTTCTGCAAGAGGCTGTACAGCCACTCTGGGCAACTTCGCTAAAGCTACCTTTGATGCCATCTCCAAAACATACAGCTATCTAACCCCAGACCTATGGAAGGAGACTGTGTTCACTAAATCGCCTTATCAGGAATTCACCGACCATCTTGTAAGACTCACACTCGAGTGTCTGTCCAGAGGACCCAGGCAGCTGCTGTGGCAACCACATAGATGTTTGTAAACAAATAAATTGAACTATGCCTGATAAGAAAAAAAAAAGAGTTAATAAATAATAAGCAGTGTGAGATCTGGTGTTCTCTACATCTTGACTTAAAAGATAACTCTTATATTGAATATTCTTTACGAAGATCTTCCCATTTCATTTTCATGTGCACATTAAGGATTTTCTCAGTACACATGTAGATAATTTTCATAAAAGATTTTATAGATAATGGGAAAGTAAGCAGAGGGTAGGTAAATATATACTTATGTATACATCTAAATCTATACACACACAAGTAAAGAAATTTGGCACTGTCTAGTGCCAGCTGCTTTTGTCATCTCATATGTACTGTTTTTCCATTTGCAAAAATCAAACAATTCTCTCTCTCCTTATTCTACCTTGCATTCTTCTTTTTGTTATTATTCGTGATTCCTTCTATATCTGGAATGCACCCCATATACGTTCTTCTAATAGTTAATCTATCTCTTAAAGTATAACTAACTCCCCCTGCTCCCCTATAACCCCCACCATTAAGATAGCTGGTGACAAAATATTTGCAACTGGCATGAAGGATGGTCCAGCACAGTGTCCAAATGAAAAGTGGATTTCCTAATGATAGTCCCTAAAGATGTTCCTGCTTATAATTATATATTATTATATTATATTATATTATATTATATTATATTATATTATATTATATTATATTATATTATATTATATTATATTATATTATATTATATTATATTATATTATATTATATTATATTATATTGAGTTCTGGTCTTAGAATTAGGAACAATTAAGTTCAAATCTAACCCGATATACTTACTAGCTTGTGTGAACTTAGGAAATTCACCTATAAAATAAGGTTAATTATAGTACCTACCTCACAAGGTTGTTGTGAGGATTAATAGAGGTAATATTTGAAAAAGGTGTTTACAATACTGCTGGGCACATAATTGGCATTACATAAATTTTTATTTCCTTCCTTTTGTACTTCCTTTATGAAGCCCTTCTTATTCTCTCTAATTCATCATAAGCCCCCTCCCCACTTTAGCATATCATTTATTCTTCTTTTATGCTTAATAGATTTGAGTCCTGGTTTTGAAAGCAGAAGATCTTATTTCAAATGTTACACTTAGCCATTTATTTTTGGGGTAATTCGGACAGGGTGGCTGGGTATTTCATGTTTAGGGTTAGAAAGATATGACACAGAATCTCTAATATTTAAGGAAAATAAGTTTACTTAACAATAGCATAGAAAGGATATTCAGCAACATTAGTTCATTTGTGTACCCACAGCACCTGTTGGTAATCTTTCCTTTTTGTTTTTGTATTCACAGAGACTAGCAGTGACTTGCACATAAATGCATAATAATTGCTTGTTAAATTGACTCAACTTGCCTCAGATGTCTTCTCATCTTATAAATTCTCTCCTTTACTATGGCATACTCACCCTGGAACATCCCTGTTCCTATGCCACACTCTATTACCTATACACATACATAGCCATATGACTGTAAAATATAGATATATGTTTTTAGTTTCTGGCTGTGGCCAGTTCAGAAATGATATATTTCAAGTGTATTTCCTCCTGACATTTTCCTTCTTTAACTTGAATCAAAATAATTTTTAAAAAGTGTTTTTTTTAAAGACTTGGAAAAAAAGAGCACACATTTTATATTTTTTCAATTCTTGTAAAACACTGAGATGACAAGATTAATCTGGCTCTTGTTATATCCAGTTCTTTTTTCCATTTGTAAAAATAATTCAGTTTGGCTCTTTATAGAAATATCTATTTTCTTGAGCTTTTTCTTTTGAATGAGTTAATCCCTTATGCTTTATTTATATGTGTTAGTTGTTTTAAGTGACACAATCCATTCAGAATTAGATTTAGAAACTGACTTCTGAAAAAAATATTTCTGAGCTACATTTCTATATGGCTGAATAATAGCCTCCTGATCCAAGAAAGTCAATGTTTAAGCAGTGATTTGTATTTCTCATCTATTTTTGCCCGAAGTGCAGTTTCTATTCTTTCCATATGATTTGGGCAAGTGATTCTATCTTAGTTATTTCTCTGACATAGATTACAAGTGCATTGGTTATAGAACAGCATAACTAAGACCATGCCTAAGTGAGGCAGGTGTTTTCTTCCTATTCTCTAATATCTGTTCTATAGTGTTTCTGTTTCTCAAGATGCATTGTGTACATATTCTCAGCCACACACTTGACAAATGATTTGCTGTTTTTAGCTTTCTTGTCATTTAGGTTCATTTATGACCAAATGCTGGTTGCATTTCTATGCATAGCCATCTCTGATGCCCAGAAATTGTTTCTACCCCTAGAGCTAAGATTTCATGCCATGTACCTTAATTAAATAGCTCAGAGGTTTTTGTTCTCTCTCTGCAGTCTTATATTCAACTCCAGTCCTGGTTCTCGTTTGATCAGTTTTAGAACTGATCAAAATTTTAGGATTCAATAAAATTGGGCAGCTAAGTGGCAGAATGGGAGCAGGACCAGGCTAGAATTCCGGAAGACCTGAATTCAAATGTAGCCTCTGATACTGACCAGCTGTTTGAACCCTGGCAAGCCACTTAACCCTGTTTGCCTCAGTTTCCTCATCTTCAAAATGAACCGGAAAAGGAAGTGGCAAACCACTCCAGTATCTTTGCCAAGGAAACCTCAAATGGGGTCACAAAGAATTGGTTACAACTGAAATGACAGAAAAATAATAAAATTCCAGACAATGAAATCAAATATATCAGTGTATAAGAAATTACTTTGAAAAACAGGAAAGGTTGATATTGGCATGCTCAAAAAATTAGTAGTTATAATATATGTCAGAAAACCTAATTATCTGTAATACGTGCTTTATTCATTCATAGTATAGATACTTGAACCTTCATTCAGGGTACAATTTTTAAATATATACATACATATATATATACATATATATATATATATATATATATATATATGTATATACAATTCTAAAAACTTGGCAATAGAAAGTTGGCACTGAAGTTAGGAAGACATGGATTCGGATCCTGCCTCCAGCATGTACTAATTGTGTTACCCTGGATAATTCACTTTATTTCTAGATACATAGGCAACTTTAAGATTACAGATTGCAAAGAAGATGTTAGCTTGTACTGATAGAGGGAATATAATGGTTTAGATCAATGGAATTACAGGTACAGTCCCTATGCATATCTAAAAGCTAAAAGCTTAGTTATTTGACTTTCATGTGACCGATCATCACATCACAAATTTTAAAAGGTGTAAAAGGAAAATTTTGGCAGGGTCCCTGAAAATTGTGGGTAGAATCACTGATAATGGTAAGAATTTGTATCAGGCAGACTGATATCTAAGGAAATAACAGTAAGCCATATAAACATTTAGAAAAATCAAGAAGCATAGTATTCTGAGGCAAACAGCCCTCCCTATATAATTAACAGTCTCACAAAGCCATTACTGTACTATAGCACTAGATATTCATTGATGTCCATAATGATGTAGTCTGGTCCTATAACATGTATGCCAAGGGAATGTTCTCTAGAATGGCATAATCTGTGATCTCTCATAGAAAATAATATGTCTTATGATAACACATGTGGGAAACAGGCAATAGGACATTCTACATATAACAAAGTGTATGCTTTGTCAAGATGGAAAAATATCATAAACTACCATCCTATCTTAACATTTTAAAATAGAGTAAATGATCTCTTTATGATTGAATATGGTTTATAGGATGAAAAAAAGCAATCACTCTCATTGCATGAAATAGTTTTAACATTAAATAGCAATATTATTAATAGGAGGTAATATTCATAACTATTTATTGCCACTTTCTTCCTCTTCTTCTCCCTTCCTCTTCTTTCCATTGTTCCTTTGTTCCTTCCTTCATTCTTTCTTTTCTTCCTTGCCCCCTCCCTCCCTCCTTATTTTCTCTCTTCCTCATTTTTTCTCTTCCTTCCTATTTTCTTCCTCTCTTTTTTTGCTGCCTCCTTTTTCTCTTTTCCTTCCTTCTATCCTTTCTCTCTTCTCCCTTTCATTGCTTTTTTCACTTCACTGCTTCTTTTTTTCTATATTTCTATCTTACCAAATGTCAAAATGTATTCTCTCAATTAGAAATATTGCAAGACAGCATTTTTCTAGAAGTTGGCTCTTTGCTGGCAAAACAATGAATGTTCATTAGCCATAAGAAGAGATAAGATCTGGCTGGGTTACAAGCTTATTGATTATTCCATCTAAATATTGGAGGTTTCCTCTTCAGATATAGACTGCTGTCATACTTTGAAATCTTATTAATGCTTCCTAAATTGCATTTTATCCTGTCTTAGTAAGCATTTTTGAAGTTTATGGCTTAAACCCTAACCAATTCTAATTTTATTTTCAAATACTATCATTAATGCAATAATGTAGAAATAAATTTTCCCATTGTGAAGAGCATTGGCTTGGAATCAGGAGACCTAGGTTTAATCACTGATTTGTCACTATTTACCTGCATAACAAAATGGCAAGTCTCAGCTTTTCTGTCTTTCATTTTCCTCATATTTCAAATAAGAATAGTGTTAATATTATAAAGCGTCAAAGAAGATGTTTCTGAGAATCAGTGTGGTAAAGTAGGAAAAAAAAAACCCACATTGTTTTACATGCTGGCTCTGTTAATTACTACCTATGCTACCTTGCACATGATATTTAGCTTCTCTCATTTAGAGTTTCCTGTTCAGAAAGCTGAGACCTGGACTATATGAAAACCAGGAAAACTATATCAAACTTTTTTTTAAAGGAGAAAATGAGAATAATAAGAAACTTTTTTTTTTCCAGGCATAGTGTGGTTAAGTGAGTCAACCAGTTGATAGATCTCTGAGGAGTCTGAGGTGAGATTTGAACACAGTTAAGGTTTTCTTCAATTTACACTCATAGTTCATTAGTCCTCTTTCTCTCAGGCATTAAATACCATTTTTCATTGTGAATCCTAAAATTGTCGTGGTGAGAGTAGCTAAGTCTTTCAGAATCAATCTTAGTTACAATATTGCTACAATTGTATACAATATTCTTTTGGTTCTGCTCACTTTACTTTGCTTCAGTTTACATGTCATCCTAAGTATTTCTGAAAGCATTCTGCATGCCATTTCTTATAGCATAATAGTATTCCTCCACAATCATATATGACAGCTTGTTCAGTCATTCCCCGATTGGTCATCCTTTTTTCAGTGGTGTTTCATGGAATTATTTTTGTTTGCTTTGTTTCTAAGCAAATAACATGACACAAAAAGAAAAATGAAAGTAATTTCCATAATTTCAACTCAGAAGGGACCAAGGATTTATATTATGGTGTAGATTATCAGATAATGATTAGTTGGAAATAAGGGGAAAAAATCAATGTAGCCCAGAACTCATTTTCTATGTGCATTTTTTGACATCCTAAGTTTTTCATTTTTGTATATATGTGGATACTCCACAAAGATCTGCCTTTCTCCTTTCTCCTCTTCTCCCTTTACTTCCTTTCTTTTACCCTCCTATTTTCTCCTCTCCTTCCCTCCTCTCTTCTCTCCCCCTTCTCCCTCCCTATCTCTTTGCTAATTGCAAAGCATATAGACAAAAGTGAAATTACCTCTACTATCAAGGAGCTTATATTTGGGGCAAAATGCACATATATCACTATATTCAAAATATATAGATAGTGAACACAAGGTATTTTTGGGAGGGGGGCATTTATAGTAGGTATGGATCTAGAAAGGTTTCATATTGAAGGTGTGTAACACCAATGAAATATTCATAGCAGCTGCTATGTTATATGTAATACATATTTCCAGGGTTGGACTGCAAAATATAATAAGCTCTCTTCATTCAAGACCAAACCAAAACATTTATTCAAAATGTCATTATTGAGATACCAGAAGGCAAAATTTAAGAAAGTAACAAAAATATTTGTACACATCTCCAATCCAGGAAATATTAACATCTTAAACATTCTTTTCAGCAAGCCTCCCCACAAACAAGCCTCCTGAAAGCAAGTTCCCCTAGGCAAGTTCCTCCCTCAGCCAGTTCCTCTTCCCCCAAGCAATATATATAATCTTCCTAATATATGTGGTTTTCAAACTAAGATTAGGAAATCTGATTGGATTAGGGCTGAGAAGCTTGAAAGTCTATATGCCTCAGCACTTAATTGGAAAGGTGTGGAAATCCCTATGGCCCAGAGCCTGATTGGCACTGCCCCAGGGCTCTATGTGACTTTAGCATGGGATGTGACACAGCTGTGAACAGAGCCAAAGTTCAAAGCAGCAAGATATCTGTGATTGAAATACCTATGTACTTTTAGACCTGGGAACATGGCTCCTGTCGGAAGGGGAAAAGGGACACATATGATCACACAGGCCTATTAATGGCTAGGGAAGATCTTCCTATTCTCTTAACTTAGTGAAAGTCAATGTAAATGTACTTTCTTCTTTCATTTTAGATTATGAAAACTTTACCTATCTTTCAGGGTCCTACACCTCTACCATTAAACATTCCTTGACTACTAAGGCTAGAATGATCTCTCTCACAGTATACACTACTATCACTTATATAATAATAACTATATATTTCTTTGTAAAGCAGATATTTGTTCATGTCTCTTCACCATTAGATTGTATTGTGGTTATTTCTTTAGAGACATCTGCATATTTTATAATACCTAGAATAATACTATATACATATACACATATGCATATGTATGCAATAAATATTTGAGGTTGAATGAATCAAAATGTTTTGGAGCTCATTTTCTGAACAAATGTGTATATACTGCTTAAATAAAATACTGAAAACATGACAAAAGGCAGGAGTAGATCTCTCTTTCTCTACACACACACACATACATATTCACACATGTTTTACATTATATATATATATATCAATATAAAGAAAAATCATTGTTATGACTTGAGCATTAGAAAAAATAGTTAATACTATGTGAACTTTTTGTTAACCTGATAGACAGGATATTACCTTTTAAATCCTGTGAACATTTTTCCCCCTACTCACACTTTGTGAATGGATGAGGTTGATATTTTCTCATTAACTACCAATTTCTAATTGGACTTCAGTGTTATGTTTCTAAGGGCCCTTACCCTAAAATAAGTAAAAGAATCATTAGGTATCTTCTTGTTCCATGATTTCTTAATGTCAAATTCATCAAGAAATTTTAGTTCTTTTCAAAAATAAACTGTTCTGAAAACATTCACTGTGATAGTAGTAGGTCTAGATTTAGAAACCCTCTTGGGCATCTAGTAGTATATTAGCACTCAAAGATATTCTGAATTGAAATACATTCTGAAAATGTTATATCCCTAGGGTAATTATGTTTCTGCCTTGAGTCTCTAATGCTTCAATAGTGTTTATACATTAATTTTGGCAGTACTTATATGTTTAAGAAGAAGGTAAGGTTCTAGCCTTGTTGTGTGAGTGAGTGTGTGTATGTGTGTGTGTATGAGTGTGTGTGTGAATGTGTGTGTGAGTGCGGGAGTGAGTGAGGGAGTGAGTGAGTGAACGAGCGAGCGAGCGTGTGCGGCCCGGCTTGTTGTTGTCCCTGACTTCCCCCTCCCCTCCACCCCTCCCCCTTTCCCAGCCGCCGCTGCAGTGGCCGCTCCCTGGGCCGTAGGAAATGAGCGATAACGATGACATCGAGGTGGAGAGCGACGAAGAGCAGCCGAGGTTTCAATCTGCGGCTGACAAACGAGCTCATCATAATGCACTGGAGCGAAAGCGCAGGGACCACATCAAAGATAGCTTTCACAGTTTGCGGGACTCTGTCCCATCACTGCAAGGAGAGAAGGCATCCCGGGCCCAAATCTTAGATAAAGCCACAGAGTACATCCAGTATATGAGAAGGAAAAACCACACACACCAGCAGGATATTGATGACCTCAAGCGGCAGAACGCTCTGCTGGAACAGCAAGTCCGTGCACTGGAGAAAGCGAGGTCAAGTGCCCAACTGCAGACCAACTATTCTTCTTCAGACAGCAGCCTCTACACCAATGCCAAGGGCAGCACCATCTCTGCCTTCGATGGGGGCTCAGATTCCAGCTCCGAGTCAGAGCCTGAAGAGCCCCAAAGCAGAAAGAAACTCCGGATGGAGGCCAGCTAAACAGAGCAGGCCAGCAATAAAAAACTGTCTGTCTCCTCCATCGTCTCCTCTCCCAGTTCATCGTTAGACCCCTCCAAGCTGTTGTAAAGACTCTTTATTTTCTTTTCTTTTTTAAAAAAGTAGAAGCTCTTGGACTGCAGCTTTCATCTTCTGCCTTTTTCCTTCAGCAACCTTCTTCCCCCACCATGAATTTTTAAACCAAAACATCCCAACTTGGCAGCTTTTTCTGTGGAGGACAGACGGACACACCTCTGAGCACATGCTGCCCCTGACCTCCCCAGCCAGCTCCTCCCACCTTGTTGGGCATCATTGCCCAGGGGTTTTCTCTGCTCACAGGTCTCCTTTCCCCCTTCCCTACGTCTTCCTTGTCCCCCCTCATTTGATAGACTTTGTGAATCTGTGAACTGCTCAACTTTTAGAAGACGACCTGTTTGGAATAATCAGAATTACCCAGAATTTTTTTAAAGAAAAAAATTTTTTTTTCCTAAAAAAAAATGTATTTATCACTCCTGCTGAAGGGTTAGGTTGGTGGGGATTTGTGGTGGTGAGGATAAGCGGGAACATCTGTGCAGTCTGGTGTCTCAGGTGTATCTCACTCCTACTTCTCCCAGCTAAGCTACATGGAGTTGTGGAGTTTAGCTAGCTTTTTTATTTTTATTTTGTTTGCCTGAGTTGCCTGCATTCAGGAGGGTCATGTGACACCATGTGGTATGTATCTGGAGACTGCAGTAGGGAAGCTTCAGCCACCAGGGGATTGATTTTTGGTGGGGGAGACAGGAATAGAGGGAGTGGAGAAGGGAGGGTTAGGGTTGGGGGAGGAGTGCATTTTTTTTGTATTAAGGGCCAGTGATGATGTTTTGATATTTATTTCCTGCTACTGAAATTTGAATCCAAATGGACTCTCCCTATTCTGATGATGTCGGTATTGCAAAGCGACAGATTCATAAAGTAATGATCAAATTTTCCTTTGTGTGTGTTTCTAAGAAATAGAGCCAACTGATTTTGTATATAAATATACCAAGAGCATCTTACCTGGTACTAAAAACCACAGACTAGTTCAAGCCCCTTCTGTTTCTCTTTTTCCCTTCTGTTTGGGACCTCTCTCCCTTATGTGACCTGGCCCTGGTTCTGGCTATGGTCAGCAGGTTCCTGGGAAGGGTTTGTGTGTTAAGCCTCTTTTTTCTTTTTCTTTCTTTCTTTCTTTTTTGTCTCTACCCTACCCTGTTCTGGCATTTGCTGATCTCTAGTGTGTACTATGTAGTCTCTGTCCATGTTTAATTCCATTCCATGGAAATAAAAAGTATGTTGTACATACTGCCGAAGAATTGTCTTGCAAGTTAAGGCTTCCCCCTTTACTATAAGACTATAAATAAAAACTTATTTTATCCTTAAAAAAAAAAAAAAAAAAAATAAAAAAAAAAATAAAAAAAAAAAAAAAAAAAAAAATAAGAAGGTAAGTATATTAATGCAAATGTGGAATTCAAAACCTTGGGGATTAAAATCTGGAATTTAGAGCAAGTTAAGAGAGCAGCAAAATTGGAAACTGAATTGCAGATAAAACTTTTAATGGTCTTAAAGAGCATTAAAGTGAAATCAATGACTTCATAAGTAAACCCATATATATGTCTTACTTAAAGAGTTCTAAATTGCTAGCATTTTAGTTGGAAAAGCAAAAGATCCTATTATATTTTGAAAGAAACTGCTTATTTGGGGGATAGAAAGTATCATTTCTCATATTTCACCTTAAACCTGCCCATCTTCTTTACTTCTCAGTTCTTCCTGACTGTTCCGCAATCCTTCCAATGACTAGATTCGCATATTTGGAGTCCTTTGACCATCTACTCTTCCTGATCCCTTCTATCCAGTCATCTGCCAAGCCTTGTCAATTCAACATCTACAATATCTTTTTGTGCTTATTCCCTTCTTTTCATTCCCACGGCCTCTATCATAATTCAGGACCTTGTAATTTCTAGTCTAGACTATTACAAAAGCCTCTTATTTGTCTCTCAGACTCTAGCATCTCCCTTTTCCAATCTTCTTCCATCTAGCTGCCATATTGAATGAATAGATGAATGTAGATGAATGGATGGATGGATGGATGGATGGACAGAGAGATGAATGAAAAAGCACTCATTAAACATTTACTATGATCAAAGCACTATATACTGGATATTGCAATAGAAAAATGAGGTAGCTCCCACTTTTGAGAAACTTGTACTTCATCTGAGGGAGTGTTCAGTTGATTCAGTTGTGTCTGATTCTTTATAATCATATTTGTGGGGTTTTTTGGTCAAAGATACTGGAGTGTATCATCAATTTCTTTGTCAGTTCATTTTTTAATTTTATAGGTAAGAAAACTGAGCAAACAGGGCTAAATGACTTGCCCAAGGTTAAACAGCTAGTCAGTATAGGAGGCCAGATTTCATTTCAGGAGGACAAGTTTTGCTGACTTCAGGCCCAGCATTACATCCACCATGAAACTGAAGGTCTGGCCTCAGGGCTTATGGAAATTCCAGAAAATCCTCTTGTTAGAATAATAGGATTGATGGCAAGGCCCTACATCCCTGAGCTAATGTAATAACTAGGTTAGATGAGAGTGTATGATAGGCAGGTGTAGCAGGACATAGAGACAGGATGAGTTATAAGGCTTTATAGACCTTAGGAGATATTGATGGAGCAGGTTTGGGGCTGTTGGCTCCTGTTTCATTCAAGCACTATAAATAGTCAAAACAGCCTGGGTGAAGAGAAGGAAAGGGGGAAGGATACCCTGCTGTCTGCTCCCAGTCCTTCTTTGTTTTTGGATGGCCAAGGGCAAGGGAGAAAGACTGAGGCAAAAGGAAATCGTGCTATATCTGTAAATATTATTCCTCTACTCACTGTTATCCAAGTGGCCCCCTTTTACCCGAAGGATAAAATAGAAATTAGGAAACCTGTCATTTGGACCCGCTCAAAACTTGGCTCCCATCTACCTTTGAATCTTGTTTTCACATTCTTCTCTTCATGCTCTTGGTGTTTTAGTCAAACTGTCTTACTGTAGTAGCTACATGGTGTAGTACATACTGTTAGACAAGTCTCAATCCTAACTTATACACTTAATAACTGTGTGACCTTGGGCAAGTCACTTAACATCTCTTAGCTTTAGTATCCTCATTTGTAAAATGGAGATAACAATAGTATCTACCTCACAAAGTTGTAGCAAGGATCAAATGGCATGATATAAGCAAAGTACTGTACAAATTTCAAACAGTAATCTATTATAGTCTGGCTCACTAGCTAGTCTCCCATTTACCTTTGTGAAAAGTCCCCCATATCTTGTGAACTTCCCTTTTCACTTCCATTTTATGGAATCCCTGGGTTGTTTCCAAACACAACTTGGATACCATCCCTTACAAAAAGCCTTTTCTAATTCTCTCCCATCTATAAACATTCCCTCCCTCCCTCCCTTCCTTCCATTAATCTTTTCCTCTCCCCTCCCCTTCTCTCACCTCTCCTTCCTTCCCCTCATTTCCCTTCTCCCTCCCTCCCTTCCCCCCTCTCCATTTCTTCCCTCTCATCCTCTTTACCTTCCTCAAAGTTATGTTGTATATGCTTTCAGTATAGATACTTCTAAACAAGTTGAATTCCTCTAACTCTCACCCTTAGTAGAAAGTGAATTTTTTGAAGACAAGTTTTATTTCCTTTTCTGTTTGTTGTATTGAATTCAATTATGGATGAGTAAAAGACAGATGAAAGTCACCTAAAGTGGTGAGTGGATTCATGATCTTTATTCAAATAGAACTGTCATATTTGTATATATATATATATGAAAGTGTTTTGTAATTGTAAAGCAGAATACCATAATTAGATAATAAAATTAGATTTTTTTTTCTAGTGAAAGGTCCTTGTTACATCTGTATATAGAGGGGAGGTTATTTGAGTTTCATATTTTGAAATATCTTTGAGGATTTTTTGTACAAATTGGATATTGTTGTGCAGCAACCTCAAACACTATACAAATGGAACTAATTTAATAACACATAGCCAGGAGGTGTGATATGACGCCTAAAAATCTTTCATGCATTCCTATTCAATGGAAGCAGTAGTGTCATCGTATAATTCTCATTGTAAAATGACACCTTACATACCTTTAAGTATCAAAGGATTAATGCAAAATTCTCTAGCCCTTAAGTATATATGTATATATGCATGTGTATGTGCATGTGTATATGTATACATATATATATAATTTTCTTATATACAGAGGAACAGAAGTCAAAATATATTAATAGTCTCTTGAATTAAAAGTAAAGATTTTTTCTCCCAGAAACATAAATATGAATTAAAACTTTGGAATTCTAGGGGAAAAAAAACTTATACAAATACAAATGCTAGGAATAGTCTAAATTTCAAATAAATGAATACACAAGTTGACTGTGTATACAGTGGTAGTCACTCAAGATTTTCTAAAAATACTGATTATTATGAAAACATGATATGAATCCCTACACATATCACAAAGTGGTCTCTTTCTCTCTTTGGCACAGTTTTTCTTCATGGCTCAGAATTAGAATATTCCAATTAATAGAATGATAATTAATTTTTAACTACTGAAACTCTGCATACAGTTTACTGTGATACATACTAGATGTTAACAGCAAACAATATACACATGGAAACAGAGGAACTGGCATATTGGTTGGCAAGCATGCCTTCTTTTTTTGTTCAATATTATATAATCTGACTTAGTCAAAACACTTCTTGAGAATTGTGTTTATTTCTAAGTGTCATTGTTTCAGAAGGGTATTGCCAAGATGGAAAGTGTACAACAAAAGGAAACCAAAATGTTTAATGATAGCAGATCCATGCTATTGAAGGATTGGCTAAAGGGAAAGGGGTGTTTAACCCAAGAAGAGAAGGTTCATGGAAACATAATTACTGTACTCAAATATTTGAAGAATCATTGTGTGAAAGAATGATTAAACTTTTTTTTGGCCCCCAAAGGCAGAACCAGGAGCAATGGATAATAGTCACATAATGGAAAATTTAGTTCTAATGTCTAAATGTTTTTTTTTTTTAAACAATTAATGATTAACAATTAAATCTGTCCAAAAGTGGAATAGACTGCTTTCAGTATTAGTGAGTTATTCCCTAATCAGACATTTCTAACCAAAGGATATGTGATCTGTTTTTTGAATATAATTTGGACTAGATAGAGGATCTCTTAGTTTCCTTTTGATTCTCACTTTCTATGATGCTGATGACAACAGTATGTTAGTAGAGGACACAGGAGTCCCTGTTTCAAAAAATAAAAGTGATGTATTCCACAAATTGTTTCAGTAGTCATTTGTATATCAGCCATATAAAATATTTTTAGCAGACATTTTTCTAATCCCTTTATAGTTCTCAAATAGTTTTTTTTTTCCCTCTGTGTCAATAATCCTAGAAATATAACTTTGATTTACAGTATTATTTCAGTGGGAAAATGCATTAACTAACAAAATTTATTTCTAGACTATAAGTTTGAGCTGTTCTGCATTTATCTCGAAGTACCTAGAATGGATCCAAATCAAAACTAATTTGTCACTTTTGTGCTGACTTGTTCAACAAATTGTGTCCAGTACAGTTTGAAATGCTGAGTGGGAGTTCAAGACATTAAAGTTTGGGATAATGTTTTAGAAACCTTCTTCATATAACTAGTACCAATGGAAATTACATCATCAAGAAAAGGTATAGAGAAAAATGAGACAAGAGGATTAAGGATGGAACTTGGGGAAAAGCTTACTTTGAGGAAATGGGAAGAGGCAGATGGGTCATAAGAAGAAATATTGAAGGAGTGTTCAAAGAGGCAAATGGAGAAGATGAGTTCTTTGACACAAGGATGAAGAAAGTAATAAGTCAAAATGCCAAAGAAGAGGGTAGGAGGAATGCATTGAAACTCTGTGAGCTCATTAACAAGGAATTTCTCTTTTACACAGAATGTAACCTTTTCATGACTTTCTATCTTATCTGATTTCTTTCTTTATACATATTTTACATATGTATACATTTTTACATATGGTTTGCCTTAATAGAGGCCATTCCATATATTAGGTGCTTTCCTCATTCCTTCTTAAAATCTCAAAGATGGAACTCATCAACTGTCCCTCCGTTATCCTCCCTCATTATAGAACCAGGCCATCTGCTCATTTGATCATGCACTTCTTTGATAATATACTTTGGTTTGGCTCTTCTTAGTTCCTTATATATTATGTATTGTGGCTTTGTTGCACTCACCATGGTCATCTCCACTGAAATGTGAGTGATGCTCCATTTTAATTCTTTTTTTTTTTTTAAAGAAATTGGGGTTAAGTAACTTGCTCAAGGTTACACGGCTAGTTATTATTTATGCGTGGGTGCTCATTTTCTGAGGCCGGATCTGATCTCGGGTCATCCCAAATCCTAGGCCAGCGCTCTTACTCACTGGGCCACCTAGCCGCCCCTTTAGGGCAATTGGGGTTAAGTAACTTGCCCAAGGTTACACGGCTAGGTTTTTGTTTGTGTGGATTTAAGTGTCAGAGGCCGGCTCCGAACTCAGGTCCTTCTGACTCCAGGGCCGGCGCTCTATTCACTGTGCCACCTAGCCTCCCCTTTAATTCTTTTAATAATGATATTTATATGGCTCTCAGCTCAACAATTATGCAAAAGAATAAGCCACAATAATAATACTTCAGGTTGACATATCACTTTAAATTCTGCAAAGCCCTACATGTATACTGTCTCATTTGAACAGGGAATAGGTAGTGACGATTATCAAGAAACAAGTTGATAAAATAGGAAATGCCATAAAAAAAAGGTCAAGGAGGATGAGGACTGAGGGAATGCTGGAAAAAGGTCAAGTAGATGATGACTGGATTTGGCAATTAAGAGTTCATTAGTAACTTTCAAGACAGTGGCTTCAAGGGAGTGTTCAGGAAAGTCAAAATCAGATTGTAAAAGGCTGAGAAGTTAGTGGGCCATTCATGATTTTTCCTTAGGGCAGAAATTCTTAATGTGAAAAGATTTCAGGGGGATGAAGAACAGGATCTAAGATGGCAAAAAATGCATTTTTATTTTCTCTTAACTCTTAATGAAGTTTAGCACTTTCTTCAACTACCAGTGAGGGTTAATGAACTTCATCATATTGATGAAGGATTCCATCACACACAGTCATATACATACATACATACAAACATATAGACATACATACAAGCACATACACATACACATAAAATTAAAAATTTATGTCTCAGAGAAACCATATTATCTTTCATCTAAGAGTTTATATATTGTTTAAATGTTTGATAAGGCTATAATTTCTTAAAAGTTTTACTAGTTTACTAGTTATGTAAGTGTTCACAAGATTGTAATTTCCAATTTCCCCTGTAGAGTTTTATTTTTAAGGACAAAGCCAAATTCATTTTTCTCAGTTCCTTTCTATTCAGGGTACCTGCAAGAAGAGTTTAGATTTGTAGTCAATAATTTCTCAAATTTTAATCCTTGAGTTTTTTCAGTACTCTCTCTTAGCTTCTGTCTAGTCCCATTGATTTAATGCAGATCTGTTTTGCTTATTTTGATCAATATCTATTCAAATCATAATTTCATAGTATCATAAATTATATATGAATGAACTTAGAGACCATTAATTCTAGGTCCCTTATCAACAGGTGATTTGCTGAATGAATAGAGATTTTGAAAGAGAGGTCCCACCAAATTTAATTCATCAAATGTATATTAAGTATTTAGTATTAAATATTAAATTCTTAAATATTAAGAAGATATAACAGTCTTCTCAGTTCCAGGGGTACAGAGACAAAAATACAATAGCACTGGCCCTCAAGAAACTTCCAATCTACTGAAGGGATATGAGGGGAGAGGGAAATATAAGGTATACATATACACATACACACACACCCACACAAACACAATTTAAGGGGAGATATATTTCTAAGAGAATGAGGAATCAGAGAATGAATCAAAGAAAATGAGATATCTGAGCTCTGATCCTTAAAGGACTGTGTTCACTCAGGTAATTCTCATAACAAAGTATATTCTAGGCATTTGGGGACAACATTCATGAGTGTACAGATTTGGAAGATGGAATTACAATAAGTAATTCAGTTTACTTTTTTTTCCCTGCTTTTTGGAGGGCAATTGGGGTTAAGTGACTTGCCCAAGGTCACATGGCTAGTTTTTGTGTTAAGTGTCTGAGGCCGGATTTGAACTCAGGTTCTCCTGACTCCAGGACTGGTGCTCTATTCACTGCTCCACCTAGCTGACCCAATTCATTTTACTTCTAATGCTGATTATGTGAAGAAGAGAAATGTGAAATGACAGGAAAGGAAGTTTTTGCATAATAAATAGGGCCTTGAATGCAGCCAGGTGGCAGACAGAGTGTATAGAGTACCAGGTCTAGAGGCAGGTAGACCTGAGTACAAACCCAGCCTCAGGTATTTACTAGGTATGACCCTGGGCAAGTCATTTGACCATGTTCGTATGAGTCTCCTCATCTGTAAAATGAGCTGGAGAAGGAAATGGCAAACCACTTCAATATCTTTACCAAGAAAACCACAAATGTGGTCTCCAACCGTCAGACACACCTGAAAAATACAATTGAATGACTGTAACACCTTGAATATTGAGAGTAAGGAATTTGTATTTTATTTTAGAGTCAATAAGAAGTGACTAAAGGCTACTGATCAAAGGACTAATAGTACACCAAAATACCAGTCAAAATTTTGTTAATACTACTTAATTCAGCAATACCTAACCTTCCAGGACAAGAAGTACATTATAACATTCACCCTTTCCCTGAGAAGTGGTTTATGTACTCATGTTATGTTGTAATAGGTGAAAACTGAACAATGTTATCACCATTATAGGAAGAATTGGTCCAAGAGAATGGAATTTAACTGGAAGAGAGCTTCATTGAAGAGCTGTATGCTAGTTAAATTTGTTAGAGAGTTAAATTTAGTCAAGGGAATCTTTTACTATGATTTATTTTCAGTATAAAATTAGAGATTATGGAAAGAGCACTAGATGTAGGAATCCTGGGTTCCAAATATGACTCCTTTGCCATTAATTAGGTATGATCTTGGGTTAGACAGTTGAACCTTCAAACCTCCATTTTTTAATTTCTAAAATAAAGATGCTGAACTAGAAAAGATTTAAAATACATTCTAACCTGATGTGTGCTCAGATTTTGTGATTCACCACTTTTTTCAAAGATGTCTAGAATAATCATGCCTGTATGGGTAATGAGCTTGTCACCTAAATAAACTTAAAAATTTAGTTTAAGAATGAGGTTTTTTTTAACGTATACAATTCTGAAGGTGCTAGATATGTGCAAAGAAAGAACTTAGGTCTATTCCTTTACCTTTGTCAGATTGATTTAATCCTTATTCTTTGAAAGATCACAATTGTTTCATTCCATTAGTCCCTGATGTTATACTGAAACCAAATTTTTATCCCATTTTATGTAGCCCTTACCCTCTCTCCCTTAATTAAGCATTTATCTCTTGTGCTAGCTGGTTCTTACAGTACATGTAATGTGAATAAAAAACAGATCCATTTTAACAAATACAGTAATAACATGCTTCCATGCTGCTCAATAGTCATATAACTTTAGATATACTCGGCTCTAATGGGATAGTGTAAGTTCATTAGACGGGACATTATTTTCTGGGCTTAAACTCAAAAGGAAAAGCAATACATAACATCTCATGTAGGAAAACAGTAATGTAGGAAAAAATAATCAGGCTACAACTTTTACTAACTCAAGAAGTGACAGACAAAATGAGAGAAAGGCAGGTTTAGAAACAAAGGTGGGTCATTCATGTTGACAAATGGAAGGGTAACTAATGGACTGTGTGACTTCAGTGTTGATACCTACAAAATATTAAATCAACCAGAGGATGGATTGCTCTGCAAATCTTTTGGATGGATCATCTGTGGGGGATTTATGGAATGACATAGACAAAGGTATTAAGGGAGAACAAGTGTAGAAGTATTATGAGCTACACTGATGGGAGACATACACTCGAGATCATGATGTAAAAGTAGGTAAAGTCCAAATTTATCAAATGTACTTTGGAAATATTGTGATGTAATGGCTCTATTAATCTACCATGTCATTTCTACATCTATAGAATCCCTATCAAATTCAAATATGTAACAAATCTGAATATCTTTTTCACATAGTTTATCAAATTGTCCAAAAGTCAGAAAAACCTGTCTAATAGGTCTTTTTTCTTTAGTTAATGGCCACAGTCAAGACCTAACTATTCAGGAAGTATATATAAAGGTATGAAAAATATCCTTGTTGCTGGTAGAGAAGTTTATCCATAAGGAGAGACAGATCTGCTTTCCAAACACCAGAAGCTCAAGTAACTATATCTAAGATCTGACCTCAAACCAACACAGCGCTGCAATGCCTACAAGAATGGGCATATTAATTTAAATTGAAAATAATATGGTGATAATTTGTGAGGATAAATATTTGAGTTGGATATTAACTTGTTTGGCAGAAAAGGAGCTGGCAATTGCTTATACAAAATAATAGAGGCTGTTAAGTATTACAGGTAGCCAGGACAAATAAGATTCAGAAAACAAATTCAACAAATATTCATTAAACATCCACTATATGCAAAGCTCTATCTTAGGCATTATGGACATGAATATGTAAAATTATATTCACTGCCACTATTCTAGGAGGGGGAGACATGAGAAATGCACACAAATAACTCGAGTTAGAAAATGACTAAGCACATAGGAGAGACCAAATAGCATGGCCTGCAAATTTCAAGGAAGAAGGGAACACTTTCATTTAGGGAATCAAGGAAAACATTCTAGAAAGATACCTTTTGAGTTAGGTCTTTCAGGGAGGTATAAATGTTAATAGATTTTTGTTGTTTGGTTGTTTTCCATCTGTTTGACTTGTGACCTCATTTGGACTTTTCTTAGCAAAAATACTGGAGTGGTTTGTCATTTCCTTCTGAGACTCATTTTACAGATGAGGAGCCGATTTAAACAGGGTTAAATGATTTGCCCAGGTTCACACAGCTAGTAAGTATCTGAGGTCATATTTGAACTCAGGTCTTTCTGACTCCAGGTGCAGCACTCTATCCATTGTGCAACCTAGCTGGCCCTCTTAATAGATGCAAAAGTGCTAAAATTATAGCTCCGCAACCATCATTAATCATTAGCAGAGCAGAATGAAACATTAAACCTGCGCTGTAATTTATTCTGACTACAAGTTGCCAGAAAAAATTCAGTCTATGTGAGTTTAGTACCTCTCATCTAGTTTTTAATCATGATAACAATGCCTAGTGAATTGTAATTCAGATAAATTACATGGGTATTAACATATGACATTAAACTAAAAAATATAAAGCTACTCCACACTCATGTTTAGAAATCTCTTATCATAGAATTATCATCCCCTCCCCAACTGATTTTCTTTTTTATGTTATGTTCCTTCTCCCCCATGCCTTCAACAACAAAAATCAATCTTATTTAGATACATGGTCTGTTTTCTTTCACAGAGCTAATGTTTCAAATTTTCTTGTGCAATCTGGGTATGTGTTAGGTAGTTTCTGGATCATGTCACCCTTATTGAGGTTTATTCAAGCATACTTATCTGAAGATAGGATTGTGAATGTGTGAAGCAATAAAGTAACCTAGACATTGAAGGATTAATTACTAAATTATGCTGAAGATTGGCTAAATCCTACAAGACAATTCTAACTTTGAGGGATAAACTTTTTGCTAAAATTTTGAAAAATCTTGAGGATCTGCATGTCACACAGCTGTATTTATCCCAAATGTCCCACCCATAAATGGACACTGGGAGTTACTTATATATACCATTCACATGGAACCATGTCACCATGGAAACCTTCCCAGAGTGATTAATGATGGCAGTGGTTTCCAGAAGGTTATCGAACATGGCAGGAAGGGTCTACATGCGTTTTTCCTGGTTGTCATGTAACATGTCATGACATTTATATCTGACTTTACATGGCAAGACCTACACTCCTACTGCACCTGTGGGTGGACATGACCAACACTGTTACATGCTATACTTGGCCCCAAAAGTCATTATCTTACCAATGATGTACAACAAGGATCAGTGATACAGAGAGCAATGAGTTACACTGTTAATTGCCAGCTAGCTCCTTCACCTTTCCTGTTATAAATGTTAACGGTGATAGCCTTGAAATCCGGAGGCACTTCTGTGGCATTTCTATTTTCCATATGTGAAATAGAGGCCAAGGAGGTTAATCAAGTTGTGTAAGAATACCTAGGAGTGGTGGATTGACCTACATGCCTTCTAACATTTATTGCTAGAGTCTCTCTTTTTTGTTCATCATCTTTGAGGAGCCTTCTAGTCCAGACCTGTGATTTCATCTCTGTGGGGAAGTCCTGGTATGGAAATTCCCTCTATCTCATAGTCAATAATTTATGATCTTAGAGAGCTGCCTAGGACCCTGAGAAGTAAAGTAAATACCATGATCACATAGCTAGAATGCTTCCATGTACCTATTGAAAATATTGAAAGCTTCTTCTTCACGTGGATTTTTGGCAAGGTTGGGAGAGATTCTTCTGGGAAGAGTGCTAGCTGTCATGCCTCAAGGAAATTTAAGGAGCTCAATCATGAAAAATAATTATTTTGAAATTAATAATATATATATTATTATGAGTTAGTTCTCTGCTCTTAAAATTCTATTATTTCAAGCAGACTGTTTCCCATTCTGTAATGCACCTCTTCTCTATCTCTGACTATTGAAATCCTCTTCTTTTAAGAGTAAGTTTAGAGGTGGCTAGGTGGTGTAGTAAATAGAATATCGGCCCTGGAATCAGGAGGATCTGAGTTCAAATCTGGACTTAGACACTTAACACTTACTAGCTGTGTGACCTTGGGCAAGTCACTTAACCCCAACTGCCCTGCCCTACCCCCTCTGAAAAGCAAAAAAAAAAAAAAAAAAGACTTAGTTTAGGTGCCTCTTCCTCCATGTAGTCTCTTCACTGAAAGTGTTCTTTCCCATTTCAAATTTTCCTACCATACTTAAGATTGTACCTTTGTTTGTATTTCTTTTCTGGTTCTACTTCGGACTTTCTAGTCATTACAACCACGCTTCAGTTTCCGGCTCACCCTGGAAAGTCCCTTACTATTTGGGAGACCATCCCTTAAAATATCCATTCTTCCCCATAGTCTTTCCATCCTTGAACATCCGTCTGCCGTGTTGGACCCTTTTCCCTATTGGTGAGGTCTTTTCTCAACTTTAGTTTTGGGGAGGAACCCAGACTGATGAATTTTCTTTCTCTCCTAGGTCTGTATCTGCCTTTGTCCTCACGGCTAGCTATTGTCTTATCCTATGAGTTTCCTCAGTTCCAGAGGCCTATTCACCCTCTAATTTCTTTCTATTCCCGGGCCCTTATCAATCTAGAATATACCTCTGCTTTACTGGTCCCCTTTCCACATGGATGGATTCCTCCCCAGATCTTCATCTTAGTGTGAGAACCTGACTTCATTCACCTGTTTGCTCTCCCTATCCCAAACTGGAAAGTCCTTAATCTTTCCTCCAATTAGAAATCAGACTACCTAATCTTGAATCTTGGTTTATATAATTTTGTTCTCTTTTAATGAATAAAAATCTGTTTCCCCCGGTATTTTGGGGTCCAGTGCCATGCTGAAGAGTCTTGGTCCACATTTGTTAAGCATTTGATTTGCATTGCTTAATAAATCAACATGCTAAGAAGCTCAGATCTTTGTTTCATCAGTTATTTCAGATTTCACCCATTACACATTAGAAATTCAGTTTGATTGGACCATAGTTAAAGGGGAGTAATATGTAGTAAAGTTACAAAGGTAGCATGAGGTCATCCTGTGAAAGGTTTTAAGTACCTAATAGAGAAACTTATATTTATTCACAGAGCAAGGAAACTTGTATTCTTTTGTGACATGCACCTTTTTGGTAGTCTAGTATAGCTTGTGGGCAGCTATGTGGCACAGTAGATAGAGCACTGGCCTTCAAATCAGGGATATTCATCTTCATGAATTTCAATCTGGACTCTGATACTTACTAGCTATGTAACCCTGGACAAATCAACTTAACCTTATTTGCCTCTGTTCTTTATCTGTAGAATGAGCTAGAGAAGGAAATGCCAAACCACTCCAGTATCTTTGCCAGCACATGAACTCTGATCTTTTTGATTCCAAAACCAGTTTTCTATAAGCTGTGCCAGACAGCCTCTCCCAGAAAAGAATTACCAAATAAAACATAACAGAATGAAAAAAAAATGTATACTGATCAATGTCACATGGTCATATCCCATGTGGTCACTCTAGCTAACTGTTGAAGACAAAGAAAGTCTCATGGTGATTTGTAAAGAGTCCAACTTTATTCATCTTTATTGTTAGTATAATTTTGGTTCATGAGTGGAAAGGTTATATTGAAATTTTGCTTGTTTTTGAGAATATTTTGACAGGATGGAAAAGGAAAGTTTTCTTGAGAGTAGTTGTCTAATATTAATTAGAGGGGGAAAAAAGGCAGAAGATATTTATTTATGTTATTTGACTAAAAGGAAAGAAGTGGAATTGTTCCTCGGTAGTAGAGATGGAGAGCAGAATAGAAACAGCAAAAGAATACTTCAACAAAATGACAAGTTTTCAAGTATTGGGGTTTATAATGAGGAGAATAGAGCTGAGGAAAAATAAACCTAGAAAGGATGAAGAGAATTTCCCAGGATATTGAGTACATAAAACATAAGCATGTTATGTATATTGCATTATTAATTTTGAAATTGAGGGTCTGTTATTGCCCTGTTTGTCAGAAACACTATTTGTCATCTACTTCCCACGTAGAATGGTGTAGTCTTCAAATAAGACGAGATATTCTTCCACTGTCAATAGCAACCAAGCAAAACAATGAGAGACAAATCAAGGAGGAAGGAGAGAGCTATGTGGGAAAACAAGCTAGCATGACTTTATGGCTGTAAACATGCCAACAAGGTTGGTTTTGATGGGGGGAAACATGCTTAAACAAATTTAAGAAAAAATATGATTTTAGTAATTCCCTTAAGTAATTCAGCCATGTGCTATCAGCTACCAGTAATGAATTCTGTTCCAGAGGCATAATTTATTCTCATTGTGTTCACAAAAGACAAGACGCTATCCTCCACAGAAAGATACAAAAGAATTCTATCTTATTAACTGCATTGCCAAATTCGTAACACATATCTCATGAGCTACATATTAAATGATGAGAGGCTATTTATCTTCTAAACACGGGAAGGAAAATGGCTGAATCATTTCTCATTTTTTCCAAAAGATATACAATATATTTTTGTCCACATTCCAATTTCAGAGCTTCAAACTTTTGATACTTTTATCTAGTTGAAGCAGTAGGGAAAAATAAAACAAATGTAATATATTTTTCCTGAAGGTGAAATTTAATAACAATGAAAGTCGTTGATAAAAATTGAATTATTAGTTTCCTAAAAATCAGTCAGTAAAATATTAGAGGGTTTAGGGAGTGTATATATGTGTGGATTTTTTTTTTTTTTTGTGGAGAACTGGGTTTTTATCCTTTTAGGAAACTTCTGGTATGCATACTCCTTCTACTAAAACAGGCAAATTCTATGCAATTGACAGTCTTAAAGAGGTTGAAGAAACTATGATGCCATGGATACAGCCCTGGCTTTAGTGTAAAAGCAACAAATTGGGTTTAAATCTCACCTCATCTGTTTACTCTTCAGATGAGCATAAATAAGTCATTTTATTTATCTAGAGGCTGTTACACTAGATTAATTGTCCTTAGAGTATTATAATTGAAACAGTCTTTGAGTAAAAAATTTGAATGTGGTCTCACATATATGTGTATTTACTTATAAATTATATACATATATATATAGCTACTCTCTATGTGTATATGTTATTACTATATGACTGTCATGTTATACTATTAACAAATGAATATATAAAAATATATAAAAATATAAATATCAATAAAATGATGAAATAAAATAAAAATTAATGATATTTTTAGATTTTGCTATTAATATTAAGGCAGTGTTATTGGAAAGCAATCTGCCTTTGGAATTATTTTAAATTTCAGTTCATATTCTGACTCTCACGCTTATTACTTGTATGTATCTAAGTATGTGACTGTGGACTAGTAATTTAACCTCCTTGTGCAGCAGTTTTCTCCTCTTCAAAATAAGGGTATTAAATTGATGATCACTGAGCTCCATTCCAACTATATATCCATAATCCTATCCTTCTGAAGGCACAATAAAATTTTGAGGTGAGGTTCATTATTAATGATAATGTACATAAATCTGTAGTTCAATCATCATTCAACAAACAGCAATTAATCTATCATTCAGTAAGAATTTATTGGGGGATGGAGCCAAGATGGTGGAATAAAAGCAGGAACTTGCTTGAGTTTGTGCCCTGACCACCTCTAATGCCTGAAAAAATGACTCTAAATAATTTTAGAGCTACAGAACCCACAAAATGACAGAGTGAAACAAATCTCCCCCTGAAGGCAGTCTGACAGGCTGACAGGAAGGTTCTATCACACTGGGCTGGGAGCAGAGCATAGTCCCACTTGGGCCAACCAGCACAGACCAGTGGCACAGACTGGCCAGAGCGGACCTCAGGGGACAGAATCACTAGCAGCTGTGGCAGTTTCCAGACTTCTCAATTGATAAATGCCAAAGAGAAAATAAAAGGTCAGGGGGTAACTCTGTTGGACATGAGTGAAAGAGGGCCCCTGCACCCAGGGTGGTGGAAGCGGCAGCAGCTGCTTCCAGAGCTCCAGGATCACAGATGTGGGGGGAGGGGGGGAGAACCAAGTGGCTGATCAGAAGGCAAATGTGGGAATCTCTTTGTTGGCATTAAGGCAGGATTCTCTTGCTTTGCCCTTGGATCTGGGTTGCAGGCTTGGGTGGTAGTCCTGGAGTGACATGAGTGATGGCGAGGCAGAGCTTGTGACAGCTGTGGAGAGGGCATCCTCCTCACAGTTGTGAGACAGGTGCCTAGAAGATCTGACAACAGCTGCATAAGACCCCAGAAATTTGGGACACAGCACTCTTCACTCTGGAAGGAGAGTTCTACCGTGGCAAAGAGCTCAAAAGATAAGTAATTCGGGGGCAACACGAGCAAACAGAGGAAGAGAAATCAGACTATAGAATCGTTCTTTGTTGACAAACAATCAAAACAAGGACTCAGAAGTAGACAACAAAGTCAAAAATCCTGCATCAAAATATGATGAAAAATATGAACTGCTCACAAGGCCATGGAGGAGCTCAAGAAGGGTTAGAGAAGTAGAGAAAAAATTGGGAAGAGAAATGAGAGTAAGGAAAAAAAATGATGAAAAATGGATCAATAGCTTGTTAAAGGAGACTCAAAAAATACTGAAGAAAATAATACCTTAAAAATAGACTAATTCAAATGGCAAAAGAGATCTAAAAATTCAGTGTGGAAAAGAATGCCTTAAAAAGAAGAATTGGTCAAATTGGAAAAGGATATCAAAAGTTCAGTGAAGAAGAGACGACTAGGTGGCCCAGCGAATAGAGCACCGGCCCTGGAGTCAGGAGGCCCTGAGTTCAAATCCGGCCTCAGACACTTAACACAAAAACTAGCCGTGTGACCTTGGGCAAGTCATGTAACCCCAATTGCCTTCCAAAAAAAAATTTCAGTGAAAAAAAATTCTTTCAAAATTAAGTTGGAGAAAATGGAAGCTAATAAATTTATGAGAAATTAAGATAGTATAAAACAGATAAAAAAGAATGAAAAAATAGAAGAAAATGTGAAATATCTCATTGGAAAAACCACTGTCAAGACATTATCAAGGAAACCTGCCCTGATATTCTAGAAGCAAAGGGTAAAATAGAAACAGAAAGAATTCACCAATCACCTCTTGAAAAAGATCCCCAAAAGAAAACTCCTAGCAATATTATAGCCAAATTCCAGAGTTCCCAGGTCAAGGAGAAAATATTAAAAAGAGTTAGGAAGAAATCATTTGATTACTGTAGAAACACAATCAGGATAACACAAGACCTAGAAGTTTCTATATTAGAGATTGAAGGGCTTGGAATATGATATTCCAGAGGTCAAGGGAGCTAAGATTAAAGCCAAGATTCAGCCACCCAGCAAAACTGAGTATAATACTTAGGGGAAAATATGGATATTCATTGAAACAGAGAGCCTTTAAGAGTTCTTAATGAAAAGACCAGAGCTGGGGTGGCTAGGTGGCACAGTGAATAGAGCGCCAGCCCTGGAGTCAGAAGGACCTGAGTTCTGAGCCGGCCTCTGACACTTAATCCACACAAACAAAAACCTAGCCCTGTAACCTTGGGCAAGTTACTTAACCCCAATTGCCCTAAAGGGGCGGCTAGGTGGCATAGTGAGTAAGAGCGCTGGCCTCGGAGTTGGGATGACCCAAGATCAGATCCGGCCTCAGAAAATGAGCACCCACGCATAAATAATGACTAGCCATGTAACTTTGAGCAAGTTACTTAACCCCAATTGCTTTAAAAAAAAAAAAAAAAAGAAAAGACCAGAGCTGAACAGAAAATATGACTTTCAAATACAAGAAGCAAGAGAAGAATAAAAAGGTAAACAGGGAAGAAAAATCATAAGGAACTTATTAAAGTTGACCTCCTTATATCCTACATGGAAAGTTGATATTTGTAACTCATGGCACTTTTCTCAGTATTAGGATAGATGAAGGGAAAATATGTGTATGTATGTGTATGTATGGATAGAGGGCACAGGGTGAGTTGAATATGAAGGGATGATGTCTAAAAACTAAAATTAACAGGTGAGAGAGGAATATATTGGGAGAAGGAGAAAGGGAGTGATAGAATCGGGTAAATTATTTTATATAAAAGAGGCAAGAGAAAGCTGTTACAATGGAGGGGAAGAGCAGGGAGTTAAAAGGGAATGAGTCAATCTTACTCTCATTGAAATTGTCTTAAGGAGGGAATAACATACACACTCAACTGGGTATCTTACCCTACAGGAGAGTAGGAGGAAAGGGTATAAGAGAGGGGCATGATAGAGGGGATGACAGATTGGGGCAGGAGGTAGTCAGAAGCAAACACTTGAAAAGAGACAGGGACAAAGAAGAAAATGGAATAAATAGGGTGGGTGGAATAGGATGGAGGAAAATATAGTTAGTATTTCACAATATGAGCACTATAGAAATGTTCTGCATAACTACACATGTATAACCTATATTGAATTACTTGTCTTCCCAGAAAGAAGGGAAAGAATCGGGAACTCAAAGTTTAAAAAAAATGTTAAAAAAAATTGTTTTGTTTTTACATGCAACTGGGAAATAAGATATACAGGCATTGAGTACAGAAATCCATTTTCCCTACAGGAAAATAATGTGTAATGGGTTAAGGGGAGGGATGGGTGGAGAATAAAAGAGGGCAGAATAGGGGAAGGGTATTCAGTATACTTGCCATCTTGCTGTGGGGGGTAGGGGAGACATGGGGAGAAAATTTGTAACTCAAAGTCTTGTGGAAATGAATGTTGAAAACTAAAAATAAATAAATTCTGGGAAAAAAGAAAAAAAATTTAAGCATTGCATTTATTAAATGCCTACTAAATGCCAGGCAGTGTGCTGAGCACTGGGCATACATAGAAAAGGAAAGATTATATCTGCCCTCAAGGAATGTACAATCTTATGCTATGCTATGCAAACAAAGGCCTGTTCTAGATCCCAAGGAAATATAAAAATAAGTAATATCTAGTCCCTTTAATCAAATAATTTGTACTATAGTGAATGAAACATATAGTACTATATGTTAAGAAATGAACAATATAACTATAATTCACATGGTTGATGAATAAGAGAAAAGTACTACAACTTTCTATAAAGTAGAGATTCCTGCTGATTAGGAAAACTATGGAAGGCTTTATGGAAATGTCATGTAATCCAGTCCTTGAAGCATTGGTAGAATTGCTAGAAATAGGCATAGATGGGTAAAGTCCTTCACTCACACTATAAACAAATTCACATAGAGAGGAAAGAAAGTATGAGCTATGTTCAAGTTAAGTATTCCAGGTTGTCTAGATCATTGAAAATCAAGAGTCATATTACCATAAAGTCATCTTGAGGGATTATTTTCTTTACCTCTTCTTTTCAGTTAGGACTATTCACCACCATTACTTTCAAGAACAGTTCTTTATTCAGTCAGTCATCCATCCATCTATCTTTCCATTCATTCATTCTCTTGTCTCATTGGGTGACTACATTGAGTATACCTTAAACAAGAAAATGAGTGCTATTTGATCTAAACAAAGTAACTTGTTAAAAGAAAAAGATTGTGGACAATGCTAAAAAAGAAAATAGAGAAAACCATGATTCATCCTACTCTGGGAAAAAGAGTATCTTATTGAACTATTTCAAAAGAAATAGGAAAAGAATATTTAACTATTGGCTTTTTAGACAAAAATTGGAACAATTAAAATGATTACTTTTTATTGTAATTCTCTTTTATATACTTTATCACTTCAGAGCAACTAATTCTATCAATATCTAGTAGAAAATAGATCCACAACGTCATGAGAATAGCCATGATATATAAAGGAACATATCTTGCAGAATAATATGAGCCTCCTCATATCATCTGTTTTGTGACCTGTTAATTATAGGTATAACTAAAGTCTCAGAACACTAAATGAGTGCTATTATATCCTCAGTTGCTTAGTGTTCAAGTTCAAAGTCCTCCTAACATTTAAAGTAAAATGCATCTCAAACAATATTCATATCTATCAGTTTCACTGGAAACCTTTAGAAAAGGAAAATAATAAATGACAGAAAAGATATGATAGTGCCCATATTTATTCATCTAAATTACAGTCTACACATTTATATTTCTGCATACAAAAGTGGCACCTTAATTACCTAGAGGCCACTTTTCCAAAGAATCTAACTGCATAGCTGAAAATAAGAATGTAAGGCAGAAAAATCTATGAATATATATACTACAAAAAAGAAAAGAGAGAAAAGCAAGTACTGCATTTTAAAAAGCTTAGTAATTTGTAGTTTAGGGGCATTATAGAATCTGGTTAAGTATGTAAAAATACTTTAAAAACAAAAAATGCTCCCTAAATGTAAGATACTGTTATTTCTTTGGTAGGAAAAGTTATAACAATGGAAAAAAAGTTATAACAAAGGAAAAGTTATAACATCAAAGCACATAAGAAAGCTTGAGTGCCAGTAATATAATAAATGATATAACAGTTTTATCAGTGGAGATGACTGAAAGTCAAATTTCTTTGAAAAACTAGAAAGCAGGGATCCCAGAGAAGATTCACAAGGGTGCATGAATCACTAATAAAGAATTTGCTCAGATTCCTTTCAGTTAAGCCTAATGTTTTTCAGTTAAAGCCTAACATTTTTTTTAACAGAAGGCATAAAAGAGCTATTACCAAAAGATAAAAAAGGTTAAAAAAGATTGTAAATATATACGTGTATATATACATAAATATATATATGCATATATTGCACTTTGTGAACCTTAAAGCAGTATATAAAGTTGTAAAGTATTTATTCCTATAAAAAAACAAAACAAAACACCTACATATAAGTAAAAAATTCCATGGGGTAGGTTCTATTGTTATCCCCATTTTGTAGATGAAGAAACTGAGACTGAGTTTAAATGACTTGCTCAGGATTATATAGCTAATGTGTGACTTGAGCAATATTTAGAATACTAATAACTTGTCAAAATAGGACAAATACATGGTTTGGGTTGACTTTACACAACTAATCTGTATATCCCATCATACTTCTTTCCACCCCCCCCCCCCAAAAAAAAAAAATAACAAGCAAGGGGAAAAAATGACTCAGAAGCAAAAAGAAGGTACCAAAAAAAAAAATCTTTAGTACATTTGCTCTTCACTTCCAAGGTGATGTGATCTGGGAAGAGGCTTTACTGGTCTGCACAATGGTCCTTACCCAGGAAGGGTCCCTTATCCTTTGGGAAGGCAATGGATCCTGCTCTTCAATATTTCAGACAAATAGAAGTGATACTGAACCCCAGGGCTTTCACTCCTTCTTGATAAAAGTGCTATCCCTAACAGGAGGTAGCTGCATGGCACAATGGATAATGTGCCAAACCTGGAGTGAGAACTCATCTTCCAAAATCAAATCTGGCCTTAGACAATTACTAGCTATTTGACCCTGGGTAAGTCACTTAACTCAGTTTGCCTCAGTTTTTCATTTGTAAAATGAGTTGGAGAGGGAAATGGCAAACTACTCTAGTATCTTTGCCAGTAAAATCGCAAATGGGGTCATGGAGAGTTAGACATAACTAAAACTACAAACTCTACAACCACAACCACAGCAACTCCTTCCTGACTTTGAACTATGACTCAGAAGTAGGTATAGGTAATTGAGTTGGCAAATACAGTCTGGTCCTCAATCCAGTGTGAGGACAGGTTTCCCCTGTAGTCCTTTTCTGACTACTTGCAGGTTCCCTTACTGTCTCTGGCTTGGAATCTCTTGAAGCATCTGCTGCTTTTATTGCCACCACCTGGTCCTCCCACTGGGGTTTCATCCACATGGATTGTGGACCAACTTCCACCCCTGTGTCACAGATCTCTCTTTACAAAATCCTCATTTGTCATAGGCTAGATGAATGTCTCCTTATGTCCTTTTGTTCTTTCTGCCATTCTCGAATTCAATTTGAGGCATTATTTTGAAGTTGTTTGAAGGAGAATACTGAGAGGGCTCAGCTGAGGGCTTTCTCTGTTTTGCCATATTCGGTTTGCCCCATTCAGTCATTACTGAATATATTACCTGTATACCATTTATATTTTGATTACCCTAAACCAGGAGTGGGAAAACCTAAACCTCAAGGCCACATGTGGCCCTCTAGGTCCTCAAGCTCAGTCCTTTGACTGAATACAAACTTCACAGAAACAAATCCCCTTAATAAAAGGATTTGTTCTGTAAAACTTGGCCTAGGTCAATCAAAAGGCTGCACCCAAAGACCTAGAATATCACATGTGGCCTTGAGGCTGTGGGTTCCCCACCCTTTCCCTAAATGTTTTTACTTAGTTCCATGCTCATGCCTTATTTTTATTATACTGAAAATATTTTTAAAATTCTGAAATATTGTGAGAACATTAGAACATTTGATGTTTACATAAAAACAAAAGTAATATTTTTAAAACATACCACCAAAACAACAATGCTATGAAAAATTGACATCCTGTGTGGGATTTTTACAAATAATTTAATTCCATTATGAATCTCCCTAGCCCTAAACCCATTATCTTATTTCCTGCATAGAAGTACATATGATGGCTAAGTAAAAAAGAAAGCCTCCCCAAAACTTTGTCATATTCACTTGATGTACATTAAAGAAATTAAGTAATATGCTTCTTTTAAAAAGTATATTAAAGAGCTTCTTCATTTCATGAAGACTTGCTTCAGTGATAACAATGTTATATGTACTCAATAAA
The DNA here is from genome assembly GCA_011680675.1 of Gymnobelideus leadbeateri. NCBI lineage: Eukaryota > Metazoa > Chordata > Mammalia > Diprotodontia > Petauridae > Gymnobelideus > Gymnobelideus leadbeateri. The sequence continues at coordinate 107,359 of WOXC01003007.1, read as the reverse complement.
TGGAAAACTAATGTATACTATGAAAAACAGAAAATAAAAGTTTTAAGTCTGAATTAAGGAGCAAGAGATGAAAGGAATGCCTCTAAAAATATTAGTTATCAAGGATAAAACAATGTTTATATATGTAAAAAAAAATTACTGACATTCTGAAGTTAAACATTAATGGGAAGAATGCTTTTAGAACAATTACAGACTTCCTAACATGAGTCAATGTACACTTTTGAAGTAGTAATATAAACAACTATAGATATAAGGAGTCAGACAACTCATAGCATATTAACAGATCATAGATTTTATCTTTCTATGAAAGCTAAGAGTTATTAACATTCACATTTAAAATGTGGAAAAATATTTATAAATATTCTCAGAGTGAACAGGCTCATTGGTACAGTAGAGAGTTCTGGTCTTTGAATGAAGACCTGAATTCAAACCACACCTCAGACACTCTCTGTGTGACCCTGGACAAGTCACAGCCTCTGTTTACCTCAGTTTCCTCAGCTATAAAATGGGCATAATCATAGAATCTACCTGTCAGGGTTGTTATGAGGATCAAATGAGATGATATTTATAAAGTGTTCAGCACAGCATGTGACCCATAGTAGGTGCATATGAATGCAAGTTATTATTATTATTAATGATATCATTAATGAACAGTTTAAAAACCTCTAGAAATATTTCTAGTATCAAAAGACTGGATGTGTAAAAGTTGACAACATGTACATGCTATCTGACCTATTAGATGTGACCATTGTTTGTTTAACAATAGATGAAGTCTATAAAGAAACTCAAATACAAGAATGAAACCATGTATGATGTCTATATGATATCTATGAGAAATATGTTGACAGAACATGCTAAAAAAAGAAAAATTGACTAAATAATGCAGATTTGTTTTAAATAAATGGATGTATTTATGATAGCAATACAAAATCAAGTCATTGCTACCATAAATAATAGAAAGATCATCATTAAAAGGTACAAAAATTTGTAATAGCCTAAGGTCACAAGACTGCAAGTTGCAGAGTTGAGATTTAAACTAGAAATCTAGGTGTGGAATCAGAGAATCCTGGGTTGAATCTTGGCTTTGCAATTTGCTACTTGTATCTTTGAGAAATCCACTTAACCTGCCTCAGCCTTACGTTTCTTCATGTGTAAAGTAAAAGATTTATGCTAGTGACTTCTAAGAGCCCTGCTATTTCTTTTTTTTTCTTTTGCTTTGTGGAGGGGAGAAGGCAAGGCAATTGGGCGTAAGTGACTTGCCCAAGGTCACACAGCTAGTAAGTGTTAAGTGTCTGAGGCCGGATTTGAACTCAGGTCCTCCTGACTTCAGGGCTGGTACTTTATTCATTGTGCCACCTAGCTGCCCCAGGCCCTGCTATTTCTAAATCAATGAGTCATGGAAATTTAAATTTAAATCCTTTTTTTTTTTTGACATTTACTATCTATGTAATTATTATGTAATCTCCCTAAATCTCATTTTTTTCATCTCTACAATGGAGCTGATAATTCCAGTATTATGGATTGTAATGTTAATAGAATGGGAAAATGTTTAATTAATAGGCCTATGTGATCTGCTTTCAGCTTGGCACAGCTGACTGCTGTGATGGATCTTGAGTCACATGGAGCCCATGGTGGGAGGAGTTTGCCAAATGGGTTGGGACAGGAAGAGAGCTTGAGAATTTTGCCTAGGGGAGCTCATTTGTGGGGAGACCTAAGATAGGAAAGGCTTGGGGATGGTGGTGCTCACTTGATTGATGATGTGTATACTTCTTTGTTACCATGGTGGAACTGGATTTCTCTGGTATCTGAATAAATATTTTGGTTTTGCCTTTGAGGAAGAGAGTTATTCATATTTTGCTAATTTACCCTGGAAATATGCATGCATATTCATAGAGGCTGCTATGGGTGTCATATTGGCAATATACTGCCTCAGAGAGACTGAACTGAGGTCATGTCCTTTTGGCAGGGCTTAAACTGTCTCGCTTGTTAGTTGTCCTAAATCAATAAAGATTCAGAGTATAGTATATTTAGTATATATAGTACAGTATATTTCTCCCTATCTTTGTAGGCAAGGGAACTAACAGGAGATCAGGATTTAAAGGTGGAATTTACCCCTTAGAGCTTGAATGTTAAAGATCTTTAGGAAGGAAAGAGAGAACAGAGGGAGGAGGGAGGAAATGAGATTTCTCAAAATGAAACAACAGCATGGCAAGCAGTAGGAAAATAAACAATTCTTCTCTCATTCAGGTGAAAGCTAACAGGGATAGTAGGGTTTCTAGCTCAGGTAGCTGGATCAATGAGGGGGAGGGAAGAAATGGTCAAAAAGAAACTTGCAATGTTGCTGCCCCTTCCCAATTTTCAGTCTCCTTCAATTTCTGGGGGGACCCTACACTCCTTCCTCCATTTTGTCTATGGAATGTAACAACCCCTGCAAAAGGGTTGCTGACCATAAAACGCTCTTGGATTTGTAGCTCTTGCCATTTTGGGAAGTAAGGAAATGAGCTAAGCCCTAAAATTTGGTAGAGGTTTTCATACACTTATGATGAGCTGTATGGTGCTCTTGAGGAGAATAAGAAAACAGAGGTGACACTCATCCCATGAGAATGGCATAAGACCAGAGTAGTAGCTGGTGCCAGGCCAGCCATGTTTTCAGTTCTTTTTTTAGATAACAGATTAACTTTATCTGAATGGGTAAGCTTGGAGGTATGTAAGCCCTCACTCTGCAGTAGCAGGGAGGAGAGTAACAAGCCTTTGAAGATGGGACTGTTTTTTTCCTCCCCTAACCTTACTTTTGTTTGTGATTTTCTTAATTTTATTCTGTTAAAGAATGCATTTCTGTGATTTTATATGTATGTTTTTTTTTTCTCATAAAAACCTGCAATGTTCACTCTCCTTTTGTTTCAGTGTCCCTTTATCTATAGCCTGAGGTCACAGTAGGATCCACATAGAAGAAGGAAACCTTTCCTACTGCAAAACTGTAAAATTCAATGCTAGCCCATTCTTAAACGTTTTGTTTTCTACCTGGGGTAAAAAGTATGAATCATTTCATAATTTCCCTTCTGTGTGCAGAATTATTATGAATTTTGTCATAAATCTACCATATGGATAAGAGTACATGTGATAGTATTTTCTTTCTTCCTTCTTTAGAGATTTCAATTTATCGATAGAAGATTCCAAAGAGTCTTTCCCCCTCTTTGGATTGCTTCCTCTTTTCCTAAACTGGGAATTAACCCAACTCCTAGGGTCTTTAGTGATTTAGATGGTTTAACAAGCCTTGCCAGAACTGTGGCATGTCAATCATTATGCAAAACTTAAAGCACTATACATATGTCATTTATTGTTATTAGGTAAATAAAGCTCAAATATGGCAAACTTAATCATCCAGGTTACACATTTTGTCTCCTCCATCCAAAGCTTCTGATGTCCAACTCTGTCCTCCCCCCGGGTTGTATGTAGGAATCAGGAGATCATAGATCTATAGCTCAAAGGCACTTTAGAAACAATCTAGTCCAGTTCCTTAATTTTTAAATATGAAAAGCTTAGGCCCACAGAGGCAAAGTGACTTGTCCAAGATCTCCCAGGCAGTAAGTAGCAGAGATGACTCCAGATCCAGTCACCTTTACCCTCTATTACTCTGCACTGAGTCCAGTGCTGAATTATATATGTAAGGGGCTGTCAAATATTTGATAACGAAATAAAATATAAATGTTAAAAAATATAAAATTTTAAAATCCACGTTTTTTGTTTAAATACAATTCTATTCTCTCTTTTTCCTGTGTTATTTTATTTTATTTTCTGCTTTTTTGGAAGGGGGAAGGCAGGGCAATTGGGGTTAAGTGACTTGCTCAGAGCCACATGGCAAGTAAGCATTGTGTGAGTCAAAAGAAAACACTTACCCAAAGAAAGAAAGTCAGAAGCAGCCTTGAGATGAACAGGGAAGTTTAATTTGTCTGTTCTTCTGGAGGCATCCTTCACCAAGAAGATCCAAATTAAGGAGGCACATGGTATGGGGGAAAGGGGTTTTTAAATTCTGATCCAGTAGGATGGAGTTTTTCTCTCTGTCCCTCCCCTCTCTGTTCCCATTGGATGAGGGGAGGGCTCACAAACTCAAGATGGGAATAGTGCAGAGGAAGAAGGGGAAGGGCTTGGCCAATCCTGCCTCCTATTGGCTAGGGGGCAAGACTCTTCGACTGGCGGGGTCATTCCTCATCCTCATTGGTGAGGAGGTGTGGCCAGCAGTTTGGTGCCCTGAGCACTTTTGCTCCAGCCATTATTCTCTTCTCTCATTGGCTGAGAGATGAGTTCACATTTGGGACTATTCTTCTCTCCCATTGGTTGGCAAGGAAGAGCTACTGCCCTTGTTCTACCTGCCTAGTCACCTCTTCATCTCTCCTTAAGTCTCTCAGGTCTTGCACCCCAGGAGACAACTGGTGGGCAGGGCAAAAATCTAGGAAGTTCTCTCTGGAAGAGAATGGGTTTTATAGAGAATCATTTTTAGGAGAAAAGTTCCAGGGGAAAAGGAGGACAAAAGGAAGGGGAGATGGGGTTTTGTACTTCTTTGAGAGAAGCCAGGACTTCATTTCTGGGAAGTCTTCACCAGACACATCTCACTCAGTGTTAAGTGTCTGAGGTCGGATTTGAACTCATGTCCTCCTGACTCCAGGGCCAGTGCTCTTTTCACTGCACCACCTAGCCCTCCTTTCCTCTATATTCTGAGGCTTATTATCAAGAATTGCTACACACTTGGAAATATGGAAGTTCTTTATGATCATAGTTCAAATGGTAGAGCTGCTTCCTCTTACAAAGAAAATATACAGGCAATATTCCCTAATGAACTAGCTCAATGTTATTTAGATGCCCTATATTGTTTGTGCATAATTTGAACCTATATCATAGAGATTAAAATCAATTCCATTCAATAAATCTTGGAGCAAGAGATTGTTCAAGTTGGTCTGAAGGGAAAAGAAAGGAAGAATCACCCTAATCTTATTGCCAGTCAGCAAAACCAAGAGTTAGCAATCAAACATTTTCCCTACTTTCATCAATGGAATCTTCAGCTGAAAGTGGAAATTAATTCTGAATCATTCACCTTGCTGTGCTGAAGCATCTATCTATTCTCCTTTGGATTATTACATTCCAGTTTAGTCCCTGGTCATTTTAATTTTGGGAAATCTAATTCTATTCTATGTTGCACTAAGTTGTAATAGAATAAGTTTTCTACAAAGTTAAAAAATTCGGAGGCGGAGCCAAGATGGTGGAGTAGAAACAGCATTTCCAATGTGCTCTGCCCCACACAAATTTCAAACAATGTGAAAGGGAGCTCCAAACAACTTCTGGAGCCACAGCACCCACAGAACAGCACAGAGAAGCTAACCTCCTGCTGAGGACAGCCCAGCAGCCCTGCAGGGAGCCGCCAGCACAGCACTCTGAGAGCAGGCAGCACTGGGCGCTGGGAACCTACAGCGCAGCCCGCAGAGCCTAGCCCAGGTCCGCGGTTTTAGCCCCAGGGCGGCCGGGCCTTCAGCCAACTGGTGGAACCCCAGAACACCAGCAATTGTGGCGATTCCAGAATTATCAGCACAGATATGCCTAGGACAAAGTGAGAGGTTAGTGCCCTATGGACTTTGGGACCAGTATTTGGGGAACATGTGGCTTCCTCCCCTGGGGGCAAAAAGCTGCTGAAGAAACAGCTGCACAGAAGCCATTTTGCAGCTTCAGTAGTGGCTCTAGCTCCTGCTCTGCGAAACTGTAGGAAGATCCAGCAATCAGTCTGGGGGTTAATCGCTTTTGCTTTAAACTGCCTGGATCTGGATTGTGGTCTGGGGGGGAAGTTTGGGGTGGTATCCAACTTGCCAGAGTTGGTGGAGGCTTTACAGAGGCCACACAACTGGCGGAAGTTGTGAAGACCCCACATTTGGGCGGAAGCTCCCCTGTCTGGTGGCAGAGTCCTACTGTGGCAACAAGCCCCAAAATCAAGTAATTAAGTGGCAATATGCCTAGGCAAACGAAACAAAATAAACAGAAAAGTTCAACACTGGACTCCTGTTTTAGGGGCAAAGAGGCTCAAAGCATGGAGGAGGACTGTGAGGTCAGAACTCCTGCACCAAAAGCCCCAAATGAAAATACAAGCTGGCTACAGGCCATAGAGGACCTTAAGAAGCAGATAAGAGAAGTGGGGAAAATTTGGGAAGAGAAATGAAAAAGATGCAAGAAAAGTATGAAATGACAGTCAACAGCCTGACTGAGGAAAATAACACCTTAAAAAATAGACTAACTCAAGTGGCAAAAGAGGCTCAGAAAGGCAATGAGGAGAAGAATGCCTTAAAAAGTCGAATCTGAGGGGCGGCTAGGTGGCGCAGTGAATAGAGCGCCGGCCCTGGAATCAGAAGGACCTGAGTTCGGAGCCGGCCTCCGACACTTAATCCACACAAACAAAAACCTAGCCGTGTAACCTTGGGCAAGTTACTTAACCCCAATTGCCCTAAAGGGGCGGCTAGGTGGCGCAGTGAGTAAGAGCGCCGGCCTCAGAGTTTGGATGACCCGAGATCAGATCCGGCCTCAGAAAATGAGCACCCACACATAAATAATGAATAGCCGTGTAACCTTGAGCAAGTTACTTAACCCCAATTGCTTTAAAGAAAAAAAAAAAGTCGAATTTGCCAGATGGAAAAAGAATCTCAAAAGCTCACTGAGGAGATTCATTCCTTCAGAGTTAGACTGGAGCAAATGGAAGCTAGTGACTTTATGAGAAATCAAGATACTATTAAACAGATCCAAACAAATGAAAGAATAGAAGGCAATGTGAAATATCTCATGGGAAAAACCACTGACCTGGAAAATAGATCCAGGAGAGATAATTTAAAAATTATTGGACTACCTGAAAGCCATGATCAAAGAAAGAACCTAGAAATCATCCTTAAAGAAATACTCAAGGAAAACTGCCCTGATGTTTTAGACCCAGAGGGCAAAATAGAGGTTGAAAGAATCCACAGATCACCTCCTGAAAAAGATCCCCAAAAGAAAAGGAAACTCCCAGGAGTTTAAAAAATTCTATTTTACCAAAGGCTTTTAAATTATATATTGTCAAGTAAGTGACTGAATAAAAAAATAATAATTCTATCTAGTATTCTTATATCCTAACCTTTGAGCATTTAATTGTCTTTTGCCTGTACTCCTCTTCCCTGGGACAACAAAAAAAACCCAACATAATGAATTAACAAACCCGTATTAAATGCCTATGTTATGCCTAACACTGTGCTACCTGTTATAGTCTTCACCTCTTACTCAAAATCATGGCTCAGTATGAACATTGATTATAATTTTCATGTAGACTAAATGCCTTTGAGTGAAACATAAGCACTGTATCAGTCATTGCAACTTCAATCTGATGAATATCCATACAGTGATACACACATAACACATGATTTACCCCATCTGCAAATCTACATTGTGTACTTAAAGAATCATTCTTATTCAATGGATTCTGTATTCAATGCCTTTTATTTTTACCCTGAAACTTAGATAGAATGGCTTCCCCCCTTTTATTAATTGATCCTTATGCTCTTACATCAAAAAATCATTTTTTGTATATTTAAAGAGGAGTCAGAATAGGGCTAGTCAAGAATCCCTTACATTATTATATTATTTAGCACTAAAATTTAAGATAAAAACCATACTTAAAAAAAATTCAGAGATGTTTCCTATCAAAGAATGGCTCACCATAGGTGTTAGAATGCTCTGGGCTGTCTCTGCCAAGGAAAAAAAAACAAATCCTTACAGCATATCCATGAAACTCAATTTAATGTGATTTTCTTGCTGAGAATTTCTCCTGTTTCCTCACAGAATATTATTGTTGCTACAGGCAGGAAGAGGCCTTCTCTCTATTATATTTTATGATTGTATTCTGTATTTTTATGTCCATGGATTCTAATGTTAGCTTTGTTTAAAATTTCACTATGTATAAATATGCATGTGTTGTGTATGTGAACTTTAACTCATAGAAATAAACATCCCTTTCCTTTTTTTCTTTTAAAATAACTTTTAATTTATAATCACCTTCTGATAGTGTCTCCAATTAAACTTGAATCTATTTTGATTGCATGTTGTATCCCCCATTAAATCATGAGCTCCTTGAGATCAGGGACTCTTTTTGCCTTTCTTAAAATCTTCAGTGCTTAGCACAGTGCCTTACATATAATAAGCAGTTAATGTTTATGTGCTTGATATTACCCTCATTTCTCAATATTCCTCTTCTTTCTCTTTCTGCTCAAAGACCTATCCCTTATAACAAACAATAAAAAGCTGGGAAAAACAACAGTTCACCAAATCCAATCAGAATATGAGTCAATTTTGACAGTATTTTATGTACTCCACTTCTAGTTCCCTACTTCTGCAAAGAAAAGGGGGAATATATTTCTTTTTTTCTTTGGGGTCAAGTTAGTAATTATAATTATTGGACACAATTTCATTTATGATTGCTCTTTCGATTTACATTGTTATAATCATTGTGTATAAAGTTTGATGATTCTGCTTACTTCATAAAAGTATCATTAAAGAATTGCTTTCATATTGTATGTTTCATATTCATTTTTCATACAGCATAGTAATATTCCATTGCATCCACATACATAACCTGTTCATCAATTCACAAACAATGGACATCTACTTTTTTCCAGTTCATTGCTACAAAGTGTTGCTTATAAATATATTGTTGCACATTAGAATTTCTATTTTTGACCTCCTTGGAATATATTACTGAAAGTGACATCTCTAGGTCACAGGGTAGAGGCATTTTTCAAATTGATGGACATACCTTCACTATTGAATGCTATAGATATTTTTTTGTTCAAACTGGTCTTTTTATGTTAGTTTTTTTTTTTTAGTTTTTTAAAATTTTCTTTTTGTATACAAACTTAGTAATGGTATTGTTTGATAAAAGGGTATGCATGATTTTATAGCCCTTTGGATACAGTTTGAAATTGCTCTCTAGAGTGGTGGAATCAGTGTACAACTTCACCAACAGTGAAATAGTGTCTTAATTTTCCCACATCTGCTCCAATATTTGTCATTTTCCTTTTCTGACATATTAAGATAGAGGAGGGTGGGGTGGGGGCATCTCATAGTCTTTTTTTTTTTAATTTTGCTTTTTTTTTTTGGAGGGGAGGAGGCAGGGCAATTGGGGTTAAATGACTTGCCCAAGCTCACATAGCTAATAAGTGTTAAGTGTCTGAGGCCGGATTTGAACTCAGGTACTCCTGACTCTAGGTCCAGTGCTCTATTCACTGCACTACCTAGCCACCCCTCATAGTTGTTTTAATTTGCATTTCTCTAATTAATAGTGTTTCAGAACATTTTATATGAATATATTTTTGATTACTTTGTCTGAAAACTACCTGTTTACCTTTTGACCATTTATCAATTGAGAAATGGTTCTTAGTTCTATAAATTTGATTCGTGTTCTCTATATTGTTCTCTATATTAATGAAGTCTTTATCAGAGAAATGTTCTGTAAATTTTTTCACTTATGTTTACTAGTTATCTTCCCCTTCTTCATTCTACTTCTCTCTACTTTCACCCTGTCTATTCTCAAAAGTTTTTTGCTTCTGACTTTTACCTTCCCCAATCCTGCCTCTCTTCTATCAGCATCCCTGACTTCTCTTATCCTCCCTTCCCCTTCTACTTTCCTGGAGGATAAGATAAATTTCTATAGCCAAGTGATTGTTAATGTTATTCCCTTTTTGAGTCAATCCTGACAGGAGTAACTTTCATGAACTTCCTCCCCACATCTATTTCTTCCCCTCCACTGTAAAAGCTATTTCACACCCCTCTTATTTCATATAATGTATCCCATTCTATCTACCCCTTTCCCTTACTCTAATGCATTCCTCTTTCTTATGCCTTAATTTATTTATTTTTTACGATAATCATCCTATCATATTTAACTCACACCCATGTCCTCTGTCCATGTATACTCCTTCTAATTTCTCTAATAATAAGAAAAAATTTAGGAGTTACAATATTATTTTCTGATGTAGGAATGTACGTAGTTTAACTTTATTGAGCCCATGATGACTACTCTTTCATGTTTACCTTTTTATGCTTCCCTTGCACCTTATACTTAAAAGTCATATTTTCTGTTCAGCTCTGCTCTTTTCATCAGGAATGCTTAAAAGTTCTCAATTTCTTCGAATATCTGTTTGCTTTTTTTTCTCTCTGAGGAATCATATTCAATGTTGTAATACTAGCTCTTTTGCCTTCCAGAATATCATAGTATAATTGCCCTCCAAAAAAAAAAAAGAATTAAAGGGGTTGTGATAATAATCACAACTCTTGGATGTTTATAATTTAGTATTTCCCTTCAGTAACAATCTGTTAGTTAATTTGGGTTATGAAACTAAGTTGAAAAATATGGAAAGAGAATCAAAAGGCTTGGGAATAAGTAGAAATATAAGATAACACACAAATCCACAGCTGTTCACCTGGCTCTTTGCCTCTGCGTTCCACCATTCCCCACAGCCACAGCTCCCACTATGCCCAAACATAGATTGTCCCAGAATTTGCAATCAAACTAAGCCATAGTGAAAGTAAATATGAAGATGCCTAGATCCATAGCCCAGGCATCCTTGTTACTAATCTCACTGTGATTCCAGTTCTTGTAATTAATTTCTGATTTTGTTGTTGTTGCTGCTGCTGCTGTTTGTTTGTTTGTTTGTCCAGCAAGTCCAACGTGTGCCTTTAGTGAATCCAGTTGAGTTTATTTCATCATTGCCAGTTCCTATCTTCCTACTTTGCTGACCTTCCTAGCATCATAATTCCCCTTGGATTGGAACTTTTCTTTACTATTGCTACACCTTCTAAGCACTGTAGATTTTTTACTCCAGGACAACCTCTTCCTTTACCCCACCCAAGACCTGTTTGCCCAAATTTCTATTTGCCTCAGCTGCTAGATTTCACACCTGACTACTGGGACCCATTGCTTTCTGTGTAAAGTTCTATTTTTTTTCTGACCTTGGATTTCTTCTATCCCTCATGCGAGGCGCTAGGTGATTACCATTGAATCTCCCTAGTTCTGTTTACCTACCTGTCTCATTTTTGTAGCATTTTCTATGGCCAAATTCTCCTAATGACAACCTTCCTGCCTATACTGCCTCCTTTTATGCAAATGTTCATCTAATTTATTCCTCTAATCTTTGGATCTCATTTAACCCCATCAGTGAATACTCTCTCACAGACTTCAAAGACTGACCATTTGTGAAAGGAGAAAACAGCTCTAAGAAGAAAAAAAAAAAAAGGAGAAAGAAAAGAAAAGAAAGAATACTTCTGTGATATGTCACCACTGGAAACCATTCCTAGTAGCTACTTCAAGAAAAAAAAATATCTGTGCTTTATTCTTCTCTGAGGCAAGAACATTCAACCCTAAAAACATTATTACCTCAATATTTTAACAGAAGGATGCCACAGAGTTCTTTCTGGGCTGAAGGAGTGACGCGTGTGTTCCTTAGTTCTAATTAAAGTGAGAAGTTTTGGGTGCAGCCAATTTGTTGGCTCAGTATCTGTGCACCACTGTGTATCTAATAATGTTAGGGCAATGATTAACAGGAAGGTTAATGCACTTCTATTTTCTGAAGATCTTTTTTTTTTTTTGACTTCTTGTTCTACAACATTTCTGCCAATTCATAAATTAACCTACAGTAAAGTCCATTAAGGAAATAGTTTTGTTCACTAAATTACTAAGATACCATATGGCTTGGATATTGGTGTGAGGCAAATCACAAACCACATGGTTGACCATCCTGGTATTTTTTCCATAATTAATTACAAATACAAATGATACTATTATCAACACAGTATGGCACACACAATACCAGTAACCTTTAGAATACGGAAATTTAACATCCTAAAAATTGGACTTGTTCTTGTGCAATCATATTGAGAAAACAGAATCATAATAAACCAAAGAAACAAAAAAATAGACATGCACATACACAGAAAGAGAGATAGAGAATCTATAATATCATGACTTCTAAGGCTTTTAAGTACCTGAAAAGAGCAACTAGACTACTCATCTCATTGTGCAATTGAGGAAAATGAGGCAAAAAAGGCGAGTGATTTCCCCAAGGTCATGCAGATAATAAGGAGAAGAAACAAAACTTGAAGCCAGGTCATTTGTACTCTAAATCTATTATTCTTTTATAGTAGCTAGCTGGCACAGTGCATACAGCTATGGAGCTAGAATCAGGAAGACTTGAGTTCAAATGTGTCCCCAGATACTTACTCATTGAATAATCCTAGGCAAGTCACTTTACCTCTGTCTGCCTCAGGTTCCTCAACTGTAAAAGTGGGATAATATTAGTAACTATCTTGAAGGGTTGCTGTGAGGATCAAATAAGATAATATTTGTACAGTGCTTAGCATAGTACCTGGGATGTAATGCCCAGGATAGGCATGCAATAAATTCTTGCTTTCTTCTTTCCTTCCTTTTGATAACAGTAAATAAATAGTCTTATTATTACTTTTTCCTTAGGCTAATACCCTCCTAAAAAAACATCTTTAATAAGACAACTTTATTAACTTTTTTCTCATTGTGGTACATTTAAAATATCCACACGAGCTGTTAAGACATAAAGAGAATATATAATCAGTCACCTGACAGTGTGGTCATTCACGTTTGTTGTCATTAATGTTCTTTGTGACTCCATTTGGGGTGTTCTTGGTGAAGACACTGGAATGTTTTGCCATTCCTTTCTATGATTCAATCTAAAAATAAGGAACTCTAACAAACAAGGTTAAGTAAGTTGACCAGAGTTGCACAACTGGTAAGTATCTAAAGCCAGGTTTGAACTCACAAAGAGTAGTCTTTCTGACTCCAGGCCTTGCACTCTAGTTACTGTACCACCAGCTGCCCTTAGTCATTCACTTTAGTATAGCACCTAAAGCAGTGAGGTAGGTAGTCCACTTGGGCCTTCCTACTTCTGGAATGTGGGGTGAACAGGGTTTTTAAACTCTAACACAGTCAAGACCCCTTTTGTTGTAGTTTTGCTTTTCTGTTCCCCCTTCTGTTCCCCCGACTGTTGTAGTTTTGCTTTTCAAAGCATTCTTTTCCCATTAGATTTTTTTACCACTTTTACTGATTGGCATATTCTTGTTTTTTAGGGGTTATTTTCTTCAGTATTTTTTTGTGATTACTTTACCAAGCTGTTGACTTTTTTTTTTTATCCATGATTTTCTTGCATCATTCTCATTCCTCTTTCTAATTTTTCTTCTACTTATCTTACTTGATTTTTAAAATCATTTGTGATCTCTTCCATGGACTGAGACCAATTCATATTTTTCTTGGAGGCTTTGGATCTAGGAATTTTGACCTTGCTATCTTCTTCTGAGTGGTGTTTTGATCTTCCTTGTTACCATAATAACTTTCTATGGTCAGGAATTTTTTCTGTTGTTTGCTCATTTTCCAAGCCTATTTCTTGACTTTCACTCTTTGCTAAAGTGGGGTTCTGCTTCTAGGGTGGAGGGTGCACTGCCCCAAGCTTTAGGAAAGTTTATGCAGTTGTTTCCAAAGATATTTCTTGGGACCTGTAAATTTTCTATTTTTCAAGGTGGTATGATCTAAGGAGAGGTGTGTTTACTAGTCTCCTGATCTATGATCTGGTCTGTGAGTGACCACAAGCACTCTTTACTTCCCTGAAACTGTGATGAGGGCCCCTGTTCCACTGCAGCTACAAGTTCTGGTGTGCTAGAGCTTCTCCTCACCCTGGGACTGCCACCCCGGACTGTGATCTGCATCTGAGTATGGGCAAAATAACATTGTACCCCAGTGCCAGCAAAGAGACCCCTGATGTTGACCCCTGAAATCTGACCAACTGTTCAAGCCCCTTAATGTTTATAGGATGAGAACTTCTGAAGCAGCTATTGATGCTGCTGCTGATTCATTCACTCCCAAGGCCTGCTCCTGGTTTGTTGGTCTTCACTGGCCTGGACTGCACTGGGTTAGTGATCCACTTTCACCCAGGTATGACAGATCTTTTCTGCCAAACTTTTAAGTTGTCTTGGGCTGGAAATTTGTTTTTCCCCATTGTTTTGTGATTTCTGCCAACCCTGGATTTGTTGTAGGGTATTATTTAGAAGTCTTTGGATGGGTGAGGGCCCAGGAAATCCCTGCCTTCTCTCTGCTATTTTGGCTCTATCCACCCCCCCTTCTTCTCACCTTGTCTTTCTGTCATTCATAAAATTTCTTTTTTTTTTTTTTTTGTCTAGAGCCCAGTTTATACATAATCTTTATTCGATACATAGTTGTCACATGGCATTTCATGTAGATTTCCCAAATTTACTCTAAACTTATTTGGACATTTTATAAATTACCTTAACAATTAGTATCACTCTTTTATGTCTCAAATATGGATTGCTGTGTGACCGCAAGTAAGGGACTAATTTTTTCTCAGCCATAGTTTTCTCATCTATACAAAAAGGATAATAATACCTACAGCACTTACTTCCCCTGATTATTGTGAAGTTCAAATGTGATATCTGTTGAAAGTATCTTGCACATCTCTAAGTACTCTCTCGTTGTGCATTATTATTGTTTGCATTTAATTGTAAATGCTGTTATGTTATTATTATATTTCATTTCTTTATGTCTCTTCTTTCCAACTAAATTACAAATTCCTGGAAAGTGAGGAGCAATTCTTTCAATTATACTTCTTTTCTACAAATTCAGTGAGAGCAAGGTCATTCCCTGTCTTATCTAAATGTATATCTCCCTCACCTTAGCATGATAATCTGTACATGATAGATACTAAATAAATGTTTCCTTCAGTGAATGAATGAATGTTTGTTAAGGTTGTGTCCACTGACATTCATGTACAAAGTAAATATGTGTTAAATGAATGAATGAGTTTCCACAGGTATATGAATCAGAATACAATACGCTTGTGTCCTAAATGTATCTACATCGTGATTTTTCTAGTTGTCTTGAAACTGATTACAGTTATTAAATATCTCTTCTAAAGTTTTCAAGAGGATAATTGATGTACATGGTGATGACTCTGAAGCCTGTAATGGTCTATACCTCCTGAAACATCAAAGAAAAGTCAAGTTATGCTATTCATAATATGGAGAAAATTACAGTGTGCAGAGAAGCATAAATGGTTTGCTATTACTGTTGAGGGTAATTCTACCCCCTTAGTCATCCAGTCTTCCAACCTCAGCATCATTCTCAACCTCTCTTTCTCTCTTATCCTTCACATCCATTCCATTGCTAACCCTTGTTGCTTCTATCTAATTATCTTCTTTTTTCTATTCACACAGACAACTTCCTGGTTGAGGCCCTCATCACTTCTCACTTAAACTGTTTATATATGCTTTGAATTCATATCCTGCCTCTTCTTTCTTTGTACTCCATTCCCTCCTCCACTCAGCTGTCAAACTCAGTTTTCTAAAGCACGGTCTCATTTTGCCATCACTGAACTAAATAAACCCCAATGGATATTATTCATCTCTGGGGTGAAATAAAGAGTCTTCTGTATGGTATTTATAGCTTTTCATAGCCCAGCCCCTTCCTCCCTGCCCAGTCTTCTTAAACTTTACTAACCTTTTGTTGAGGGTAGGTGGCACAGAGGGCTGACCTTGGAGTTAGGAAGACTCTTATTTTACTGAGTTCAAATTTGGCCTCAGATACTTACTAGAGGTGTGACCCTGGGCAAATAACTTAACCCTGTTTGCCTGAGTTCCTCATCTGCAAAATCAGCTAGAGAAAAAAAAATGACAAGCTACTCCAATATCTTTGCTAAGAAAACCCCAAATGGGGGCGGCTAGGTGGCGCAGTGTATAGAGCGCCGGCCCTGGAGTCAGAAGAAACTGAGTTTGGAGCGGGCCTCAGACACTTAAGCCACACAAACAAAAAAACCTAGCCATGTGACCTTGGGCAAGTTACTTAACCCCAATTGCCCTAAAGGGGCCGCTAGGTGGTGCAGTGAGTAAGAGTGCTGGCCTAGGAGTTGGGATGACCCGAGATCAAATCCGGCCTCAGAAAATGAGCACCCACGCATAAATAACGACTAGCCGTGTAACCTAGAGCAAGTTACTTAACCCCAATTGCTTAAAAAAAAAAAAAGAAAACCCCAAATGGTGTCATGAAGAGTTTGAAACAACTGAACAACAAGAACAGAATCAGAAAACCTAGGCCTAAGTCTGCTTTTTATGCTTACTCTCCCTAGAACTTAAGATAATACTACTTGGTGTGTGTGTGTGTGTGTGTGTGTGTGTGTGTGTGTGTGTGTGTGTGTGTGTATGTGTGTGTGTGTGTGTGTGTGTGTAGCATATGGGCCGCTAGAACAGATTCTTTGATCTACTTTTCTAAAGGAAAGCAACTGAAAACAGATTAACAATCTTAGTTTAATCAAACAAGTTGAGGGGGAAAAGTCAACACCCTGAATTTCAGAGAAAATAGAAACAGAAGTTACAAGCAGACAAAAAGTATAGTTGGAGAAAATAACACAATTCAGCCAACCAAGAGACAGGACTGTAAAAGCAAGCACAAGAAGCTTTCCAGAGAGGGGTGGTTAGGTGGCGCAGTAAATAGAGCACCAGCCCTGGAGTCAGAAGGATCTGAGTTCAAATCTGGCCTCAGACATTTAATTACAAAAACTATCTGTGTGACCTTGGGCATGTCACTTGGCCCCAATTGCTCACCAAAAGGAAAAAAAGAAGAAGCAGCAGCTTTCCAGAGGACTGATGCTGTGAATAGCTCTGATCACATAGTATAGTGAACTCTTTTTATTCAGCAGTAAACTAAAGCAAAACATTCACAGAAACCAAAGTACAGTATTCAAAATTATATAACATAAAAACATCACTAAAGTGGGCACATAGTTTTCACTTAAAGGCCTTACAGTAAGGTCCCAGAGCTTCTGTACAATGTATCACAAACACAGCAGAACAGACAGAGTGCCTGGCCTCCACAACCGTTCCCCTTTACAGTTTTTCTCTGTACCAGCTGTGCCCCTCCTTATATACGGTGGTTCTTCTTCCTGTTTCACTACTTCCCATTGCATCAGCAAGTTCCTCCCCCCTTCAAATCACCAGGGGCTCAAACAAGGTGCTAAATACTTAAGTAGCTGAAACAATGTACTAAGTGCTCCTTTGCTTGCCATTACAAAGACTTCCAACTATCTGACCATCACATACCTATTTAGTTTGTTACCAGAGAGAGAAGCACCAACATCTGGATTTTGAAAGCTTTGAGTCTCAAGGGCTGCCCAGAGTCTCATCTGGCAAAATCACACAACTCTTCCCAAAGTGAGCCCCAAAGCAAAACCTCACATCAGCGGTATATATAGCCTTCTCCAGGGTCAGAGAACATCACAACCCTCATGACTCACTGCCTGATTACAAAGTAACAAGGTGTGGGCATACCTGAAAAACAAACCTCCCCTTAGCAAGTTTCTTACATGGGCCTTGCTCCACTCTTCAGCAAACTCCTCTTATCACAGGCTCCATGTGACAACATCCAGCCTATTATAGGCAAAGTATATTTTCAGATCAGGAAAGGTCCTCAAATTCACTTAGGTTTATTAAAGGTCAGGGAAGATCTTCAAATTCCCATTACTATTTGTAATGCCAAGCACAAGGAGCTTCCAGTTTCGGATTATGAACATAGCAAACTCCATTTATTCAGTGACAGATTAAGGCAAAAAATTCACAGAAAATCAAAATCAAAATATAGGGTAACTCAGTCATTTAGTAAGTCCTCAATTAAATCACTAAGTACTAAGGTCCAAGTACTCCACCCCTGGGCAATACATTCATTTAGTCAATCACAAAGTCTTCTCTCTATTCTACTGGAGATTAGTTTCCAAATCATAAACAAAGTACATTCATTTGGTTAGTCACAAAGTATAAAAGTCAAAAGTTTTCCACTGTTGGATCACAACTGAATAACAATACCATCCATCACCACCAAGCACACTCTCAAAGAGGCAGTGGAGAGCACAAAGGCCATCTACCCCAAGCCACAACAAGGTTATGATATCATCACAGCATTCAATACCCAAGGAGAGGTCTTTTCTTCATCTTGACCCAAGGCAAGCTCTCAGCAATCTCTGTTCCTCGGAAGGCAAAGCTTAACATAGTCACAATATACATTGCCAGTGTCCTCATCAATTCATTCTCTGCCTGCAGAATAGTCTCAGTACCCATGAAAACATCAGCAAGACCCTCCTCTAGGATTTCTGTAAACTTGCAACAAGAAAATCCTCCTTCAGGGCTTCTGAACCAACAGCAAGTTTCCAGGACTTCTGTAATAATAGCACTGTCCTTTACCAGCAGATAAATCTGGCAAAATAACATCAAAACAGAAAAAACTACCTGCACCACAGTCATGCCTCCTCAATTCTCTGCAGCTCAGGGTGGCAGTTCTCAAAAGTCCTGGACTGCTCCAACTGGCCTTCAGTAGTCTGGGTGGCTTTGGATGGCATTCTCTCTCTCTCTCTCTCTCTCTCTCTCTCTCTCTCTCTCTCTCTCTCTCTCTCTCTCTCAGCAACTCTGGCTCCAGGCAATTCTCTCTCTCTGCCTCCACAATGCTGCTTCCTCTCTCTGCTTGGGCCTCTCTATCCACAGTACCAGCTTCTCCCAGTTCAGCCCTCTCTCTTCACATCAATAAGTACATCCCACAAGTAGGATTTGCCAGGTCTGGGTTTAACACAACCCCAAAACCAAGCCAATACAAGGGGATCTTTAAATTTCATTACCATTACACCATTACAGTGTGTATATAATCTTCACATGTTATTTTATCCCATTTGGTCCTTACTTTGATTAAAATAAGTCATTTAACCTTCCTGGGTTAGTATTATTGTTTCATTTTTTTAACCTGAAAAGTTATGACATTGGACCTTTGAGTTTCTACCTTGAGATATCTAATAGTCTGGTATATGTCATCTTGAAACTCAACTTGTACATAACTAGAATACTATAATCAACAAACATGAGGCCCATCTACCCTATTAGCTTTTTAACATTTTTTTCAGTCCTGTTAAAAGGAAGTGGTGAAATTTACACTTTCTTTTAGTCTTAGATGCCATCAAGGCTTTTGGATATATATTTTTATACATTTTCCTTTAGGTCAATTTCAGTCACATATAATTTGGCAAAAATTAATAGGACACAGCAGTTCAACTTGTTTTGCTTCTTCTTCTGCCACAAATTAAACATGGAAACTTGTCATCAGCGTCATTGTTGGTTGAATTTTAAGATTTATTGTCTAAATGACTGACATAAGATTAATCTTCCATTGAAATATGTATGAATAATCACATTAAATGTCCTAACTCCAAAGGAAACATCAGCTGATTATCAATAATATCATTTAATTTCTTTACTTGTTCTCAGGGCACTAGTCAAGTGAAAGCAATCATGTTGCAAAATCTCTTTATTGATATCCGAACCAAATAATTAAGTTTATCTCTGCTCTTTAAACAACAAAGATAATTTAGAAAATCTTATTTTCTAGTCTTCCTCATCAGCTCCCTAGCTATTTATCACTATTATTAGTTTCATTATTATTATTATAAGTTCAACAATTCAACAATGATTAAGCACCTCAAAAAGTGTTACTAGACCTATGAAAAATAATTGATTCCCCACTCATAAGAAAGCATGTAATATAAAGAGAGCAAATGAATGATATCTACCAAAGAATTATGTAGAGTAGAATGTAATTATGCAAAGTAGAATGTAATAGGTACAAATAAGTCCTAATCCCGCCTAACTTCTAGAATTGCATCTCTTTTTGATATCTTGAACTGGTTCTCATATACATTTAAAGCTCAGCATATACAAAGCTGAACTCATCACAAATCTTCTTTCCCCACAAATCTTCTCCTTTCCAAATTTCTCTATTAACATTAAAGTCTTACCTTCTACATGAAGCATTCATTCTTGGTTTCGCTTAATGTTAATGCCTTCCCTCTTTTAATTATCTCATATGTTTATATGAAATAATATAATATAATATATAAAATAACATAAAATCATGAAACACATAATTTTGTTTGTGTATAGTTGTAAACATTTTGCCTTCCCGTTAGATTGTAAGATGATTGAGGAGACAGGCTCTTTTGCTTTTCTTTGTATCTGTAGCATTTATCACAGTATCTGTCACTAAGTAGGTACTTAATATATTTTGGTTGACTGACTGAAATGAAGAACCCAAAAAAATGGATCTAGAAAAGAAATGAGGAAAGAAATCACTTTCAGCTAGGAAAGTCATGGAAACTTTCATGGAAGATAGCACCTCAATTTAGTGTGTGAGATTTTAAGAGCAGTGAATGTTTCAGGTATTAGAAATGGGTTTACTCAGATGTAGGAATGTACAGGATGAGGATGAACAGTAAATGGCCCAGTTTGGCTGAAGAAGAATAGACAAAAAAAGTTGGAAATTCAAATTACATCTAGTTTGTAGAGAACTTTAAATATCATGCTAAATAATTTGTATTTTGTCTTCTAGGAAACACTAAAGAGCCTATACTTGTCACTCTAATGTCAGCCCTATCCTGACAAAGAACATAGCTAATACCTAGTATCATATTCTGTAATGACAGCTGACTTAAGAATGGGCATTATGGATGATTAAATACTCTAATAAAGATTTTTTACTCCATGATTCATAAGTTCAAATTGTTGTGCTAGACTAGGGAAGGATTGTTTTCTCATTCATTTACTCAACTTAAAAGAACTTTCAGCTCCATAAACAATTAGAATTATAGTTTAGTCATCTCTTTAGCAGTCTATCCTTGGTGTCAACCACACAGAATTTGATCTAAGAAAGACAAGTGGGATTAATTTGAATCCATTGTTTTGTTTTGTTTTTTTCCCCTCAAAGTGTACAGCATGCACACGTGGGAGCAGCAGTTTAGAACTGGGCTACCTAAGGGAGCCAGTCTGGAATTGGGCTCATTTTGAGGTTAGAGTGCACAGTTTATATAGGGTGCACAAGGATGATGTCACCCAATCATCATTTTCCTTCTGGTTGGAGGAAGTTCTTGGGCTATCTCAACCTAAGGATCTGCTATCTGAGCCAAACACAAAGAGGCTTCTCTACCTTAGAATAAGTTACTAGTGAGCTTGGGTGGGGACTGACTGGGATAAGGAGAGTCAATGCAATCTATCAATAATGTCCTTCGGAGGAAAAACTGGGAGAAGAAAGCTGGGGTATACTCTGAATGGTCAAGATAATGATTATTAAAAATCATTTTTCAAACTGGTAATGAGCTCCCTGTTTGATCTGTCTATGCCCTGTCTTTTCAAGCTTCTCTCATCCTTGTTTGCCCCTATCATAATCTTCTTCAGCCTCAGTCTTTTAGGGCATAGATAGTGAACCATGACCATTCTACTTCGATCTACTAAAACAAAAAGAAGACCTCTCTGCTTCTGCACTCATCCCCAGACAAAGTAAAGGTGAACAGGACATACATACTTATGGCAGTTAGTTTTATTTCTTTTCCATGTTGTTTAAAAAATACATTACAATATATTGTGATGCCATAACATGCAAATGAATTGGATTTAGGTGAGGGAGAGTTGTGCAAAGTCACTAGCCTCACTTTTTCTGCTAGAAGCACCTGGGTCCAGTGGCCAGACATGGATCAGGCCAACTGGAGATGGTACAGGATACAGCAGGGGACCTTGGTCTTTTCAAGCTAATATGTTTAGCAGGTGTCAGACATTTGACTGAGGCAGCACCCATTCAGTGATTAAAGTATCATAAGAAATGAGGCAAAGAATGGTCTCTTAAAAAAAAATATATATATATACATATATATACACACATACATATACATATATGTGTATATATGTATGTGTGTATATATCTATATCTATCTATCTATCTATCTATTGGGGGGGGGGAGAAGACTCTCAGGGTTTCTGATCAAAACAGAGACAATTGTTATTTATGTTAGTTCTGAGCCAATCAGGTCCCAAACAATGACCAAGTAGGGCTTGGCCTGGGTCCTGTTGTTGGTCAATCAATGATTTGAGGTGGAAGCTAGTCTTTAAGAGAAAAACAAAAAAGGTTCAGAAATTAAAATTTACATTCCCTTTAGACACAGCACAGTGAAAGGAAAGGTGTGATGCTCTATATAGAGCATTGTGCTAATGCTAGGTGCTAGGTCTACTAAGTACCAGTCTAATAAGAGTAAAAGTATGGCTCTTGCACTCATCCCCAGAAAAAAGGTTTTATGTTGAAAATGGCATTTGAGCTATGCTTTGCAGGGAAGTAAGGATACTAAAAGTCTGAAGGGAGGAGGGAATACATTCCTTGCATAAGGTATAGCCAATGCAAAGACAGAGATTGGAGATGGAGTTTTGCATGTGAAGAATAGGGACATACAGTGTAATATATTTTCAATATAGCTCAGTATATAGCTAAAGTATTTTTACCCTTTTCTCCCCCACTTACTACCATGACATTGTGTCAACTATATAGCAATTTGTACTTATGCTTATATTTCAAGTAGCTCTCTTGAAGAACGTGGGATGTGAGTTGTCTTGAAAGATGCCAAGGAAGGTAAGAGATAGAGGTGAAGAGGGAAAGCATACCAGGAATGGAGCACAGACAATACAAATGCAAAGAATTGGGAGATAGAAAATCTTTTTTGAGTACCAACACAGAGTTTTGTTGTTGTTATTGTTCAATTGTTTTTCAGTCATGTCTGACTCTTTGTGACCTCATTAGTGTTTTTTCTGAGCAAGGGTACTGGAGTGGTTTGGCATTTCTTTCTTCAGTTCATTTTACAGATGAGGAAATTGGGGCAAACAGGATTAAGTGATTTGCCCAGGGTTGCAGAGGTAGTAATTGTCTGAAATTGGATTTCAATTCAGATCTTCCTCCAAGTCTAATGCTCTTTCTTTTGCAGTTTGGGGTGCTGGGAACCTCAAAATGAAGAGTACAGGGAGGTCTGCCTCTCAAGAATGTGACCGCTCAAGCCTTCTTTCAGTCATAGTGGTGAGGTTTTATTCCAACACTAGTTAGGCAGGCAAAATTCCTAGTAAATCTGTGCTATTCTATCTCCTATAGAAGCAAACTTCCTAGAGAGTCTGCAGTTTAATGGGGGTAAGATTGGTACTTATAAGCCAGAAAAGCCTGGGAAAAGTTCTACATGGGATTAAGGTGTAGTAAATAGCCTAGGGTGTCCCAGCTGGTGACAATGAAAGGAGTTTGAGTGGTCAGAGAACCACAGTGAAAGGGCAGTTAAAAGGAGTATTGAGTATCTAGGTAGACTAGGATGGGCCTGATGCCGTAGGCTCAATGCCAGTGTGGAAATTTCAGAGGATTTGACTGGGTGGCAGTCAAAAACGTGGTCTTTTCCTTTTCAGCGGTTCAGGTCTCACAACCCTATCATTTCCACTCCACCACCTTGTTGTTTTTCAGTTAGGTCTTACCTCCTTATGACCCTTTTTTGGGGGTTTTCTTGGCAAAGATACTGGACTGGTTTACCATGACTTTCTCCTGCTCATTTTACAGATTTAAACTCATAAAGATGAGTCTTCCTTACTCCAGACCAGGTACTCAGGTACACTAGACCACCTAGGTGCTTCTGATCATGTAGATAGGCTATTTCCATTATACCACACTCTTTCTTTACAGAGAAGCTAAAATTAATTGTGTTTACTAGGCTTAGCTAGATCTGCCACAAAGTATCCACAGAAGAGCTAAATTAGGGAGGTGAATGTTGCTTTCCTCAGGAAGAGGGGGGCAAAACCTTTACATGCTTCTGTCTCCCAGAAAAGGGAGGGGAGAATGAGAGAGCCAAAAAGTACAATGACTTGTTCATAGTGGCAGAACAAGAAAATTTCAGTGATAGGATCTGAAACTACTTCTTCCCTGATTCTAAAAGTAGCACCCATTCCCTCCCAGAATTAATTATAATACAAATCTTTTACAATTTACTGTGAATAACTTTAGTTTGGCAGTTGGAATTTCTGCAGTACTGTTCCCAGGAACTATTGGGGTGTAGGTGGGTGTGCAGCTGAAACATTATATTGTATATTTTCAGTGATATTTTCCGTTACTTTTCATTACAAATAAAAGTTTTTGAAGCTTTTCAGTAAATGGGATATTTATTGTCTAGCATGACAATTTAATAATTTATATATATTTTTCTTTCTTTCTGTGGGTGAGTGTATCCTAATTCTCAAATAACTGACTTAACATTGGATTTTTAGAAAATAGTTTCTTTCCCCAAAACTTTAATTAGAAAGTTTTTTTCATCTTCAAACAGAAAATTTAACTTTAAATGCTAAGATATCAAGTTTTCATTGGAATCATATTAATTAATTTAGCACATTTTTTAGGTTTCTAAGTTTGCATAGCTTTGTAATCATCATATAAAGAGAATCTAAAGATTGAAACAAGGCCCCTACCTTCATGGAGATTACAGTTAAGAAGGTGACTTTAGGACTTACTATAGTAGCCCATACACTCAATCCTAACTGAGACATTCAGATGATTAAAAAGTAAAACAATTCTGGAACACAGGAAAAAATATAGCGCCAAAGGAAAACAAAGTTTGTCCTACATTTGTCATCAACCGATAAACATCCCCTTCCCTGACCAGCCAGAATATCAACTTCCCCTCCTACCTGGTTTAAAAGCCCAATGATTAGAGTCACTAATGAATCAAACAGCAAGAAGAACAGTGGGTAATTTCACTCCATATGGCCAAGGTTAAGGTTCGCATATTTTATCTGGGACATGTTAGTATAACAATGTCCCTAATCTGTGCAGGTGGAGAAAGGAGCAGGTGGATCAGAGTCTACAATAAGCCAGTACACTTATAGGTGGAGGAGAAATAGCTTCTTCCTGGTCTTTCTCTTTACTATCCCTCCCTCAAGTCAACAAGCCTTTTATTAGGTTTCTGTCCTATGCTAAGTGAGGAAGCAGGCATTGTGTTAATAATGTACAGAAAATAAATGTGAAGAGAAACAAGGAAGGACTTGTCACTTCAAGTCTTCAGGTATTTTCCATTTTTTATATATTAGGGACCTAAAGCCAGATCTTCTATTCTGAGCACATCATATGAATGTTCCCCTAGGCACTTTTTGGTTTCGCTGTGCCCACTGAAGATCAGCTAGAGGCTCCAGCATTTACAATAGTATATCAATAGAGATTTCTGGGGCAAGATCAGCTGTTTCTGAATGCATGATAGGGCCTTCTGAGACTGCTTCTCTTTCCCTCTGGGCTTACTTGTGGCCGTGATTAGGGATCCTGGTTGAAAAAGCTTTCTACTTCCACTCTGGCACATTAGCACATTCATTTGGATTTTTAGAATCACACAATCTAGTTGGCACTTTGAGGGCTGCATGTTTGAGATACAGCACATTTAATAGTTTGTTATAGGGAGAAGGTTACAACCAGCTCTGGTTGTTAGGAAAGAAAACATGACAGACACTTGCAAGGAGAGACACTGTAAGTCTGGTAAGGCTATTCCAGGACCAAGTATTCTAAAAACAAGAACAATAAGACTAGAACAAAGGTTTATTGAGTTCCTACTCTGTGCAAGGCACTGTTCTATTTCTAGACCCTGGGGAGAGAAAGACAAAAAGCAGGCTGCCTTTACCTTTAAGGAATTAATTTTCTTTCTGGGACACACACATTATACACATAAAAGTATTATATGCAAAATATACAAAATCTATACAAACATAATTGCAAACTTATTTCAAGAAGAGTAGGTTCAGGAATGAATTCCTGCAGGAGGTGAGACCCAAGCTCTTGTCTTAAAAGAGCCTAGGAATTCTGAGCAACAGGGGTGAGAAAGGAGCATAGTTCAGATATGGGAGACCCACCTGTGAAAAGGTATAATGTATAGCTTCTTAGGGATGGACAAATGAAGAAGAGAATGCTTAAAGATGCTGAAAGTCCCACTGAAAGTTGACTTCACCAACCTAATCATTGTAAGGCAATTTGTCAGTTCTTGTTTTGTTTTTGTTTGTTTGTTTGTTTGTTTGTGTTTTTCCCCCTAATAGTATCTCCTATGACCTTATAATAGTCTGCATTTATGGGCTAAAAGCATGTAAAGATTCTTGTACAGTTCACGCATAGTAATTGAACCAACTCAAGGCTCCTTATTAATGAACTTGAGAGGGTAAAGTCTATGTGAAAATAATCTAAACCCATTTATTTATTTATTTTAGTTTTATTGATTATCTGTGTGTGGAGAGAATTTTGTTTTGAGGTCAGACTGCCTCAGAGCAAACTGCCACCACTGATATGGCTACATCAGGATTGTTTTAAAATTTCTGGCATTGATGATTACTCTGGCATTTGCTTTCCTCTTGTAGGGAACATTATTTTTTTCCCTGTTTACTCTGTTGGAAATTCTGGAATTTTTATTTTATTTTAAAATTCTATTTAATTTACTTTTTTTGTTACATTTTAAGTTCTGTCTTCCTGCCTCTTTTCACATACTGCACTAGAGAAGGCCACCATTTCACCATTTGATGTGCATATATAGAGATAGGTAGACTGATAGAGATAGATTGAGTCTGAGGTGGAGTCAGATATTTATGTCTATTTATCTGTCTATATATATATGTAAAACCATACTATTCATCAGTTCTTTTTCTGGATGTCATCTTCTTTCATAGGTCCTTTGCAGCTGATTTGAGTATTTATAATATTTATATTTATTACATTTATGCACATATATATATCATACAACATATTTATATTTATTCCAAGTTACTTAGTCATTTACATTTATTCTTTGTTACTATATATAATGTTCTCTTAATTCTTCTCATTTCAACTCTTGATTATTTCATGCAAGTCTTTCCATGATTTTCTAAAGTCAGCTTGCTTATCATTTCTTCAATGATAATAGTATTCCATCATAGTCATATACTATGACTTGTTTAGCTATTCTCCAGTTGAGGGGTACCCCCTCATTGTGCAGTTCTTTGGTACCACAAAGAGAACTGCTAAATATTTAAGAACATATAGTTATTTTTTTCCTTTTTCTCTGATCACATTGGGAAACAGACTTAATAAATAATACTTTTGTTGGGTCAAAGAATATTTGAAGCTTAACTCTTTGGGGATAATTCCAGATTGCTCTCTAAAAAGATTTAATCAGTTTACAATTCTACCAACACTGTATTAATATTCCAATTTTTCCAAATCTTCTTCGACATTTGTCATTTTTCCTTTCCTTTCCTTTGTCATCTTTCCTTTATCTTATCCAATCTGATAGGTGTGAGGTATCTCAAAGTTGTTTCATTTTCATTTTTCTAATCAATAATGATTTAGAGAATTTATGACTATATATAGGTTTCATTTCTTCATAGAAAAACTTCATATCCTTTGACTATTAAATGGGGAATGATTCATATTCTCTTTTTATTCAAGATATGAGACATTTATTTGAGAAACTGTCTATACATTTCCCCCCAATTTTCTGCTTTCCTTCTAATCTTGGCCACATTGTTTTTCTTTGTAAAAAACCCTTTTAATTCAATGTAATCAAAATTACCCATTTTATATCTTACAATGCTCTTTATCACTTGTTTTTATCAATTTTTCTCCTATCCATAAGTCTGATAGGTAATATGTTCCATGTTCTTTTAATTTATTGTTAATATCCTCCTTTATATCTAGGTCATGTGCCCATTTTGACCTCATATTGGTAAGTGGTGTAAGATATTCATCTATGCTCAATTTCTGCCAGAACTGCTTTTCAGTTTTCTAAATAATTTTTACAAAATAGTCGATTTTTATCCCCAAAGCTTAAATCTTTACATTTGTCAAATGCAAGGTTACTATAATCATGTACAATGGTATATTGTGTATCTATTCAGTTCCACTGTTCTACCCTGTCTAGTCAGCACTCCTGAGGCTCAGGCCCCAAACACGTGGGGGCACAGCAGTCTTCCCCTTACTGTCCTTACTGCCCTTAGATGGAATGAAAGTTCTGAAACTGAGGCTTCTGCCTACACAGTGGCCTCCATGACTTATTGCTTATTTATTCAGAGGCATCTGCCCAGAGGCATGAGCACTTCTGTTAGGCCACATCAGTATCAGGGAGATCAAGTCTTTCCTAAGGTCCTCCCAAGTTGTTGTAGACTGGACAACTGCTTAACATCAACTTTTAGTTACTTCTGCTGTTCCAAACTTCACTTTGAGGGATTATTTTAAATTGTGGGGGAATTTTGGAGAGCCAGATAATTTCCTGACTTATTAAACCATTTTCCTAGAATCCTTATGCTGGAATTTTAAAAGCCCATTTCACTTCATTGAAGTTGGACCAAATCTGCTTTACCATAGTGCTCTCAACTGGGGTTTGAGTCTAAACTCAAAACCATTGACCAAAGTGAAAATTTTGGGGAAAATTCTAGTGCTCTAATGATATTGAACCTTTAATTTAGTTTCATCCTTTTAATTTCAGAAAGATTACAAAGCAATATTGCCTAATGGATAGAGTGTGGAGTCAGGCAGCCTTGGGTTCAAGTATTATCTCCGATACACACTAGCTATCTGACTCAAGTGAAGTAAACTCTCATTGCCTCAGGTTAATCTTCAAAATTATAGGTTGGTCAGAAGACGATCTGTATGTGTGGAGAATATTACTATGTAAGGAGTTCCTTGCCCTCCTGAATCACAGGTTTATTTAATCCCTGCCTCCCTCCTTCCTATTCCCCACCCACCCAGAAAAATTTCATTACATTCATAGAGCTAAATAATATCAATATCAGTGTTACTGAAATAAGAACCCAAATTGAAGAAATAGTGATTTATTTCTGATATACAAATCTTTTCATTTTCTGTGGTCTTAATTCATCTTCAGTATTTCAAGAAATCAGTGGTTTCTCTGTCACTTACCTAAAACTAACAAATAATGAATCTCATTTAAGTTGCTGCAACTACATAGATGTCTCTGTCTCATATTGAGAAACATCCTAATATATGATAAATATGAAAATCTTCAGATTCTGTTCACTTTCTTCTGTGTATGATTTGGATGTAATGGCCTTCCACTTAATATGTTAGTGTCTATTAATAGGTATTCTGAACAAAGCAGAAGAGCTCTAAATGTAACCCTTCTTCCATGTCTTGCAATACATCCCCATGAGTGTCCTCCTGGGAAAGTTTTAGTTTTTCCATGGGCCCCATTGGTTTTGCAGTCTTCTAAGGATTTCTTGAACTTTTGCAGTATTTGATTCTTTGCAGGATGGAATGATGACCTCTAGTTTAAGAAAAAAATTAATAACATCTGAAGACTACCCTGATAGATCTGTTCTCTTTTAGATGAGATAACTGAGCCTGTCATAAAAATTTTTACTTGTCAGTTCATCAGAAAAAAAGCATATCCTTAAGGATTTGACAAGGATTTAAAAAAATGCTAGATATATTCAGGTATAAATTTGATTCCTTCTGGCAGTTTTGGCCAATCCATTTGCATTACTCAGTGCTAAAACTTAAAATTCAAGTGTACCAAATGTTCATTTTGAGGGGGATGACTGGCCATTTTCACATCTCAAACTATTTTTTTCTTAGTCTATTCTTTTTCATCTAACCATATTTTATGGTAGAACCAGGAATAAAACTTAAGTCCTTTGAGATCTTATTAAGTAATCCTTCCATTGCCTCTTTAATTTTTCCCCAACTAAGAAGTATACTATGGGCAAAGGAGCTGCTTAGATATAAAAATATAAAATATGGAGATAATTATGTGCTTGCATAATTAGATAACATTTTATAACACTAAAAATGACTATATGTATGCCTATCTCTATAAAGATATAAAGATTATAAAGATATATGTACACATATGTATATAGAAATATAATGCTTTCTTCATTTTTTTTCTTTTAATGATATGAGAATGAATTGCTTTTGTGTAATAGAGAATTATAGATAACTTCCACCCATCCTCTTCAGTCCTGAATCATTTTTTCATTGTTTTTGACTGAAACCTATCCAAAATATGCTCTTTTCTTAAGTGACTTCATCAAGTGTTTTGAAAATAATTTACCCCGTTCCCAATGATGTAGGGTAATTGTTATGATCTAACTATGGCTATAGAGTATAACTTAGCATGGTAGAGCACAAAGTATTCTAAAGTAGGGGTCAGGAAAGACTTTAGTTTCTAATTAGTTTCTAATTCTACCTTTGATACCTTTCAAAGGTGACTTTCAAACTTTTTAGCCTCCATAACCCTTTACATTCTTTTTTTTTTTTTTGCTTTTTTAGAGGGAAATTGGGGTTAAGTAACTTGCCCAAGGTCACATGGCTAGGTTTTTGTTTTGTGTGTGTTAAGTGGCTGAGGCCGGAACCAAACTCAGGTCCTTCTGACTCCAGGGCCAGTGCTCTACTCACTGTGCCTAGTTGCCCCAACCCTTTACATTCTTAAAAATTGAGTAGTCGCTCAGTAAGAATAAAGTACTTTTTTCTAACTTTGAAATTCCACCTTTGATTATGGGTAAAGAATAATATATATTTAAGCTGTGACAGGTTAAAGATGTGGAGAGAGAGATAGAAGTAGAGAGAGTGAGATAAGGTGAGGGAGGGAAAGGGAGAAGAAGAAGGAGGAGGAGGAGGTAGACGTAGAGGTGGCAGAGGGGATAGACTGGAGAACAAACAATCATAGTGACAAGAACTCTCAAAGAAGATGCAGAAGATGTATATAAAAACTGAGAATGTGAGATGGAAGGCTATAAACCTGTGATCAGAGAGGATTTCAGATTTCTGGACATGGAAGTAAAACAGTCCCATTAATAAGGATGAGATTAATGTCATACATATCATTGTGTGTGTGTGTGTGTGTGTGAATGAGGTAGAGTGAATGTCACGGCAACTGAAAAGGTTGATTAGTTTGGAGGACAGGGCTTGAGGGGACATTAATATATATAGTAGGTAGTTTAATACTATGGAAAGAGTGCTCGCTAGGGAATCAAAGAACCCACGTTCAAATATTGCCTCTGACACTACTTTTGTTTTGTGGAGCAAGTCATTTCACTTCCCTTAGTTTCATCTGTAAAATAAGAAGTTTGGAGTAGAGAGCCTCCTGAGATCCCTTAGAGCTCTAGCATTCCATGAGATTATGACCTGTGAAATCCCTAGATATGGAGGTAGGATTTGTAGTAAAAAAGAAACTTGTGAACCAGATACTGAATTCCTCGAGAAAAGAGGAGGAATGATTCAGGACAGATACATTAGAAGGAGTCAGGGGACTCCCAAGTTTAAGGTACGGAACCAAGGTTCAGTGTCTGAAGCTTGAGAGGCAGCCTGGATTGAGTTCAAGGTATCAGAAAGAATGTATTCAGGACTCAGCTGCAACTTGGTTTGTTGCTATATTGCACAAAACATAAGCAAAAAGTACAGAAGTGAGGCAGGATTAGTGGAGGGACTTGGTACATAGACAGAGAATTTTGGCCACACAGAGCCACTCGTGTGAGGAGAGGACACTAGATACAAGGTCCCAGATGCGTTGGGAGATGATACCATTTTTGAAGTGATAGTCAAGCAGGGGGATTCTTAGAGGATAAAGAAGTAGAAAACCTGGTGGTCTTATAAGAGACACCTTAGCTCATTGGCTCATTTGCATATTGGAAAAACCTAATGGTTGGTTCATTTGCTTATTATCCTAGCCACCTTGTCCTTGGATGAGTTTCATAGAAGAGTATTGTACAACTTAAGGCATGCTTGATTTCTATGGCCATTAGGACCACAAAGCCTGAGTAGCTCCGTTTTGTCAAACATAACAGCATGGTAAAGCACAAAGTATTTTAAAGTAGGAGTCCGGAAAGACGTAGTTTCTAATTCTACCTTTGACACCTTTCAAAGGTGACTTTCAAACTTTTTAGCCTCCAGAACCCTTTACATTCTTTTTTACCTCATTATGTGGTCACTTACATAAAACCATAGATTGATCTCTCAAAAACTGTCATAACTTTATGTTAGTCTCTAGATGTCTTATAATTAGAAACTTCCTAATATTTCAAAAACATGAAGGTCATCAGCCACTTCTTTATTCACATTTATTCACATAAATTGTCCTTTCAAATATCTTGGCTTCCTAGCTAATCTATTAATATCTGGGGGTCCACAGGATGCTTTCAGGGGAACTGTGAGGTCAAAACCATTTTATAATAATACTGATATCTTTTAATTTTATTGTGACAAATTGCCCGAACTCACATAAACAAAAACACTTTGTTCTTATTGAGGGATTCCTCAATTTTTAAGAATGTAAAGGGTTCTGGAGGTTAAAAAGTTTGAAAGTCACTCATCTAGTATTTAGTAGATACGAGAAATAAGAATTCTTCAGACAGAGATGTTGACAGAAAGGAAATTCCAAGTTATTTCAGGACCACTCAGAAGAGTTTCTGAGTAATGGCAGGAAAGGGAGCATTTGGAAGTGCTCATTTAAATTTTGTACTTTCTTCAACACCCAACACAGAGAAAAGAATGATTGAATTTCAGCCAAAGTGGTTGTGGAGATGATTTAGAGAAGACCAAACTGGCTGCTACCCCTTAATATGGCTATGTCTACCCATTCTGCCTATTAGTAAAACCAGCCATGCTCCTGATCATACCAACCTTAAGGCCTATAGAAGTTTCCATTTCCAAATCCTCATCACTTCTACTAGGCAGACACTTCCATTTTCAAAAGATAAACTTCCTATAATATTTATGACTTTGTTTTGTTCATTCCTTTCTCGGTATATCTCTATCTAGAGTTTACAAAGAAATTAGACTGAATGGTGATATGAATCCCAAAGGAAAGATATGCCTCTCTTGTAATGTTCTGAAATGTCAGGAAATCATTTAGTGAGCCAGCAATGCTGTTAGTGGCTGGTTATAATTTGCTTTGTTGCCTGATAATGTGTGTACTTGTAGATCAATTATCTGAAGGCCTCTTTGGAGCCAGAAGGTCATCTTTGGCATATTTGTCTGCTACCTCACTGAAGATATTGTTTGTTGAATTGAATTGAAGATGTGCCAATTTTTTTTTTTCTTCTTGCACTTGGACGATTTCTTTTTTTTCCCCTTCAGAAAAGAGAAGGATTTATTAAGAGGGAAAATAAGATCCTATCACATTGGTCTAATGGTGTCTTTTAAAAAATCCATTCTGCATTATTAATATCAGACCTTAGTTATAAAAACAAAAACTAAAATTTCTACTGCAGCATTTTTTTCAGCACTCTTTAAAGCAATGGACGAATCTTTAGTGCTTTCATTGTCACTGGAACAGTGTTAGACTCCTTTCTCAGACTGATTCAGTTGAAGTTGTTGTTGTCTTTGTTATCCATTATTGTTGTTGTTTTCTTTGTCATGCAAAATAAGCTTATCAGAAAGGATTTCAGACTATAATGTTTAGAAGTTGGCCTCATAGTAGATTTTTTCTTTCATTAGAAAAATAATAATCAATAATAATAATAATACAATTAGAGAAGATGGAAGGGAGATGCAACAAGAAGGGTGCAGTTGGGGAAGAGTGCTTTATTAAACGTAGAGTAGAATTAAAAGCCTTAAGGCTGCTAAGGCAAAGAATAGACACAAACAGTCCAGTGTCTCCATCACGTTCATAGTTTTAAGTTACTAAAAGGGGAGCAATAAAAGAAGCCTCAAGAGGAAGATTTCATTGTTGGGGAATTTTGCAACTATAAATCATTGTTTCAAAAAAAATTGTGATTTGAATAGTGTTGATGTTACCTCTAATACCTCTGAAAAATTCAACTCTTTCAGGCTTCGGTTAGTTAACCTCTTGATCATGAGCATCATGTAACTTGTCTAGGCTGGTTCTTTGGATGTAGACTATCAATAGGAGCATGCTGAAAGCCTGTATCAGAGTCTGCACTCTATTAATGTATGCTTGATTACCTAGGGCCCACTTAATGCTGTAAGGAGCAGTTTTTTCTTTCTTTTATATTGAGTAAATTATAGCAAGAAAACATTTCTACTATATTTTGAGATTTAAATATATTGTTAGTAAATCGTAGTATTGCAAATGAGATAGGGATTAGACTTCACCATCAGGAAGAGTTGCCTTTAAAAAATACTAAGTGACTCTGACATATATTGGTTGTACTGTGAATCTGGATACCAAATCACTTAATGTCTGTGCCCTTAGAAAATTAGCATTATAAGTTTTAAAACAGTTGCTGATATTTATTAATGGACAGAGTTTTCTCAGTGGGAGATGCGAATATCAATAAAATCAAAGGAGCATGTCCTCCAAAAATTAGCATTAAAATGTAAAAAAGGGGGAACAATTTAAAGGTATTTGGAGTTCTTTGCCATCTTTCCTCTGTCATTACATATACTATTGCTTCTTTTTTCTTAAATTCATTCTCTAAGATACATTTTCTGACCCAAGGTTCAGAAATACAATGGAAGTTGGGTGCCATTATATTTATGACCTTTTTTGCATCCTCGGACAAACACTCTTTAAGACTGCTCTGAAAGAGATTGAAAATAATTTTTTCTTAGTAATCTTGTTATAAAAATAGGTTCATGTTTTCTATAACAAAATGAAGTTATTAAATGAATAAATACGTCCTTGTGTTTTTTCTTCCTACTTTTTCCTTAATAAACAATAATCATGGATAACCTCAAAATTAACTGAAAAGTTGAGAAAAATGTCAATTTTGAAATCTATTAAAAAAAAAGAAAAGCTTTAGCATGAAGAATCTCA
Organism: Gymnobelideus leadbeateri; assembly: GCA_011680675.1. Lineage (NCBI taxonomy): Eukaryota > Metazoa > Chordata > Mammalia > Diprotodontia > Petauridae > Gymnobelideus > Gymnobelideus leadbeateri. The sequence continues at coordinate 72,665 of WOXC01003007.1, read as the reverse complement.
AAGAAGCTGAAGACTTTCTATTAGTTTATTATTTTAGCCTTCTTTCCATCCCCCCTACCTGCTTCCTTACCTCCTGTAGCAAACACTTAAAGACTAACATTCATAGAAAGAAAAGAATATATCAGGAAAATAACCTGGAAACACTTGTATGGAAGGTAATTTTTTAAGCTCTCTGCTTTCTTCTTTATCTTTTGCCTTTTCTGAGGTAACTATATTTAATTAAAAAAGAATCAATTAAGTTAAGACTATGTACAGGAATTTATAGGAAATGAATGAACAAAAAGCCTGCCTTTTTTGGTACACAATTTAAATGTGGGGTCCAAACATTCCTTAAATGTTGTAATACCCCTTAATGTCCTAAGGTAATTATGTCTTTTGCTTACCTTGGTCACATAGGAAATGTGATTTTTTTTATATTCAACAAATTATATATGATTGAATATTTTCATTAAAAGTGTTACCCAAAATTGAATTCACATTAATTAATACATTTTTTTATTCCAGACTTGTTAAAAATATCCTGTCAATATAAAGTAAATCTCACAGGTTTTTGTAAACACTGGAACCTTACTAGTTTCTATACAAATGTTGATTTAAAGACTTTTAAGTTTAAATCTTGTGAATTTCGGTGACTAATAAAATAATGAATGGTAAATCACCAACAACTTTTGGGTCAGGATTCTGAAATTTTTATTTCCATCTCTTGAATTTATATACTATAATATTTTGTTTCTAGGCTTTATCTGAATTGTAGTAAATTATCTCAATTAATTAAGCAACTAAAAGTCTTCATCAGTGAAGTCAGGGAAAATTAGCACTATGTTTTCTGCTATAATTGAGGATGCTAATTAGTATTAACATTTTCAACTGGAAGTTCTCACTTTTTATTGTGAATTAATTCTGCATAATTTCCATCAAATAACCAAAGTCCTGATCTAAAAAAAAGAAATCCATGTAAAAATGAAACATAAATGTTATTTTCTTTTCTTTGGGCCTTCAATAATGTAATATGGAAAACATAATGATGTTCTTAAGGACTGAATGTTGATATAAGAAATCAGACTCACTGGCATGAAGTAACAGGTATCTGTGGTACTTTTTAAGAAAGAAACGAAGAGTTAAGATTAGAGATAGTGGTTAGTAACAAATATAGTTGTCTTGGTAATGAGTAAATAAATGTAAGGGAAAAAAAAAACTAGTAAATGTTCAGCTTTTTGACCACAGAGAAAACTAAAAATCAGTCCAAAACAGCACTCGTTGGGACTGATGTTTAATCATTATATTAACAAGCATTCATTAACTGTTCATTATAAGACACACTGTGCTATACTTTGAGGATACAAATATCAAAGTGTGATACCAACAAAGAGCGTGCATTCTAATGGAGGAGACAACATATATGTATAAGATACACACCAAGTAGATATAAGGTAATCTTAGAGGTGAAGGCATTAGCAGTTGAAGAGAATTGCTGAGTGTGGAAGGAAACCTGGGAAGTTAAGAGTTAGAAATGAGGAGTGACAACATTCTAGGGATGAGGTGATAAATAGTGCAAAGGAAAAGAGGGGACAGAAGAAATATGTGTGAAGGACAAGAAGAAGGCTATTTTGGCACCAAAGGCCAAAAAAGAAGCTGTTGCCCCGTCCCCCCCAGACAGAAATCAAGTCCAAGGCTTTGAGGGCCAAGAAGGTGGTGTTGAAGGGTGTCCATAGCCACGAAAAGAAGATCTGAACATCCCCTACCTTCCCGTGACCCAAGACACTAAGGTTTTGAAGGCAGCCCAAATACCCTCAGAAAAGCACCCCTCAGAGCAGCTCGATCACTATGCCATCATTCAGTTTCCCTTGATCACTGAGTCTGCTATAAAGAAGATTAAGGATAATAACACCCTTGCCTTCATTGTGGACATCGAGGTCAACAAGCATCAGGTGAAGCAGGTGGTAAAGAAGCTGAATGACATCAACGTGGCCAAGGTCGACACACTGATCTGGCCTGATGGAGAGAAGAAGGCTTATGTCCACCTTACTCCAGACTATGATGCTTTAGATGTAGCCAATAAAATTGGAATCATCTAATCTGTGTCCAGCTGTCCCACTCGACCTACAAAAAAAAGTTTTCCAGTAACAAAAGAGGCCATTGTTACTAGACTGTAAAATATATGGAAAGAAGTAATATGCAAGAGGATTGAAGAAAAAGAAGTCATGTAGTAAAGAGCTTTAAATTCCAAACAGAGAAATTTGTATTTGACCACAAAGATAATGAGGATCTCCTGGAAAGGATGAAATTGAGGTGGGAACTTGGGTAATCAGATGAGAGATTGATGCTGGCCAATAATAAAGAATGGTTATTGTCTTCAGGCAGAATGGAAAAAATTAACCAAAGGAGATATACTGAAAATTAGAGAAAGGGAAGAAAGGGATGATAATGTAGCTAGTGGTAATATATTCAAATAGAAACATCTCTACAGGTTGTATATTAACTGCAAACCCCACAAATAAACATTATCTTTATCATAGTGTGTTTTTCTTTACTTTGTTAAACATTTCCCAGTTACATTTTAATCTGGTTTAACTAAACTCTGGAGCTTTGCAAGTGTATGCAGCCAGCATTGTTTGTCACATCTGGTAGTTTACATACTGGAGAAGATGGGAGATGGGGTCAAAGGTAGCGAGAGTGGTTGGCCTTTGTTAGGTTAAGGGTAACTTTTTCATGAACGTCTGAAGTAAAACAGGAAAATGTGGTGAATGGTGTCATGGGGATGTAAGATAAGAGGGATCTTATGGTGAATAGCCTCATTTATTTTCAGTGGTATGTGAGGTGAGGTCCTCAGCTGAGAGCTTAGAGAATCATGCTGTGAGAAGCTTAAGGAAAGAAGAAAAGGTTAGGAACATCCATGATTGTGTGTGGCTTATAGAATTTAATAGGGAAGAATAGAATGATGCCTTGTTACAAAGGGAGTCTAGTTGAGAGTCAATAACAAATGTGTAGTATATATTTAAGTATGTCCAGGATGAACACTACTCTATTCTGTACAGAAATACTTATATGCGTACCCTGTTATGTGACTATCTTCGCCCAAAATCATCTATTAATATTCTGAAAAGAAAATGATGGGTAGATTCACCTTCACATTTCAAAAGCATTTGTTATTTTTCTCACTTTACAAACACACACTGCTTATTTTGCATTGCTTAATTGTCTTATAGGCTTATAGCAGTAAAAGTATTTCTCCTGTGTGATGTGGGAAGGGCATATCTTATGCCATAATGTAGGTATATTTCCTCTTATTTAGTGTGATGCCTCTCTTTCATCTTTTCCTCAACTCAGAATTCCTATTCAGTTATCTTGGATTCCAGTTTTCTTTTTTCTGGAAAATATATTAGTTTCAGGTTGGGTGGCAATCAAAGTCAGTTATGCCACAGGCCAGGCTTACTGGCTGCACTTTGTTTTTCTAATGATTATTAAACTGAGTACTTATGGTTAATTCTCTTGGAATTGTGGTAACATCAAATTAATCTTTTCAAACATTTTGTGTTGTACATAGTTGACAACATTCATACCATATAGATAGAAAATCTTTATTAACATGTCACAGGTCAGATAGCTAAGACAACTTCATGTGGCAGACTGTAACCACTTTTGAAGGATGGGGAGAGGGAAGAGGAAGAAGGATAATACAGTGCAGTAGAAATATCACTGTTTTAGAATCATAGGCCCTGTCTTACAATCTCACCTCTGCATAACTAACTACTTGTATTCCTAAACTAAGTCATGTAATTTCTCTGGGCCTCAGTTTTCTAATGTATAAAATAGGGAAGGGGTAGAGTAAGTGCCTTCAAGCTTCTATACAGTTTCAAATCTATAACCTTATGAAAATATTAGACATTTGTTAAATGACTTGATTGATAGATTGATTTTATGAGGGTGAACAGAAGCCTGGGTGAGATTCATCCTTTGGGCAAATTAAGTAGGATGGAAGTAATAATCTTTAAATATGCTGTAAGTCTGTAGTTTTACCTACCCAGTATAACTGGTAAAATGAAAGAGTTAAGTGCCAATTTCTTTAAACATTTTTTCCCAAAATGATGATCAATATGAATTTATTTTATAAAGTTATTTTATAGGAAATTAGGCAATACAAGAAATTGAGAAACAGAAAAGAACCAATTTTTAACATTTAGTAAAACTTGTTTTACTTCTTGCTCATTTGTATTTTCAGTTAAAGGCGATGATCTCTGGTGTCATGAAAAAATGTGGGTGTCTGAGCTTGAATTCTGACTTTGCTTCTTATGACCTATATGACCTGAAATGAGTCATGAGCTTTCTGGGCTTCAGTTTCCTCATTTGTAAAATGTGGAGTTGTAAAATGTGGACTAAGATCTTTTCAGGTGTAGAATTATGTCCCACAAAATTCATTAGCTATCAGAGAGAGAAGAATCAGCTTTTAGGGCAACACTAGGCTTCCACAGAATTCCTTTTGTTTCTTGCTCACCTGTGTACTTCAGCTGTCTGACTTTTTTGTTTATGACTTCTTGTCTGTCCCATAAATTATGTTTCTCTATCTGTTCTTCTTTGACTTAAGTTTCCCCTGGTCCCCCCTCCCCGGCCCCTGCTCCCATCACCACACACACATGCAAAACAATGAGCAAATAAACTTTTTTACCTCATACCCATCTCTTTGTTCCACTGTGTTACCTATATCAGTGCCCTCCTTCCTTCTGACTTTGGATGAATTCCCAGGACTTAGAAATCTTGTTCAAGTCCCTCATCAGTTGGTCCACAATGAGGCCTGCACTACTGGCATACAACATGTTATAGTGTATAGAGTGCTGGACTTGAGAGTCAAGAAGTCAAGAAGACCAGGGTTTAAATCCTGCCTTTGATACTTAATGGCTGTACAAGTTCTTTAACCTTGGAGACCTAGTTTCTTCATTTGTTAAATGTACTTAAAGATCTCTGCCATCACCTGCCTCACAAGCTTGTGGGAGGTTCAAGTGTGATAGTGTCTGTAGACTGCTCTGGAAATTTTCTAATCTATACAAGTGAAACTTTGACTTGGTGGAAGAGCTGGTATCAAACCTAGTGAGACATGGTTCAAATCCTATCTCTTGTACACATTGGCAGAAGGATCCTGGGCATGTTAACTTCCAGTGCTCCATGCAGCCCTTCAAGATAAATGGGCTGACCTGCATTGGCAGAGACTAGTTCTTATTCCAATAAAAATGTCAATTATAGTTACCTTTTAGTGAAACACCAGTAAAATCAGTCTCTAACCTTCCTCCTAATCTGTCCTCTCCATCCCTCCCTCTCTTCACCAAAAATCCCACTACTGATTAGCACCTTCGCTATTTCTACCTGAATTTGCACCTTTTTAAAAAGCTTTTACTTACAGGTGACTGTATTGGTTTGGGACTTAGTGAAAAGGGTTTAGAGAACAGAAATCAGAATTTCCAAGTAAGTTCAAAAGATTTTCTAGCTTTAGCCTTCCCAGTACTACAGAGTACAATGATTCACTGCAGTGGTTGGCCTGCTCATCTTTTCTTTACCATTAGGAGTAAGGGCCCATTACAAGTTCAGAAATATATTAAGTTTTAAAAATAGAAAAGGAGTTTCTTGAGTTTGCAAGACTTAAGAGTCTGACAATCAAGCTTCTTTTAGCTTAAAACAAATCTTCCAGTATCTGATAGCTATGGGGAACTCATGTGATGCACTCCCTCATTTGTCTAAATGTCTACCAGAATCTGCAACAGAAAAAAAAAATCATGTTTGGGATCTTTAAGACCTGACATAACAAAAAAAGCTAATTTTCTTGGAGGCCTTTTGATGCATTTAATTTAATTTATTGGAAGCAAATTAATGCAGAATGATAAAATAATTATTAGAATGGAAATATAAGAAAACGAATGAAGCAAATCAACAGAGAGAGAAAAGAAGAGTGGATGATTAGTGTAGTTCAAAAGATAATTCCCAGTTTAATCACATTAAACCTAATTGGTAGCAGACTGATGATGGGAAATGCAGCTTTCACTTTGCAACTGAGAGAAAAAAAATGAAGAGGCAAATGGAAGGGAAGAGCATGACTGGAGAGGATAAATTAAAGAGAACCAGATTATGGAGGCCAGAAAAGGCTCTTTTAAAGAAGTAGTAGTCCTTTTTTTTTTTTTTAAGCAATTGGGGTTAAGTAACTTGCTCAAGGTTACACAGCTAGTCATTATTTATGTGTGGGTGCTCATTTTCTGAGGCCGGATTTGATCTCGGGTCATCCCAACTCCGAGGCCGGCGCTCTTACTCACTGCGCCACCTAGCCGCCCCTTTAGGGCAATTGGGGTTAAGTAACTTGCCCAAGGTTACACGGCTAGGTTTTTTTGTTTGTGTGGATTAAGTGTCTGAGGCCAGCTCTGAACTCAGGTCCTTCTGACTCCAGGGCTGGCTCTCTATTCACTGTGCCACCTAGCCGCCCCAAGAAGTAGTAGTCCTTTTATAATATTTGCTAAATAAGGTAGTAGAACACATAAGGTTCTTGAAATGTATCTATATGTAATTCTTCCTTGGAGAGGGTTTAGCAGGATACCTTGAGCAATAGAGTAGTCAAGTCTAAAATCCAAATTACATGAGCTACTTACGCAAGAAATGGAGCATCTCGAAGTATATGAGTTAAAATTGCTATTAAATAGTGGGACCAATCAGAGGAAAATAGGATCAAAAGATATTATACACAAAGTCCTTAACTAAGTTCTGAAGTTCATTTTTTTTCTCCCCTGTTTCATGGCTCATGGCCTGTGTTCTCCCTTTCTATAAGCTCCTATTTCCTGTTTAATGCATGGCTATTTACTGAATTGAAATGCTTAATAAATACTGTTGAGTGAGGCCCAGCCATATCTATATCTATATCTATATATATAAAACAAAATGTATTTTAATCCCTTTAATTGAACAATTTTATAAAAGAAAAATTAAACCCTCATAACAACTATCTATAGTCTAACAAAATAAATTCCCACATTGACAATGTCTTAAACCATATGTTTGACTGTGTATTTTAAATCCATCATCATTTTAGTTGGAGCAGGGAACAAGCTTTGTCAGTACTCAAGAGTCATTCCACACACTTCTTATTTTTTTTGGGGGGGGGGTAAGAGTAATCACTCAGGCATTCCTAGGGAAATTATACCCCAAGCTCCTATTATTATAACTCTATAAAGTGAAATAAATTTGTAGAAACTAATAATATAGGCACTTTGAGGAGAGATTTTTCCCCAACAATTATTTAAAAAGGTGAATAGTGCAAAATCAGAAGAATGGGAGTTAAACTGTAAGTAAAGTAACCAAACCTAAGAGCTTTAACTAAACTTAAATTGATGAAGTAACAACTAAAACTAAATAGCTCAACTGAACCACAACCAATATAATGACTAACAATTAAATTTATTAAGACAAGAGACTGGAAATTACTGACTCTGGGTTTTATAAACTCACCATCTCTAGAGGTCTTTAAATGGATACCAGATAATTATTTTTAGAATTGTTCCTTGTTTCAGGCAAGGCTTAGATAAAAATGATGTCTAAGGTCCCTTTCAGTTTTGAGTCTATGATTTTATCAGAAAAGACAATATTTTGCAGTGGATAGACAGATGATGCTGGAATCAGGAAGACCTGGATTTTAATTTTTGTCTCTGTCACACATATTAGCTAAGACACCCTAAGCAAATAAATTCCCATGCATTGCCCTGATCAACACTTTAACATTTGAAAGTTAGTTGTTCAAGTTAAAGCTTTGAGTAAAAAGAAGAGTTAAAGGTTTGATGAAGTTTCTCTATAGCAAGATCCTTAAGCCTGTGAAATCACAGGTGGACAGTTTTACTAATGACTTTATATTACAACACTCGAAAAAATCTGTGATCTCAGTTATATTGAACAAAACCCTGAATTCATAATTTTATTTCTTTCATAAAAAGGATGGACTTAATTTCCAAACAACATGATTTTGTTTGAGTTCACAATTCTAGAATCAGCTAATCCCCCCCCCCTTTAAAAAAAAAATCTGCAAAAAAAGGAGGGAGGAAGGAATATAGTTTTTTTTTTTTTTGGAAGGAGGAGAAACACTAATAATCAAAGAGATCAAAAATGTTTGAAAGCTGACATTAAGACCACTAGCTCTTTGTTGACTCCTAAGTCAAAATCTTTTTGTATCCCTCATTGATGAAATGGGCAGATTACCAGGCTGCTGTCAGAGATAATTAACACTTGAGAAGTTCTTTGAGCTTTTTAAATAAGAGCCCCTTAATAAGGATCATTATTAAATGGAATTTTGAGACATTTGATTTTCTGGAAAAGTTTTATTTTCTGGATTCCCTGCCCACCCCTGTCCAAAGAAAACAAACTAACAATTTTGTGTTCCTGGAAATCTCTTCCAATTTTAGGTAATAATTAATGACAGCTTAATTCTAAAGGGAAGAGAACACAGAGAAGACTACAGGTATTCTATATGATAACTAAAGTCTTTTGAGGCACTGATTTTTTTAAAGGAAGTGCTGAATTTTTAAGACTTTAAGCAATTAAACACACACACACACACACACAACCCTAGAAGATAGATAGTTTATGTGTGTGTGTGTGTGTGTGTGTGTGTGTGTGTGTGTGTGTGTAGTGTGAGATTAGGTCAGTGATTGAAATAAGCATTTATTAAGACCAAGCTAGTTCCTGGGGGAGTGGTGAAAGGTGTGCTACTAAAATTTAATAGAAAAACAGACAGAGAGATGAAAGAAACAGTCCTTGCCCTCAGAGAACTTCCATGCATTGGTAGATCTATCCTCTTATGGATTATAAGCAAGGAGAGAAAAAGAAAAAAAATTATGGAGGACCTAAACTCAAACAGTTTTAAATATATACCTGTGACAAAACATGTCCAAGTCTTGTGCCTCCTTTCTGGCACTAAAATAAAATTTCAGATATGGAAAGGATCTCAAAGATCATATAATCCAACTAATATATGATAAAAGTCCTTTCTATGATATACATGACAATAATTATCCAGCCAGTGCTAGAGATCTCCAAGGAAGAGAAATCTACCACATCTCAAGATGGAGAACTCCGATTTTCTGTAGCTTGAGTTGTTAGGAAGTTTTTCCTCACCCCAAGCCTAAATTGACTTCTTTGTAACTTGTTCTGGCCTCTTAGGTCAAATAGAACATTTCTAATCCCTTCTTCACACGTCAGTCACTTGAAGACAATTATTATGTTCTTTCTGAATCTTCTCTTCTCCAGGCTAAATTTTTCCAATTTCCTAAGCACATCTTCATATTACTTGAACTCAAGAATCTTCCCCATTCTGGTTACTTTCTTTTGACCCTCTCCATCTTTTCTTGAACCATGACACCCAGAACTGAGCCCAATACTACAGATGAGGAATGTTTCTATATCTTCTTGTCTCTATTTTCTCTTTAAATGCCTACTTCTCTACATCTGAAATCCTACTTCAACCTCTAAAATCCCCTAATGGGCCCTAGTTACATTCATTCCTACCCTTAAAACCCTTTCTAACTTTACTTCTTTCATACTCTATTTCTACTAAATTTTATTGATAAATAGATGCTAAGTTGTTATTGTTTGGGTTTTTTTTTTTTTTTTGGTTTGTTTTCCTTTTTCATGCTGCTGAAGAATTGCAAGAGTTATTGCTGTATTATAAATTTGACTCCCTGGGCTTGATTCCACTTGTTTCACACGTTACAATTCTGAGTCCAACAGTGAATAGTACAGTACACTTCAAGTCAGGAAGATCTGAATAATAAATCCTGCCTCAGACATTAACTAGCTATGTGACCCCAGCAAGTCATTTAAGCTTTCCAGACAAATCTCTTCTGTTTCCTCATTTTTTAAATAAGTAAATTGGTCTTCATGGCCTCTAGGGACCCTTCCAGATGTAAATCTATTTATGTTACTATAATCCTTTGCAATAAACATAGCATTGATATTAAAAAAATTGTCATTTCTGCCCCAGAGTGGGGGGTTTTTCTTCTTGGAAACCAGAAAATCCTTAAGTATGGCTGGAATCTCCAGGCATTAATGAAAGTCCCTCTTTTCATCATTCCACTGACTGTGGTCAGGCTTGCCACATTTTAAAGACTCAAACTCTTCTTTGTTTCAGCTTTGTTTTTGTTGTTCTTATTCAATAGTTTTTCAGTAGAGTCTGACTCTTCATGACCCCATCTGGGTGCTTTTTAAAAAAAAATGTTTGGCAAAGATACTAGAGTGGTTTACCATTTCCTTCTCCACTTCATTTTATTTTTTATTTTTATTTTTTTTGCTTTTTGGAGGGCAATTGGGATTAAGTAACTTGCCCAAGGTCACACGGCTAGGTTTTTATTTGTGTGTGTGTTAAGTGTCTGAGGCCGGATCTGAACTCAGGTCCTTCTGACTCCAGGGCCGACGCTCTACTCACTGCACCACCTAGCCGCCCCTCTCCACTTCATTTTACGGATGAGGAAACTAAGATGAACAGGGTTAAACTATTTGATCAGAGTTACAGAGATAGTAGGTGTGTGAGACCAGATTTGAACTCAGGTCTTCCTGACTCCAAGCCCAGGTTTCTATCAACTGTAACTGACCTAACTGACCCATTCAAATAATTAGAACTATCCAAAGGTATAATGGACTGCTTCTGGTAGATAATGGATTCCCTCTTACTGAAAGTCTTTGAGGAAAAGTAAGCTGATCACTTGTCCAATATGATATGAGATAGTTTCTTCTTTAAAAGTTTAGAAATCCCCTGAGATTCTGCCTTTGAGATCCCTTCCAAATCTCAGATTCTGAGATTTTTGGAGCCATGCCTCTGTAGCGGCAAGCACCCCAACATCCCCAGGGTGGCTGCCAACACAGGTTCTTAGATCTGCTTTTCAAAAGGAAAGCAACTCAAAATGGGTTAACAAGCTTACTTTAATCAAACAAACATACATTACCTAGTTCAGGGGAAAAAGGTCAGCACCCGAACTTCAGAGTTACAGAACTTACAGATCAAACAGACAGGCTTCCAAACTGTCCAACCATTATATCAATACCAAATCACAGTTACCAGAGAGGGAAGCATCAACATCTGGGTTTTCAAAGCCGGGGGGCTCTCAACAACGGCTGCCCAGAGTCTCATCTCGTCAAATCACATAACACTTCTCAAAGTGAGCCCCAAAGCAAAGCCTCTCCTAAGGGTTTATATAGCCTTCTCCTGGCTCAGAGAATGTAACAAACTTCTGGACCCACTGCCCAATCACAAAGTATCAAGGTGTGGGCTTTCCTGAAAAACAAGCCTCCCACCACAGGCTCCAGGTGCACTTAAGCTAGGGGCAGGGAAGATCTTTAAATTTGCATTTCTATTACAGCCTCCCCCATAGTATTGATTATCCCTGTTTGGCTTACCTTAAAGCACTATGTATGTGTAAAAAATGATCATTTTCATGTTGTTATAGGCTATTTTTTAAACTTTTATTAAAATAGAAACATATAAAATGCTTGAAACTTTTCTTTTTAAATTTCACATTTAGCCTTAGAATCACCTGAATTAAGCATAGATAGTCACAGTGTTTAGCTTGTAGGATAAATTTTTGTCGTTTTATTTGAAAGATTTAAAAAACATTTTAACCACAGTGATCTGTATTCTCATTCTCATTCTCTTTCTCTCTGTGTGTATACATATATATGTATACACACATGTCATTATCTCTTATGTGTAGCAGCTACAAATAATCACTACATATTCATGTTCAAATCCTATGTTATGATTTACTAAAAATAGACCCAATTGTTGCTGTGGGTTAACCATAGCTTAATTCTAAGTCAATAACAAAGGAAGACAAAAATGCCAACTAAAGTTCATGTAAATGCCCTTAAATTACAAAAAAAAAAAAACAAATGAGCAAATGAATGAATAAGTAATCAAAGCTAGCATATAGTACTTACTAAAAGCACTGTACTAAGTGCTTTGCAATCATTACCTCATTTGATCCTCACAGTAACCCTGGAAGGTAGGTAATATTATTATTCCCATTTTACAGATTAAGACATTTAGCCAAATGTAGATTAAATATTTTGCCCAGGTTCCTACAGCTAGTAAGTATCTGAGGCTGAATTTGAACTCAAGATTCCTAGCTCTAGGGACTATACCATCTAGCTGAATCTAGCCCCAAATCATCTTTTATAGTTGAGGAAACAGATGCAGGGAATCTAAGTAACATGTCCAAGGTACCCAGGTACTTAGCAGAATTTCAAAACAAAACTAACAAAAAATAATGATTAAAAAAAAGAAATAGAAAAAAAATCAGACTTTTAGTACTATATGATACTTTATCATAATGAAACTAAGTTGGAAAGAAGTGAGATATTTCAATAATAATAACAATAATAATAATAATATTAATAAAGTTTTTACTATGTGCCAGACATTGCACTAAGTGCTTTGTGATTACTCTCATTTACTCTTCACAACCACCCCTCCTAGTAACTGCTATTATTATTCCTATTTTACAGATGAGGACACTGAGGGAAACAGAAACTAAGCAACTTGATCATGATCAGATGGCTAGTAATTGTCTGAGGTTAGATTTGAACTCACATCTTATAAACTTCAGGCCTGGCAGTCTATTGTGCCACTTAACTGCCCTAGGTTAATTATAACTATAAGTGTAAATGCATATAACTTGGTATTTAATTATACACAATTAATTAGTAGTAGTAGAATGTGAGCTAGAAATCCTGTCTTTGGGTTCACAGTCCAGAAGTCTTTCTACCATTATATACTGCCTTGTGAGTTTACGTTTATCATTGACTACCTGCTGAAGTTTTGCAATCAGAGATTTCTGTATTCTATTTCCTGGCATCCTTAAAACATTTTAAAAGAGAGAAATTCTTGCATGTGTGAGGTTGGTTTCATACAGCACAAACAAGCACTGGAGGGACTTTTCCATTCATTTGGTTGTCAACACTCCCAGTTCCCATGCGGGGGCAAACGGTAATCACAATAATGGGTACGACGTCCTTGCACATAAACATTTGGATACTCACAGCATGAGATATCTTGTCAGCACCAGGGATAAAATAATGGAGTAAAGATTAACTGTCAGGGAGCCTAGCCAACCGCAGCAGGGTGGCAGCTCGGAGCAGATAGATGGCCTGGCATGCTTAGGTCACCTGTTTTTACGCTGATGAATGTGAGTGGTTTTCCTGGTCTCTATCATTATATTGAGTGCTATAGCTTTCTCAGCACCTGTAGCTCAACTCAAAAAATGGTTTTTCATGAAATAGGTGTATGCTTATCTTGACCTCTTAACTATACATTTCTATAATTTTAACTAGCGAGAGGAATATCTCTTAAAATTTACTGAAGTACTTAAGCATTGAGGAGTCTGTCTACACACATTTTGCTGAATGAAATATCTACCACATGACCACTGATTTTATTCATAATTTAAGATTTTCATTGTGGTTTCCTTCTTTCCTCCTTCCTTCCTTCATCATAATTGTGTACTACAACTTATTCAGCCATTCCCCAATTGTTGTGTATCCATTCAATTTCCACTTCTTTATCCCCAGAAAAGAGTTGCTATAAATGTTTGTATACATTTTGGGATACAGAGCTAGTAGTGCTATTGCTATGTCAAAGGATATGCATGATTTTATAGCTATTTAGCATAGTTCCAAAATGCTCTATAGAAAGGTTTATTCAAATCATAACTCTGAACAACAGTATATAAATGTCTTATTTTTCCCATCCCTTCCAACATTTATCATTTACCTTTTCTGTCCTATTATCTAATCTAATAGATATGAGGTAATGATTCAGAATTGCTTTAACTTGCATTTCTCCAATCAGTAGTGAGTTAGACTATTTTTTTTCATATGGCTATAGATAGCATTAATTACTTCATCTGAAAACTGATTATATCTTTTAATTATTTATCCATTGGTGAATTGCTTTTATTTTTACATATCTGACATAATTCTCTATATATTAGATAAATGAGACTTTTATCAGAGAAACTTGCTTCAATTCCCCTTCTGCTCCCCCCCTGCACTGTGGCTACTATTGCTAACTCTATCTCCCTTCAACTTGTTCCCCCTACCTGTTTATTCTATTCTCTCTCTCTTCTTTCACCCTGAGGAAGGGCACTTCCTCAAAAGTATTTGATTCTGATTAAACCTTCCCCCAATATACCCTCCTTTTTTTTTTTGCTTTTTTGGAGGGCAGTTGGGGTTAAATAACTTGCCCAAGGTCACACAGCTAGGTTTTTGTTTGTGTGTGCATTGAGTGTCTGAGGCCAGATCTGAACTCAGGTCCTTCTGACTCCAGGACCGACGCTCTATTCACTGTGCCACCTAGCCACCCCTCTACCCTCCCTTTTATCACCCCTCTTCTCTTATCCCCTTTCCCTTCTATTTTGCTATAGGGTAAGATAGATTTTTTTACACCATTGCCTGTTTATCTTATTTTGCAGTTTCATGTATATATATATATATATATATATATATTTTTTTTTAAACATTGAGTTCCAAATTCTCACTCTTCCTCTCACCCCATATATTGGGTAGAAGGCAAGTAATTCAATATAGGATATAGATGTGTAGTCATACAAAACACTTCTGTAATAGTCATGTTGTGAAAGACTTACTATATTTCCTTCTATCCTATCCCTCCCTCTGTTTATTCTCTCCTTTTCCCTGTCCCTCCTCAAAAATGCTTGCTTCTGATTACCCCTGCCACAATCTGCCCTCGCTTCTATCACCACACCCTCTCTTATCGCCTTCCCCCCTACTTTCCTATAGAGTAAAATTGATTCCCCCTCCTTTCCTGTAAGGTAAGATAGATTTCCATATCCAATTGAGTATGTATGTTATTCTGTCCCTAAGCAAATTCAAATGAGAATAAGATTCACTAATTCTCTGTTACCTTCCTTCTCTTTCCCTCCACTGCAAAAGCTCTTTTTGGCCTCATTTATGTGAGATAATTTATATCATTCTACCTCTCCCTTTATCCTTCTCCCAGTACATTCCTCTCTCACTCCTTAATTGTATTTTTTTCGGTATCATCCTTTCATATAGAACTTACCTTGTGCCCTTTGTGTGTGTGTATGTGTGTGTGTGTGTGTGTGTGTGTGTGTTTGTGTGTGTGTGTGTGTGTATTCCCTCTAACTACCCTAATAACGAGAAAGGTCTCATGAATTACAAATATCATCTTTCCATGTAGAAATGTAAACAGTTTAATTTTAATAAGTCCCTTATGATTTCTCTTTCCTGTTTACCTTTTCATGCTTCTCTTGAGTCTAATTTGAAAGTCAATTTTTCTATTTAGCTCTGGTTTTTTTTCTCCATAATGCATTAAATTCTTCTACCTCATTGAATATCATTTTTTTCACCTTATGGATTACAGTCAGTTTTGCTGGGTAGGTGATTCTTGGTTTTAATCCTAGCTCCTTCAACCTCTGGAATATCATATTCCAAACCCTCTGATCCCTTAAAGTAGAAGCTACTACATCTTGTGTTATCCTGATTGTGTTTCCAAAATGCTTAAAATATTTCTTTCTGACTTGTGCAATATTTTCTCCTTGACCTGGGAACTCTGGAATTTGGCTACACTATTCCTGAGAGTTTTCCTTTTGGGATTTCCTTTAGGAGGTGAATATTGGATTCTTTTGATTTCTATTTCCCCTCTGGTTCTGGAAACTCAGGACAGTTTTCTTTGATAATTTTTTGAAATATGATGTCTAGGCCATTTTTTTATCATGTACTTTGGGTAGTCCAATAATTTTAAACTTGTCTCTCCTGAAGTTATTTTCCAGGTCTATTGTTTTTCCAGTGAGATATTTTACATTATCCTCTAATTTTCTTTCATTTTTTTGGTTGTAGTTTTATAATTTCTTGATTTCTCATAGAGTCAATAGCTTCCATTTGCTCCATTCTAATTTTTAGGGAACTATTTTCTTCAGTGAACTTTTGGACCTCCTTTTCCATTTGTCCATTACTGCTTTTTAAGGTATTCTTCTTGTTGCTTTTTGGACCTCTTTGCCATTTGGTCTAGTTTTATTTTTAAGATGTTATTTTCTACAGCTTTTTTGGGGGGTGGGGTTTCCTTTTGAAAGCTGTTAACTTGTTTTTCATGATTTTCTTGCATCACTCTCATTTTTCTTCCCAATTTTTCCTCTACTTCCCTTACTTGAATTTCAAAATACTTTTTGAGCTTTTCCATGATATGAGACCAAATCCTATTTTTCTTGGAGGGCTTGGATATAGGAGTTTTCACTTTGTTATCTTCTTCTGAGTTTATATTTTTATCTTCCTTGTCACCAAAATAAGTTTTTGTATTCTGAGTTTGCTCATTTTCCTCACATCCTTGTGAAGTATGTACTATATGTATTAACATTATTATTTTACCAGTAAGACAATCAGTTCCATCATTGGGGACTTCTATGATTAGGAAATCCATCCTCTTATTTGTCCAATCTCTGCCACCCTGATATTTCCAATCATTGGTCCTAGTTGTGCCCTCTGGAGCAATACAACTTTCTTCTGCATGCATTTCACACCTTTGACAATACCTATCATTTTCTCAGCTCTCCTTACTCTCTTTGTTTCTCTAGGTTTTCCATCCCCATTCCTTTCCTGGTCCTCTTAAGACATAGTTCCCATACCACCTCCTCCACCATCCTGCTACTATTTCTCAACATTTCTTTCTACCTTTTTGCCACCCTTGTAAAAGAATCCAAATTGAGTAAAGTACTCCAGATATAGTCTGAGTAGTGCACAGTATAAAATAAATTGGAAGAATCTTTTTCACAGTCGAGAAGAGAGAAGGAAAGAGAAGGGGAATAAACACACAATGTATTAGCTACTGTGATAAGTACTATACAAATATGATATCATTTGATCCCCACAACTACATAGGTAGGTATTATTATGATCCCTGCTTTATAGTAAAAGAAACTGAGGTAGACAGAGGTTAATTGACTAGCTCAGAGTCACATAGACATTTAAGTGTCTGGGACTGTATTTAAAATTCTTCCTGACTCTAAGCCTAGCACTCTATCCATTGCACAACCTAGCTGCCAAAAGAGTCTAATTCTATCACTATTGTCTAAGGTTGCATTAGTTTTTTTTAGCAATTTTATGACATTAATATACTAATCAAGGGATGGCTAGGTGTTGCAGGGAATAGAGCACCAGCCCTGAAGTCAGGAGGACCTGAGTTCAAATCCAGCCTCAGACATTTGACACACTTTAGGCAAGTCACTTAACCCCAATTGCCCTCCAAAAAGAAAAATAAATACTAATCAGCTTTCTGTTAACTCTGAATATAATAAACTTGGCTTCTAAGTCTTTATCTAAGTCACTGATAAAAAAGAGAATGAACAGGACAGATCTTCTTGCCCACCATCCCTAATGAGCCAAATCAGATCAGTTAGTACCTACTGCATACTGATAAGTTAGCCCCTTTTGGAAGCCTCATTAATTCTTTCAAGTTCATTGCCCCCCAATATTGAGTGACATGCCTACCTTCACTGTCAGGAGCCCAGCGAGTCATATGTGATTTTCATTTAACTATATATTTTCATTACTTCCAGTCAGGCCTTTTTTTGTACGGCATGGGGGGAGTCTAATTATAGGACCATACTATCTAGGTTGCCATAGAATGAATTAATTTTGTCAAATAATAATTGCAAAAAAGGACTCGATATTCTTTTTTTTAAACAGTTATTACTCTTGCCTTTTGACAAGATTTAATGGGGATGGGGATTAATGGGGTATGTCAGTCATTAAAATATCTAATACTACCTCAGGAATAGTTTGTGGTCTACTGTTTGGGTAATGACCCAGAGTTAATATTCTGTGTTAATAGTTTTGATTATTCAGGATGGATTTTTATTCACTTTGTAGTACTTTTACCTTCTTAGAAATAAAAATTAAAAATGTGTTTTAAAGATCTTTTTATTGAAAATGTTTTTTTCTTCAGCTTGCTTACCAATTTGTATTTAGCTGATGTTTCAGGAAACAGTGGGTTTATCAGTCATTCATAGAGCCATGGTTATGAGGGGGCAAACAGGACTTTTACCTAGAGTGCCAATATCAATCTGGAGTGGTAAGTGTGTGTGTGTGTGTGTGTGTGTGTGTGTGTGTGTGTGTGTGTGTGTGTAAGATATTCTTCCTTACTGTGATGACCACCATCCTTGTACCTTCTCTATTTTCCTGACTGATACTTGTTCATGTTAGTTACCTTTTCCCCCAAATTCTCTCACTGTGGTGTATATTTCCAGACCTCCTACCTAACCCATAGCCCTATGAAAGAAAGGACCAAATCCATCCTTTGCCAGGAAACTTGTCATCAAAGTATTCTCTGTGTTGCCTCTTTCTTGCTGCTTTGCTTCAGATGTGGAAAAAAACCCTGTAACAACAACAACAACAACAACAACAAAATTCTCTACTAAATTCTTTGGGATGTAATGTAGGGGCAATGTAGGTCATGAGTACATAGATATTACTCTTCTTCTTTCCTCAACTGCATTTACTTGCATAATAGTACACCAGTGTGCCGTGGTGCTGAGTTAATAATAAAAGTTGGCAAGATCAGGTAGACAAAACCTCAATATATATTTTTTTGTTCATGTAGTACTAATTCTAGATCTATTACACCAACATTCATTCATACTAAAATACTGGATCTTCAGAGCATGGCCAACACCATAGCATCAGGGTGTTATAAGTTTCACTGAGGTATGAGTGGTTATCATTCTAAAGTTATCCTCCCAGTCCCTGTGAAGTGCTTCCCATTATGGTTATCAATTAATATCAGTTCATCATCCATAGTTAATAAAATACCCTCCACCAACAAAGTTTGATATTTTCTCTTTTTTTAAAATTTCTTTTCTTTTCTTCATGCTTTTTGGTGGGGGGAGGTCAGGGCAATTGGGGTTAAGTGATTTGCCAAAGGTCACATGGCTGGTAAGTGTTAAGTGTCTGAGGCCAGATTTGAACCCAGGTCCTACTGACTCCAGGGCTAGTGTTCTCTTTACTGTGCCATCTAGCCACCCCATAAAGTTTGATATTTTCTCACAAGTACATAGAATTTGGAGGAATATGGGCTCAAACTTAGAACATGTCATAAAATGGCACCAGGTTCTGGAAGTCTTTATTTTTTTTTCTTGAGTCATCAAGATATCACTCCTGACTTCTTGTATTCTTTTTCTGCTGACCTCTTTCCATAGCCCTATACTCAGTCAGTCCATGACTCACCATAAAGACATTGTCATTAACTATTTAGATTTTTCTAGGATGCTATGTTATTGATGGCAAAATAGAAAACTCTCCCTATCACCTTTCAAAGTTCATGAGGTCTTCCTCTAATCAAAGTAGGTGTAAGTGGTGAGAGACCCAAGCACTCTCCTTTCCTTTCTTTCCCAAATGGTTCCTTCTCAGGTTTAGCTATATTTTCTGTTGCGAACCATTCAAATTCCCTGGATTTTGAACTATCTCTTTTATTTTATATAAGCCCAACAGGGTACTATCCAGTCCTTATTTGAATTAGAATGGATTTTTTTCTGTTGCACCTAATTGAAATGTCTTTGATTTAAGGAGTTGTTCACTGTGATTTCTAACTGAATTATGCAATAAAATGTTCTAACAACTTTCAAATGAAGTAGTGATGGATCTTCCACCACCACAACTTATAGAAAAAAACAAAAGATGCTCTTCCCACAAATACATAGAGTGTAGGGGAAACTGGGCTCAAGGTTAGAGAGAATATTCCACAAACCACTAGTATAACTGTTGTTGTTGTTGTTGTTGTTGTTGTTGTTGTTGTTGTTGTTCTTCTTCTTCTTCTTCTTCTTCTTCTTCTTCTTCTTCTTCTTCTCCCTCCCTCTTCTCCTCCTCTTCTTTTTTCTTTGTCTTCACCTATGATTATTAGAAGGGGGCCATATGAACTGAGGAGATAGTAGATGCTTTCTATACTCAAATAGTTGTCCTTTGATTATTGACCCATTATATTACTGAGAAAGTGGAGAGCAAAAAGGCAAACTCTTCACTCCGTTCTAGTTTTTTCCTTATAAATGGGTTTTAAAAAGTCTCACCTTATTTTTTAAAATTCTCTAGCCTCCTTATTAAAATGTAAAAGGCTTCACATTTGCAAATGTTTAATTCTTGTTGCTTAAAAATAAAACTTCTCAATCATTATGACTAAATTGTCTCTGTGCCCATAATCCCAGGGATCCTATGATTAAGTTTATTTTTGCTTTTACTTGATACAAAGTTTCTTTGACAAATATTTTCTTTTTACATTTTGGTTACATGAAAAATGAATTACATTAGAGGAGTATAATGTTTTTTCTCTTCTTCAGAATTATGTAGCTTACTTTGAGTGTTTCTCTAGGTGGAATAGTTGAAAAAATCCCCAGGGAAAGCAAGAATCACTGGATTTCAGTCTTGATTCTGTTAGTTTGTGACTTTGAGCAAGTAGATTTGTGTCCTTGTGTTTCACTTTTCCCCCTATGAACTGGTAAGATATATGGGCTACATAGTGAACTCTTAACTTGGAGTTCATGATCTTGCTTTTATTTATATATTGATAATTTCAATGTAATTGGTTTCCTTTGTAATCATTTATATTTTATATGGTAAATTAAAGACAACAACAACATGATTCTGTGAAGTGTTTCATAGGCTGACCAGACTAATGCAAAATAAAGTAACAGCTCCTGGCCTAGAGGATATCATAAGGCTTTAACTAGCTGTGAAAGTCTATTCCATGATTCTGTTTTTCAGAATGACTACTTTTAAAGTTAATTTTGCCTTTTTCAAACTTAAAATGATTCATTGGATGATCTCATCTCTTTAAGTTCTGTTAAAGTTATAGTATTATTATTTTTTTGCTTTTTTTTTTGGAGGAGGGAAGGTAGAGCAATTGGGATTAAATGACTTGCCTGTGGTCACATGGCTAGATTTTTATGGTAAGTATCTGAGGCCAGATTTGAACTCAGGTCCTCCTGACTCCATGGCTGGTGCCTTATTCACTGCGCCACCTAGACTCCCCAAAGTTATGGTATTCTAAGGGCAATCTTGGGCTACTTATTTTTTTTTTTTAAAGCAATTGGGGTTAAGTAACTTGCTCAAGGTTACACGGCTAGTCATTATTTATGCGTGGGTGCTCGTTTTTCTGAGGCCGGATCTGATCTCGGGTCATCCAAACTCAGAGGCCTCCGCTCTTACTCACTGCGCCACCTAGCCGCCCCTTTAGGGCAATTGGGGTTAAGTAACTTGCCCGAGGTTACACGGCTAGGTTTTTGTTTGTGTGGATTAAGTGTCTGAGGCTGGCTCCGAACTCAGGTCCTTCTGATTCCAGGGCCGGTGCTCTATTCACTGCGCCACCTAGCCGCCCCTTGGGCTACTTATTTTTAAGTATTTACATGAACAGTATAATAGGGATGTTATAGAAATGATTCATGCCTTTAGAAGGAAATTGGACTTCAGGAAACATTTAGGGTAACATACTTAGAGTCAGGAAAACTTTGTCTCAAATTCTACTTCAATAATAACTATATGACCTAAGAAAATCACTTAGCCTCTCAATTTCAGTGTCCTCTTCTGTAAAATAAGGTTGTTGGACATGATGGCCTCTAATATTGCATCCGGCTTGAATTTCATGATGCTGTGATGCAGTAACCTCTTTGGTACCTTCTAATTCCAAGATTCCTTATCCTTACAAATATGCTATTTTTTTTTTTTTTCTGAGGCGGGATCTGATCTCGGGTCATCCCAACTCCGAGGCCGGCGCTCTTACTCACTGCGCCACCTAGCCGCCCCTTTAGGGCAATTGGGGTTAAGTAACTTGCCCAAGGTTACACGGCTAGGTTTTTGTTTGTGCGGATTAAGTGTCGGAGGCCGGTTCCGAACTCAGGTCCTTCTGATTCCAGGGCCGGCGCTCTATTCACTGTGCCACCTAGCCACCCCACAAATATGCTATTTGAACAGTGTTATGAACAAGTGAAGAATCATGTATGTTAGCATCTATCAGGATCATTCTTAACAAGGGTCAATGACCGAAGGTATTAAGTATGAATTCTCTAACTCAATTTAAGACAAAAGAAAATAAACAAAACCAGATGGTTTGGGATTAAGAGGGCCAAAGTTTAAGAAATGAAGTAGGAGTCAGGAGTTGAAGCAACAGTGGGAAAAAAAGCAGAAATTTTACTATTCTAGTACCCCAGAACAACCAAAAAAGACTGTACTATTATTTGGTTTCTTTGTTCATTCATCAAGCATTTGTTTAGCAGCTCCCATATACCCAAATTGGTACTGGGAACCATGGAATATATAAAGTAACAAACCCCTCCCCATCAAGGTACCTGCAGTCTAGAACAGTGGGGTCAACAGCAGATAGATATGGGAGTACTATACAATATATATGGATCATTGGAGGCTGCATATTGACTTAGAAAACTACATATTAATATTATCTATCTACTTTATAGTTTACTTATTTTGTTAAGCATTTTAAAATTACATTTCAATCTTTTTTTGGCTGTAGTCTTATGTATTGCTGGGTCACATTGCTAGGGTAACTTGACATCTCTGGTACAGCAGAAAAGACAAGAAGAAGTGAAGAAAAATTTGAATAATAAAGCAAGGTGACAGCCATATCAGGTACCATAAGAGAAATGTATAAATATATACCAAAAGAATAGAAAAGACCATGGTAAAATAATATATTAAAGGGAAAGCATATAGAAATTAGAAAGTCTGAGAAGGCTGATTTAATCATACCATAAGACAGTGCTTAATAAGACCTCTTTCCTGTTCAAGAACTCCCAAATGCACACTGAATAAAGTCTGAATTCTTTAGACTAGTAGTAGAAGAACCTCTGTTGTCTGGCTTCATCTTACTTTACTTCCCATTAAGCATTCTACAGTTTTAACTGGATTATCCACACTATCCTTTGTTCTTAGAAAGTGTTCCTTTTACCACTCATTTTTGAGATCTTCTCTATGCCACCTCTTCCAGGAATCATTCCTTTGAAAACCCTAGCTCAAATAAATCTTTACCTGCTTATATCTTTCACTATATTTTGTACCTATTCTGCATGCACTTTTAACTTATGTTAATATCACTTGGAGGACTTTTTCTTTCCTGCTAGATTTCAGATTCCTTCAGAGTAGAGATTATAACATTCATTTTTATATTCTCCAATGCTTAGCATAAGGCCATCCATATAGTAGCTACTTAACATGTGTTTGTTAAATTATATGACTTTGTAATTCATCTTCCCATGCTTGACATGTAGTTAAGAAAATGAAAGACGTTTGTTAAATTAAACATGAATGTCATTTAGATGACAGTGAAGAGACTAATCTACATCTCGAGCCAAATGTTTATACAGGTGAATGGCAGAAGATAATCTTGAAAAAGGTATTTTAAGACAAAATTATAGAAAACTTTGAGTGCTGGGTCAATGAATTTAGCAGTTTTCCAATAAGCACTGGGACATCATACATTGTTTTATGCAGAACAGTGTGGCAGGATGAGTAGAGCGTATGCTAACTTGTAAGGGGGCATCTTGGCTTGGACAGGCTATGAATCAGAAAGGATACAGAGTCAGGAAAAAAAAGAAACAAAAACACTTTAAAAAGATATCTTGACTGAAAAGTAAAACCCAAACCTTTCCTTTATAAACAGTTCCCTGATAAGTTTAATCTTTGCATTTTCCAAATATGTTAAGTATTTTCATGTCCTTGTCAATCTGCAAAGTTAGTGTAAGCGGACAAGGGTGAAGGCAAAATATTAATTGATTGGGGAAACACATTTACTTTATTATCATGGCCATAAAATTAAGTCATTTCATTTCAACGTTCTGAAATCTTCATGAATCAATTCCAGTGTCTAACATTACTTTAGGAGTGCTTTAAAGAGTTGGCTATATATTTGTGGTGAATTTTTTCATGAACCAGGATATTTTTCATTTTATTCTTATTTCTAATTTTCATGATTCAGTAACTTGAAAGTTAGAATGAATAATAATGAAGACAGAGGACAGCTTCACCCATTTCCACTGCCAAATAAAACAGTTTGGAATGCAAAACAAGTGTATGTGTAATGATCTTTGCAGAGGGAAAGGAAAGAGATTTAACAGGTGAACTTTGGGTTTGAGCCAAATAACAATAAAGGCTGAAATATGGACAACCACTCATTGTGATTGAAGGCCTTTTTGGTGTTTAAAGGAGTTGTGTTATTACGTAGTGGCTTGTCTGTAGCCCAGGACACTAAATTATAAAATTTCTAGCAATGATTATGGGCCATCTGTTTCTCAGGAACATTGTCTGCCACCACACTGTCCAGAAAAAAATGAACTTTCTGAAATTTCATGCAAAAAAGAAGTATTTCTCACATTTTGGAAGAAATGCACATGGAAAATTGAGGGATAAAAGGGATACCTTCATAGCCAACAACTTAAATTATCTCCGGTGATAAAAGGGATAACAGATATCACAGTCACATTGTTCTTAAAGGCATTTTTCATATTCATTCATGAACTATATAGTGGATAATATTGATTTTTTAAAATCTGTTTTGAAAGAATGTGATAGTTGTAATTCTTTAATTTTTAAAATAGTAATCTCCTTAAATTAGTTAATGAGGAGTAGAGCCAGTAAAAAACAATGGGACCTTTTTACCACAGATTAGCATATAATGTACATTCTAATCCTTTTTCCACTATTCATAAATAACAAGAACCACTATTAAAACAAGGTTTGCAAATTATCATATCTTTATCCTGTTATATTGCCAGTAAAAAAATTAAGTAGTTCTAGTTCAGCATTGCACAAGGGAGCATTTAGAGTCAATTGAATGCAATTCTTAATTTCTATTTCATGTTTGCATTTTCTTAATATGCATGAGGTACTTCAAGTTGAGAAAAAATTCCTTTCAGCTATTAGCTCACACAATTCTTCTTCTTCTCATCTTTCTTAATACCCTTCTTTCCTCTTCCATCTTATCCTTCCTCTAATTAATAATTTTCTCTCCTTTTTCCTGTTCCTCCTACATCATACCCAACCGTTTACCAATGATGTATTGTGTCAAATATGTGGATAATCGGGGCGGCTAGGTGGCACGGTGAGTAAGAGCACTGGCCTCAGAGTTGGGATGACCGGAGATCGAAACTGGCCTCAGAAAATGAGCACCCACACATAAATAATGACTAGCCGTGTAACCTTGAGCAAGTTACTTAACCCCAATTGCTTAAAAAAATGTGGATAATACTATGATAGGCACTTTCAATGATGGTCACACTATTTAAGGAATAGTCATTTTTATGCTTGAGAATTGGGACTAAAAAGAAGAAAAATTGGGACACAAGCATATTTGTTTGTAAAATGTTTCAAATTTACTTAGGTTTAATAAATGCTCTTGGTAGAAAGGGTGCTAGCCTTCGAAAAAAGAGAATTGGCTTTGAGCTCTACCTCTGACACTAGGTATATGACTGTAGGCAAGCAATTTAACTTAAGCTCAATACCCTCATGAACAAAATAGGGATAATAATAATTGAATTACTTATTGTCATTAGAAATGTACTGTTTATGTATGCTTACTTACACCAAGATATATGAGTCAGGCAACGGCATTGTGAAATGAATTTTTGTTGTGCATGATAAAGTTGGACCTGAAATCATGTCTTAAAAGTTTTAACATTCTAAAGTATACTTTAAGTGTTATGCCATATTAAGAAAATAGAAAAGTGGGGCGGCTAGGTGGTGCAGTGAGTAGAGCGTAGGCCCTGGAGTCAGAAGGACCTGAGTTCAGATCCAGCCTCAGACACTTAACGCATAAACAAAAAACCTAGTCGTGTGACCTTGGGAAAGTTGCCTAACCCCAATTGCCCTCCAAAAAGCAAAAACAAAAAAGAAAATAGAAAAGTAAAGTGTAAGCATACTAAAAACACATGGACTAAATAATACACTGCTACATGTTTCAGTAATTTGAAAGAGAAGAATGGGAAAGGGAAGACACTTTTTGGTAGCCACCAAACTATCAATTCTAATAATCAGATTCATGGCTAGCATCCACAAAGCCCTGCAGCTCATTTCTCTGGAAGGATTGATGTTATGCTCTTTATGACAAAGCAGTCATGTTGTCCTTTTTTGAGAATAATCACAAGGAAAGCAGTGAGGAAATTGAAGGAGAAATGGGATTTTCTTCATTCTCCCTGTAATAGTGTAGACCATAAAACTAGAAAACTTTCTCAATGGCAAAATAATTGGATATAGTGAACATTTCAGTGAAGAAAAACATACTAGGAAAAAAGAGCAACTGAGGCATGGGGAGAAATATAAGGATTATGGTTAAATATTAAAGATATACTTAAAAACAATATTGGTGAAAAAATGATCATGAAATGTAAAATAATTCAATTTTGCTTTTGGCCTGAAAAAGTAAATGGTCCCAATCTATTTCTTTGAATCCGTACTGCTCAGGAATTGGCAGAAATAAACACCTACTTCCACCACCCATTCTTTTGCTTCTAGCAGAGTAGCTAGCTTATTCTTATGTAATATGATTTTAAGAGTATTGAGAAGGTCCATTACCTGAAACTAACATCTTTAAAATTTTGACATAAAATGTGCAATTACACATTTAGTGTTCTACTCCTTTGGTTCAAGGCTTTGATTTCTATTATAAATCAAATATTCTTGTGAGGTATCATACTTCAATATGTTGCAGATTAGCAGGAATGTTTCAGAATATTTTTTATATTCATCAAGGTGAAGGAATATTGAGGAAAGTAAGGATCACAGGGTTGAGTACTGAGAGAGATTCTAATTGAACTGTGTTATCTAAAAGATGAGGAAAGTCAAAAAAGTAATAATAATAATAGATCAAGGGGCTAGCTTGAAGTAACATGAGCAGTCAGTAGCAGAGCTAAGATTTAACCCTGAGGGCTCTCATTCCCAATCTGGTCCTCTTTTCAGTAAACTGTTGCCAGATCACATGAGTTCAGATTAGGTACGATGGAGGAGAGGGAAAGAAGGATGGGCTAGAGGTGGCAAAGACATATTTCTCTAACACATTTTCCTCTAGGGCAAATCCTATCTATTAATATGCTGCAGATAATACATTTTTCCAATTCTGCCAGTTAATGCCACATTCAGTTTATTTCTTCGAAAGCACTTATTTTTGAAATTGTTTTTTGTTCTATGAATCATCTGGGCATTGTAAAACAGCCTTTAAAACACTTCCATTTCCCCCGTGCATCTTTCCTTTAAGAAGATATGCTTGAAGAGGCAGCTAGGTGGCGCAGTAAGAGTGCTGGCCCAGGAGTCTGGAGGTCCTGGGATGGGTTCTGGCCTCAGAAAATGAGTACCCACACATAAACAATGACTGGCCATGTAATTTGAGCAAGTTACTTAACCCCAATTGCTTTTTAAAAAAAGGAAGAAGATGTGCTTGAACACACAGTATTATGTTTTGGGGGGCATTTCTCTGGGCAATTAGACATTATTGTGGTTCTTTGTTAAAAGTGCTTAGTTTAAGTTTTTCAATTGGCTTAGAATCTGCAATAGGAAATTTATATATAATGCAAAAATGTGTGTGTGTGTGTGTGTGTGTGTGTGTGTGTGTGTGTGTTATATTATGGATCAGCCTAAAAGTGGTATCATGTCACAGCAGGTTCATTTTCAGAACCACTGTCCTAGAGATCAATCTGAAGTCAAACTGTGGTGTTGGTAGAAGCTACTAAATTTATAAAGTCAGGCATTCAAAGGGAACCCTGTGAAATGAATAGTTCTATATTAAAATAAAAAAGGGGTCGGTAGGTTCAGTGTTGTATAGAGCAGTGGGCTTAGAATCAGGAAAATTTATGTTGATGAGTTCAAATCTGGTCTCTGACAATAGCTGTGTGACCCTGGGCTAGTCGCTTAACCCTGTTTGCTTCACTTTCCTCTTCTATAATATAAACTGAAGAAGAAAATGGAAACCCACTCCATTATCATTGTCAAGACAAATCTCAAAATGCAGTCACAGAGAGTTAGACATGACTGAACAATAACAACAAAATAAGCAAACACATAATGCCAACCACATTCACTCCCTCCTATACATATATACCTCCAATTTAAAGATATAATTCTGGAAGGTCAACATATTCCAAAAGCAGCTTTACATCCTGTCCCTAATTCAAATACTTCAAAACCTATTTTCTTCTTATCTTAAAGGAAGTGGGGATGTGGGGAGGAAAGAGAAAAATGAAAGGGGCATTTTTTTTGGTCATTTTCTTTCAGACTTCTAGAGAACAGTCACATTTGGAGTGCTTGAAAGGAGTCATGTTTTCATGTTTTGTTCTAAGAAAACTCATTCAACAATAAGAACTTAAAGGGGTTATTTCAAAGGTGCTGTCTCCCCATTTTTAGCTCTTTCTCTTTGTGTATGTATGTATATGGTGTTTCATATTGGTAGCAGTCTGTAGAGAGAACTAGATGAGACTGGGTCAAGTGGAGTAGCTTCTAAAGAAGTAGATATTATAAAGCCTTTGGATAAAATGAAGCAGTTGGTCCACATGATTTCTGGGTTGCTATTCATATTTCCAAGGCAGTGATCTTTCCTTTGATGCTGTTCTCAGACCAGTCCACTCCCCTTCAAACTCTTAGGAGAGTTGTTTTCACTTTGCTCAATAGTTCTCTTCTTGTGCCTTGCCAGACCCTTGCTCATCACTCTAATGGCCCAGCAATGAACAAGAGACAAGCTATAGAAGGTACTTGAAAGCATGACACCTCTCCTATCTTTTATTCTGGAAACATTTTAAACTACTTACAAATAACATAGAAAATAAATATGTAACAAGTGACAAGGGGACATTTGAAAATGGGTGGTATTTACATTTCAACAATATCTCTGTTGTAATTTATATTTTATTATTTGGAAACAAATGTGTAAGTTTTCAAGAGAGGATGCTTTAAAAATACTTGATATAGCTCCGTATTTTTCAGAGAACTTTAAAGGTATAGCAGTGCATTTTTTTAGTCAGTTGAACAGGGTTTATTAGGTGAATACTGTGGAAAGCACTATACTAAGTGCTGGGGAATACAAAGAAATGCAAAATATTCCCTGTTCTCAAGGACCTTACTTTTCAATGGGAGAGATAATATGCAAACAATTAAGTACATATGTACCAGGTATGTATATTCTAAGTGGAAGGTAATCTGAGAGGGACTGCACTAGTAGTTGGGGGAATTGGAAACAGCTTCCTGGAGTAAGCAATTATTTGAATAATTTCTTGAATGATTTCAGGGAAATCAAGAGGCAGAAATAAATATAGTAGAATAGGCATGGGGACAGTCAGTGAAAAGGTACAAAGACTGGAAATTCAGTGATGTTTGAAGAATTGCAGGTAAGCTCATGTTGTTATAATGTGTCTAGAGGGAAGGAAAATGAGAGAAAGCCAGAAAGGTTAGGAAAGCGTCAGGTTATGATTCTTACATGCTCTTATTGTAAGAGTGGGGTCCAGACTACCCAAATTAATTGGAGAAGACTAAGAAAAACTGGATTGAATTAATCACTCACGTGTATAAGGTTTTGTTGTTTGTTCAGTGTTCAATCTTGTCTGATTCTTCATGACTCCATTTGGGCTTTTCTTTTTTCTTTCTTCCTTCCTTCCTTCCTTCCTTCCTTCCTTCCTTCCTTCCTTCCTTCCTTCCTTTCTTTCTTTCTTTCTTTCTTTCTTTCTTTTTTTTCTTTTTGGAGGGCAATTGGGGTTAAGTAACTTGCCCAAGATCACACGGCTAGGTTTTTGTTTGTGTGTGCATTAAGTGTCTGAGGCCAGATCCAAACTCAGGTCCTTCTGACTCCAGGGCCGGTGCTCTACTCACTGTGCCACCTAGACCCCCTTGGCTTTTCTTGATATAGATACTGGAATAGTTTACCATTTCCTTCTCCAGTTCATTTTATAAATGAGGAAACTGAGGAAAACAGGGTTACTTGACTTAACCAGGGTCACAATGCAGTTTCTGGGGCAAGATTTGAATACAAGTCTTCCTGACTCTAGGCCTGCCACCCTACCTACTGTCCCACAAGCTGCCCAAAGCAAAAGTTAGATGTGAACAAATCTTTAATAAGTTTGGGAAAAGTTAAGAGTTTTGATGATTAAATATAAATGTTTCTGTCTTCTTCTTTCTACTAGAAGATTACTTTGGGAAATTTTGAACAATAGAAGATGTGAGTTTTTCTCTGTGTTTTGAAACAGATTATCCAGAATGTCAATGTCTGATGGCAGCAATTTCAGTGGGAGCTAACTTAAGGCCACTTTTTCATTGTGAGAGAGTATACTTCCCCACTTACCTTTGCCACTTTTTTTGTTGAGAGGAGGTAGAAGGTAAAAATTGTTGTACCAACTATTCTTACTATGCAACATTAGTGGATACCTATCTCTAAGAGCTAATTTATTGTCTAATTTATATCAGCTGATTACCACTTAGGACATGACATAAGTGGAACTAATGAGTTATTATATTTCAGAAAACCCACCAACCTTTTAGTGTTCTGTCTCAAATCCTGAGAAGAGAAATGACCAGCCACACTTTGTGAATCTGATCTGCCAGTATGAGTAGACATTGGAAAAGTGATCCCTGAGACTGTAGTTCAAGTTTACAAATGAGGAAACTGTGCCTCATAAAACTATTATTTACCCAAAGTCACATAAAACAATGCTTACTAAGCATTGGCTACTATATCTTGCACTATACAAAATGCTTTGAAAACAAAGATCACAAAAGTCTTTGCCCCTAGGATTTAAATTCTGTTCAAAATGCAAAATGGATAATTTTGATTACATTAAATTGAAAAGCTTCTGTACAAACAAAGCCAATGTAACCAAGCTTAAGAGGGAGGCGGGAAATTGGGAAAGAATTTTTACAACTTGTGTCCCTGATAAAGGACTCATTTCTAAAATTTATAGAGAATTGAGCCAAATATATATGAATACAAGTCATTCCCCAATTGATAAATGGTCAAAGGATATAAACAGGCAGTTTTCAGAGAAAGAAATTGAAGATATGCTCTAAATCACTACTGATTAGAGAAATGCAAATCAAAACAACTCTGAGATACCACATCTCTCCAGTCAGATTGGCTAAGATGAAAAAACAAGAAAGTGACAAATGCTGGAGAAGATGTGGGCAAATTGGAACACTAATACATTGCTGGTGGAGTTGTGAACTTATCCAACCATTCTGGAGAGCAATCTGGAATTATGTCCAAAGGATTATAAATAATTTCATACCCTTTGACCCAACAATACCACTTCTAGGGTTATATCCCAAAGAGATCACAGAAGTGGGAGAAAGACCCATATGTACAGAATATTTATAGCAGCCCTTTTTGTGGTTGCAAAGAATTGGAAACTAAAGGGGTGC
This sequence comes from Gymnobelideus leadbeateri, assembly GCA_011680675.1. NCBI lineage: Eukaryota > Metazoa > Chordata > Mammalia > Diprotodontia > Petauridae > Gymnobelideus > Gymnobelideus leadbeateri. The sequence continues at coordinate 41,243 of WOXC01003007.1, read as the reverse complement.
CCATCAATTGGGGAATGGCTAAACAAGTTGTGGTATATGAATGTAATGGAATATTATTGTGCCATAAGAAACGAAGAGGTGACGGATTTCATAATTACCTGGAGAGACTTATACAAACTGATGCTGAGTGAGAAGAGTAGAATTAGAAGAAATTTGTATATAATCACAGACGTACCATATCTGTGATGACCAATTATGACAGACTGGACTCTTTTCAGCAATGCAGTGATATAAGTCAATCCCGAAAGACTCAAGAAAGAGAGAAATGCACCATCCAGAGATATAACTAGAAAGAACTGAGCGTGAATCCTGATGGAAGCAAACTAAATGATCTTTTTCTTTTCGTTGTTTGGTTTTATTTCTTCTTTACCATCTTCCATCCCACCTAGTACAATATGCCTTTGTAATTGGAATAATGTCTAATATGAATGTATTTGCAGATCCTATACTGGACTATATGCTGTCGTGGGGGGAGGGGGGAGGGAAGTAAAGGAAATTTGAAAATCAAGGAACTATGGAATTGAATCTTGTTAACTGAAACTAAATTAATAAATTAATTAAAAAAAATTATCTTCAGGGGGTGACAAAGGATGGTGGAGGGATGTGAACTAAGGCCTTTTTATTCAATGTTCATTTCTCCTATTTATCTCTACAACATTATCTCTTGATTCTGGCTGATGTCTTTGAATGCATCTTCAAAAGTGTAATCAGTGCCTTACCCAGTACCATGATTTTTTTCTACCTTTATAGAATAAGGAATATTTCTCTTTCAAGTGGAATTATTCCCTAATTAACCAGTTCTTTGCAGGTCACTCTAGTGAATAAATGAATATCTCAATTTATTTACTCTGGGAACACATAACAGACATGAATGAAACAGGAGAAGTAAGGTAAATATATCATTAACAAAATGTATGACTGAGAAAGATGGATCTTTCAGTAAGCAAAAATGAAGAATGACTGTTGGGTAATTTACATGTTCTCTTTATATGATTGTCATAACAAAGGAACATATGAAAGGTCCCTAGAATGTTTGATAGACTCCATGTGGTGAATGTAAGGAAGGACGTGGTCAAGTGTTCCACAATATGGGCAAGCATTTATAGATTATGAACTACATCACTGGAAAGTAGATTCCACATCAGTGAGATCACACATGAATTGCGATATGGTAGCAGAAAAGCAAATATTCTTTTTTTTTTTTTTAAAGCAATTGGGGTTAAGTAACTTGCTCAAGGTTACACGGCTAGTCATTTGATTTATGTGTGGGTGCTCATTTTCTGAGGCCGGATCTGATCTCGGGTCATCCAAACTCCAAGGCTGGCACTCTTACTCACTGCGCCACCTAGCCGCCCCTTTAGGGCAGTTGGGGTTAAGTAACTTGCCCAAGGTTACACGGCTAGGTTTTTTGTTTGTGCGGATTAAGTGTCGGAGGCCGGCTCCGAACTCAGGTCCTTCTGATTCCAGGGCCAGCGCTCTATTCACTGCGCCACCTAGCCGCCCCCAAGAAAAGCAAATATTCTTGAATAATTAAATAATGAATGAGCATGGAGCCCAAGCTTCTCTACCCCAAGTAAAACTCTCTATTTTAAACATATTCCTATAAGTATAGTCCAGAGTACTAAGCCTTTTTATTTTTCTGGGATTTTGAAATAAGGAATTCATTGGTCTAAATTTAATGGGGTCACATGAATGTTCTGCTTAAGAAAGAATTGTTTTATTATTCTATCACAAAATATGTACTTCACCCTCAAGAGATAGTAGACAAATTCTAATTTCTAGTTCTTGAAAATTTAGCTACTAGTGCTCTAGAGAAATCTGAGGTGTCAGAGACACAGATTTCTGAATGTGGTCTCAATCAGATTAAAGTCTCATTTGGTAATATTTAACAAAGTAAATAAAAAACAATAGAATATAGAAAATACTAAAATTTAAAACTATATATGGTAGCTGCAGGAATTCTTAGTAGTGAATAGTTGCCCCTATTTCTATTTGTTATTGACGATCCTGATCCAGATGATTTAATTTAGCAATAGTTTATCCCCACCTTACCTCTCCAGTTTTTTTCTCCATTACTTCTTTATGTTAATACCTCAACAAATTCTATTCTTCATCTTCCCATAGATACACTATGATCACGATTCCATTGTCATACTGTCATTTTGGTGCTCTGACCAGGAATCTTCTTCTTCCCACCTTTAACCAAAATATCCTAAAGTTAAAATTCAGCTTACAATTTAGTTTTTCCCTGAAACCTCAGTCATTATTGCTTTTCTTCTCTGAAACCTGGCAGTACAACCAATTATATTACATATAATCAAGCATTTCCTTTTATACTAGCTTGCAATGTTTGTGACTTTTTCATGTTAGTCTTGTGTAGCAAGAGAATGTAAACTTCTTGAGAAGTTCCATGTCCCTTCCCAAAGAGTTTAGTACAATATTGAACATACGTATAATATAAGTGCATCTATAAATGTTAAAGGATGGTTCAACAGTATGAAACATTCTCAATAAAAAAAAAAAATCCGTGGACTCTTGTTTAATCAGTCTATTTTGAGATGAACAACTGCTTTTTCTTTGCCATCTAAATTCTAAATCGTTTCTATTGTTCATTCGCAAATAGGGCCAGTCTTTCTTATTAGGTTTTTATTAGATATGTTATGTAATCTGAATTTATTAAGAGCACTAAATGTAGTTTACCACTTAAAAGTATCATTATAATGTTGGATACTGCTCAGCAATTTTTTTTTCTTATCAAAATGCTTTCTGGTTGATTTCCTTCTTTATTTTTTCCATTATATGATGTAAATTTGAGTAGAGTATGCACATGCGTGCGTGTATGCATGCTGTGGCAGCATGGATTCATGTCTGTTCTCTTCAATCTTTAAATGGTTTTGGTTTTGGTGTTTTTCTCACTTTAGCTCCTGAATATTTTATTGCTTTTCATTGAATCTTTCTGGTTTGTGTTATTTCCAGCAATTTGTAAGTATTCATTCTATTTTAAAAGTCATTTGTCTGTGGATTCTGCTCATCATCTGGCTTATTCCAATTTTAACTAAATTCATCAATAATATGTCATCACATAATTAGGGCACAAAAATTTACATAGAAAACATATATCATATATAACAGCTGTGTTATAAAGAGAAAAAAAAGAGATGTCCAGTTTCCTTTACTAAGTAGATAAGAGTATATTACAGCATATTAAATAGTACATGAAGAAAGAAAGAAAAAAATCAACAAGTACTCTTGCTATGAAATTAGCAATATACATAGCCAATGTGGTATACAAAAGAACAGAAGAACAACAGAAGAACTCCTGAACTTATGGAGCTTTTAGATCAGTTGAGAGAAATATTTAGAACATATGTGAAGTAACTAGAGAATAATACAAAATATGTAATCAAAATGATATAAAATAATTAAGTGCTAATTTGTGTGGTGCCAGTTATTAATGCTTTAGGCACTCAAAGAAGGAAAATGTCATTGTCGGGCAATTTATTAAGCATCTCCAGAGGGCCTGAACATTGGGCTAGGCACTAGCCTAATGTAATATATATGTGTATATATATTAATATATTATATTACAGATGCATAATATGTGCCTCTATATGTATATATAATTTCATAAGCAAAGTGAATAGATGAAAGGTATCTGGAGAGAAACAATGCTAATTTTATACTGTACCAGGAGTTCTTAACCTAGTGTTTAGGAAACTTTTAGTTAAATATTTATTTTTCTAACTATGTTTCACAATTATTGGTTTCCTTTGTAATACAGGGTATTTTATTTTAGGTATTTAGAAATATTTTCTGAGAATGGATCCATAACTTTCACTAGAATGTCAGTGAAACACAGAACACACACAGAGATGGAAAAATTACCTTGTCAGTAGTATACCGGATGGACCAGAGTGAAGAAAGATTTAAGAAAGAAAATGAGTTAGGTTAATGAAATAATCTATGCAAGAAAAGCATATATAACTTATTTGCTTTCTTTTTTTTTTCATCTATTTTTTTTTTTTTAAGCAATTGGGGTTAAGTAACTTGCTCAAGGTTACACGGCTAGTCATTTGATTTATGTGTGGGTGCTCGTTTTCTGAGGCCGGATCTGATCTCGGGTCATCCCAACTCCTAGGCCGGTGCTCTTACTCACTGTGCCACCTAGCCGCCCCTTTAGGGCAATCGGGGTTAAGTAACTTGCCCAAGGTTACACGGCTAGGTTTTTTTTTTTGTTTGTGCGGATTAAGTGTTGGAGGCCGGCTCCGAACTCAGGACCTTCTGATTCCAGGGCAGGCGCTCTATTCACTGCGCCACCTAGCCACCCCTCTTATTTTCTTTCTTAATGGATGAAAGAGGGGGCTGGAAAAAAGAATTTATTATTGAAAACTATAAAATAAAGCATGTCAAAATAAGTACATTAAATAAACTTGGAAGAGTATAAGAGGGCTTGAAATAAAGTGGTAATTGAGTAAGTGGAGAAAAGATATTGCACAGGAAAGATGTTGAAGGGATACTTATCAGTTGGGAATGGCTGAATGAGTTGTGGCTTATGATTGTGATACTATTGTGTTATAAAAATGACTAGGGGTATATTTTCAGAAACATATGGGAAGACTTAAATGAACTGATGCAAAGTGAAGTGAACAGAACTAGGATAATATTGTACATAATACATTGTACATAGTAACAGCAATATTACAAAAATAAAATGTGAAAGACTTAGCTTCTCTAATCTCAGGAGCACAGGTCCTGCTGATTCCAGGGCTGGTTCTCCAGCTGTTCTACCAAGCTGCATCATCTCTCTTTTGTTTTTTCACTCCACTAACCCATACCCAATGCCTTTATTTGCCAACCCTCTTTCTGTAGAAGGTGTGATGCCCTCAGCCCTGGGAACAAAGAGCAATCTGGGAAAATCTAGGCAGAGCAAAGTTCTGCAAACACCATGATGAATGATGCTCTTTGGGGCCCAGTCACCATCCCAGTGATCTCCCATGGCCATGTCTGAAGGAGAGTCAATGAGTCTGTTTCAAGTGCCACAAAGCTCTCAGATGGGCAGGTTGAGCTGTCAAGTTCATAGTAAAACATCTTGGGAGGGGAGAATTGTGACTGTTCAGAGAACTTGTGAAGGACCAAATTTTCCTAATCTGCTGAGGCTCCAAGAGCCCCAAAGGGGAGCAAAATAGTGATCCAGGACTGTTCCAAAGGACTCATGATAAAAAGTCCTATCTATCTCCACAGAGAGAGAACTGATGAACTCTGAGTGCAAATTAAAGTATATTTTTTCACTTTAATTTTCTTTATTTTCTCTTGCAACATGACTAATATGGAAACATGCTTTGCATGATTTCACCTGTATGATTGGTATCATATTTTTTGCCTTCTAAATAGGTGAGGAAGTAACTAGGAGAGGGAGAAAGTTTAGAACTCATAATTTAAAAAAAGAATGTTAAAAACTTAGTTAACCTAGATTTAAATAAAAATATTTTAAAGGATAAAAAGCAAAAAAAAATCAAGGAAAATTATTTGACCCTTGTAAGAAGCATAGGATTCAAATTGTCAGAGATGGGAAACATTCTAAGATAACACAGAGATGTGGGAATGGTACATTGTAGTAGATTGATGGTCTTCAGGAACAAGTTGGAAAATTAAATTTGATATGATAAGCGTTGATGAACCATTAAAGACCTTCAGCAAAAATGGGGGGAGGTGAAAGTTATGTTTTAGGAAGATGTAGCTGGTAGTAATATGTAGCAAAGAATTGAGGAGGAAAACTATGATTAAGGAGGAAATCTCAATACACCCATAATCTATTTGCTGAGACGATTATGGTGGTGGTTGTGGTAATGCCGTATAAGGTAAAGTTAGCAATAGTTTGATAAAACCAGCATGATGTGGGAAGGAAGATGAAAGAGGGGAATTCCAAGGCTTTGAATTGGAGGGTGCAGGAGATTGATGATTCCATTGACTATCAGATAAAAACATGGGGAATTAAGAAATAAAATTTGTTTGGTCGAAAATATAATTTTAAATAAATTTTATCAAGTGAATATAATTTACAGATAGCTGGAAATTTGAAACCTGTAAAACAGAGGAAAGAATTAACTGGAGGTAAAGATGTAGAACTCATCCCATAAGAAGTAAAAGGTGAATGCACCCATTTAGTGGGTATGCTTTTAGGCAGAACTTGGTGCAAGACAAACTTGAGAACAAAGGACAAAGCAAAGCTGAAGCTTCAGAGAATTAGTAGTGAAGGAAAAAAAAAGGTTAACAAGAAGTTCTATGGACCTCCATCATATGCATCTATTATAAAACTATCTGGATATTATCTTTCAACCATATCCTGTTTCTTCTTAGTCATGAGTCCTCTTTACTGTTTTTCCAATTTCCAGAAACACATAGAATGTTTTACTCCTTCTCCAAGAAACATCTTTTAAATATTTTAAATACATTTTTTAGTTTTCAACTTTCACTTCCACAAGATTTTGAGTTCCAAATTTTCTCCCCATCATGCCCCTTCCTTCACACAAGAGAGTATGCATTCTGATTACCCTGTCTCCCAATCTGCCTTCCTTTCTATCACTTCCCCCTTCTCTTATCCCTTCCCTTCTATTTTCCTATAAGGGAAAAAATTGATTTCTTTATCCCATTGACTGGATATCTTATTTCCCAGTTGTATGTAAAAACAATTTTTAACATTTGTTTTTAAAACTTTGAGTTCCTCATTCTTTCCCTTCCTACCTCACCACCCACCCTCATTGAAAAGGCAAGCAATTTGATATAGGTTATACATGTGTATTCGTGTAGAACACTTACATAATTTCCATGTTGTGGAAGAATAACTGTATTTCCCTACATCCTATCGTGTCCCCCATTTATTCTATTCTCCCCTTTGACCCTGTCCCACCTCAAAAGTGTTTGCTTCTAATTACCCCTCCCTTCATTTGCCCTCTTTTCTATCATCCTTCCCTCTTATCCCCTGACCCCCTACTTTCCTATAGGGTAAGATAGATTTCCATGCCCAATTGAATATTTATGTTAAGGTTCACTAATTCCCCCTCCCCTCCCTCTACTGTAAAAGCTTTTTACTTGCCTCTTTTATGTGAGATAACTTATTCCATTCTACCTCTCCCTTTCTCCTTCTCCCAGTACGTTTCTCTCTCACCCCTTAATTGTATTTTTTCATATTTAATTTTTTCATATTTAATTCACTTTGTGCCCTCTGTGTGTATATCTAGATAGGTCGATATATAGATGGAGAGAGAGACAGACAGAGAGACAGAGAGACACAGACAGAGACAAAGAGAGACAGAGAAACAGAGAGAGACAGAGACACACAAAAACAGAGAGAGACAGAGACAGAGAGAAAGAGACAGACAGAGAGACAGAGATAGACAGAGACAGAGAAACATACACACACAGAGACGGAGAGAGAGATAGAGAGACAGAGAGACAGAGAGAAACTCATCAGTTGGGCTAAGCTGATCGAAAAATAATACAGGGTGAGATGGTTTCAAGAATGCTTGGATATTACAGAATTAGGAGACACCAGGCACTGAGGGAAGTGTGACACTGGGACAGAAGCTGAAGCATAGTTTTGAAGTTCACAAAATCAGGGTTAGAGCTGGGAAGAAACAGTTGTCCCTAACAAATACACACACACACTCACACACACACACACACATATATGTATATATACATATATACATATATATGTATACACACATATATATTTCATATTATATCAGCATATCTAGGTTTTATTTTCTTCCAGTGATCCTTGATTTGAATTAAAACATTTAATCTAACTGCAAAATGAATATGTCCTTCATACATTTTAAATTCTTTAAAATAATTAGTACCATATAGCTTTCTCAGTTGAGGGGGATTGCATAATCTAGCAATTTTCCTAAAATTTTTTGATATGATTTCTCTAAATTTCTTTTTTTGTCAGTTTTTTTAAATCTACTCTGCTTCAGAATTCAGTTGTAGTTAATTACATGGTTCACAGTTTGGCCACTTTGTTTACCATTATTATTAATAATATGTAATATCTGCTTACATAATATTGAATATTGTATCTTACAGGAAGTCAGGTTGATGAAACAAAACTCTTAGGTTAATAATTTAATTGTTAATTAAATAATTGTTTTTTCATTCCTATTATAAATTTTTCTTTTAGAATTTAAATATATATATATATATATATATGAATCCCTGTGAAATATTTTACTTTCTGAGAGCCTTTAATTCACTAATTAGCATTTATTAAGTACCTACTAGGAACCAAATTAGTTAGTTACTAGAGATACGAGGAGAAAAAGAATCAAATAGTATCTGCTCTCAAAAAGCTTACATTCATTTTGAAATAAAATGATATTTTTTGCTTAAAATGATTTTTGAGGAATAATAACCTTAGCAAGTGAAGAAAATACTAGTTTTCTCCAGTATATCTACAATTTAATATAAAAGATTTGGGTTTGTATATGCTTACTTACTTAGTTTTATGGTAAAATGTTACTTTGGTTTATAATTTATAAACATAAAAACTGGCCACAAAGCACAAAATATAAAATGTATATATATATAGAACATTACATACTTGCATACATGATTTTTTTTATTTAGGTATAACTGACAAATATCTCAGTTAAATAGTTGAAAATATGTATTTGTTTTCAATAAGAAGATAATTCCACAAAAGTCAGGAGATAACATTAAGTTCAATCACAGTCTCTGAGATTTGTAAATTACAGATTAAACCTATGTGTTTAGTTATTAAAGTTTATATATTTTCAAAGTAAGCCAACTTTGTATGAATAAAGTACATTAGACTAATACAAAATTAGTTTAATTGAAACACAAAATACTCTTACTACTACACTGAATTCTTTTTCCCCCTTTTCCTTTTTTTAATGATAGAAAATTAAACACTAAAGTGTTTTTAAATAGACTAATTAGCAGTTGATAATGAATCATTTTGCGATGTAGGTGAAATTATATGCTCATGTTTATCTTATTTTTATGTTAGCTTGATTCATTTTGGTCCTTGAAATAATTTGTTCCTTAAGCCATATCCAATATCTATAGAAGTTAAAATTTATCTATTGACCTAGTATATAATTTGCTCGTGTTTTCTTTGTTTTAGTCACAACTGAGTTGCTTTTGTAATTTACTAATATGGAATTATTACTCCTGTTGAAAATGGTAACCATTTAGTACAACACTATAACAATAACAGCAACTGTATTTGTGCAGTGCTTTAATGTTTAGAAAGAGATATACAAATGATGGCTCATTTTATCCCAGCAGCAATTGTAAGAGGGAGTTTCTATTATCCTTTTTATGGTTAAGGAAACTAGTCAGAAAGAGGTTAAGTGACTTGTTTAGGGTCACATGGCTACTTAGATTTTAACTCAGATCTTACTGATTGCAGTCCATGACTTTGTCTACTGTGTCATCTAGCTACTTTTATAAGATTTTATTTCCTTTTAAACATTATTTGTGCTTTATTTTATAGTTTTTATTCTAATATATGTGACATTTTAAACATAATTTCATGTATTTTCCATTAATTTGAATTGCTGTGAGTTAGTTTTAGTGTAGCTATGGCAATTTAGAGCAGAAACAACATATAATATACAATTCAATTTCTATGGGAAATTTGTATAAATGAGGTCTGAGGAATAGTTATGAGAAAACATAAACTATAAATGTGTGAGAGAGGACATGGATTTCAGAAACAGGTATCCCCAAATGCTCCAGTACTTCTAAATACTGTGTGTATTTAAAGTACTTGAAAATGATTAATGAGGGGATGGCTAGGTGGTAGCCTAGTAGAGCACCGGCCCTGGAGTCAGAAGGACCTGAGTTCGGATGCAGCCTCAGACACTTAATGCACACAAACAAAAACCTAGGCGTGTGAATTTGGGCAAGTTACTTAACCCCAATTGGCCTCCAAAAAGAAAAAAAATGATTAATGAATAGATAGACTAAAAGTGAAATATTTTCCCACTTTAAATAAGTAAATGAAATTTACAGCAAAGATATCTTGTGAAAGTGCATAATATTTCTTACTCTTAACAGGTACCAAATGGAAATATTAGCTCTTCCTGTATAAATGAGACAAAAGTAAAGAATTAAAAAGCTCTAGAAAGGGAAATACACATGACTAACTCTCAAAATGATTCTTAATATTCTCAGGAAGTACTTGAATCTTTTAGTTGAACTCAGCCTCTTTGATGGAAAAATAGGAAAAATATAAGGCCTTTGCCCCTCTCATAGAGATGTTTTGATTTGAGAGTTAGTGTCTTTGAAAATGTGTGCTAACAAAGCACTTATGAACATGCCTAAAATTACTGTCTCTTAGAATAATATTTCTTTTCTAAATGCACTATTCCTTTAGACTCTGGCAGTACTTCTAGGAAATGTGATTTTTGTCAATGTGGACATTTCTTCTATGTGACAGAAATCAATTCATCTAATATGTCATCATATTGTCTTGATGAATGGTTATGGTCAAAATCATCTGACTTGTGAAATTCCACTGTGTGTGTGTATGTGTGCGTGCGCATGTGCACATGTGTGTAAATATGCTTAGTTTTTGAACTGAATAAATTACCTCAAAATTTGTAGTTTGACTTCCTTTTTGGCCCACCATCTTTCACCAGTGTACAAGTTCCTTTTTTCTCAGTCTTTTTTGAATTAAATTTTATGTTTATTTTTAGTTTACATCATTCATTTCCCCAAGATTTTGAATTACAAATTTTCTCCCCATTTTTCCCCAACCCACCACCGCAAAACAGCAATCCCACTGAATGTCCCCTCCAACAGTCAACTTTCTCCCATATCTTCCCCCATCCCCACTCCAAATTTTCAGTAGAGCACTATGGATATCTGTGCTCCAGTTCTTGTATATCTTATCTCCCAGTTACATGTAAAATAAAAAATAATGATGATAATAATATATGTATTTAAACATTTGATTTTAGAACTTTGAATTTCAGAGTATTTCCCTTCCTCTCTCATCACCCACCCTTACTGGGAAGATAAGCAATTAAACATAGGTTGTAAATGTGTAGCTATGCAAAACATTTTCATAGTAGATGTATTGTGAAAGACTATTTTTCCCTCCATCCTATCCCACCCCCCATTTGTTCTATTCTCTACTTTGATCCTATCCCTTTTCAAAGTGTGTGCTTCCAACTTCCCTCCCCCCTAGTCTACCCTCCCTTCCAACATTCCCTCCTCTCATCCCTTTCCCCCCTACTCTCCTGTAGGGTGAGATATCCTATTTAATGTGTATGTCATTCCCTTCCTAAGCCAAATTCAATGAGAATAAGGTTGACTCATTCCCTTTTGCCTTCCTGTTCTTCCCCTCCATTGTAATAGTTTTCCCTTACCTCTTCTGTATGAGATAATTTACCCCATTCTGCCTCTCCCCATCTCCTCTCATTGTATTCCTCTCACCTCTTAATTTCACCTTTTAAGTATCATCCTTTCCTATTAAATTGGTCCTGTGCCCTCTGTCTATGTATACCTGTACACATATATACGCACACTCACATATCTATTCATACACCCATATAATGTCCTATATAGACATATGCATGTATGTATGTGTGTATATTGATATGTATTTATATTCCCTTCAATTATTCTTATACTGAGAAAAGTTTCATTAAGTTACAATTATCATTTTTCCATGTAGGAATGTAAATAGTTCAACTTTGATATGTTCCTTATGATTTCTTTTCCCTGTTTACCTCCTCATGCTTCTCTTGCTTCTTATATCTGAATGTCAAATTTTCTATTTAACTCTGTTTTTTTCATCAAGAATACTTGAAAGTCCACTCTTCCAATGAATGACCATGTTTTTCCCTGAATCATGATACTAAGTTTTGCTGGGTAGGTGATTCTTGGTTTTAATATCAGCTCCTTTGACCTCCAGAATATCATATTCCAAACCCTTTGATCCCTCAGTGTATAAGCTTCCAGATACTGTATTATCCTGATTGTGTTTCCACAATATTCAAATTGTTGCTTCCTGGCTACTTGTAATATTTTCTCCTTGATCTGGGAACTCTGGAATGTGGCTATAATATTCCTAGGAGTTTCCTTTTTGCTGTCTTTTTTAGGAGGTGATTGGTGGGTTCTTTCAACCTCTATTTTGCCCTCTGTTTATAAAACAACAGGGCAATTTCCCTTGAGAATTTCTTGAAGGATGATGTCTAGGTTCTTTTTTTTTTTTTTGATCATGGCTTTCAGGTAGTCCAATAATTTTTTAAATGATCTCTCCTGGATCTATTTTCCAGGTCAGTGGTTTTTCCAATGAGATATTTCACACTGCATTCTATTTTTTTTATTTGTTTGAATTTTTAATAATATCTTGATTTCTCATAAAGTCACTAGCTTCCATTTGTTCCAGTCTAATTCTGTAAGAATGATTCTCTTCAGTGAGATTTTGAGATTCTTTTTCCATCAGGCAAATTTGGCTTTTTTTTCACATTCTTCTCCTCTTTGGCATTTTGAGCCTCTTTTGCCATTTGAGTTAGTCTATTTTTAAGGTGTTATTTTCTTCAGTTAGGTTGTTGACTCTCATTTCATAATTTTCTTGCATCATTTTCATTTCTCTTCCCAATTTTTCCTCCACTTATCTTATTTGGTTTTCAAAATCCTTCTTAAGGTCCTCTATGGCTTGTAACCAGCTCATATTTTTCTTGGAAGCTTTTGGTGCAGGAGTTCTGACTCCACTGTCTTCTTCCTGTTACATGCTTTCATTTTTTTGTCCCCAAAATAAGAGAGTAAAGTCAGATTGCTGTGTTTACTTTGCTTCCTTTGCTTGCTCATATTGACACTCAATTACTTGACTTTTGAGCCTTTTGCCACAGTAGAAATCTGCTACCAGAAACAGGAGCTTTATCCCAATTGCTGGGGTTTTCTTAGTTCCTGGAGCTATTTGTTGGGTTCCTTCTTTGAAGCCTCCACCAGCTCTGTCACCTGATCACACACCTCTAGACCTCCACTCTAGACAGTGATCCAGATCCTGGTCACTTGGTCCCCCTACAAACTGCAGGCCAGGAGCTCTGAAGCAGCCGAGTGGTGGCAGCTGCATGGCCACAGAGCCTCAGCTACTTCTTGCCGTGGGGGCAAAGACCAGATCACACTCCCAAACTCTCTGTTCCCAAAGTCCCCAGTGCACTGGAACCTCTCAGTACCTCACTGGCCCCTTCTTGCTGGCCTGCTGGGCTGTCCTTAGTGGGGAGGTTAGCTTCTCTCTTTCATTTTGTGGGTTCTGTGGCTCCAAAGTTTGTTTAGAGTAATTTTTAACATGAATTGGAGTAGGTGGGAGAGGGATCCTCATGGAAGTCCTGTTTCTACTCTGCCATCTTGGCTCTGCCCCCCTTTTCTCACTTTTTCATACAAGTACTTGATAACATACTATAGCCTATGGGCATCTACCATACATTTTTTATAGCCTTCTTGGTATTTTGCTACTATATAGAATTTTTTTCTGTTGTTCTGTAATTTCAATAATCTTTTATCTCTTGCAAGTGTTAAAGAGATTGGTATTTGAAATACTGAGTGATTTAAAATCATTGAAAACACTTTAGGTTTTACCACTGTGTGTCTTCTTGATCTCCTATTTCTAGGCCATTATGCATCTGAAGTATACTCCCATGATGCTGACTTGATGTGATAATATATGTGGGGTGATCATTCAGCCATATATCATAAACTAGAAAATATATTTTTCATACATTTGGTTTTTCTGATGCAAATCGTCCAACTGAAACATTTATGTATTATTGTTACTATCACTGAAAAAGGTTTGTAGTATTTCAGGGTTCAACATAATGGATATAGTAGATTTTGTAAAAAAAAAAAAGTAACTGGGGCATTATGCAAAAAAGTACAATGAAAAAATATTCAGAATATTTCAATTCACAGCTGTAGATTAATAGATGATCCATAATGCTTAAATGAGCTATGAAGGACTGGTAGTTGCTAAGGACTTGGTTTGTTTGGCTAGTTCCTAACTGAGCCCATGTTTGTGGCTCCTTTCTAATTTTTGCCTCCCTGAAAAGAGAAGGTACAAATATACTTGACCTGTATTCAGTGTAAATCTAAAATGTAGTGCTACTGAATTATAAACCTTTGACATAGATAGTATTTGAATGATTGGCTAAGTTACTGAGGGTGATATATAAATTCAATATGCCTGCAGGTGATAAATGGATTTTTCATTTCATTGAACATTTTGGAATGCATTTAGTCTAATTATGAATTTTAATATATGTAATTTATTTGCCACTTTTCTTTAAAAATCAACTAAATAGATATAGGATAAAGCTACTATGAATGTATCTTATGGTATTTCTACCCACAAAAACTAATGTTTTTGTTTTTGTTTTTATTTAATTTGGTCAAGACCTGTGATTTCAACAGTGTTGTGATTATCTTGCATAGGAATTCCTTACTGATTCAAATCATCAGTCATTTAGTAACCCACATTTTTATAGAATTGCTAAAGGAACTTGAAAAGTTAAGTTTTTTTAAATCTGTTGTCAAGCATCTAGTATATGTCAGAAGCAAGGCATGAGTCTTTAACTTCCTGACATCAAGACTCTTCCTCTAATTCCTATATCAAATTGCCTCTCTAAAAGCTCTGTTCATAAATCTATAGCATCCAGAAAAAATTGTGGTAACAATACTTTCTCAAGTATCTGACCATTTTTTAAAATCTTATCAAATTCTCAGCACCACATTTTAGGAGTGCAGCTAACAACCTAGAATGAATCTTGTGGTAGGGTTAATGCCTACAAATCTGGGTAATCCAGTACTCCTCTTTGTCCATTTTTTATATTGGTTTCATTTTCTTTTTCTAATTCTATTATAAATACATTTGAACTCTCATTTTTTGTAGCCTACCTCAAGTTATTTTAGTATATGTACCAATAGCTCTCAGAAAATAATGGGCAATTACTATTCTATAAAACAAACTATAGTTATCTTTTATTTATTTCTTGCATGTGTCTTACTGACAATGAAAGCATCCTTTTGTATAGCAGTCTTGGCAAAGGCATTGCCTATACTATATTGCCAAATAACTTCAATAATATTTAGATACCAACAAAATATCAAAATCTTTTTTTGTGTTACCTTACAGAAAGCAAGTATGTCAAATAATTCAAACGATGAAATGGAATAAGTTAACATTTGATCAGTGGTTGTCTTCAGTACCATAACTACATTCTTAAAGATTATAGAATCTCAAAATTATCATGTTGATACATATTTTGAGAGCCATAGGAATCTCCACTTTTTTTTTTACCTTTTGGAGCGGGGCTCAATTGGGGTTAAGTGATTTGCCCAATGTCACATGGCTAGTAAGTGTTAAGTGTCTGAGGCTGGATTTGAACTCAGGTCCTCCTGACTCTAGGGCTGGTGCTCTATTCACTATGTCACCTATGTACCCCAGGAATCTTCACTTTTAACATACCTACCTAAGAAGTAGTCAAACTTGGCTTGAAGACCCTATACAAAAGGGGGCAATAAATGCCATTTTTATGTCTAGTTTTTAGGATTTTTCTCTGACTTTAAGTCTAAAATTGTCTCTCTGCAATTCCACCCATTTTCCCTGGCTCTCCCCTGTGAGAATAAACAAAGCATATGTAGCTAATGGTTCTATATAACAATCTTTCACATAATTAGAAAGAGTTACAATGCTCCTATTGAGTCTTATCTTCTCTTGGATATACATCAACATTTGCTTCAATTGATCCTTATATGACATAAATTTAGACCCCTTCCCAATAGTGGTTTCCTTCCTCACAGTCCTTTCTAACTTACCCCTGTTCTTTGATTACATTGCCCAGAAATTAACACAATACTTTAAAAAATTCTGACCACAGAAGACTATAGAAAGTCTATCACTTCCTTATCAAAGCAGCATAAGATCACATGAACTCTCTTGTACTATTTCTTGAGATCAAATTCATGATCTTTTACAATGAAGACCAACTAGACAGAGCCTCCATCATGTTTTTACTCACTTATTCTGTTGTGAGAGCAAAGGATGGATATAAATATGGTGTAAATAACATAACATAAATAATATTTGTCAGCATTGTGAAGTGGAAAAAGAACAGGAACACTTTCCCCCTCATTATAGAAAGTCCTTTCATTCCTTCATTCATTCCTGCCTTCCTTCCTTGAATGTAACAAGGATTGGGAAGCTAGGTAATACTGTGGGTAGAGTGCTGGACCTGGAGTTAAGGTGATAAGTTCAGATCTGGCCTCAGACACTTACTAGATGAGAAAGTCAGTTCATCCTGTTTGCCGCAATTTCCACATCTGTAAAATTAACTGTAGGAACAAATGGAAAACCACTCCAGTTTATTTGCCAAGAAAATCCTCAGATGGGTCATGAAGTGTCAAGCATGAGTGAAATGACTGAACAGCAACAATAACAATAAACAATGTGCCAGGATTGCATTTTGGGCTGGGGTTTCACACTATAAGCTCATGGGCTTGTCATATATTGGGGATGGTGCTTAAATGACACCTAGAGTGCTGTGGTGATAAATAGTAAAAACAAAACAAAACAAAACAAACAATAAACATTAATCTCCTGGGCAGAAACTATATTTTTCTATCCAACTTTTCTTCTTCTGTAGATTGGTAGACTGAACCTCTTGTATTATTGTTAATCTCCTTCAAAGTCTTTGTGGCTAGAGATCTCACTCTTTATGGCTCACACAGATACCAAGAGGAAAACAATTAAGTTTGCTCAGAACCATCAATGAATAGACTTTTTTTGGCTTCAGCCTCTAAGCTATCCTATATTTTGCTTATCAGTTCACACAGACATAAGTTGATAGAAATATGGAAAATGGAAATTATGGTCATGATTCTGGCTGCTAATTTATAAACATTAAAATATAACTACCTAATTGCTTACTTATATGTATTAGCCAACAACTGGAAACAGAAGAGATATCCTTCAACCAGGATATGGTTAAACAAATTGTGGCATATGAATGTAATAGAGTATTAATCTGCTGTAAAAATGATGAATGTGATAAATACAGAGAACTATGAAAAACCTGATATGAGCAGATTCAAAATGAAATAAGTAGAAATAGAAAAAAAGCATTATACAAAATGACAACAATATTGTTTTTGGAAAGAACAACTCTTAGACAAGTAAAAAGATATGTTAAGAAATTTAAGATATAAAGAACAAGCTGCCCTTTCCCCCAATATGACAACATACTTTATCCTGCTCACTTGTAATGGTAATCAGGGGGAGGGGTCTATGCATGTAGAATGTGATAACTATTACATGAAATACCAGATTCTTTCTTTGTAAATTTATTTGTTTGGATGGATTTCTTTTTACTCGTTTACTTTTCCTTTGAAAAAAATTGAAAAAAAAAGATGACCAGGAAAGGGAAATGGGAGACTAGTAGGGGAAATATATTTGAGGTGAAAAGATAGCAGTAAATTGAAAAAGTTAGACAATTTGTTACAGTTGTAGAGGAAAATGCATGGTCCTTTATTTCATAGAGACTAATTTAGTTAGAAAAGAAGTTGCACAGCTTTATAGATGCCCACATCCAAATACAGTCAAATACATTAGAAGTTGGTTAAAAAAATTAAATTGGAAAATTTATGGAGGTGTGAAACCATAAAGTCAGTGCTTGAAAATTTAAATTAAATAGTCTTGTATAATGATTATACATCCTGCAGGATAGCAATTATGATTTTCTATTTTTTTAATGGAAAACCATAAATATTAAAGAACATGGCAATGCTGTTAGGACTGATGTGAAGATTTTTTTCTCTTAGTTCAAATTGTTCATTAGTCTCAAAAGAGAGTTTTTATTTGAAGAAAATTTTGGCAAATATTAAATTTGGGTTTCTTTTGAATTCTACCTGCTTCCATAGGTCATTGGTTACTTGATTGACTTCATATAAAGTATTAATTCTGAATGTGAAATGAAGTAACTAGCCACAATATTGCCTTTGTGGTCATTTGTGAAATATTTTTGTGAATCCTCAGGCAGAAAATTTTGTAATTAAGACTTCATAATTCCAATTTTTGATGTTTCGGGTAAAATTCACTATTAACAATCTCATAAGCACCATTTCCCTCCATTTAACAATTTGTCATAACAATACATCATTGTTTTCAAAACTTATTGTATACAGTTAATAGATAAATTAGGGAAAATTAATTATTTGGAACCCGATTTCTATTCCTCTTTGATATCATCCAGAAACCTAAGTGACACATAAAATGTGCCATGATATTTGAGTAATTTTTGTGCAGTTATGATCAATTTTGTTAACATAAGAGATAAAATGTTTCTCTTCCTATGCTGTAACAGTGGAGAGATCCAAGATAATGGAGCATGGATGGAATGCTGCTTATGTTGGTTAAACAGGTTAAAATGCTGGCTGATTTTATTTAAACATTTTTCTGTGTTTTCTTTTGCTCTATGGTGGTTTCTAACACTTTATACAGAAATCCCTTGGGGGGGGGGGGCTAGGTGGCGCAGTGAATAGAGCGCCGGCCCTGGAATCAGAAGGACCTGAGTTTGGAGCCTGCCTCCGACACTTAATCCACACAAACAAAAACCTAGCCCTGTAACCTTGGGCAAGTTACTTAACCCCAATTGCCCTAAAGGGGCGCTAGGTGGCGCAGTGAGTAAGAGCGCCGGCCTTGGAGTTGGGATGACCCGAGATCAGATCCGGCCTCAGAAAATGAGCACCCACGCATAAATAATGACTAGCCGTGTAACCTTGAGCAAGTTACTTAACCCCAATTGCTTTAAAAAAAAATCCCTTTAAGATTCCCTCCAACTGATGCTCTATACCATTTATGGATGATATTTTGGTTCCCTCAAAAGAATGTTAGCTCCCAGAAGGCAGGAACAATGTGTCTGTCTTAATATACCCAGAAGTATCTTTACATATATATCATATATATATATATGATATATATATATATATCATATATATATTTTTTTTTACATACACTTACTAAATATTTGTTGACTGAAAGATAAGTGCTGTAAAAACAGAAGGGATTACTGAAATACATATGTAATATATACACACATATGTATACATGTGTGCATACATATATGTATGTATATATACATATATTTGTATACAAACACACTTTATTGATTTGTTTACTTTTATACATGTTTCCTGATTGATAAAAAGACACAGTTTTGGGTGGTTTCTGTTGTCTGTTTTTGTTTTGCTTTATTTCTGATCATTTTTATTCATAAGAACTTTTTAAATAACTGGTGCCCTATTCTAGTGTCTTGTATACTGAACACTCATGAAGGAATAAGCTAAATGTATATAAACAAAGGGGTTATCTGACTGAATATCAGGCACCCTTCTGCATCCCCTCTAAAAAAAGTTTTGAAAATGCTTATAATGGAAACCATATTTACAGATTTTATCATTGGCGTATGATACATTCAACCACATAATATGCTTACTAGAAGCTATAAGGGAATATGGACATAACATTCAGTGTAATAGTACTTCTATCATATCCATGCATGTGTACATACATATATATGCATATACACATGCACAATACACACATGTATATATGTATATATAGGTATACATAGATACATATGTGTGTATACTATATATATATATATATTGCTTTATAATAGTTGCAATAGTATTTAGTATTGTTTAAGACTTAAGAATTTCCTAGTAAATTCTTTACTATTTACGTTAGTCTTAATAAAGACTTTATGATGTTATCCCAAAGTATTTGGATGAGTTTTCCTTTCATAAAAACTTTACACTGAGTGTTTCAGTCTTTGGATTTTGCCTTCCTTGGCTGTTATCTAGTAAGATTTTTGAATTTGCCAGGTAATGGAAATCAGTGTAAGATCAAATATTGTATTTGACATGTTCTATTTGTAAGACAGGTAAAGCAGATAACTATTTTTAAAAAGTTTGCATTTCTTCTCACCTAAATAAATTCCAGATAACTTCTTCTCTAAAAACCTTCCTCAGGGTAAGTTCAGATCATAATAGTTCAGATCATAATCACTAAAGTTAATGAATTTTTTCCTAAAAAGAAAAACTAACTAGTTTGTACTACTCATTAGTGTGAGGGTGCAGCCAGTTGATGTAGTGATTAGAACTCTGAGTCAGGAAGACTCCCTTTTCTGAGTTTAAATCTGGCCTCAGACATTTATTAACTGTGTGACCCTAAGAAAGTCACTTACTATGTTTGCCTCATTTCCCACATTTTAAAAATGAACTAGAGAAGGAAATGGCAAACCACTCTAATATCTCTGTCAAGAAAATACCAGATGGGGTCACCAAGAGCTGGACATGATTTAAAAAATTACTGAACAACAAAACCATCTGAAATTAGTGTAATAAAGCTCACCAAAGAAGCACAAACCCCTGATATGACAGTTTCAAATTGTTATTAAAACCCGTTATGAACCAGCCTAATAATGCTTGGATGTATTTTATTTATTGTTTTGGTATAAATAGTATCCATGCTGGATAAAACATGCTTTTTTGATTTATTAAAATATACAAAGAATAAAGGCTAACAAAAAATAACATTTTCTTGTGGGACATAAATTCTGTAAAAAGTCCCAGAAAAAAGTCAAAGGTGCTCCTAAATGGCTTGGATTTATGATGATATCTTCCCTTCATCCTGCTTTCTTCCACGTGATACCATCAATCAGTCAACAAACATCATTTCTGTTCTTATTATGATGGATATGTTTCTAGGCTCTGTGAAAAAATGAAAAAAAAAAACCCCTGCTTTTAAAAGACATATTGTAATGAGGGAGGTAGCAAATATGTATGTAACCACATACAAAACACGCATAAATACAATAAATACAAATAATTATAATGCATTTGGATTTACTATAGCTAATTTTGGGAGAAAAGGAAATTCTGAAGAAACCAGAAAAATCTTAATATAGGAGGTAGTTCTTCAAGGAATAGAGGAGTTTTGTGAATGGATATAAGGAGGGGGTACATTCAGAACATGGGAGATATCCAATTCCAGGGCACAGTAATGGAGAATGAAGTGCCATGATTGAGAAAAAAAAACAGAGAAGACCAGTTATTTGGATCCCAGAATATAGCAAGGGAGTAATTAAAATCATGATGTAAATACAAGTTGGGGATGACTATATAGGGTTTTAAAAGGTCAAGAGAGCATTTTCTGTGTGGTTCTGGAAGCAATAGGGAGTCACTTGAGTTTATTACTTTTGTTGTATTTTACTTATTTCGATAACAATTAGATGTAAAAAAATAACATTCATTTAAAAATGAATTTCAAATTCTTTCCCTCCTGACCTTCCCCACTCCTTGAGGAAGCAATTTGATATCGATTATAAATGTAAAGTCCATTATTATATTACTGTTAACTGTGTGCAATGTTTTCCTGGTTCTGCTTATTTCATTTTGTATGAGTTCATATGTCTTCCCAGGTTTCTCTGCTTATTATTTCTTATAGCATATTAGTATTCATTACAATCATATTCCTCAACTTGTTCAGTCATTCCGCAATTGATGAACACCTCCTAGATTTCCAATTCTTTGCCAACATAAAAAGAGTTTTTTTTTTTTTTTTTTTTTTTAAGCAATTGGGGTTAAGTAACTTGCTCAAGGTTACACGGCTAGTCATTATTTATGCGTGGGTGCTCATTTTCTGAGGCCGGATCTGATCTCGGGTCATCCCAACTCCGAGGCTGGCACTCTTACTCACTGGGCCACCTAGCCGCCCCTTTAGGGCAATTGGGGTTAAGTAACTTGCCCAAGGTTACAGGGCTAGGTTTTTGTTTGTGTGGATTAAGTGTCGGAGGCAGGCTCCAAACTCAGGTCCTTCTGATTCCAGGGCCGGCGCTCTATTCACTGCGCCACCTAGCCGCCCCTATAAAAAGAGTTTTTATAAATACTTTTGTACAAATAAGTCCTTTCCCCTCTTTCTTGTTCTTTCTAATATACAGTCCTAGTAGTTGTATTACTGAGTCAAAGGGTATGCAATTTTATAAGTCTCTTTTTGAGCAAAGTTCCAAATTGTTCTCTAAAATGATTGTACTAGTTCACAACTCCACCAACAGTGCATTGAAGTTCCAATTTTCCACATCATCTCCAGCATTTAAAATTTTCCTTTTCTGTCATATTAGATGATTTTAGAAATGTGATACAATATCTCAGAGTTGTTTTAATCTGCACTTTTCTGATAAGTAGTGATTTATAGCATTTCCCCAGTAACTATTGATAGTTTGGGGTAGCTAGGTGGCATAGTGGAGAGTATGCCTTGCTGGGAGTCAGAAAGACTCATCATCTTCCTGAGTTCAAATCTGATCTCAAGACATTTACTAGTTGTGTGATCCTGGACAGATCGCTTTATTCACTTTCCAAGTAAAAGTATAATTAATGATTAAACTATTTTGCAAATAAAGCGTATTAAAAAGAGGGAAATTTCAATTAATATCAATTAATTACACTTATTATTTAAGATTTTTATTTATTATGAAATTGTTCCTCTCAGACTAGAGACAGACTGAAGATGGTTGGTTGCCATAGATCATGTGACAAACAGGAGACATTGTGCAGTGGCAACCCCCTGCTAAGTACATGACAGGTACAGTATTGACTAATGGAAAATGAGTTAAGCAGGACATGGACAAAGCACTACTTATATCTTTACTTTCTTTTACATCCTCTACATTTTTGGTGGCCTACCCAAAATCCTTTAGTAGGCCACAAGCAGCCTGTGGTCTGTATATTGTGTAGGCCTGAAATATAATAACAGCCTTTATGTCTAAATCATTTATTCTTCTTAATGAAAGATGCTTATCAACAGAAGAGCAACATGGTGGGGGGAAGGGGAAGAAAGATAAGGGGAGAGAGAGAGGACAGAGATAAAAGAAGATTCCATTTACATATCTTCTTTCTTTAACAGATCTATTCTCATAGTATCAAATGCTATTTATCAAGTTCCTCTAAACAATGCTCCTTTACAGGAGAGGTCAGTAGTACTTCAGTGACTCTCAGTCCTGTCTTTGTCATCTTCTTGGGATATGCATTATTTCCAGTAATACTGATAGGGGATTATATGGCACAGTGAAAGGAAAAAAATCATTTGCTGAAGCTTAAAAAGAGCTTCAAGTGAAGAGTTCCTAGGACTGAAGTTTTTTACTTTTTGGGGTAAGTCATTATGGAGACAAAGCAAAATGGATCTCCTATGGTGATAAACAGGCCTCTTTGGACAGAAACTGGGGACTGAAGTGATTGGTTTATATGGAGGTTGCTAATTTAAAATAATAGTCTAATCGTTATTAATTCCTTTTCTATTTGTTGTGATAACATTAATCACTATGTACTCATTTAACATTAAAGTGCTAGTCATGAGTTCCTTTCTTCTACAAGATGTTCTGCCCTGAATTTCATATTGATTATCATGTCATTATTTTAAAGCAAGCCAATGTGCAAAGGATTAGTCCCTATCACATGACAGAGAAATGAAGAAGAAAGAGGTCATTAATGGCAATTCCAATTATTTTAGCAAAGAAATAATAAATCTTTACCAATGATGTAGAAAGCTGACTAGAGCTTGCACAGTTAGAATTATTTAAAAGGTAAATTGCAATATGCAAAATAAGATATTTAGTATCTGTTTCTTTATATATGCCACTACCAATATATTCTCTAAAATGCACTTATACATATTTAACACAGTGTAGCTCTTACTGAAATTACCTAAACAATTTTCTATAGTTTCATATGTAAACTGTAAGTTACTTTAAAAATGTCATTTTAAATTGACTGGATATTCAATTTTCATTTTAAATTGACTGGATGTTCAATTTTCATTCATTTTTTTTGGAGGGGGGAAGGCAGGGAAATTGGGGTTAAGTGACTTGCCCAAGGTCACACAGCCAGTACATATTAAGTGTCTGAGGCCAGATTTGAACTCAGGTTCTCCTGACTCTAGGACTGGTGCTCTATTCACTGTGCCACCTAACCTAGCTACCCCTCTTATGTATTTTATGCATGTATATTTGTCTAAGGTTACTTCCAGACACAGCTCTGTGGTACCATGATCTTAACTATGTCTTATTCATCCCCTCAAAGTCCCAGAAATTTAATTTAATTCGACTCAGTAAACATGTCTTAAGTACTTGCTATCAACTAGGCACTGTGCTGTGAGGCACTGAGATAGACAAAAAACAAACACACAAACAAAAAGCAAGTAATCCTTGATCTCAAGGATCCTCATTCTGTCGGAATGTACAAAGAATATGCATGAAGTAAATGGTTAATAAATGTTTGTAATGTGAGTTCTTGAAAGGGTCTAGGAGTGACCTGGAACTACAGAGAATGTAGGAATTTGGAATTTTCCCTTAACATTTGTGACATAGAAATAATATATGGTTTTGAGGCTGAGGAAAGAATGAAAAAGAACTAAAAAATGATAAGGAACACTTGGAAAGGGATTGCAATTCCAGAGAGTAAGGCTGGGGTGGCAGCCATTGAGGATGCTATTAGAGCTGGTGTGGAAAGTTAAATATCAGTCAGATAAAATCAGTATTCTTTTCCCAGGCCTTAAAGAAAAGAAGGACAAGATAAAGGCAGAGAGGTAGTGGTAGAGACGACTCTCATCAGCATTGTCTGATTACAAACAACTCTTCTTATGCCTTATCATTTCTGCTAGATGTGATTTTACACATCTTTTTAAATGTATTCATTTATTTTGGATAAATTGTGTTTTACAGAATTAAGTTTATCAAGTCAGGTATGTGTAATTCCTTATGTCTATTAGTTTAGAGCATGAATATACAGGGGACACCTCTGGAGGCCACATAGGTATTAGTAGCCTTTGTTAGAACAGGACTGGGATCTCGATCCTAAGTGGGGGTATAATCACAAAGCATTCATATGTTTCATTAATAAATGGACAAGGTGGGGTGGCTAGGTGACGCAGTGAATAGAGCACCAGCTCTGGAGTCAGAAGGACCTGAATTCAAATCAGGCCTCAGACATTTAACACTTGCTAGTCCTGTGACCTTGGGCAAGTCACTTAACCCCAATTGCCCTGCCTTCCACCCTCCAGAAAAGCAAAAAAAAAAAATTGACAAACACAAATTAAAAAGAAATGAATAAAATGCAGTCTGTTTGACTGATCTTAACTTCTTTTGCCAAGTAACAGGGGCCTGATTCACTGAAAACAGTGGGATCCTAGGGTTTTCCCAGCAATACCTCATATTAGATAGACACATAGTACTCTGTGAAATGGTTGAGTTGTTCCCGAAAGAGAAACTGCCATATCAGTTTAGCAGTTGAAGGAGAAAAAACATGTCAAAGGGGAATAGCATAGGTAATGTGGACCTCATTGCCCCACAGTTCTATGGGAAGTGTTTGTCTTATAGCTTAGACATGTAGAATGATGTGTATTCTGATTATTGTCAGCTTCTTAAGTTTAGAACTTATATAGAGTTTTTAGTCAGAGAAGACTGCATTGTCACCAATGAAGTGAAGTGGGGTAGGCTGGGCTGTGGAAATGAGAGTATTCAAAGTTCCTAAACTATGAGAGACAGTGAGCCAGGACACATAACTCTAACTCAACTGAGGTGGATAAGTGGCTGAGGGTGGAGGAGGATACCTTATCTCTGGTCAGATTATCCTTAGAATACATTCATCCTGAGGTCTGAGTCTAAACCAGTCAAAGATGATATTGGATAGATAGGAAGAAAAGAAGGAAGGAAGGAAGGAAGGAAGGAAGGAAGGAAGGAAGGAAGGAAGGAAGGAAGGAAGGAAGCAAAGAGGGAAGGAAGGGAGGAAAGAAGAAAGGAAGGAACGAAGGAATGAAGGAAGGAAGGAAGAAAGGACAGACATTTATTAAAGTACCGTCTATGTTTTATGTCATGTACTAAATGCTGAGAATACAAATACAAGCAAGCTCAATAGTCCTGACCCACAGTGAACTTATATTTTAAAGGACAAAGACAACTATAAAGATGAGGTGGAAAGGGGTGATTCTAGTAGGATGATATAATGTAGAGATAACCAGGGCGTGTTATAGAAAAGTATAACACTCTTTTAGGGGAAAACTCTAATTAGGGGAATCAGCAGAGGCTGCCCTAGAGGAGTGAGAGAAGAGAAAGAGATAATGCCCAGAGCATTGGCAGTATAGTGAAGAAATTGTTTGGCCAAGAATAAATCAATTAATTAATTAGCAGGTATTTATTAAATGTAACTTTGTTTAATCATTACACTAGGTCCTAGGGATTTGTGTGCAAGACTGAGATAAACATCTGCTTTCAAGAAGCTTATATTCTAACTATGGCATCAACAAGTACTTATAACAATGTGCACAGCATAAATATAAAATTCATGAATACTAATATTTACAAATTACAAGGTGTTTAAATACAGGTTAGTTAAATGGAAGTTAGGTCTCTTATGAGGTAAAGGAAAGGAGGGTGTACATTTCAGGCATTCTATACTAAAGATAGCTTTTCCTGAGTGAGGCAGAGGGGGAAAATGTTGGTTTTGCTAGCTTGATCAATGTAAGAGGGAATGTCCCCTGAGGTGGAAAGATGGGTTGGTGCTAGACTATGAAAATATTTAAAAACTACACAGAGGAGGTTTATTTTATCTAAAGGTAATATGAAGACAGTCAAATTGCTTGAATAGGGGAATCATGTGGTCAGATTAGGGAAGTAGAGTAAGTGGCCTCCTTCTATGTAAAATAAGGTAAAAAATCATTTAGCAGAGCTCTCGAAACCACGGATAGAGTCCAAGCTTGAGGGATAGACATGAAGATAGTGACCAGAGCATAAGGAACATGGTGAGGAGACAGCGAGAAATTTTGTTAAATTGAAGTGCATTAATTTAAATTAATTCATTTAAGAAATAATACATGGGATAACATATGGTGGACTAGATGGGTTGTTGGGAACACCTGTGTTCAAGTTCAACGTCTAGCAAATCATGAACAAATTACAACTTAAATCATTGATGATGTACTTTAGTGAATGAAATCAGAGGTGTCGATAGTATTTCTCTTTCCTCCAAAAATTATATAAAGAGCTTTATAAAATTATTTATACAAATCTCAAATTTCTATATAACCTACAAATTTTGGCTATTAAGATTGTTAATGATTGCAACAGGAAAAAAATAAAAATAACTTTATCAATGTGCTATTTGTGGAGGTGTGAACTGGTCCAACCATACTGGAGAACAATTTGTAACTATGACCAATGTGTTATGGAACTGTGAACAGCCTTTGACCCAGCAACACCATTACAGGGTTTATATCCCAAAGAGATAAAAGAAAAAGGGAATGTATCTATTTGTATAAAAGTATTTGTAGTAATTTTTTTCTGGTGGTAAAGGACTGAAAACAAAAGTAAGGCCTATCAATTGAAGAATGGCTGAAAAAGTTTTTTTCATACGATTGTAATGGAATACTATGGTACTATGAGAAGTTATGAGCAGGATGTTTTCAGAATAACCTAAGAAAACTTATATGAACTGATGCAAAGTGAAGTAAACAGAATTAGGAGGATATCGTACACAGTGACAGTAATGTGGTGAGGATGATCAACTGTGAAAGCGGAAGCTACTCTGATCAAGACAATGATCCAAGCCAATTATAAAGAATCCATAATGAAAAATATTACCCATCTCTATAGAGAGAAATAATGAACTCTGAGTGTAGATTTAAGGATGCTTTTTTAAAACTTTCTTTATTTTTCTTGCTTTTTTGTTTGTTTTGTGATACATGGCTAACGTGGAAATACATTTTGCATGACCTCATGTGAATAATTGAGATCAAAGTGCTTGCCTTCTCAAGGAGCAATGAAGTTGGTAGGGATGGAGTGAATTTGGAACTGATTTTTTAAGTGGCCATTAAAATAATTTTACATGTAATTGGACAATATTTTTTTTTTTTAAAGCAATTGGGGTTAAGTAACTTGCTCAAGGTTACACGGCTAGTCATTATTTATGCGTGGGTGCTCATTTTCTGAGGCCGGATCTGATCTCGGGTCATCCAAACTCCGAGGCCGGCTCTCTTACTCACTGCACCACCTAGCCGCCCCTTTAGGGCAATTGGGGTTAAGTAACTTGCCCAAGGTTACAGGGCTAGGTTTTTGTTTGTATGGATTAAGTGTTGGAGGCCGGCTCCGAACTCAGGTCCTTCTGATTCCAGGGCCGGCGCTCTGTTCACTGCACCACCTAGCCGCCCCAATTGGACAATATTTAATGAAATTTATAAAAAAAGAAAGTATTTGAACAAAAGTCCAATCACCTAACTATGATTCTGCCTTTATATGATTCCTTTAGAGAAGCAAGGTCATTTCACTTTTCAAAGCATTTTCTGAGTTTTTCATCTGACTATATTAGAACTATGCAGGAATGCCATATGTGATTGTTAAGGTTTAGCTACTGGTTGCCAAGGTTATATAAGTTATTGTGAAAGTATCAGACATTGACATGCAGCAAAATCTTTTTGAGGAAAGGGACATTTTAATCAAATTCAGATTATCTGACGTAAGTAATGGTTTAATAATTGGGTATCTCAAAAGGTGTATTATTGGCAACCTAATATTTTAGTCTGACTCAGGTTAGTGGGAGTTGAATGTCTGAAGGATTAACCTGAATCATTAAATCACATACCACAAATTTTGTAAAGATATAATAGTACATCATACAAGGATGGAATGGGAAATAGGCTCATGATTTCATTAGTGTAGGGAGCCCTACCAGTGCAGGCCAACATTTTATCTTCAATCTATAATCCTAGACTTGCCTAGAGAATGGAGAGATTACATAATTTGCCTAAGGACATAAGATCTGTGTATCTCTTCAGTTTCAAAAATACTACTTGAATTTAGATTGTCTGGCTCTAAGGATAGCTTTCTATTCACCATATCTCACTGTCTCTTTCTAGTGTATTATCAACTAAATTATCCACTTCAGTTTTTTTTTAATGTTAAACTTAAATATTGGAACTTAAATGCGAAGTAAGAAAAGAAAAAAAAGAATGTTATGTGCACAGCAGAACATACTAGAGGATTCAAAATACATAACAATATATTTTCATTTCAAGAAAGCCTGTAAGACAAATATTATTTTTTGCATTGAGAGTTGTCCTTTTCTTTGCTTTCTCGTAAGTTTTTTTTTGTTCTCTGCTGTGCAAGTTTTCTTTGTTATTTTTTTTTCCTGCCCCCAAGGCTAAAATTAAGTGTGGATATATTGCTATATAAATATAGGATACACATATATACACTTATATACATACATATATAGACATAAATTATCCTTACCGTATTCTCTTCCTGATCTTTGTTTTTGTTTGTGCATGTCTCTTGTTTCCTGTCCCTTCTGACTCCTCTACTTTACTTCTACTCACTACCTTGCCCTCTTTTTACTTAGCCTACCCACTCCAAAGATCCCTTCCCTATCTTCCCATTCACATAAATCTAAACACCCTTCTGTAGCCCTCTAGAGATCGCTACTTAATCCTCCCATTCCCATTGATCTAACCAGCCTTCTATATCCCCCTTAAACTTATTCCCTCATCCTCCCCTCTAGAGATTCCTCCCTTGTCCTCTCCCCTCCTCCCTATCCCCTTACTGTTTTATTTCTTCTGAATTTAGAAGACTTTTACACACACACACACACACACACACACACACAAGTTTCCCTCTTAAACCCATTCCCTATGAAAGTATGATACCAGAATTATCAGCCCTCCTTCCCCATCTAATTCTTCTACGTCACTTCTTCCTCTTGCACCTCATTTGTATAAAATAATTCTATTTTTAGCTGTTCCTAAATGGTTTTACTTTCTAAAGTCACATCATACTTAGGTCTATGCCAGTATTTCTGATGAACTACCCAGTTGCTAATGACAATCTTAAACATATATACATTGTACATATTTTAAAAGTAAGTGGTTTACCCTTATTAAATCCCCTGTAATCAGTATTTGGTTTGTACCCCGTGTTTCTATTTGTTCTCATATGTCAATTCTATTAAGTTCAGGTTTTTTTAAAACAAAGTTTTGAAAATCTGACAGTTGAGAAAATATACTTCTTAATATTTTCCATTCAGGATTATGCTTAACTTTGCTGGGTATAATATTTTTGGCCAGGGCTGCATTTCATTTCCTCTTCCTAGTGTTCTAAGACCTGTGATTCTTTAATGTTTCTGCTGCTAGGCCTTGTGTGATTCTAACTGTGGCACCATCATATTTAAATGGATTTTTTCTTCTTGTTTTTTAAAATTTTGTCTTTCAGCTGGGTGTTTTGGAATTTGACTACAATATTCCTATAAGTTTTCCTGATCAGATCTCTTTCTGGTGGTGTTCAATGTTTTTTTTTTTTTCTATTTCTACTTACACTCCTTGTTCTAATGCTTCAGAGCAATGGAAAATACTCCATATTATTGTATCAAGATTCTTTTTTATCATAAATTTCAGATAGTCTAATTATTATGTTTTCTCTTCTTTCTCTGTTCTCTAGATCAGTTTTTTGATAAGATGTTTCACTTTCTCTTCTATTTTTTCATTCTTCATATTTTGTTTAGTCATTTCTTGTTCTCTTATAACTTCACTGGCATCACCTTCCCAATTCTAATTTTCAAGTTGCCATTTTCTTAAGATTCCAGATCTTTTTTAATTGGTTTATTTTTTAATAATCTTGTTTTTTCTTGAATTATTCGTTTTTTTCTTTTGTTTTTCCTCCATCTCTCTAGCTTGATTTTTAAAATTCTTTTTTTTAAGTTCTATGAATTCTTTTTGGGCAGGCAACAATTTGATGTCACTCTTTGTGGTAGAAATGAGTTTCTTTGCTTTAATATGTGCCCCTGAAGAGGAACCCCTGTCTTCTCTATTCCCATAATAACTTCCTATCGTTGAATTATTTCTCCCTTGCCTGTGGATTTTTGTTTTTGTGGGGGAGAATCTTGAGAGCTTGGAATATTCTGACCTACTCTGCCATCTACCCAGAATCCTACAGTTAAATTTTTTTAAAAGCATTTATTAGGCATCTCTATACATGGCACTGTAAGAGGTAATGGGGATAAAAAGACAAAATCAAAAAAGTCTCTGCTCTCAAGGAATTTCTATGCTACTTTGAAAGGGCATTCATAGAGTGTAGGTTGATTGTGCCAGCACATTTGGACCATACTCTGTTCATATTTTAGTTACTGGTGGGCATAAATAATAAAAAATGTACAGAATAATATCAGTAATTATAATAAATCAATAATATAATTATAATATGTAATGCTCAACATGCATATAAGTACTTATAGAAATTGTGTCCAGAGCAATACAAGGTAATTTAGGAATAGTGTAATATTTCTTCAAGCCAGCCCCTCTCTCAACTATTTTAAATGAGCATCAACATTAATTGGTTGACATTTTATAGTTATTAGTAAGTGATATGAAGAAGGCATCTAGTTGAACTGTCACTTCCTCCATGATGTCTTCCTTGATGAGTAATACAGAGAAGTAAACTCATTATCTTTCTCCCATATCTTCCTCTGTCTTTCATCTCAGACATTTTACTTTATTTTCTTTAAAATGGTCTTTTGATACTGTGTGCCAATTAGTCTGCAAGACCTAG
Source organism: Gymnobelideus leadbeateri (assembly GCA_011680675.1). Lineage (NCBI taxonomy): Eukaryota > Metazoa > Chordata > Mammalia > Diprotodontia > Petauridae > Gymnobelideus > Gymnobelideus leadbeateri. The sequence continues at coordinate 9,567 of WOXC01003007.1, read as the reverse complement.
GATACCTATAGTGCTCTGAGACTTTGAAAGAAACTGATTAAAATAAAAAAACACTACAATATCATAGAATGAGATATGGATTTTAGTAGGATAAATTAGAAAGCCCTCAACATTTCCATCTGATTATCATTTAAGTATTTGTGAACTTTTATTTTCCATAACATTTTTGGTATTAGGTCTTGTGGAATCATCCTTCATTGTTTGGTTTTTCTATATCAATAAGAGTATATTCAGACTGCAAAGTATTCTTATTATTTGTCCCGGGGGTAGTTGATTCAACCTTTTAGTAGCTAATTCTTCTCTGGAAGTTTATTTTTTTTTCTTATAGCTTAAGTGAAATCAGAAGGACCATGACACCAGTCCATTTGACCATTCAGATGAATGGTAACTAAAACACAACATAGTTTATTTCTCTCTGAGTCAGATAAGCAAATTGTAGAGTAATTGAAAGTATAATTATTAAGAAATTTAAAATATTGTACATAGAATATTTCACAAGTGATTCAATAACTTCGTGGAGGCACATTTATAGTTAGTTTAGTGATACTTGGGATATATTATTGTGCTTATTCTAATATTTAGAAAATGAACACTGTATTCTCAATAATAACCATTTATTCTTTGGAAAATTATGATTTAAGTATTAGCATTAAGTTCCACAGCAAGCTTAAGAATCAGAGGGATATGGGACCCAGGAAGGCCTCTGAAAAGTTTGAAGTCCTTGAGAGCATGGCCTGTATCCTTACTTGCCATCCTCAGCCTCTTCTTGTACTCCAGGACTTTGCACAGTGCTAACACACAGTAGGTATTTGATAAATGCTTACTGACTGAACAACAGCCTTGGTGATGGTAGTTCCAAGTTGTAGATTAATAGGTCACATTATCTCCAACCTCAGAAATTCTGATTGTTGTCTACAATATAAGAAGCACAGTGCAATGAGTATACAATGAGAAAAATGAAGCAGTTCCTGCCCATTCCAACGGAGCGTGATGCTACATGTGTACAGGTAAATGCAAAGTTATTTTCAGAGGAACTGTGCTAATATCTGGAGGGATGAGGAAAAGACACTTTTAGAGAAGGACTTTCTTATCTTGAAGGTCTTAGTTCACCATCAACTATGTGCCTCACAGAATCACTGAGTTGGAAGGGAAAAAGAGGGGGCAGTAACCTCCTTGCAAATCTAAACAGGGTTCTCTAACAATGGTCATCTAGCCTTGAAGACATCTAATGAGAAGGAACCCAGGACTTCCTTACACTTTCTGCTCCACTTTTGAATAACTGATGATTAGGACGTATTTTCTTTCCCATAACTTCAATATTAAATCTTTCTCTCTAACTTTCATTCTTTATTCCAAGTTCTGGTCAACAATTGACAATCAGAACAATTATCTTCCCTTGTCTGGGTGACAGCATTTCAAAAACTTAAACATTGCCTTTTGCCACTCTGTGAGTTTTCTCTTTCCTATTTAAACATCTCAGTTTCCTTCTAATAGTTCTCACAAGTTGTGATCATGACTTTCTTTGTTTTCTTGAATTACCTTCATCTTCATGCCCTCCTTCCTAAAATTGGTGTCCAGAACCAACTGAGAAGAATTGGTCAATCCAAAAGAAAAGATCTTTTCTATTCCAATCTTTGAGACTGCACATATCTGAGGATTAAGAATAGTTTTCACTAAATCATGGAAGTAATTCTTTTAGGTATTTTTACTAATTTAGGTATTTAATGAAAGCCATTTTTATGAAGAATTTGAAATTGTTTCAACTATAACAGTTTGCAAGGCACTTATTTGCTGATGGTGAATTTGTTATAACTCATATTTAGTTAGGAGAACTACAATGCCCTATTTTCTTATTTTGTAAAATAAAATAAAATAAAGCTAACAATGACATTTGCTTGCCATTTTCTAACAGAAAGAAATAATCTTGTGTTTCCCTTCATTTTTCCCTTCTCATTTAGTTGTATGTTAAAAGTCACTGCCATAAACCCTCTGTAATCATACTCTCAATATGACATTCATTTTCACTGTAAACCCTGGCAAAAGTAAAACTAAATTTTCAAGGTATAATAACTTTTTTGGAGAACAGTGTCATTGTCATTGATGACTAAAAACAAAACAAAAACATGCAATCATAATATGATTATATCCTGAAAATCTTATGTTTTTTTTTTTAAACTTCAAATTAAATAAACTTTCTGACTTTGGAAAAAATAGGGGGGCAACAATATATATCTTGAATTTTGAAAGTTTCTTCTCCCTGAAGATGATATCCAGATCAGTCAACCACTTTATTCATACAAATATGAATTCATGTAATTGTCCAGTTAGGCATGAATCGAATAGTTTGATGTTGGAATTCAATGGTGCTCAGAGATTTACCAAATGGACAAATTAGTCTTCAATGACTACTTTCAACAATGGGAGTATGGCCTTTAAATGGTAATGACTTGGGTTGAATTCAAGCTAGTGACCTAGAAGTAAAAGGTCCTAAAGCCCATTACTAAAATCTGCTGAGCCATCTAATTGTGCCCAGGCAATCCTTCTAGAATTGCTGACTTTAGAATGTCAGAAACTAGTCAGAGATGACAGTATTACCAGTGAGTGCAAAATGCGTTTTTCAGGTCCTGGAGATAATGGGCACATTTATGTTTCTCATCTCTAGTTACTGTCATCTCAGCAGTCTTATCTAGTCTTTGGCATTTCCTGTTGTCTTGTAGAAATGCTTTTTTCTGTCAGAGTTTGCTTTTTCATACAATAAACATTTACATAGAGACTTGTCACAGTAGCAAGCATTTAAAATACATTTAGAAAATTCACCTTCATGTTGCATTGGGATTAACTTTTTTTCAGTATAAAAAACTCCAGAAGGGATAATGCAGTCAGCTGGTTTCTTAAATACTGACCTTCTTTTACACACAACCAATTCACCCTTTCAAAAGTTATATAAACATGTAATTAATATTATCTATTTGCAAGTGCTTTCTCTCAAAAAAATGGCAGGTGGGCTTCCAATTAGAAAACAAATGATATACATAATTTTTAACCTGTTGGTGAGAAAGGGAAAAAAGAGGGGAGACTGAAAAAGACCATTTCCTTTGGGATAATGGGTGAATGGAAAAATAAGAACTAGATTTGATTTAATCAAAAACATATAGAATTGAACAACAACTCAGAAGCTATTTTGTCTGACCTTTATCTGAATAATAATCCCCTTTTCCATATACTAAAAAATGGTCATAATTTTTTAAAAATCTCAGATATAAAAACAATTTATTGTTTTTCCAAGATCCTCTCTGTACTTCTGTTCTTCATTCATAATTCTACTCTTCATGGCCAACCAGAAAGAGTTTAATGTTTCTTCCAAGAAAAAGTTCTTCTGATACTTGAATGAAATTCTCATTTCCTTCCAACATCTTTGCTTCTCCAGGCCAACATGTTGGGTTCTTTTAATTAATACTCACATACAGTATTATCTCAAAGCTCTTTTACCACTCTGCCTCAATTTGGAGTAATTTACAACTTTTTAGTGTCCTTCTTTAAAACTGTTTATCATGACAAATTAACCATTTCTCTTTAATTCATTCATTTACCATCTGTTATCTGGCCCCTACCAATCTGATCTGTCCTTAATATGATATCTTAACAAATAAACGATGGGATGAATGACTTGCTCTTTGACTTAGCATGAATGAAAGTATTAAAATTATTTATATAGCATATTATTATTTTTAAAGCCTTGAACTTTGGACAAAGGGAGATGCAAAATTTTTCTAAGAAATATCCTTTTCTAAGAAATATCCAGCTAGGTAGTGCAGGGTAAGGCCAAACATGTGCAGCTTTCCAGACGACTTCTGGTGTAGTTTGCTTTAAGGTTCTAATCATATAGTATAGTGAACTCTCTATTTATTCAGCAGTAAATTAAAGCAAAACATTCACAGAAACCAAAGTACAGCATTCACAATGTTATAACATAATAATGTATCATTAAAGCGGCCACATAGTTTTCACCAAAGTGGCCACATAGTTTTAAGGAAAAGATATTATTCAGTAAGTCCTTAACTCAATCATCCTTAAGGAGTGAGCCTCCTGAAGGGACACAAAGTACAAAGGTCAAAGTTCTGCACATTGTCTTCATCTATCAGTCAAAAAGTTTTTTTTTTCTTCTAAATTGGAGATTAGTTTCCAATCATCCTTAACTTAATCATCCTTAAGAGACACAAGGTACAGAGTACAAAGTTCTCCCACCCATAGGCTATGGTAAATCATGCTATTCTCAGTCAGCATTAAGTACCCAAGGAGAGGTCTTTTATCTTGACTTGAGGTTGGCTATCAGATTCCATTGTTCCTCTTCCATGGTCCCAACTTTTGCCTGATTTTGCCCAACTGTCACCTGGATTCAAAGGTAGGAAGCTCTCATCTTCTTGTCTATCTCCTTGTCCAGTTCCTATTCCATATTGAGGATCACAGCGCCCATTCCACCTCAAATACTTCACAGTTTCTGTGTCTGGGAAGACAAAGAAACAAGGTCCAAGAGGTCAACACAAATCATCAGCACAGAAATCAACACAGTTCTACAAACAAGGCCCAAGAGGTCAACACAAATCATCAGTAAAGTCTCATGACCTCCGAAACCCTCCTCCAGGACTTAGAACAGACAAACAGAGTGCTGGGATACCACCAGTTTTCTCCTCAACTCTGCCACCATAAGTGTTCTCTTCTCAGTTCTACCCTTTCCCACCTCGGGCTTCTCCTTATATATGGCCATTAGCTCTTCCCTGTGTAGCAGCAATCACCCCAGCATCCCCAGGATAGCTGCCAACACAGGTTCTTAGATCTGCTTTTCTAAAGGAAAGCAACTCAAAATGGGTTAACAATATTGCTTTAATCAAACATATGTAATTTACCTAGTTCAGGGGGAAAAGGTCAGCACCCCAAACTTAGGACAATACAAACAATTTACAAGCAGAAGTTACAAGAAGACAGAGAAACATTTCAGCAGACTGGCATCCGACTGTCTGACCATTACATCCATACCTAGTCAGTTACCAGAGAGGGAAGCATCAACATCTGGGTTTTCAAAGCTGGGGGGCTCAATAGCTGCCCAGAGTCTCATCTGGTCAAATCACACAACACTTCTCAAAGTGAGCCCCCAAACAAAGCCTCACATAAGGGTTCATATAGCCTTCTCCTAGCTCAGAGAATGTCACAACCCTCTTGAGCCACTGCCCAATCATAGAGCACCAAGGTGTGGGCATTCCTGAAAACCAAGCCTCCCATCACAGGCTCCAGGTGCACTTAAGCCTATCAAAGGGCTTAGAGTCAGGGAAGATCTTAAATTCTTATTTCCATAATACACTGTTCTTGTCTTTGGAAAGTCCCTCCCACTGTGGGTTTCACAAGTTTTGTTTCTTAAAAAAGGCTTGATATAATCATGGGCAAGGATCAAAAGAAACTTGAACTGAAACAGGGTGCTAAATAATTAAATAGCTGAAATAAGGCTCTACGTACTTCTTTGCTTGCCATTACACAAAGTGAATAGAGCACAGGCCCTGAAATCAGAAGGACCTGAGTTCAAATTCGGCCTCAGACACTTAACTAGTTGTGTGACCTTGGTCAAGTTACTCAACCCCAGTTGCCTTGCATTCCTCCCTCCAAAAAAAATATTCTTGCCCTTATGGGACTTAGAAGACATTGACAGGATAAGAGATAGTCACAAATAACTATGAAAGCAGGGTGCGATAATGGATAAAGACTGAGTTTTGGAAGGAAGAAGATCCTGTCTTTGATACTTATTGACTGGATGTCCTGGAACTTCTCATTGTTCTAAGTAGCAATCTAAGATCTGTGTGGGGGCGGGGGGTAGTGCCATTCTGGATTGGTTGAAAGAATTTGCTCACTTCAGAAATTCCTATAGTTGTGAAGTCACAGAATCAATTCCTGTCCTTTTCTCTGTCATATTATCATTGTTCTTCAGGAGGGTTTACTCACTGTGGTTATCAAGGAAACATTCATAGTTTGACAGAATTATGCAGTATTGGAACTAGAGGAACCTTAGAATAAAACTAACCCCATTCACTATAAAGAAGAGGAAATTGATGCCCAAAGAGGTAACTTTGGCCAAAGAGAAACTAGTCCATTTGGTAAGGAGGTGACTTTGTGGTGGGTATTACAGAGGCCACAAAAATTCAACATGTGAAGTACGTTTAGAAAATGAAGGCCTTTTCATGCATTTGGATGACTTGGTAAAGTGACAGGAAGAGTTTCGTTGTTATTGTTGTAGAAAAGTTCCTAGCACAGTTTGTGTACCTAAAAAGTCTTTAATAACTACATCTGTTAAATTGCATTTGAGGCAGCATGTTATAATAAATAGAGTTCTGGACTTGGAATCAATGCTGTACTTAGAGTCAGGAAAACAAAGGTTTGGATTCTGCCTTAGACACATGCTAATTGTGACCCTTGCAGTGTCATATAACCTCAGATAATTTCTTTCCTCACTGGGCAAATGTAGAGTCTGGATTCAATGACAATCCTTTCAGTTCTAAATTTTTGATTCTATGAAGAGAATTTAAGGTTGATTCGTAGCAGATTGTAGAAAGCCTTGAATGATGCATAAAATACTTAAAATGTTTCCCAGTAGGTCCTAAGACAGAAACAAATATTTTTGAGCAGAACAATGACGATATTAGATAACTCTGAGAGTTTGTAATCCAAGAATTATGCAGGTGGTAGAGCCTTGGGTGTCAAAAGTGGGCCAGGTATGATTTGTAGATTTTACCCATCTCTTCATTAAATAGCTCCCAATTCATGCTGAATGCAGAAAAAACGATACTTTTTAGATATACTATATGTTTCTGTGTTGCTTTATAGAGCAGGAGCTAATTTGCAGAGAGGCTCTTTTTTCCCATGACTTTTGTACAGTCAGTAAAAGATCATTTCAGAACTGCTGGATTTTTTGGGGAAAGGGCCAGCAATTCTTTAGTGAAGATAATTATGGATTTCACACTGAGGGAGCAGGGCCAGTAACTGGTAATTTTTTCCCCAAATGCCTTATAAGCTAATGTTTTCTAACCACTTCATGCTTTGGTCCAGTGTGTTATTCAGGGCATTAAATGGTGTTTTAAAGGAGTTATTAGGAGAATATTAATCACTTATGCAATTTGAACATGCAAGATAATCAGACTTTGGATTTTGATTTTGTCCTTTTTATTGGTGTTAAAGATGCTAATGTTAATGTTGCTTGTGCCCAATAATTTTTCACTGAACAAAAAGGAGAAAACTATCTCTTGGTATCACTGGTATGACCGTTTTCTGGTATAGAATTTATGGCAAGCATTTCACAAAATTTGCTTCAAAAATTCAATGATAAATAATTTCATCCCAGATGATGGCTATTTTTGCTGTTGCAAATTAGCAGTGTTCTATTACCTCTGAAGACTATTTAATGAGGTACTCTGGTTTAAAATAAAAACAATGATTGCACCGGGAAGTAACCCCCCTTTCATTTAACTAAGCATGTAAGTTTATAACCAATATATAATCCATTAGCAGTCTTGTGTTAAAGGTATGTTAAAAAGTTTTTTTTATGTTGCCCCACACCCCAATAATTGCTGAATCTAAATGGGAGACAATTTCTTTATGGAATGAGTAGTATGAAAATGAATAAACCACATGATCCTAACCCCCCAATTTAAAAGAGATATCTCAGAGAAATATTTGCACTATATTTTGAAATCCTTCCTGGTAGCTGGACTGAGGGTAATTCAGTTATCAGGAGTGGCCTAATTAATGGAAGGAAAGCAGTAACATTGTTGAGGTCAAATTGCCCATATTCCAAAGTCCTTATCAGTTACAAAATGCAAAGAATGGACTAAATATTGTATGTTATTAAGCAATAAACATTAAAATTAAAAAAATGTATAAAATAAAAAATCCTAAGGTTCTCTAAGATATTTGAAGACTGCTGGCTATACCTTTCAAGTACTAGAGTAGAAATATAGTTTCAATTTTTATTTCCCAAGCAAAGTGAACACTCAAGAATAGGTATGATGAAAAACCATAATATTTAAGTCAAAATTTTAAAATTCATTCCTTTTTTAAAAATAGTACAGTCCACTGGCAAGGCAATTGGCTTTGGATTCAAAGAAACTTGAGTTATAACTCTGCTTCTGATACTTTTTAGATGTATGATTCTCAAGAAGTCACTTAACTTCTCTAAGTCTCAGTTTCTTCTGAGGGGGGATAATAAGAAAAGCACTTACCCCATAGGGTTTTTGTGAGGATTAAATGGGATAATGTCATGTATTTTACTTTGAAAGTAGTAAATAAATATTTGTAATTATGATTATTTTTCAAAACATAAAATAAATTCCCTCCTTTTTTTCTTCAAAAATATCTATATGTGTGTGTACATGTGTGCATGTGTATACATACATATATACTTCTATAGTTCCATGAAGAATTAGACATTCTGAAACATTTCTGGTGATTTGAATGTAGACTCCCAATTCCCACCAACAATCCTGGCACAAAACTCAAGAGCCATGTCACTAACACACAGGAAGTTTCCCTGAGATGACTTCTCTCTCATAGTGACTGAATGATCATCCATTCAATAGTAGGGTCTCTTTGTCACAATGATAATGGTGGTGGTGGTAGTAGTAATATCAACTCACATTTACATATCATATATGATTTACAATACATTTTCTATTCATTATCATATGATAACCTTGTAAAGTGGGTGCTATTGTAATGTGTCCTTGTAAGAAAAGTAAGGCTCAGCAAGGTTCAGTAACTTCTGTGGTGTGACCTGGTGAGTAAGATCTGTCTTTCTACTGTGGTATAATTTTTATATCTGTTATCTTCCTTCTGTTTTACATGCAATGAAACTCATATTCTGGGGGGGGGGGGCAGAGTCAAGATGGCAGAGTAAGAGTAGGGACTTGCTTGAGATCTCCTTCAAAACCCTCCAAATGCCTCTAAAAAATGACTTTAAACATATTCAAGAGCTATAGAACTCACAAAATGGCAGAGTGAGACACATCTCCAACCCAACACAACCTGGAAGGAAGACATGAAGGGTATATTGCACTAGGTGAGGAACAGAGCTCAGTCTGATGTGTGCCACACTGGTATAGACAGGGCCAGAGCAGGCCTTATGGTCCTGAATCACTGAAGCTGTGGCAATTTCCGAAGGTTACTGAGAAAAATCTGTGGGACGTTGCTGAAAGAGGAGTGCAATCCAACTGGGGTGTAGCCCCAGCCCCAGCCCCAGGGTGGTGGAGGAGGCAGTGTCAGTGCCAGCAGCAGCAGCTGCTTCAGAGCTCTGAGCCCACAGACAGTAGAGAATCGAGAGGCTGTTACAAAACCCTTGAAGTCTGGGATAGTACACTCACTCCTACCCCCACACTCACTGGAAGCAGAGTCCTACACTGACAAAGAGCTAGAAAGTCAAGAATTTGGCTGGGAATATGAGCAAACAGCATAAAAACTTTGACTACATAGTCTTACTTTGGTGACATAGAAGATGAAACATACAACCTGAAGAAGACAACAAAGTGAAGGCTC